>PVNU02003292.1:1987812-2650416 GCA_003013855.2 Liriodendron chinense
GTTTGTCACTTGGCTTGCTGATAAGAAGAGGGAAAAAGTCCCACAGAGAGATGAGAAGGGTGATAGAGTGAAATTACAATCTCCTCTAGAATGGAAGACATCCATTGATTGCATGACTATGTGCCTAAGACCCAAGTTAGCCTGATGATCAACTAAATGAGTCGCTTCCCCCTTCACATGATGAATTTGAACTACACTAATCTTGAGGTATGATGATGATTTCCTTGCATGATATTTTATTGGGTATCTAGAAATTGAAGGTTTGATTCCAACAAACTGTGGTATAGCATGTATAATCTTGTTTGCCACCGGGGCTGTTTGTTTTATTCAGAACAAAGTATAGGTGGCCACCACCATCATCATAATCATTATTGCATTGTCCAAGCTATTTTGGCTCTTGGAATAAGGCGAAGATAGATATCTATCACAAATCAACCATTCCCTAAAAGACATTGAGATAAGCAGGCAGGGAAAATGACTTCATATACTTGTTATAATTTATTTTGAGGGTTGTTTAGGAGCTTGTAAATGGAGGTAAACGGGAAATGGAATTGGAGCTAAATGAATTGGTAGTAAATGACTTGCTCAGTTGTGTTTAGATGGGAGTAAATGAAATGCATTTGAAATCCAAATATTCTGTTTGGATGGGAGTAAATGGGAGGAGTTGGAATGCATTGGAATTTTTCAATATATTCACAGGAACATATGTGATTTCCCAAATCAGCTTTAATATCCCAAATTAGTGTACATATGTGATATTTGGCAGAATGATTGTAATAAGCCCATTGAAATATATACTTTACCCAAAAATGATGAAATTTTAAGCCTTGGGTGAACCACAAACGTAAGGATCACAAACAAGCAACTTGCAGATGACCAACCTTTGGATGGTTTGGATCATTCTATTGGTGTGATTTTAGTGATGTAGCTGATAATTGGATTGTTTTAGAGTATCATCAGCGTGCCACGTGTACGATGGAACTGTGTGTAGCGATACTTTTGTTTACTCGTGTGACTCTCCAAGGGAGCCCAAAAAGGCATTTCACTCCATTTACTTCCAAATCTCTCCTTTGAGAGAAGATTTCATTTACAGGCCTATTTACTCCCAATTCATTTCATTTCCAAGCATTTATTCCCATCCAAACGCACCTTAGAGGCCATTTACCTCCATTTACTCCCAATTCCTCCCATTTACCTCCATATACTCCCATACAAACGACTCTTAAGCGAGCAAATATGATCTTGGCAACATTAAGTTTTGGTGGTATCGGAGCCTTTTCAATGTTAGTCCATTAAAAGGTTTACATGAGCTAATGAATTTTTGTAAACTGATTTTCTAGCTTTTGAAGAGGGTATAGGAAATCATGGTAGTGGACTGTAAACTTCTTAGGGCTTGTTTTGATGCAACTTCCGCACAAGGCCTTTTGCCACTATCTGACCTGATTTTGTTGACTTGTTTAAGACCAATTCAATTGGTTTTTCACAAGTGGACTCTTTGGTGTCTATTTCATTGGGTGGATTTGAAATTGATGTTTTCGGTTGGTGATGTGGATATTAGTGGTGTACCCTTTAGAGTGTACCAGAGGAGGCGACGTCGCAGATCGAGTGTTGGAGCAGACGAGCCAATGTGGATGGACGCAGGGCCCATTGGACCCATTTTCTGATGTGTTACGAGTATGCGAGCTGCAGGATCGCGCAGGAGCATCATGACTGCTGGACTGTGGGGTGGATTTACTTTTAGGCGCTTTTCTGTTTATTTTCTTGTTTCTAGACCTTTTAGTGTCGTTGTTTAGTTTATGCGTTTTTATGTTATTTTTTTAGTTTTCAGGCTTTTTAGTGCACTTTTTATTTTCGTGGCTTATATATACTGTGAGCAGTATTTGAAGTTTCGGTATCGCTATAAGTTTCGCTAGCCGGGGATACAGAAACAATATCGATATCGCCGATAACCAGAAATGCGGGGAAAATGGGAAAAATGGCGGAATTTTTTAGTGAAACATCAGGAGATGATAAAATACACATATTTGCGTATTTATGAATATAAAAATTGCAAAAAGAATGCATACATAATAAGTTTCTATTTCATGGGGGCCTACATGCATGTGCTGCTGTAAGAAATCAGTCCAACCATCTTATCCATCCCATCTATCCATCAAATATCTGACCTTCCATCCAAACATTCATTGATATTTCAGAATATCGGCAACACATGATATTTCCAAACAAATCGTTAAGAATTGAAAAAGAAATTAAAGATTGTGGTCTTGTTATTGCCATATTGCGATAATGATAATATCGTGATATTATCAATATTATCGTCAACAAATTGAACGTTGCATACAACCATGCGCCCATAAAAAATATGAAATGGAAATTTTTAACATACAGATTTTTGGCGTATCGATACATTGGCGATATTATCGAAATATTTGCAGATACATTGACGATACAAGCAACAATTGGAATTTACACAGTAAAAAATATTGGCGATACATCGGCGGTATCAATGCATTGCCAAATCAAACGACGCCTGGAATTTACACAATTGAAAATATTAACAATATCGATACATTGGCGATATTTAGTGATATATCACCGATACCTAGAATTTTTATACTATCAGTGTTATCGGTATCGCTACCGGTGTTATCGGTATCGCCAAGCTAGAAATAGAGATAATATCGGGGATATTTCGATAATATCGGAGATAATGCAAACACTGACTGTGAGAAACCTTGTTTCGAATTATCGAATGAATAGAAAATTCGTGTGCTTCTTCCTCTTTATTTGAGAGATTAAGGTTTCAGGATTGGCCCTCGGGTGTCGAGGATTCCACCCCTAAGTTCCCGTTTTCTCTTCTCTATTTCTTCAAGGTGCGTGGAAGGTAAGATTCTTTTGCTTCATAATCCGTGTTTCCTGTCAACCCATTGTTTTCTTGACCTCTTTCGTCAATTTCTGATCTCCCCCCCCCCCCCCCTTGATACGATTGGAAAAGAGGGATAGCTAGTCATAGGAACCGGATCCAAAACTTGACTGTGGACTATTGAGTGCTGGTTCATGTTCGTCTATTGTGTGCTGGTTCAATACGAGCTATATAATTAAACATTCACTCCATTTTCTTTTCAAGAGAATTGCTGTTTTGGATCTTTGGTTTGAAACATGATTCATGAGGCTGACCCAAATGGCTGTGGCAAGGTGAATATCTGAGGATGATGATGATGATGATGATATATTCTCTTCAAATCTTCCTTTTCGTGTTTCAACTCAATTGATGTTCTTCTATTAACAATTTGTTCAGTTTAAGCAACATAGATTAGAGACATTTACTCATTTTCTTCATCTTTTACTTGTTTTAGGGGGTGTTTGAATTTTAAAATCCTTGGTAAATTCGGGTAAATGTGTCATTATTACTTCTTGCATTAGTTTGTAAATAGATGGAATTCTTCCTCCTTGGAAATCGGTCCGAAAAGGGCCTGATTAAAAGAGTCGGCCCACCGTGATGTATGCAACTTATCCACGTTGTCCATCCATTTTAACAGAACATTTTAGTGCATCAGCTAAAAAATGAACCAGATCAAAAGCTCAAGTGGGCCACACCACGGGAAACAGTGGTCCATGTAATGTCTACCATTGAAAGATATTTTGTTCCTGGGGCCCACGATGATGTTTATTTGTCATCTAACCCATTCATAAGGTCATGCAGACATAGATAAAGGGAAAACACAACTATCAGCTTGATCCAAAATTTCTGGGGCCCTCAAACTCTTTTCAGCGGTATACGTTCAATTCCCACTGTTTCCTGTGGTGTGGTCCACTTGAGCTTTGAATCTTCCTTTTTTTTTTGCCTCATGCGCTGAAATTAGCTGGCGGAAGGGATAAATGGAGTGGATAAGTCACATATATCGTTGTGGGCCCCACAATTTTTACCCTCGGGTTTGGTGACAAATAATTTCAAACAAAGCCCATCACCGTCACCTTGGGAAAGATGCCAGAATTACCATAGGAAGTAATGATTACTTATTTACTCTAATTTCCCTGCAGAAATTGAAAACCAAACAGGCCCTTAGTGTAACTGTGTAAGTACTATTGCATTAATCTTGGAAAATCCGTATTTATGCTGGATGGTTTTTAAGGGTTATGCTGTCCTTCTTCAATTGATGAAATTTCATCTTAGTCACTTCAGGCGTACAATGAGCAGCTTAGCAAATGATGTTTTCCTTTTTCTGGCAGATGGCATGATGCTGGCACTTATGATGTTAACACAAAGACAGGTGGTCCTAATGGTTCAATCAGGAATGAGGAAGAGTACAGACATGGTTCAAATAACGGCTTAAAAATTGCATTAGACTTTTGTGGTATAGTTTGTTCCTCAGTATCTTTACCTTTCACAAGCCTCTGTGCATCATTTTCACTATGTAATCACGGAATAATCGTCTTTAGTATTGTGGTTTCCCTTGCAGTATTAGGTTTTGGATAATTTAGTATTTTGTGATGTATCTACCGAACACTAGCACAGGCCTACACGATATAGTCTTTCAGGTTTTCATGTGTTTTAAACTATCTAGTGTGGTCAGGTTCATCTTCATGAACTCTAGACCTTTTATGGAGTTGACTAAAGTGTGCACGGCACATGAATGTTCATGTAGTTTATTTTAGAGTTGAAGCTAGGTCCTAACAGAAGTAGATTGATGCAATTTGGTTATGAAACCAGTGAGATCTTGATGCCTGAGTTGCAAGAATGGGCAAACAACACACCACAGGAATATTGGAATGGATAGGGACAAACGACTTTATTGAAATTGAAATTTCTTCACTTCTTACAAATTCTTGAATAAAACATCACTAAACTCAGAAAATTTATTTCCTTCTACCTCCTAGAACAATCCTCTTTTATAGACCCTAGAAGGCACATGCTAAAATCCCTATTGATCTTTACCTAAGAATTAAGATTTTCTAACTGTTACATTGATTTGAAATAAATCTAATCAATCTCAGATTGCAAAAATACTACCCACAATGATTTAGGCTATCCGTAATGGCCTTAAAAACAGTAAATGTAGAGAATCACCTCCACAATCTTCAGAGAATCGTCAAACTCAACATAATATCTTCAAAGTCAGTACTCATGTTTTCAAACAGAGTAAATGATCCTCTTTGAAATTTAGCACCCAAGACTAGCAGCAAACAATCAAACATGGGCCTCACTTCTGAACTGATGGCCTAAGGGTACTATACATACCTTGGGTTAAGGATCATACGATCCTTCTTATATTGATGGCTTTGTAATAGGAAACATGGGTCAAGGATCAATGGTTTAGATCACTGAACCATCGGCCTCACTTGCACAGAGGGCTCAAGGAAGCTATACATACCTTGGGTCAAGGATCATATGATCCATCTTCATTTTGATGGTTTTGTCATAGGAAACTCTTTTTCCAGTTTCCACTTAGAAGTTCCAGAAGCAGTTCCACACATACTGTGTGTAACCATAGGTGGCTCCTATGCTTTGTTACTATGGAATAGACAACATTGCTTAAGCAAATTTTTATGAGATACTGGCCATGGTACATCAGACAAACATAATTCTTCTAACAACTTATCTTAGTTTCAATGTGTGAGCTTGGCTTGCACGTATGGAACTTTTGTTTAACAATGTAAATGAACTTACTAACAGTGTTTTAAATAGCGAATAGCGTAGCCTTCACCCCTCTGAAGCGTGAGGCTTAAGCTACATAGTGTGTGGCGTAAGCTACACACTACTTAGATTTTTAATCAAGGTTGCACTTGGTTGCACCAAATAAGATGATTAATAATAAAATCAAGTGCAACCTAAAGTAATGGCAAGGGGTAATGATTAAGTATAAAAGTGAAGAAAGAGCAACAAAACTGATTTAAAACTATTTCTTATATTATTTTACTAAAAGCATTGAAAAGACTAATGGATTTTTATTGAAATAGAAAAATTGTAACAAATCACTAAAAACATTATTGATTTTAACGTTATAGTGAAAGATGACTTGTAATATGAGCTATGTAGCGTGTAGCGTAGTCTATGAAGCGTGTAGCGTATTCAAATTAATCATGTAGTGTAGGCTCCATGCAACTCAAGCTATTTTCACGAGCTACGTAGTGTTTAGGCTAAGCTACGCTAAATAGCGTAAGCTACACGCTGCATAGCATAGCTATTTAAAACACTGCTCAGGTACAGGGTTACTAAAGATTGACTGTTTTGTTTTGTGATTTCAGAGGAAGTGAAGGCAAAACATCCAAAAATTACACATGCAGACCTTTATCAGGTGACTAAAATAGGAAGTATATTTTTGCATTTTGTCTTATTTATTTATTTATTTTTAATTCTGTTACAGAATTATTAAGCTATATGTTAGTTCAATTTGAAGATGGAAGATATTTGAGTCGTGCGCTTAATCTATGGTCTTTTCTTTTGGGTGTGGATATTTGATAATGAAAAACATGAACAAATGAGGGCCAGGAATTGAAAAACTACAAGAAATGATTATGGCCATCAATAGATAGGAGAATTTAGGCTTTGTCATCTACTTTGGTTTGTAGTAAATTCTCTTTAGGATAAAAATTGCAAATGAAAAATTTCTAATAAAGATCATTGGTTCATGGATCATTATTCTATTCGTTTACGATGGTGAGAGATGGGGACTACCTTTTTAGATTCATTGGGTTTCTTGAGTTTTACTTGAGAATATCGTTGGTTTGTTTTTGTTGTTCAGCCAAAGAGATAGTTGGCAAATGGATTGCCTTGCAGAACCGAAGGACCAAAAAAGAATTGCATGAGGCCCATATTAGACATTCCAAATTGTTGAGCTAGCTTGGTCTTATAGTCACTTGTGAGCCATTCACTATAGCTGGTTATGAGGGTATCCACATAGATTGGGATGGGTGCTTAACTAATTAAGGGGAGGAGCTTACGGATGATGGTTGCCTTAACTATTATTGAGGTCATTTCTCTATCACATATTTTACCGCTGCCTTATAGGTAGCCTCATTGTCAGTCACAATTTGAATTATGTTCTTCTCCTGAATTTCATCTGCCATCTTATCCATGAGATTAACTTAAAAAAAAAAAAAAATCTTATCCATGAGAATGGAAATATATTTTGCATCTTTTACTTGGTCTGATGCATTTAGTGGAAAATGATTGTCATATGATAGTAAACAATGAAATTGATCATATTGTGTCTAGTTGGGCAAGTCCAATCATCACATAAAATAGTGCAATTTCTAGCCTACCATATTATACTGAATGCTTCCACAAACTCCATCACTTCTCTACATTCCATATTTTTTTCCCCTTTCATATGTTGTAGGTGCACGAACCTCTATGCCTGTCTTTACTGTTGCATTTATGATAACATGCCGGGGGAGATTCTGCAACATTCAAAGCAATGTTGTCATGTATGAACAGCTTTGATGCCTACCCTCCCAAGCTTCTCCATCACCCCATTCCCTCACACTTGCTTCAACCTCTTTTGCTTTGTGGATTCTTTTCTAAACAGAATGGAGTCCCTTGAAAGGTCTGCCTGGCTCCACCTCATCATGCTGAGAACCTATTCGTCTTTGATCGAATTCTTGCTCTTCCTCTTTTAATACAAATCAATAATCAACTACCTCTAATTGATGGAGACCATGTGCTGAAGCATGCTGTAGATCACTCCCACCCCGCGCCTCCCACCATCCCACTCTCCTTACATCACAAACTAACTTTGCTTTTGGAACATTTGTCATCATTCTTCATCCACAAGTAGTTAGTAGACTCGTTCTTCTTGTCATATTCAGTTTGACTATATGTCATCACCCCTCTCATACGTTTCAACCCCAAAATCTTCTCAAGCTACACTAACAGTGTCCTACTCTTTTCCATCACTCTTTCCCTTCATCTCTTTTAAATGCCTTCTCATTATCTCACTTCTCTAGGAGAACTTGGACACCCAGTAATTTGCTCCTTTTGAGGGGTTGAGTGTTGTTTAAGATGGGTTATATCCTAATTTACAGTCTTGTGACAACATTCTCAATGATTTGCTTCTCTTGAGGGGTTGTGATGCAGGACGGCTTAATTATGATGCATGTGTATGAACATATATAATCCAGCGGAAATAAAAGACAATAATAATCTAAAAATTAAACATCAACCATCATAAACTAAGAAAACCATAAAGAGACATGTAATGGAGCGGGCTATCATCACAACCACGAAGTAAGAAATTCAAATAATGCATAGGTTGGATCCGGCGAGGGATGGAACCTTCCGATCTTGCATGGTCATACCCGAATATCCAATGTGAATCACTAGTCCGAGAGATCAAGGATTTTCTCGGATTAGGGATTTGAAAATCTAAGAAATTGGGATTTTGATTCGCTTATCAAATTTAGGATTCAAGGATTGTAGTAATGGAGATAGAGAGAGAAGGAAGAAGAACTTACCTTAGAGGAATTTTGGAGGGGCATAAGAAGCAAGGAGAAGAAGATGAAGTTCCAAGAGAGAGAGGAGGAAGAGGAGCCATCAAGCTTTTCTTAATCAATGATCAATAACTAATGAAAAAGGTTTAGGGCAACACCCTTATAAAATTCGGAATTAGCATAATTACCAAACTACCCCTACTAACAAAATTAAAAAAAAAAAGACATTCACATGAAAAAAGTGCATACACTGACCCAAAACTCAAATAAGTAAAAATGTATATAATAAACGCAAATTTAAGATGCTCGATGGCCTCTGATGATGGCACGATGAACCAACCGTCCGATCACATCATCATCGTGATCCAACGGTCCAATCATCTCCTCCAAGCAATTTACACGTCCTCCCAATGTGGGGTCTTCTCAAATGTCTCGAACCACATATGTAAGGTCTTCGATGCTCCTCAAGTCGTCACGAATGATCCAAGCCCGCCATTATCGAGCCATAAAGATATAAGTGTCACTCGCCTCCTAGGCTGATAAACCCTAAAAGGAGTGATGTCCTCATCATTCTCCTTGGCTGAAAAAAGCTCGACTTCATTGAGATAAAGCTCTTGTGGCTCTCTAGCAAGTCTGGATCAATTCTTTGCAACTCCGCTTCTATCAACCATGTAGATTCTGATGGTGGTTTATTCTTTCATTTGACAAGATATCTCCGGAAACCTCCATCTCTCGTGAATTCTTTCTTCATCCACGATTCCTTCAATTTCTTCCTTTCAAGTAATAGGGTGGGGAAGGGGTGGAGTAGGTTGTGAAGCAAACTCAGAGTATGGCCATGAAAGAGAAGAATGATCAATGGTAGGATTAGGGGAAATGACTAGATCTTCCACATTAAACATTGGATTAATACCCATTTCAGGTAGAAGGTCTATCCTATACGCGTTGGACCCAATTCTTTGCAATACTTTGAATGGTCCAGCACTACGCGCTTGTAATTTCTTAGCGGTACCTTGTGAGAACCGCTCTGGCCTTATCCTCATCATTACATAGTCTCCTTCCTGAAATTCTTGTGATCTACGATGCGAGTCAGTTGAAAGCATATAACTATCGCTGCTTCTATTAATCCGTTGTCTAATATATGTATGCAATTCATGAATGTGTCGTGCAAATGCATTGGCTGACTTTGAAGACCTTTGGGTGACAGACATGGGTGAAACTAAAGGACTCTCTGAAAAAGCAATAGACTCGAAATAAACAATCCTATGGAAGTAAACAATCCTATGACCTAGAACTTGAAAAACTGAAAGAAAATGATACTTCTTATGGGTGACACATAATTTCTCATTATAAGTCTTATAAACAAGGATGATTTTCAGGTATCCCAACACTTGAGAACACACACTATTAATATCAACTCTTGAGCAGATCTTGGCATTAGCCACTATGTCCAAAATGTCATCAAGATGCGGAATAGGGATTCTGGCCATCATATCCACCATGAAGTGAATACGTCGCAAGGTGGCGTGACACTTGACTGAAGCTTTGTGGATGGCCAGGATATGCTCACATGTGCGCCATATGCCATTGTTTTTTAAAGTGAAAAGGGCAGGCTTGGCATACAAAACAAAACTTCAACTCAAACTTTCCTTATTGAATTCTTCCCCGATAAGTTTATCAAATTAGTGCTGCATTTTTGTATTTTCTGCGGGGTTCACCTGGTATGGAGGAAAGCTTGACAAGATTGATCCAGGGACAAGATCGATTGTGTTGAATGTTCCATTTGGGTGAGAATTTATCCCATAAATCATCTGGTAGGATATCACAAGTCATGTGAGTGTCTACCATCATATCCCCACTAGTCTCTTCTTCAATTTCATTTTGGTTCACTACGGTAAGAGACGTAGATTGGGAGACTGCATCAATCAAATCACACATGACACTTGGAAGTGGTGCGGTCTCAAACTCTTCGACCTTTTCATCACTAGCACATACTTCTGCATCATCAAAGATAATGAGTGATGCCTTAATTTCTTCCATTTCCTCACTACTGACGTTAGGCACATACTCTTCCACTTCATAAACATCATGTTTGGACCCATCCAACTTGCCGTTCACCAAGGCATAATGTTGATAATCTTTTCCATAGTCAGGGCTAATCTAGTTGAATGCCTCTAATTTGTTGTTGAGATTCTGAAAGGATTTTCTAGAATGGTTTTCAATGTTGTCCAGACATCAAGATATGGCGGCCAAAGCTTCCAGAATCTGATCCTGAGGCATGGTAGTGATGCGTAATCCAAAACCATGACCAAAACGAATGGGCACACAACGGAGGACTTGTCCTAGGTTCTTCCTAAACTCGACTCTATGGATTGGATGACTCACAATGTGAATGGTATGAATCTAACTATAGTGGACTAGCAATTATTGAATTAAAACAGAAGACGATTCAAATCTAGAAAATTTCCAAATTAGGAAACTTTCTAAAATTGGAAAGTTTCTAAATCTGGAAAATTTCCAAATTAGAAAACTTTTAAAATTTGGAAAGTTTCTAAAATTGGAAACTTTCTAAATCTGTAACTTTCCTAAAACAGACCTAAAAATTAAAACCCTAATTTGGTAACTCGATCTAAACATAATCATGCAAAGCCTATTTTCTGATACCAAATTTGATGCAGGATGGCCTAATTATGGTGCATGTGTATGAACATATATAATCCAGCAGAAATAAAAGACAATAATAATATAAAAATTCAACATCAACCATCATAAACTAAGAAAACCATAAAGAGACATGCAATGGAGCGGGCCATCATCACAACTACGATGTAAGAAATTCAATAATGCATAGGTTGGATCTGGCGAGGGATGGAACGTCCCGATCTTGCATGGTCATACCCAAATATCCAATGTGAATCACTAGTCCGAGAGATAAAGGATTTTCTCGGATTAGGGATTTGAAAATCTAAGAAATTGGGATTTTGATTCGATTATCAAATTTAGGATTCAAGGATCGTGGATAATGGAGATAGAGAGAGAAGGAAGAAGAACTTACCTTAGAGGAATGTTGGAGGGGCATAAGAAGCAAGGAGAAGAAGAGGATTGGAGAAGATGAAGTTCCAAGAGAGAGAGAGAGGAGGAAGAGGAGCCATTAAGCTTTTCTTAATCAATAATCAATAACTAATGAAAAAAGGTTTAGGGCAACACCCTTATAAAATTCGGAATTAGCATAATTACCAAAACACTCCTACTAATAAAATTTTGAAAAAAAGACATTCACACGAAAAAACGTGCACACACTAACCCAAAACTCAAATAAGTAAAAAATGCATATAATAAACGCAAATTTAAGATGCTTGATGACCTCCGATGATGGCATGATGAAAGTGGGCCACGACGAACCAACCGTTCAATCACATCATCATCGCGATCCAAGGGTCCAATCATCTCCTCCAAGCAACTTACACATTTCCTCCCAATGTGGGGTCTTCTCAAATGTCTCGAACCACATATGTAAGATCTTCAATGCTCCTCAAGTCGTCACGAACGATCCAAGCCTATCATCATCGAGCTATAAAGATATAGGTGTCACTCGCCTCCTACGCTGATAAACCCTAAAAGGATTGATGTCCTCATCAGGTTGAGTGTTGTTTATCCCCTGCCTACACCCCACGGAATAATAAGTAGGTGTGGGACTTGCTTCCAAAAGTGTTATAGATATGAAGGGACTGCACGAGTCGGGAACAAAGCTTCAATTTGATGCTGAACCAGTAGGGAGGTGAACCTCTCGCCTCAAGACTGAAATAGAGGGGGGGTCTTTACCAACTTCAAAATCTAAAGATTTTAGGGAAGAAAAAAGAGGGGCCTATTGTAATAAAAGATTCCCTTTTTATGTGGAAAAGACCCGTATCAATAATTATGATATTACATATGGACAATTCCTCGATATCTTGTTCATTCGTAGCAAAATATTTTCCACATGTACATGTATGTAGCGAGTTACAGGTATCTGACATATTCATACCTAACGATTTTCCACATGTACATGTATATAGTGAAGGCACCCAAAGACTCGTAGATCTGAATAGGAAGGTGGCTGTCCCAGGATAACTTCAAAAGGCGATCTGTTTCCCAACACAGGAGTCACCACCTAATCTAGACCCATGCTACGATCCAATATCCTAACTCCTCGCCAATTTGGCTTTAGCTACTAAGTACTGATTACAATTGGAAAGTGACAACTACACTCTGCACACCTTGCAACCACCCTAGCCTATTCACAACCCCAAGTATAAGGCTGCGCTATAGTAATAACTCGGCGAGACCGAGATCGATCCATAGGGACTTATATATGTAAACGAGATTTCTCTAAAATAATCTAAAACTAGAATTGGATTAAGAATTAAACTAAAATTCAGGTTTAATTGGAGTAATTGTGAAAATAGGAAATTGAAATGTTTAGTTAATAGAAAAACAACACTAGAGCGCCAAGGATCCACTTGTAGCCATTATCAATGCTTAATTCACCTAGATTTAATTGATAACTCAATTGGAATTAGAGTCATATCCTATCCAGTCGGATAATGGAGTAGTTATATCATAGTTTAGCAAACCATCAAAGACTAAAACTTTGGACTGAAACAATTCCCTCATTAAGAACTAAGTTCTAGATCACGGGGAATTCGAAGCATCTACCGTGTCCGTAGTCTACGATAGATCAATAAATTATACAAATCTAATGCTTGCAAAACACGTAAGTAACTAGCTTTAGATCTCCTAAGGATCCAATGAGCCCGGAGTCATCAAAAGATCAAAGAAGAGTTAGAACTAAAACTTGATTCAAACTTAAATCAATCCAAATTCAACATGAAAGCGTAAAAACGAATCTAGGTTGAATCAAAACATCAAAAACGAACTACAAGCTTCACCTCTTAGCTCTAGTTAAGAGGATTCAGTTCATCTCTAACATCCTTGAACTAAAAACTCTGAAAAACATGAAAAATAAACTAAAAACTAGAAGAAAGTAGGGAAATTTGAAGTAGAACTCCTCTACCGTCGCTTCTCTCTACTCCTTCACGTCCTAGATGATCTTAGAAGACTAGGAGACACCCCTTTATATAGAAAAATCCGTTACCACCTCTCTCTTTGCGTAAAAATTTACGCTCTTATGTCGGTTTGCGATTGGTTGCACAGGGGTGGCGATCGGTCGCAGCCCTTCTCCTCAACAAACAAAATGGAAATTTGAAACTTGACTTCATTGGGTGACTAGTCGCAACTCCTCAGCGATCGGTCGTAAGAGACCCTTTTTAGTCCAGCAAGCTTCAGTCCAAAAACATCAGGTGCAAGGAACTTCGGCCGGTCGCAGGGTATTTGCGATCAGTCTCTGACTTCTAGCGAGCGGTCGTAAGTGATTGGCAATCGGTCACAAATTGCAATTTCGTCTACATTTTCAATCCTTTCTTTCCTTCTTCCTTTTCTTCTTTCTTCTTCATTTTAGCTTGCTTGTATTTGACTTCTGATCATGTCCAAATGTATGACATTAAGCTCCATTCTCTCCAATCTCTCTCGAATCCCTTCAATCACAGAAACACACTTAAGTTAGCACTTTAAACAAATAGTTTCACGTAATCATAGCATGTAATTGGAGATAAATATACGCAATTCTAGGCTTAACACAGCCCAATGCCACAATCTGACAACTAATCCAAGACTCAAAGCTCCTTAAAACCTACAATAAGTACAAAAATAGAAAACACATTCAATAAGTTTTGTCGTTTCAACACTATTAAAACAACATTTACCCCAAAGAAATTTCAAGAAATAATTAAAAATAGGATGAATAGTGCCAACTCACCATGCCAACTCGAAAATGGCCCACAATGAACTGAAATTTGCGAAATTCTTGGGATTCATCCAACTCATTTATGTTTATAGGTTATAGGTTAAATTAACATTCATCCTAAGATGAATAGTGCTGAGCTCTCGGAAATAGTCCTGAAACAGCCTGAAATGTATAGAATTTGTGGGATAGATCTCAGTCATACATGTTTATAGCTTAAACTTCAAGAAAAAAAACAATAAAAAAATCGGATGAATAACAGCATCCTATATCCTTTAAAAAAAAAAAAAAATAGCATCCTATGTGTCATCTCTAAAAGGCCTTCAAAAGGCATGAACATTTTGAAATTTATTGATACTGTTCTCACTCATGCATGTTTATATGTTAAATGACCACTTACCTTAACGATAATTTAAGAAAAAAATTTGGATGATGGCCCTAATGTCCAACTAGTAAACGACTCAAAAGTTGTGAAATCCGTGGGATTCATCCCACTCATGCATATTTCTATCTCAGTCAACATCCCTCAATAGATTTCAAGTAAGAAAATAAAGTTCAGATGAATAGTCCGTAATTACTCTTCACCTCAAACGAGTAGAGTTGTGAAAATCTACAAAATATGCCCTAATCAAACATAAATCAAGCATGATTTCTAGATTTGGGCCTCTTATGTTTAGATCTATCAGAGTAAAGATGAAAAAACTAATAAAGTTAATGGTTCACCATTTTTTTTTTAATTTCCCAAAACAACCTGAAATTGTTTCGATTCTTTAATTCCCGCTCAAATCTTCACTTTTGATCTGTTTTTTGGCATATATCCAGTTGAAAATGGTGTTTAGAGGCTCTTTTTGTGTTTTGTAGAAGAAAGAAGGTGAAAATTGCTTGTGTTTTGAAAATGTCCAACTTGTTTTTTCTATTATTATGATTCTGGGAGAGGGGTGTCTGGAGCTCGTTTGGGGAGAAAGGCAAGATTGGTGTCCATTTGATGATTCTCTCAAGGAATGTCGAAGGACTGGGCAACTGGCATAAAAGAGGGCAGGTGAAGGAGATTTGTAGAAGATTGAAGGTGCAGATTATTGCTTTGTAGGAATCCAAGTTGGTTGTTTGTGATAGGCAGATGTGGATTCGGTGTGGGGTTGTAGTAGCAAGGTCTGGGTTGCTGTCAACATAGAGGGTTCTGCTAGGGGCATTATTGTGACGTGGAACTCTTCAGCCTGGGTAAAGGAAGATTGGTGGGGAGGTAAGTTTTCGCTGTCTGTCATCTTCAAGGATGTTGTGTCAGGCTTTTGCTGGCTCTTCACTTTTGCATATGGGCCTAATGTGGCTAGCCGAAAGCCTGAGTTTTGTGCGTAGCTTTCTGATGCTAGGAGTCGCTGTGCAAAGCCATGGGTTGTGGGTGGCAACTTCAATATCACAAGATTTTGATCGGAAAAGTCCAACGGGGCAAGTTAACCCACAGCATGATCGATTTTTTTGATTGGGTGAATTTCCATGAGCTGATTGATCTTCCAATGTGGCAGTTAATTTTACTTGGTCGAATGGCAAGGATAGACCTATTATGACTAAGATTGACAAATTTTTGGTTTCTACAGGATGGGTGGATAAGTTTCCATTGTTGACTCAGCTTGGTTTGTTGAAGCCTGTGTTCGACGATTGTCCTATCCTTTTAGAAGTGGACTTGGAGGATTTGGGTCCTCGGCCCTTCAGTTGTGAGCTAGCCTAGTTGGAAGTGGGAGGATTTCTGGACTTAATGAAGCTTTGGTGGGAGTTGTTTGTGGTAGAGGGATATGCCGAGTTCAAGTTATGCAAAAAACTTCGTATGCATAAAAATAAAATCAGTAATTGGGAAAAAAAAAAAGAAGAGGTTTTGGGGAATAGGGAAGCAGAGTTGGGTAGCATTCTTGCAGGCATCCAAGAGCTTGATATTAAAGAAGAAAGTTCAGAGTTATCAGAGGAAGAAATAGAAGCGCGTGCAATGCTCTCTCAAGATTATCAAAACTGCTTAAAGGAAGAAGAAATTATATGGCATCAACATTTAAGAGCAGTTTGGTTGAAGGATGGGGACAAGAATACTAAATTTTTCCATAGTATGGCCAACGCTAGAGCAAGAATGAAAATAAAGTCACTAGTTCAATTGTGGATGGAAGTAGAGTGCAAGGAAAGGATCATCTCTGTGAGGCAGTGATCAATTTTTATTAGAAGATGTTATCTTCAGAGGTTTGGTATAGGTCTTTTAAATATAACAGTGTTAGATGTTGAGACATAGTACCATTTTTTGGTAAAAACAGCTGTTATTTTCATGGGGGCTTGGGCTTGGGCTGTTTTTTTTTTTTCACAACAGCTGTTACTGTTGTATAACAGAACACCAGTTGGCATTTTATGGTTATACTTTTTTTTTTTTCTAAACCTTATCATGAAGCAATCCATTGATCCTATCGACATTTTCAGCTTGCTGGGGTGGTTGCTGTCGAGGTCACTGGAGGACCAACTATTGACTTCCGTCCAGGTAGAAAGGTATGGTGATGTTGCATTTTATTGGGAATACCTGCTAATCGAGGCAGTGGCTTGGTGCTGATTAACAATCAGTTTTTGTCTTGCCACCAGGATTCATTGGTTTCTCCCAAAGAAGGAAGGCTTCCTGATGCCAAACAAGGTTTCTCTATACCACAATGGCCTAGAAGTTTTCACTATTTATTGAGACCTGTTTATGAACAAAAAGAAAATTTGCAGGAGATGAGCATAAGACATGTTAATCACATGGCCAATGCTTTTAGATATTCTTTGAAGTTAATGTTCTTAGATCTATCTGCTTATCCAACAGTAGTAGCGCAAGAAGTTTATGTTCGCCTTTCCGTGATTGTAGCATGCATGGTCGTTTATTGACATTATCGAGGCATGTTATATAAATGGGAACACGTATGTCCATGTTCACACACACTGAACAATATGGACAATATGATAGCACAATATTGGAAATAACCTAGGGGCATCCATATGATATAATTCATAAATCCTTTAACTGTTCATATCCATTTAAAATTAACACGCGACACTCCAACAGTCCAAATATCCTAATCTTATTGAAAATTTTTCTACTAAGTTACAGATCACGTAAGTTAGAATATGATTATCTTAAATCTAATGCCATGCATGAATTGAGCTTACTATTTCTTCTTTAAATTATTATGTGTCTTTTATTTCTATTAGTTAGTAATGAGAGCTTGGATAAAAACAGAAGTCTGAAGTGATGCCTTGTGGACAGCAGACACTAAACTTTGGGCAATCTACCATTTAAAAGACTATGCCAAATTGCTGGGAGAATGGCTAATATAATGATGATGGTGCTTGTGTTAATCAGTTTTTAGTTCATATGTGAGAAACAACTACATTATATCTCAAGAAAAAGTCTAAATTACAAAATGCAGCGAGGAGTATGTATTCAAATTTCTAATACAACGTGATAAATTCATGTGGCGTTATTAAAGAATTCCAAAGAATAAAGGGTACAAGAAGTAGATTTATAATATGTTATGCAGCTGAGCATAATACCATTGTATGAATATTTTATTTTCATATGTCCAGTGAGAAAAGTTTGATTTTTTTTTTTCTTGGCGTAATCGGTGTTCAAATATCGATGATGCCGGCCAGTATCAGTTTCCCCACATGTTCATATGATATCTTTCTTGGAGTTCACTTTTTATAAGATATCAACGATAATATCGTCATTGATATCACCCGACGGGGTTTGGGCGAGCGGCCAAACCGTGGGCTTGCTCCCTTCAGGCGTGGGTTTGACTCCCCTCCCAAGCATTACCCGATGCATGTGGTTGTGGGTGATCGCGTGCATCCGCAGGCAATAGTCTTGCCTCAAAATGGGGTGGGGACACTCTATGTTGTCAAAAAAATAAAAAATCTTTCCTCTGATATTTGTGATATTTCCTGTGTTACGTGTGGCATTTTCCAGTCGAATTGTATTAATATTTTGTTTTCACATATGTTTAGTGAGAGTTGTTTGCATTCTCTTTCTTGAAGTATTCAGTGTTAAAATATTGACGATATTGGCCAACAATTTCCCCACGTGTGCACTGTGATATCTTCTTGGAATTCATTTTTTACAAGATATCAACAGTGATGTTGTTGACATCGGCTGATATATTGTGATATCTGTCATATAACCAATATTTCAACAAAATCTGTGATATTTTCCGCATTACCTGCGTATTTCCATGACCATGCCACCCAAGACCTAGACTTCAATTTGCCATTCTATGGGAGGGTTTCTTCCGTTTGTTTCTAATTTAATAAACTAGAAGGCTACTGGAACTTAATTCTGCATCCATTATTGGATATTTTCTTCTCTATTTGCAAAAATAAATGGGTGTGGTAAATCTGCAATTGGTACATCAACATTTTCTCCCTTAATAAGTTTAACTCCTTGCCCACCCCCTGTACGGGCAATTGAAACATTTGTCCTCATATTTGACATTGGGAGTAATAGTGCATAAGCCCTAAGAGCTTAAGATTTAACATACTAAGCATAAGCCCTAAAAGCCTTAGTTTGCATACTAACTGTATAGATCCTATTTCCCAAATTAAATTTATCCACTTTTGGCACTAAACCATTTCTTATTATTATCCTTCTTTCTCCCTGATGTAGGATGACCTAATTATCATGCATGCATGTGATCATAGATAATCCTGCGGAATAACAAAGCAATAATAGTAAAAGATTCAACATTCACCATCATAATCTAAGAAAATCAAAAGGACACATGCAATAATGTGGGCCATCATCACAACAACGTAGTAAGGATTTCAAGTATTGCATGGATTGGATCCGGCGAGGGATGAAACCTCCCGATCTTGCATGGTTATGATCCAAACGTGCGATGAGATTCACTAGTCCGGGGAATCAAAGGATTTCTCGGATTAGAGGATCAAAATATGAGAATTAGGGTTTTGGGATCAAATCTCAGATTTTAGGGTTGTAGAGAATGGAGAAAAACAGGGTTAGAAGAAAGAGGGAAGAACAGAGAATTACATTAGAAGAATGTGGAAGAAGAAGATGAGGAAGAAAGAAGATTGGAGAAGAAGAAGATGAAGATCCATAGAGAGAGAAAGATAGGAGGCAACCAAAGGTTTGTTTATTCAATAATCAATCAATAATTCGTGTTTAGGGCTTAATCCCTTAAATAAGCATTAACTAAGAAAGGAAAAGACAAAACTACCCCTGAAACTTAAGTAAAAAAGAACTAAAAAAAAATAATTCGCGCGGTTGTCGGGCGCCCGAGGACAGTGAAAACTGTCCAGAGAGTATGTCTTCGAAACGGGTGAATTTCGGACGCCCGACGACCTCCAGTCGGTCTTCTTTCATCCTACACATGTGTCTTTCCATTGTGGGATCTTCTACGTGCCAAATCACATTTGTAGGGTTTTCAATGTTTCTCAACAGTCGTCTAGTCACAAGGAAGATGCCTGATGCGCGCGCTTCCTTTGTTGATATATCTTGAAGGTCTGATGTCCTCATCAACTCCCCTCGGGTGAGAAAAACTTGACTCCGACGAGATAAAACTCTTGTGGTACTCTAGCAAGTCTGGATCAATTCGTTGCAATTTCGTTTCTGTCAACCAAGTAGAGTCGGATGGTGGTTTGTTCTTCCATTTTATAAGGTATCTCTGGAAACCTCTATCTCCCGTGGAAACTGTCTCTTCATCCACAATCCCTTCAACTTCTTCCTTATATTTAATTGGTGAAGGAAGGGGTGGAGTGGGTTGTGAAGCAAACTCAGAATATGGCCATGAAAGAGAAGAAATATCAATGGTAGGATTGTGAGAAAGGACTAGATCTTTCACATTAAACGTAGGATTAATGCCCAGCTCAAATGGAAGGTCTATCCTATATGTACTGGACCCAACTCTTCGCAATATTTTGAATGGTCCAGCACTGCGAGCTTGTAATTTCTTAGTGGTACCCTGAGAAAACCGCTCTGGCCCTATCCTTACCATTACAGTCTCCTTTATGAAATAGTTGTAACTTACGATGCGAGTTAGCTGAACGTTTATAACTATCATTGCTACTATTAATCCGCTGTCTAATATGTGTATGCAACTCATGAATGTGTCCCAAATGCATCGGTTGACTTTGAAGACCTTTGGGTGACAGACATGGGTAAAAGATCTATGAGCATCCTTGGCTTGTAACCACTGACAATTTCAAAAGGACTCGTTCTTGTCGACCTGTTGACAGAACTATTCTAAGCAAACTCAGTGATAGGTAGTACCAAGTCTCAAGTCTTAACATGCTCACCCACCAGACATCGTAATAGGTTACCAAGACTTCTATTCACCATCTCAATTTGGCCATCTGTTTGAGGGTGATATGCGGTAGAAAATTGTAAACGAGTACCCATCATGTGCCATAGTGTCTTTCAAAAGTAACCGGTAAATCTGACATCACGGTCAGACACTATGATCTTAGGCAAACCATGGAGACGCACCACACCATCAAAGAAGACTTTAGCGATATTAGATGTATCTGACGTTTTCGAACATGGAAGGAAATGCACCATCTTAGAAAAACGATCTACCACAACCAAAACGGAATAGTGCTTTTTGATCGTCTTGGGAAGCCCTAACATGAAATCCATACTAATGTCTTGCCATGGAGCGTGTGGCACTGGCAATGGCGTATATAGCCCAGTGTTTTGCTTTCATTGCTTTGCCAATTGACGTGTACGACACTGTCCTAAAATCTTGGCTATGTCTCGCTTAAGACTTGGCCAATAAAAATGATCCTCAACGAGGGCAATGGTCTTGTCTCGACTAAAGTGGCCAGTTAACCCTCATTAATAAAGCTCCCAAATGAGGAATTCACGAAGGGACATACGGGGAATACAAAGTCGATCTCCCTTAAAAATGAAACCATCTTTAAGAACATAATCGCCCGTGCTACGCTGGTCACTAGAGAGTGACGTATAAGTACTCCCAAAATCAGGACATATCCTTCAGTTGCTCAAACCCGACTACATCTACACTCAAGGAGTTGAGCAACGCCACTCTTCTACTAAGGGTATCTGCTGGTTTGTTTTTGACCCCGACCTTACGTTTCAAGACAAATGAGTATTCTTGAAGAAACACAACCCATTTCGCATGCCTTGGATTAAGTTTCTTTTGGGAATGTAAATATCTTAAAGCCTCGTGGTATGAAGACAAGACGAATTCTTGCGGTAGGAGATAGTGACGCTAATGTTTGAGAGACTGCACTACCGCATAAAATTCGTTGTCATGAGTGGAGTACTTCTACTTTGCTTCATTCAATTTCTCACTGAAATAGGCTACTGGGTGGCCCTCCTTGGCTCAACACTCCACCTATACCAATACCCGATGCATCGTATACCACCTCAAAGACTTAAGAAAAATCAGGTAAACGCATGACGGGGGCTTCTACCATTTTGCCCTTAATCTCCCTAAAGGCCTTGACTACGGCTTTTGTCCACACGAACTCTGCCTTTTCCATGCATTCAGTGATGGGAGCCATAATAATGCTAAATCCTTTAATGAACCGATGATAAAAATTTGTTAAGTCATGAAAGCTTTGCACATCATGAATGTTCTTTGGTTCTGGCCACTCAACTATTGCTCTGACCTTTTCAGGGTTTGCGCGCATACCTTCAGATGACAAGATAAATCCTAAGAATATGACTTAACTAGACATGAAAGTGCATTTCTTAAGATTAGTGTATAATTTTTCAGTCTTAAGGACGTTACAGACCTGCTTCAAATGTTCAAGGTGTGATTCCTTAGTGGTACTATAAATAAGAATATCATCGAAATAAATCACTAGGAACTTACCCATGAATGGTCTCAAGACTTGTGTCATCACCCGTATAAAAGTATCGGGTGCATTAGTCAAGCTGAAGGGCATGACCATCCACTCGTACAACCCATCCTTCGTTTTGAATGCTGTCTTCCATTCATCTCTTGGACGTATGTGGATTTGGTGATATCCACTCTTGAGAGTTGAGATCAATTTTAGAGAAAATGGTGAACCTGGCCATCATGTCAAGCATGTCGTCTAGCTTAGGTATTGGGAACCTATACTTGACTGTAATTTTATTTATGGCACGACCGTCCACGCACATGCGCCACGTGCCGTCTTTCTTTGGCGTCAACAATGCGGGCACGACACACGGGCTCATACTCTTCTGGATGAAACCCTTTTGCAGAAGCTCATCAACCGCATCTTCAACTCTGCATGCTCTGTAGGGTTCATCCTGTAGTGAGGGAGGTTCGGTAAAGTTGACCCTGGGACGAGATCAATGGCAAGCTGAATGTCCTGCATAGGTGGCAACTTATTGGGTAAATCATCAGGGAATACATCTCTGTATTTATTTAAAATCGATGTTACCTCATGGGGTAACTCTGATAGAACCTCTGTTGTAATTTCTCTTGCCATAAGGGCATACACTGTCGAATCCTCCTTAGTCTCTTTCTCAAACTCTCTTGCATTGATTATATGAAGAGACTTAGGTTTGGATGTCCTCACCTCCTTAGGCTCATTCGCCTTCTCATCCTTCCTTTTCTGCGAAGTGCTCCCTGGTGGCATTGGATTAAGTTTTATCTTTTTACCATTATGCATAAAGGTACACGTATTCGAATGGCCAAAGATTGTAACATCATTATCGAATAGCCACGGCCTACCTAGGATAATATGACCAACATCCATAGGTATAACGTTGCACCACAGAGACTCTTTGTATGACCCCAATTCCATGGGAACTAAGCACTGATGGGTGACAGGAAGGGAGGCCTTGTTAACCCAAGAGACTTTGTACGGATTAGGATGAGGGGTGAATATCAACTTCAGATGGTCCATGGTGTTAGCGGAAATCACATTTTGGCTACTTCCATTGTCCACTATCACCTTGCGATTCTTCTCTCCACACTTGGCGATAGTATAGAAGATAGTGCTTTGACGCCAATCAATACTACTCCTAAACTGAGCTAGCACATGTTTGACAATTGCAAGCGTTGCTTCATCGGCCACTTCATCATCATCACTAATTCCTCATTCAGGGTGATATTCTTTCACTTCACAATCACCCTAGTTATCTGCACCCTCGTGGGACTCGCCTGTAACTAAGGCTTTTCTACGATTCTTCATGAGACATTGATTTGAAATGTGACCGACATTCCCACATTTGTAACATCGCACTTGATTCCCTCCACTAGGACCAGCACCAAGGACACATTTGCCCTTATCATCCCTAGGCCTAGGTGGAACAGTCGCTTGTGCCCTGGGTTGAATACTAATGTTAGATTTAATTCCCTGGGAACCAGATTTAGCATTAGAGTCTCGGGACTCAAAGCGTCGAATGACAGGAGCTCTCAAATACTGTTCCAACTCTTGCACAACTTGGTATGCTTCGTCCAAGTCTGTTATGGGCCGAGTCAAAAGCTCACGCTGAACATCCGATCGAAGACTCGTCTTGAAACGTGAAAGCGTCACCAAATGGTCCTCTTGGATAAACTCCTCGAGTTTAGCGATGTAGTCAGCAACATACATTGACCATTGGCGTAAGGACTGCCATTGGTCAAGGAACTTCTGTCGGTATGAGAGGGGGAGGTACTTCTCCTTCAACATCTCCTTTATCTCATCCCAATGTGCGATGGGGGCTCTTCCAGCTCTATTAATCTTACGTTCGGTGTTAGTCCAAAATAATTTGGCCTGGCCCACAAGTTTCATCCTAGAAAACCGCACTTGACGGTTTTCTGACATGTCATACCACTTAAAATAGCAATCCATTTCAGCTAGCCAATCAAGGAATGCTTTGGGATCTAAACGCCCATTAAAACTTGGGACTTCCACCTTCACGTTCTTCATCGCACGCTCATCTGGATCGTAGCGTTCTTGATAATCAAATGTGGCTTGTGCTTCCCGCAAAACAACACGACCAGCCCCACGACCTCGACCACCGTGCCCTCCACGTGTGGGAGCACGTTCTTCAACTACTCCCGCTTGAGATTGCGCATCTTCCCCAACAGTGAGGTTCTCCTTTGGGATGTTTCTAACCGCTCTACTCTATTCATGGTGGTGGTGATTTGGTTGCCTAAGCGGGCGAACTCATTCTTTTGACTTGTTTTTATAGCGGTTATCTTTTGCATCAATTGAGCAAGTCGCTCAGATAACTGCTCGTTGTTCATGATCGGTTGAAGTCAGAAGCCTCTTCTGGCTCTCGTGGGCATGCAAATAAAGACTTGACAAAATTTCTACCCAACTTGCCTCTACAGTTTATGCAACTCACAGAATGAATGCGATGATTCTATTCCTATAATAGACCGACACTTACTATTCCTAAATGGAATGAATCAAATATGAAAATCTTCCAAATTTGGAAACTTTCTAAAATTGGAAGTTTCTAAATCTGAAAACTCCCTAAAATAGACATAACATGAAACCCTAAATTGATAACTCGATCTAAGATAACCATGCAAAACTCTAAGCTCTGATACTAAAATTTGATTTAGGATGACCTAATTATGATGTATGCATGTGATCATAGATAATCCTATGGAATAACAAAGCAATTATAGTAAAAGATTCAACATTCACTATCATAATATAAGAAAATCAAAAGGACACATGCAATAATGTGGGCCATCATCACAACCACGTAGTAAGGATTTCAAGTATTGGGCGGATTGGATCGGGCGAGGGATGAAACCTCCCGATCTTGCATGGTTATGATCCAAACTTGCAATGAGATTCACTAGTCCAGGGAATCAAAGGATTTCTCGGATTAGATGATCAAAATCTGAGAATTAG
Source organism: Liriodendron chinense (assembly GCA_003013855.2). Classification (NCBI taxonomy): domain Eukaryota; kingdom Viridiplantae; phylum Streptophyta; class Magnoliopsida; order Magnoliales; family Magnoliaceae; genus Liriodendron; species Liriodendron chinense. The sequence goes on from PVNU02003292.1 coordinate 2,012,903, forward strand.
GGTTTTGGGATCAAATCTTAGATTTTAGGGTTGTAGAGAATGGAGAAAAGTAGGGTTAGATGAAAGAGGGAAGAACAGAGAATTACATTAGAAGAATGTGGAAGAAGAAGATGAGGAAGAAGGAAGAAGATAAAGATCTACAGAGAGAGAAAGAGAGGAGGCAGTCAAATGTTTGTTTATTCAATAATTAATCAATAATTTGTGTTTAGGGCTTAATCCATTAAATAAGCATTAACTAAGAAAGGAAAAGACAAAACTACCCCTGAAACTTAAGTAAAAACGAACTAAAAAAAACAACTTGCGCGGTCATCAGGCGCTCGGTGACCAATCTGTCGAGCGCCCGATGGGGGCTTAAATAGTAAAATTAGATGAATTTCAGGCGCCTGATCGGGCGCTCGATGACTAGTGGTCGGGTGCCCGATGACCAATGGTCAGGCGCCTGAAGACAGTGAAAACTGTCTAGAGAGTACATCTTCGAAACGGGTGAATTTCAGGTGCCCAATGACCATCGGTCGGACGCCCGACGACCATCGGTCAGGTCTTCTTTCATCCTACACATGTCTTCCCATTGTGGGGTCTTCTACGTGCCAAATCACATGTGTAAGGTCTTCAATGTTCCTCAACAGTCGTCTAGCCACAAGGAAGATGCCTGAGGCGCGCGCTTCCTTCGTTGATATACCTTGAAGGGTCTGATGTTCTCATCACTCCCTTTCTTCATTCTACTTATCTACTTATTGAGACCTAAAAACCGTCAATCTTGACCCCTTGCTTTTCTCTCCTACTTAAATCACAATTTTTTTGTTAAACTCCGGTCTCTCATTTCTTTATTCATCCATTCTAAGGCATTTATACAAGTAGAATCATAGATTAAAGAGAGAAGAAGAGAATAGAAGAAGAGAGAAGAGAAAGTTAGGAGAAGAGGAAAAAATGCTAGGGCTAGATGTCCCCACTCCTTTACATTAATAATAAAACCAAAAAGTACGAAAATACCCTCAATAATAATGTTCATATTCCAAACAATTCTTAATCCAATATAAACACTGAATATAAAATATAAAAAGCTAGGTATGTTGTATAGTGAGATGGCTTACATCCACATCCATTAGGTGTCCTTACAGCCGTATGGCCCATATCCTCATGCATTAACAGTCTCCCTCATGCTGGAGCATGGATGTTGTCGATGCCAAGCTTTGAGTATTATATGTATGTAGACTTTCTGTGAGGAAGGTCCTTGGTGAGCACACTAGTAAATTAATCCTAAAACCGGACATTTGGTGTAAGGATTTCACTATCGGAGATCTCATGTATAAAGTGATAGTTGAATTCTTTACATTTGATTCTTTCATGATGAACCCAATAAGTTTGCACTGTGGGACCAAGGTGTTCCATAGCGGTAATGATGGCTATAACGGCCACCACCGTTACCATTACGATACGAGCCGTAACGGCCGTTACGGACCCCGTATCGGCTGATACGACCCTTTTTTATTTTATGAAAAATACTGTTACGGGAACGTTACGGGGCCGTTACAATCCGATACGGGCCATTACGGGACCGTTACGGCCTGTTTTTTCTATAACGGCCATTTCGACCCTGTAACGCCTAACGGTTATGATCGTTTCTGTTACGTATCAGCCGATACGTAACCGTTTTGGGATACCTTGTGTGGGACGTTGCTTGATTATCACAAAACAACTACGTGGGTAGATTTATTACAAACCCAATTTCTTACAACAGTTTCTTGATCCACATCAACTCTAAGTAGTATGAGCCATTGCTCTATATTCTACTAAAGTGGTTGATCGGGCCACAATACTCTTCTTCTTACTATTCAACATGACTAGATTTCTTGCCACAAATATGCAGTGCTTGGTAGTAGATAGCCTATCTATTAAAGAACTTGCCCAGTCTGTATCAGAGTACCTTATGATCTAAAGATGATTACTTCGTCTATACATAATTTTTTGTCTTGGCGCTCCTTTAAGGTACTGCATAATTAGAACCATTGCATACATGTGAGGTACTCTTGGAGAGCTCATAGACTGGCTCATTACACTAAACATAAGATATCTCTGGCCAAGTGATAGTTAAATAGACAAGGTTCCCAACCAAACTTCTATACCTCCTTGGGTCTTTAAGTACATCTCCTTGATCACCAAAAAGTTCGTTATTTAGGTTCATTAGTGTATCAAATAGCTTAGTACCAAGAAGACTTGTCTCGTGAGTAAATCTAGAATGTATTTCTGTTGAGATAAATTAATTTCTTCCTTGGAAGTGACAACTTCTATATCAAGAAAGTATTAAAGATGACCAATATCTTTTGTAAGAAAATATCTTAGGAGATACTTCTTAAGGTCCTTATTCCCCCTATTGTCATTTTCTATAATAACAATATCACTAACATATACTACTAACACAATAAGACCCAAGGTACCTATCTGTACAAAGATGGAATGATCAGAATGACTTCGAACAAAGCCATAGTTCAACCCAATTTTACTGAATTTGTCAAACTATGTATATGATGATTGCTTCAACACATAAATTGTCTTTTGCAGCTTACACACCTAGTATGATTCTTCCTAAGCAACAAATCCAAGTGCTTACTCCATATAGACCTCAGTGAGATCACTATGAAGAAAGACATGTTTTTACGCCAAGTCGGAAGAGGGGCCAACCATGATTATCGGCCACTGAGAAGATAACATAAATGGAGTTCAACTTGGCAACATGAGAGAAGGTCTCAGACTCTCAGTATAACCAATGCCAAGGGTCTAAGCATATCCCTTAGCAACTAAGCGTTCAACCATATCATTAGGATAAAACTTAATAGTGTACACCCATTGCAACCAACACCATGTTTACCTAGTAGTTAGACTAGTTAGCTCGCTAGTGTTATTCTAATAAAGAGCACCCATTTCCTCTTTCATTGCCTACACTCACCCCTTATGTAAAAGTGTTTCTTAGTATTACTTGGGAATGGAGTGAGAGGACAAGGTTAGGACAAATCTATGGAAAGTGGGAGGTAAGCATTGGAAAGAGACATTTAGATATAGGATGATCAGTATAAGCACGCTTAACTTTTCTCAAGGCAATAGGAACATCAGACCTATTAGGAGAACTCATTAGATCACTAGGCTCGAAAGAAGATCTGGTGGGTAGCACATCACGATTGGTTGCACTATCTTTCTACTTTTGTTGTTAATAGACTTTTAGCTGAGGCATAATGGTAATGGAAGAGTCAATAGCTTGGGGAGCTTGATGATGTCTTCTTGAATGACAATAAGTACAGGCACAATTTTCACTTTAATAAATTTACTATCTTTTGAGAAGAATGGAGACGACTTACGATTTGTAACATCTGCACACACATTGTTTTCAAAGTGAAGGATCGTGACAACGATAACCTCCTTTTGTCCTGGAGTACTAAAGTAAAATACATTTAAAGGCTTTAAGATCTAATTTATTATGGCCTGAATCCAATTGGTGAACAAAGCATACACATAAAAAAACTTTAGGAGGCAAAGAAAATAATGGAGTATTTAGAAGTAAAGCTTCATGGAGTGATTGGCCCATTAAAACAATCGAGGGAATTCGATTTCTTAAAAAGCACGTTGTCAGTAATGCATTACTCCAAAAGCTAGGTGACGAATTTTCTGTTCCAAAACACCACTTTGTTGTGGGGTGTGGACACATTGCTTGATGTGGGATGCCTATTTTAGAACAATACTGATTAAACAATTGGAACATATATCCTTGGCATTATCGGAACAAAACATAGACACTTTTGAGTTAAATTAGTTTACATCCATGTGAAAAGTCTTAAAAATTGAGAATAATTCAAATTTGTCTTTCCCCAAATAAATCCAAGTCATTCATGAAAAATCATCTACAAATGTAAAAAAAATATTTATATCCTGATTTATTGGAAAATTTAATTGGTCTCCAAACATCTAAAAAAGGAGCCGAGCTACGCTTTTCCACAAGTAGTGGAACACTGACACGATGATGTTTGCTCAATTCACACACTTTATATTATAGAATATACACAGTTGACAATGAAGGAATAACACTTATGAGAATCTTTAAGGATAAATGATCGAGACGGTAGTGCCACTGATACGAAGAAATGTTCTTCTATGTTGTTGCGCCAACAACGTCACAGGCATATAGTACAACTCATCATGTTCATGTCCTTTATCAATCTTCTTCATCTTTAGATCTTAGAAAACATAATATGAATGATAGAAAGTCACAAAGCAGTTAAGAGATTTGGTGAACTTGCTAATAAACAGAAGACTTAAAGGGAATTTAGGGATATAAATGATAGATGATAATGAAAGGGAAGAACCTGGATGAATAGTACCTATTCCACATACTTTGGATTGGGTACCATCTTCCAAAGAGATAGGTAAACCCACCCATGAACACCTTTAATAGAGGAAAACGCACTGGACTCACCTGTCATATGATCAGATGCTGTACAGTCAATTACCCATAAAGCATGGAACTTGGATCTTTAACATGGCATATTTGAGGTCACAAATGTAGCCATAGGAGTGGAAGTAGTTGCAAAAGTAGCAGGAATAAGCTAATTTTGCAGATTTTTCAATAACTTGGAATACTCTTTGATGGGGACATCACGCATGTACCTCCACTACGCACGTACGAGAGGAGAAGGAGGATCCCACTGTCAATCTACCTTGATGATAGCTTGGATTGAAGACCTACAACTTGTGGGAAGAGTGTTGAGATTTTTAGAGTTTAGGATGGATCCGATCGTGGCCCATAACTTCGTAGGATTTTGAGTTTTATTACTTTTCATGATTAGATGGTCGGATTGGATTGATTATTAGTTGTCTAGTTTTATTATTTTGAGGTAGACCCCTTTTGTTGCTTACATGGCGTATGGGTAGTTTTGTCATTTTCTCCCATTGGGGTTTTCTATAAAACTCCAATTGGGGGGGGGGGGGGGGGGGGGGTTTATTTTTTTTTTTATGCATGGAATAAAGAAAAAAAAACTTGTTTTCTCTTTTCTCTTTGTGTGTAGAGACGTGAGCCATAAGAGGGTGGGAAGCCCCCTCTTGTTCATCAAGGGAAGACTATCGAGGTGTGAAGCCTCATACCAATTCATCCATCCTCCATCATCATCATCCCTTCACCTTCTCCACGTTTTCTAGCCAACAAAACAACCCAACAATGATAGTTGTTTATCTTCCAGATTCAGCTCGTCGCAGGGCCGCAACCTTCGGCGGATCACTGCGCGCACACCGGACGTTGAATCGAGACGAAACTTCGGGGGTTGGGAGATCTCTCCTGGCCGACCAGGGTGGTGGCCATTTCCTCCACATGTGCCTCCCCACATGTGTGAGCCACCCGCGCACGTGCGAGCCCCGCGTGCAAGCCTCTTCTTCCTGGTTTGATTCCCCCATTTGGTAGACCTCTCTTTAAACTCCAAAACCACTTTTGAATCAACCAATTTAGACTCCCGGTTTGCAATATATGGTTTTTTTATTTATTATTTTCCCTGATTTTTCCCTATTTTATGCAAAATTTCCAAATCAGATATGTTCTTCAAATTAACCAGATTTGTTCTCAATTCTCAGCCTAATAAACCTTTCTAATCTATGAACCCTAACCTTAGGTTACCAAATCTTCACTTTTCCCCAATTTTAGAACCCTAATTTTGCCCCAATTTATAGTTAGAGAATCTCATTAATGATGGAACAATCCTACACAAGCTTGAGGGTCTCCACATCCCTTGGAACTGATTAGATTGATTATTTTGGATTGAAATCAGCCCTAACTTGCGTGTAGGCTTGGATCTCCACGGATTCCCCTATTGAATGGTTTGACCTTGCTGTAGGATGTGGAAATTTTGAATATTTCTTAATTATTTTGGTGATCTTAGTTTGATTTCTTGCATATTATAGTAAAATTTCACATCTTGTATCACTCTTCTTGTATATGCGCAATTGTCTCTCCACACATAAGTGGTTGTTGAGTTGTAAACATCGAACTAGCAGGATAAGATCCATTGCTCTCTCCAATGTGAGATGCCTGATTAGCCTATGCTAGCTTTCCGTGAAGATCACAACATTTTTCAATAGAATCATTCCTATTCCGACAAGGGGTGCACTTCCTACGTCCACGTCCTCCTACTTCATCACGATCACCTTGATTGCCCCTGCGACTATGACCGCCACCTCGGCCTCAACCAATGAAGGATGCTAAAGCAAAGTTGTCATTGGTTCCACTTATAAAGCCAAAAGATACATGTTGGAAGCGAGCATAACATAATTAATGATTTAAGTGATTTTGGAAATCACAATTACCTAAAAGTGTTTATTTAAGCAATGTGAAACAGGCCCTTAATGATCTAATTCTAAATGGAGGTCAGGGCACCGCTGGACATTCACCTTCACCCAACATTATTAGCAGTGCTCACCCTATTTGTCATCTTCAAGGGAATCATGTGCAAATGTTTTGGGAGATGGACATTTTCTAGTGGGTCTAGAATTATTTTTCTGTAGAGGTAGGGGGGGTAATGCAATTCATGCATATTTGGATTTTTCTAACTCAAGCCTGATCAAGAATCTTGAGTGATTAATGCTCTCTATAATATTATAAAGGATTCACATACAAACAAGTGAAAACTTGAAGTAATTGATTAGTTTCACTTTACTGTTATAAAGGCATTGATAATGATCATTTTAATTGCTGGTGTTTGTTGTAGGTTCACAGCATCTGAGAGACATTTTTTATCGGATGGGTCTTTCTGACAAGGATATTGTGGCGTTGTCTGGTGGCCATACACTGGTAATGTTGTCCAAGGATAAGATGCACATGTTTCTACACCTACATATGTCATGAGGAAACTTGCAACGTTCGATCAAAGCATTTTCTTAGCCCAAGAACTGTATGTGCAGGACCACCTTCTGGTGATCCAGTCTGTTCATATGATGGGTGGATGTTAATCATGTTAGAAGATCCAAAGTTACCCCTACAAGATGATCCTAATTGTCCAATTGAGCCCCTATTAAATGTGCAATTGGTTGTAATTATCCATTTTCATCAGATGTATAATATCATCTTATAGGTAGAAAGATATTTAGGCCCATCAAATGATGCTTCTCAGCAGGTGCACCACTTTAGTTATGCAAGGTGGAGTCAACACTATTTTTGATTCAGGAAACATATAAGCACCTCTAGATACCATACATGTTCATGGTGTAAATGCATATCATTGCATCCTGTTGGGTTTGCTGTTGCAGGGAAGGGCACATCCAGAGAGGTCAGGCTTTGAAGGACCTTGGACAAAGGAGCCTCTGAAATTTGACAACTCCTACTTTGCGTAAGACTAACAGAAACTTAACTATTTTCCATGCCAATGGAAACTTCGAACTCAATCTTCGATCTTGCTTTCCAAGTAATTTATATAGTAATATGATCCAAGCAAATCTCACTATAAAGTTTGTTTGCATCAGGGAGCTGCTGAAAGGGGAAACAGAAGGGCTGTTGAAACTTCCGACGGACAAGGCTCTATTGGAGAATCCTGAGTTTCGACGTTATGTCGAACTGTATGCAAAGGTAATATTGCTGGCATGGCCTTTTTATTGTTCAGCATTCGATTTTTGAACTACTGATATAATATCTACATCAACACATGATCATAGTTAACGAAAGCGCATGCAGCAAAAAAAAAAAAAAATGTTATGGGAAATGTTCGTGTTTAATTCGTTCTTGATCTATAAAAATACAGCAGGAAAAAAAATACAGTAAAAAAAAAGTAAATGCCAAAAATTTGGAGAATGAGAAGTTCAGGTTTAATATGGTTTGGACTCAAGAAAACTGAGTGAAAAGAATGGCTATATATGTGCAAATATGTGTCTATATATTATATTTAAATAAGGTTAAAATAGAAAACTTTAATTAAAATAATTACAATTACTACATGTATGAATTGAACAATAACCTATATATTAAAATAATTACAATTTCTACATGTATGAACAATAATGTATATGGATAGTTGAATGGTGTTCTTTGTGACTCGCAAATCCTTCTTTTTCAAGCACTCTGCATATAAATCAGTCCTTCTCTACTAGAACTTTTCACCTTCTGCTCAATTTTATCAATAGGCAGCGACCACCAATGTCTAATTTTTAAACTGCCCTCAAAATTCCTTTTTTTTTTTGAATAAATTCTTTTCACCTAGCGTATTCAAAAGAAATTCAGTTTACCCAAAAAGATAAAAAAAGGAATGTTTTTTTTTGGCCCATCTTCTAAAGTATATTGTTTGAAACGTTTAATCAATTATACAAGGTTTTTTTTTCCCCAGAAAATACGGAGTTTAAAAGGGAGTTTTGTTGACTATGCACATGATTTCCAGAACATAACATTTGATGTGTGTATTAAATGAGCTAAAAGTTGACATATTTGGCATGAACGACATCAGTTTGGAAATATCTTCGAGTTACACTCTTGTATATCTTCGAACCAGAGAATCTATTCAAGAAATGTAAAGTTTTCAGATGCTCCTGATTCTGTACAGTTGGGGGTCTTCAGGTAGGTGATCCAAACCATTGATCTGATGGGCCTTACCCTTCATGGTGGATGCCCCAAAAGCTGCACAAGACTAATCCTTCAATCTTTGACCCTAACATGAATCGGGACCACATGATTCCTTTTTTTTTTTTTTTTTTAGTTCATTTCTACTTCTTGACTACCTACTGAAAGGTTAATATCTTGCAATATTGGGATATTTTGGGGCATCCCCTGATGGCCAGTTTACTTGATGGCTGGAAGACTGAACCATGGGTTCCACATATACATAATTGGGGGCATTCGAGAGCCATATGTCTTTGAGGTTAAGTAGCTTATAATTCCTCTTCAACCTTTAACTGGATTTTGCACTTACAGGAAAATGGAAGCAAAACATGATTCAAGTGGATGAAAACCTATAACAGCCCAAAAATTCAAGGGTCGAGTACAAACACGATCCTCAATATCTCAGGTGTTACTCATGCGTATGTAGATGCGTGTTATGCATGCGTCTTATCCATGTGGTAACAAATCATAATGATAGGTCAAACTAAGCAATGAAATAAAGGCATAACTGCAATTAAGTGAGCTATAAGACTAAAATATACAGTACCACATCTCGTAAAAAAAGGGGTCCACTCAATAGGTCTAAATGGCCTCATCTAGTGCATTTATACCTGAGGTACCTGCATCGATGAAATAAGCCTGGATTGGGACCGAGTGATCAACTCAGTGGTTCCATTTTTCTAAGTTACTTACGATACAAATGTAGTAAGGCATAGATAATAATTCAACCCTACATACATAGCAGTCAGTAGGCATATAAGCTAAAGACAACGTTTTACATAGTTAGTGCATGAATGCATGAAATGCAGATGCATGCCTGATCAACGTTTTGGTCACAACCATTAGTGAGTGGCACCACTACATCACCTGCACAGACCCGAGCCGCCAGTGAATGAGGCACCACCCCATCACTCGCACAATGCATGCCATGCTGAACCATACGTGATTAACCAAGTAGTTAATTATTCCAATTTCGCATCCAGTCGGTTGGCGAAGCCAGAGTACCAGCGTTTTATCACTCGGTCGACTAGGACCATTCGACTCCCTGCGTGGCGAGCGCCTATCATCGCCAGTAACCCCATCAATCCAATCTTGAGGGCCTGATTTGACTGTGACTCGTCAGCCACTCCCAACTCAGGTGGGAAAAGGGCTTGTCACCCTATCCCATATTCGAGTGGTAGGCTCGTCACCTCCATGGGTGCTCACTGGACACTACAGGGAGGCCCGTCACCCTTGCGTAGGCTGACAGCTCGGGCATAGGTCCCATACCACCATGCCCTGACTCACGAGACTTGGGGACCGATTCGCCGTGTGGTTATAAGTGGGCCGCCTAATGGTAACACTGGTACTTGGATTCTAGCAAAGTGACAATCACATAGCACACGCAGATCCAACTAGACGTCAGGCCGGTACCTTCGATTGGAGGGAAGTACGGGAAGGCCGACATTGTGCATGCAAGGCTCGTGTGGTCCTCACCATAGCCGGTCACTCGTTGTCTGCCTCGAATTGACCTTTCCAGCCCAGGGCGGTCAACCTCAAACGGCCGCCCTAACTCCTTTTCCGATTGCCCAGTTGGACAAACAATTTAACTACATTCGTGGCCCGAAACATGGCATGTGTCATACAATTATAGGCCCGAATCTCAAAGCATGCAAGAATTTCTGAAATACTAAGCATAACATGTCACCAACTCACCATGGGTAAAATATTCAATAGTACACAACAATAATTACAGACATTTAACATAAAATCCCATACACTACAACAAGTGATACACATGCTAAGCAATACAATTGATGTGCACAACACCCACAAGCATGCAGATGGTCCTAAGCATATAAATTAAGGTCGAAGAGTTTCAACATGCACAATTCACCCTTCGAGATGTAGCTAGGGATTGTACATCATCTCAAGGAGGGAATTGAGCATGTACCTACAAGGAATTAGAGTATTATGTAAGACTAACAACATTTGGAGCCCTAGCAACCTAGAGGTAAATGGTTTGCACCTTAGTTCTTGGTGAATTTTAAGAAATCCTACAAAAAGAAGGCTTGTGTGTTAGAAATTTGAGGGAAGGATCTAAGAAGGATGGTTGAATTTTGAGGAATTGGCTTCCTACTCACCTCTAGTAGTAATTGTAGGTGTGTTTCCACGAGAGATAACGGCTACGGAGTCGTTGGGTCGGCCGAAAGCTAGTGGGGTGACATGCAAGGTGCTCCCTTTAGCTCAAAGCTCTCCTTTCTCTCCTCCCTACTCCACCCTCTCTCTCACTTACTTTCTCAGCAACTTGAAGAAATGAAAGGAGAGTGGGCTGGAGAGATGAGTTTTATAGTGGGGATTTTGAAGAAAATGGCCCTGAGTGCTGAAATGTTATGAAAATGGCCTAATGAGGGGCTGTTTTATTTATGTGGGGCCCACCTGGCCCATCTAGACTGATCCAGCCCATGGGATAGCCTCCTCATGGTGAAATTTACCTAAGAAAAGGTGAAATTGGTAATAATGGCTTGTGCTAGTCTTTGCGCATGTGTATTTGCACTTACATGTGCCTTTGTTGATTTTCACACTACGCGATTTCGAGTGTTGACTCTCTCGTGACACCAGTCCAAGGTCATCAAGCCCGACTGAGGGGGCTGTCTTACCTAAGTTTTAGGTTTGGTGGTCCACTAACGGGCGGTCTAAAGCTCGTTTGACGATTTTAGCCATTTCTAGAATATAGTTGAAGGTGAGATTCCTTGGGTATGATGTGGGGTCCAATCTACCTATGCTTGAGGTTTGGCCGCGAGAAAGTTAGTTGAAATGGAGTTTGGCCAGATCCATTCCCAGCCTCTTAATTTCGAAGTCATATGAGACATTGGTTTAATTCGAGTTATGAATGTAATATAACCCGTTGGTTGTGTGATTCTTAGTTAGATGTTCATTGTGTTGCGGTTAGATAGATTTATTGACGGTGGGGTCCGCTAGATTGCAACCCTAGATTCGTAGACCACATAATTAGGCCCAAGGTTTGGATGATCAAGCGCACTCATTAGTTTTCTAAAGGCGTCTAATCGAGTTTGTGCGGTTCTACAGTTTTCTTGATTAATTAATTACTGGTTTTTTGGATCTCGGCGTTCAACTCATGGATCTCGAGATTGGGACCAAGATTACGTGATCAGGTGAAGTTAACGACTCTCTAAGGGTATGTTTGGTTGCAGAATCCAGATTCTAGAGAAAATTTAGATTCCACTATTGGAATCCAAAATTGCAGAAACTAGACTGGAAACCAAATTCCATTTGGAACTTGCTGTTTGGTTGAAAATTGTGTAATTCAGATTCTGTTCCAACCGTTGCTTGTGGCATGGCCCACTTGGGCTTCGGATCCGCCTGAGAACCTGACCCCTGGCCTATAGTAGTCCCGCAAGACAGATGGCCGGGTTGTATGGCAAATAAACATTATAGTGGGCCCTAGGAAGTTTTTTATGGTAGACGTTCAATCAACATTGTTTTCCTATGGTGTGGTCCACTTGAGATTTAGATCTGCCTCATTTTGTGTCTAATGCCCTTAATTGAGCTTTTAAAACGGACTGAACCGTGTGGATATAAAACACATACATTATAGATGCACAACTCATGCATGGAGTACATGGAGGCGGGTGACGTGCACTTCCGCCTCTTTTTCCTTCCGTAGAAACGGTTCCTTACATCGTTTCCACTAATCCCAGTTCCAGCCAAATTAGGTTTCCATATGGAATCCTGTTTGGCTGGAACTTGCTACCAAACACGCCAGTTAAAATCGGATTCTATTGGAATCCAGATTTTAAGCTGGAAACGAGTTTCCAGATGCCAACCAAACGGGCCCTAAGGATGTATAATCGAACTTTTATGCTTAGACTTGCGTATTAGAGTAATCTGCGTAGTCTATTGATGTTGGATTCTTATAATTGAGGTTCCCTTGTCACTTTCTAGGTATTTTGAGTTTGAATACGGGTACGTGCACCTATGCTTGCTTAGCAATTCAGAAAAAAATTCTAGTGACGCTCGAGTACATACAATACCCGAGTCGGTGAAAATTCGGGGCGCGTTACAAAACCTGTCACTGATTAAAACTAAACAATTGAGCCTTTTACCATCCAGAAAGTGTTGTTAACTTTGCCATACCACACAAAGAACATAATAGAACCATAATTCAAAAATCCGAAAACTCGACTTGACTCGATGTCCAATCGGGTTGGGTGAACTCAAAGACTCTTGAATCTTTATTGGACTTGACTTGATGTATTGGTAATTGAATATAAACGTTGTTGACTGGGCATGCAGTCATCATTGTCTTTTTATAACCCAAAATGTTGTTGATTAGGCAAGTGACTCAGGTGCCATTTGGTAAACTGAAAAATATGGTCTGAAAATTAAATTAAGTACTGAAAACTTAAAAGTGCTAAATTTTAGTACTTTTAGGTACCGAAACATCTGTTTGGTAAGTAATTGAATATAAACATTGTTGACTGGGCATGCAATCATCATTTTCTTTTTATAACCCAAAACGTTGTTGATTGGGCAAGTGACTCAGGTGCTGTTTGGTAAACTGAAAAATATGGTCTAAAAATTAAATTAAGTGTGTTGAAAACTTAAAAGTGCTAAATTTTAGTACTTTTAGGCAGTGTTTGCAGTATCGGTATCGCGTTACGTTTCGCACCCTTGGGATACAAATACATATCGCGTATTACTAGGGATATATTCGTTGTATCGCATAATGTATCGCACTTTTTGGGAAACATGGGGAAACATTGGGAAATTGGTTGAATTTTTCAATGAAACTTCAGGGATTCTTAAAATGAAAAATTGTTGACTGGGCAAGTGACTCAGGTGCAATCATCATTTTCTTTTTGTAACCCAAAACGTTGTTGATTGGGCAAGTGACTCAGGTGCTGTTTGGTAAACTGAAAAATATGGTCTAAAAATTAAATTAAGTGTGTTGAAAACTTAAAAGTGCTAAATTTTAGTACTTTTAGGCAGTGTTCGTAGTATCGGTATCGCGTTACGTTTTGCACCCTTGGGATACAGATACATATCGCGTATTGCTAGGGATATATTGGTTGTATCGCATAATGTATCGCACTTTTTGGGAAACATGGGGAAACATTGGGAAATTGGTTGAATTTTTCAATGAAACTTCAGGGATTCTTAAAATGGACCTTAATACACACATTTAAATCATAATATGTAAAAAAAAGAAGTCCACATAATGGAGTTCCTTTGTAAAAGGATCTTAAGCTATGCGTTATCTGACTGAACTGATGCAACTATTGTTTAAATTGATTCCATAAGATATACAAATGTAACAAGACATTAATGAAAACACAACCAATGCATTGACAAAGTAAAACAAGCAAGAGAGTTGAGAAATATACCTATAGATGCAACCGACTGCTGCCTAGACCCATAGAGTTGCCCGGTGGCTCGTAATCATCGTCTCCATCTCGACGGGGTTGGGAATAGAACTGCTGCTCCACACATCGACAATATTGTGCCCAGGTCATAGTAGAATGGTACCAGCTAATATACTCCCTGACATAACGTTGGTACTCATCCTCTCCAAACTGAACTAATACGTCCATCCGTGGGTACTGTGTAATCGTAACAGTCTGTAATTGATATGGAGCTGGGATGGGCATAGATGGTGCTCCAGAATATCCATATTGCTCGCCATATGCGTACTGTGGCCCATGACCCTGCCCATATGCGGAAGTGAACTCCTGACCGTAGTCGAAAAATGATGTGTCGTAGCTACTGGAGTCACTCACTGCATATCCACCAGGTCTGTATCCATACTGTGGCATGGAACTCGAGCTCCCCTTCCCTGTCTGTGATCCATATCCATACTGTGGCATAGAACTCAAGCTCCCCTCCCTTGACCGCAATGTAGATCCAGAGTCACGACGTGCTCGATCCCTAGTGCCACATAGGCACTCACGACCGTACGTGTCTCTCATAAAAATAGCCAATAATCGCTCCTCCATATCTGTTAGTGGTTGGGTTTTCTGTTTCTCACCCAACTTTTTTCTGGTGTATGCTTTGTTGATTACAAGCCGCTCACATGGTTCATTTGGTTGAGAACCGTTGTCGGCGTCCTGTGTGGCATGATCAAACTCCCTCTCCCCTGTGAATGGGCTAAGTGGCCTCTGAGACTGACTCCCAGTATGAGACTCGCTCTCGTCGCCACCATCCCCGTCATCATCATCATCATCATCATCATCATCATCATCATCGCCGTCCCTATCCCTGTCATCGTTGTCATCATCATCATCATCGTCGTCTCCATCACCGCTGCCACTAGCATCATCATAATCATCGTCGTCCCCATCACCGCTGCCACTACCATCATCATCATCATCATCATCTCCACCACCACCATCACCATCAATCGTCGTATCTGATAATGTCTCACCGTCACGTGACCTGCGTGATAAAGAATGTCGCGGGCTCCCCTCTGATCCCTCGTCAACGGGTCGAATAACTCAGGTGGAGATCTCTGCTCCTGTACATGGGCATCAACATCAATGCCCTGCTCTACTGCCTCCGCCTCCACATGTGGCTCTGGTCTCCCATTAGACGTATCCAAGTCGTCGGACCTAACTCACTGGTAAAGTAGGGTCATCATCGTCTGCATCTGCATAAGTATGCTGTCCAATAGTCATCAGATCTAATGGGTCTTTCTCTGCCTTTCTTCTTTATTCAGAACGGAGCACCCTCTCTCGTACCTTCATGTTGTAGTGGCAGTAGAACCAGCTTCTGAAGCCTGTCGTACCCTATCCGATTCCACTTGCTTGTGTGGATCAGTGAGAATGTACTCCAATTTCTCTCACAGGGTGAGGAGGACACCGTCTGTGCCAACACACGAACAGTTAGGCGCTGCAAGACCTCGCAATCACAACCGTACATGGCCTACCATTCACCTGTAAGAAATGTTTCCCATTACTATAATATCCACCAAAATATTATGAAAACTAAAATTTGCTTCTAAGAGATTGTAAGAATTATGAAGCATGCAACAACTCACATGTCATCATGGACGTCCTCGACTTCATCGCTGCCTCATTCCCAAACATCCCCACAGCGTCACGAAATCTAACGATTTGATGAATGTATGAAGCAATAATGGTAAGTCTAGAATGTTGAAGCTAGTACTACGATAAGTGCAGACATATTTACCAAGGAACCGAATGTGGCTTTCCTATCACAGTTGGGGAATAAGTGAGCATAAACCTCGTGCACCGCCTTCTTCAATGAGTTGTCTTGGTAGAGCTTGCAGGTATAGTGGTACTTTGGATTTAAAAAGTAAGCTGAATGACAATAACATACACATATTTACACATACCATCAATATAATGGTTATACATGGTATGCAAAGAGGTACATAAATGTGTAAATGAATAATTCAACTACTTGCTAGCCTTATGAAGTGGATGTGATAGAGTCTTTTCCCAATGATCGTCGATAATTTTATGCACCCATTGATACGACTTAGGAGCTTTGACCTGGATGGCATCTTTCATCATTTGTATGGATACATACAATGATCCCATTGATGGAGATACCTCATTATCAACTATCCTCAACACGCTATATATAGGCTTGATAATGGCAACACATTGTGCACACGTTCCCAAAATGAATGACTTAACACAAGCTCCTTATACTTCCAAGTCACTTTCTTAAGACGTTTTTTCCAATCATCATACTCCTTAGAGGAGGAGCTCTCGTAGCCCCTGCCTGTGTTTGAAAAGGCTATTCAAAGCGATATAATTTGTGGTGAACCGTGTTACCCCAGGACGCACTATATCCCTACCACACTTTTGTTGCATCGCAGCCAACAACTAGGTGTGGTTGTAAATATAACCCGTGATGAGTTGTGTCTCTGTAATAGTCGTCTTTACAGTCGGCCTGTCTCCAATTGCTTCTAACATTAGATCTATGCAATGGGCTACACAAGATGTCCAGTACACATTATACTTTTCTTCGATATCCTTCCTTGCCTTCATAAATGTGCTCCCATTGTCTGTCACAAATTGCACAATATTCTTTCTCCCAACATTGTCCGTCACTTTATACACTAATTTGTAGATGTAGTTTGCATCTTTAATTTTGTTTCTTGCATCTACAAACTTAAGGAAAACTGCCATTCCCCTATAGTACACCCTAAAATTTATAATCGACATCTTCGTCGGTCCAGTCCAACCGTCACACATGACGGTGCAGCCATACATCTCCCATGACTGCTTGTACGTATCCACGTAGGCCTTCATCTCCCTATGCTCATCATCAAGATACCTCCGCATTATCTCACGGGGTGTGAGGGGCACCACACCCTCACTCTCTCGTTGCACTTCAGATATCAAATTCTTGAAGTGCAGGCTCCCTGCTGCATTCGCAGGAACCTGATCGAATATAAAAAAATCTAGCAATGAACTTTTTAACTTTCTTTCTCGCATCTCCCCCATTAAACATATCTTTCAACTTCATTTGCGTCCCCCTAGCCCCCTTATATATCCTCGGTTCTGAAGGAGGATCCGGAATCCCCTCCCCCCCCCCCCCCGCTTATGAGTAGACCCCTCAAATGTAGGCCTGCTCGCCTCCACCCTCATCATTTGATTAGTCTCCCAACATTCTTGGATTGATTCCTCAACTGCAGTTCTATAATCTGGATCTTTGTCCTCATCTAGATCAACCACATCTTCTCCAACAAATGGTAGCCGCCCCAGCTCCTTCCTAAGCTCCCTCTCTCTTGTAGCCCTGTCATCCTTTATCTTCACATTCTTCTTTAGGATCGCCCTAATCTCTTCCCTCACATCTCTTGGACATTTGGGGCAATCCTTAACATTTCTATTACCCCCCGCTAGATGTTCCTTCAAGCGGGTTGCTCTACCACTCTGCGACACATGGCCACATAGGTTACATATTGCCCCATGTTAGTTATCGGGGAGATGGCGGCCATATCTCCATCCAATATCCTGCTGTCTTCCTCCTCTACCTCCTTCCGACATGGTTTACCTGCAAAAGAACATATTATTAGGCAACAAACAAAATAAAAATATTCTAGAAAAATTAAATCTTAATTAATTAATTAATTAATCTTCCAAATTAGTTAATCAGCACCTCCACATCCATAATTTCATGTTTTCACTCCAACAATACTTCCAATTTTATAAGGAATTGACAAATTTTGAATTTTCCCTAATTTCTCCCGAATCGACCCACATACACTCAAATCATCAAATTGAAGTGTATGCGATGTTTGATTAGTTTTATAATAATATTTATTCACAATTAGGAGTGGATTAACAGCTGTTATGAAAAGAAAATTCGGAAAAAATTAATTATTTAGTAATTTGTATTAATAATTAATTAAAAAATTAATTAATTAATTCAAAATTTGGGAAAATTGTTGCAAATCGATAGATTGACCCCATTACATCTTTAAAGTGTTGTTTCTAATCCAACAATGTAAGTAATTTGGGAGAAATTGAGAAATTACGAATTTCCCGCAAATTGGACTCCATCTTTCAAATCTCGAAATCAAAGATTGTAATGCTTGATTCTCCATGCAAAACATGAAGAATTAATTATAGCAACTGATTTGGAATAGATTTTAGTCCATTTAAATGAAAAAAATGAGTTTTGAACGGAAAATACTCACAGAGTTGAAGAATGGGCCAACTTCGGAGTTGCTTCGAAATGATAGATTTTCCTTCAAGATTCTTGCAAAGGAATCCCCAAAATCTACCCACAAGTAGGTGGGCTGTAAGAATCTACAAAAGAAATGGGTGGGAGGAGTTTTTTTTTTTTTTCGAAAAAATCACCATAGGAGGAAACTCTTGCGCATCTGGACGAGATATCTGGACGATATCGTCCAGGTATCGACGATATCAGGAACATACTAAAGGAGATATTGACAATATCTCAGCCGATATCGATATATCGCACGATATTATCGATATCGCACGATATTATCATTGATACACAAGAACAGTTAGATTTTTTAGTGTCTCCAGGGGGTTTTCGTATCGCAAACCACTGATATCGATACTATCGGCCGATAGTATCGATATTGCATACATTGCTTTTAGGTATTGAAAAATTTGTTTGGTAATTTAGTTAAAAAATGTCCTGATATCTGAAAATAATCACTTTTTTTTTTTTCTCACAAAAACTTGTTTGGTAAACACACTATAAACGTCTGAAAAATAGCAAATTGTTATATTTGTCCCCACGATCTCAATTAATATCTTCTGTAGAGTAGCTACATGACATACGTGAGACAGAATCCTTTACAGCACGTGTTTTCCGTTTTGT
Organism: Liriodendron chinense; assembly: GCA_003013855.2. Lineage (NCBI taxonomy): Eukaryota > Viridiplantae > Streptophyta > Magnoliopsida > Magnoliales > Magnoliaceae > Liriodendron > Liriodendron chinense. Next base: position 2,031,843 of record PVNU02003292.1, read on the forward strand.
GACCCACCATGTTGTCCATGTAACATCTACACCGTCTGATGCATGGGTGCGCTCCACCATCTTGTGTCTGTGACATCTACATTGTATGATGCATTGATGCATCGGGAGCGTTTTTTAATTCTAGCATTAGGGTAAAAAATTAATCAGAGAATTGAGATGAGCTACATCCACATGGAACAACGGGGATAGAATCCAGTTCAATTCTATAAATTTTGCTGTTAAAAATTTGGATTTTTATTTTTTCTTTAGCGTATTTGTTTGGAGGAGAAAATGAAAACTTATCTCTCCTCTTGGTTTTTGATGTGAAAAGCTTTGAATTCTTTTCTTTGATGGGAGTATTAAATCATTTATTTGGAAGAAAGAAAAGAGACCCATCTCTCTGTTAAAAACTTTCGATTTTTTTTTAAAGGAAATAGATAATTTGTTTCAATAATGGGAAGAGAGAGAGAGAGAGAGAGAGAGAGAGAGAGAGATTCGTATACCCCTTTTTAAAAGAAGAGGACAAAATCGTCATTTTCAAAATATTTAGGGATATTATGGTCAAAAGAGGGAAAAAGTTTTAACACAGCACCACTTACCGCCTTCAGACTTCAGCTTGCCAAGGGAGGGTAGCTGAAGAAATCACCCATATTTTCAGACAATTAATTTAAGCACTTGATAATTTTGGTTTACCAAATGGTTTGAACAGCTTAAAATCACTGAAAATATTCCTATTAAGTGATAAGCACCCAAATTAAGTTTTACCGAACAGGCCCTCAGTTGAGTAATGTTGAATCATACCAAGTCAACTGAGTTTAGAGATAACTAGATTAGTCTTGGCGGTTTCCAACTGAGTCATGCATCTCAGAGGAGACATGACTTGGCTTGAAATCTCGTCAAGTTAAGCTGATTCAGCTGAGTTTTGAGCCAACCCACTGAGTTTTAGGACTACGAATAGAATTTTTATCCACCAGCAATTTGATGTGGCTCCTGCCTGAATGGACCATTCCCCAACTACCATCATTAAAACATCCTAGCTATCCAGTCATGGTCCTTTTTCACTTCAATGTGGAATTTGCTTGTATTTCTTCCTCGAACTATTTATCTTCAGGCACCAATTGAAGGGCTGCATGATTGTACCATTGAGGAGATTTTTGGGTCATTTTGCTTCCGCTGTAGGGCCCTTCAGATTGATGCAGCCTCTATAATTGAACCCCACAGACGTACATGTCCTTGGGTTGTGGACCATATAGTTTCTTTCCTCCTATCCTTGTTTTCTTTTCTTTTCTTTTCTTTTCTTTTCTTTCTTGTTTTATTTATTTATTTTTTTCAATTTCTTTTCTGAGGAATGTTCTCTCAATATTCGGTGCCTGATGCTGAATCAAAACCATGTATACCTGTTAACTTGTGCAGGACGAGGATGCATTTTTCAAAGACTATGCGGAATCACACAAAAAACTTTCTGAACTGGGATTTGCTCCTAGTTCGTCCACCACAGTCAACAAAACAGATGTAAACACCAGCATTGTATTGGCGCAAAGTGCTGTTGGAGTTGCCGTTGCCGCCGCTGTGGTAATCCTTAGTTATGTCTATGAAGTTAGCAGAAGGGCTAAGTAGACACGCTGTGCTTTGTTCTGGCACTCCATTATTAGTCATTACCTACCATGCAAGTGAAGTTCTTAATCACCCGTTGAATAATGTAGATGTCCTGCAAAAGCCTAGATGAGCTTGGCTCGTATAAAAGTCATATTGGACTATGTGGGCCCCATGTAGGACTTTGACCCATGAGTTTGAGAAAGCGACAGTAAGACTTTTCTGCTTGGTATCAAAATAATTGTGGTCATTGTTATGAAAGATATACGAGTTCAGGTTCACTCCCTCTTTTATTATTATTATTATTATTATTATTATTATTATTATTTTATTATCTATTTTTAAGTGCCCGTTTTCACTCACATATAATATTTCCACATTTCCAAGAAGTGCGCCAGTTAGAAGTGAGTTGGTACAGCAAGGGGAAGGCCGAGAAGGACATGGATAGAGCTAATAAGAAAAGAATTGATTGATAAACCTATGTGGCCTAATTGAAGGTTTGATCCTTGGTAGTGAAATGGCAGAGAGATTCATGTAGCCTACTCCAATTAATTGGGATATGACGTAGTAAATGGTGGTGGTAATGGTGGTGATGATGATGATGTGAACTGAAACGTAATTCTCATTGCACTGTCTTCTGTAAGAATCCATTCACTTCCTCTGACATCCGATTGGATGTTAGTTGGGAGCAGGGGTGTCAATGAGTACCTGAATATGCAGGTACCATTTCCTAAGCCAAACACATGCATGTGTTGAAGTGGCAAGTGTGCATGATCTAATCCATCCATTGGGTGGGCCCAACCATTTAAATGCTCTTATTTTTCTTTAACCTAACTCAAAACCTATATCTAAAGTGAGTGCATCTGTGCCTGGGTTTTCAAGTAGTAGAACTGGGACCTGATTAGCCTGTGTACGGGTACTGTAGGTACTGTAGGACCAGAACACATCTCGACCCATGGACAGCCCCAGTTGGGGGGAACTAGTTTTCCAGTTTTTTTTGAGTGGACAGTATTTATATCTAATGTGATGGGGCTTTAATAAGGATGCCTACTAGAATAGAATCTCTGTTGGCTCCACGCAGAGAAACCCTGCTTGGAGCCTTTTTATTGGACCACGTCATCACACAGGTTTGCAACCCTGTCACATCCCAACTGCAACCTGGTCATACCTCAGTCCAACCTGATCATACTGACATCATGCAGTATGATGTGGACCAATTACAAGGCTCCAAGTAGGGTTTTCCTGCTTGGAAGCCAACAGAGGGTCTGGACTCACTAGAATATTGAATGACACGAACGAGATAATAAGGCTGTGGAAGTCTAACGCATACCCTGGGTAGACCTAGGCCTAATTTTCAACTGACGATTTTTTCTGGTGCGTTTCTTGCTTTATACTGTTTCATGGAGCTATCAAAATTATTAGTTGTTCATGTAGTCATGTGTGTCATGGAGAGGGAGAGGAGGGAGCTCGGTAACTTCATCAACCCAGTGTTCTATTTTGTTTTTGGAAAGCTCTGTGTCTGCAATGCAATGGAATTTTTGGATTTCTCCATTTCAAACCTCTCCGACATCATCTACATCTTGTTGCGGTCATTGTCTAGACAACCCACTACTAGCAATGTTATATTCTCTGCCTCTACCATCTATTAATTGCCGCTAGTGCTTTATAAGACGAATTTGTAGCCATTTCATCTGAACTAGCAGTGCCAGTCTGCTCTAGGAACACCTAGGTTGTATACTTAATTCAAGCTAGAGCTGCCATGCAACTAGAACGCCTCAGGATTTGAGTTCAGTACAGTCCCACTATACTGGTGTAGAGAAGGTCGCTAATGATTACATGACAAAAATGGACCATTGGAAAGAGGCCAAGAGAAACAACAAAGTTTCACCCAAGATTTAGCAAACTCAACACTGTCGGGCACCCAACCATAGACTGACATAGTCCAGAGAGTTATTTGAACAGTCCAATTAATTTCAGACGCCCGACCATCATCTGTCACTCGACCACCCATTATTGGGCGCTCGAAATTCATCCGAATTTTGTCTAAATTCTTTGGATAGTTTTGTTCGTCATCGGTCGCCCGAAATTCAAGGGGATTTTGAATTTTGCTCACTGGACTGTTTTGGAGGGTGTTGAGGCGCCCGACCATGCGCGAGTAGATGTGCAGATTCGTGAGAACTTTTTGTTTTTGAATATTTTTCTTTCCAAACTCGTTTAAGACTCTTGATTTACGCAATTTATGGTTTCTATTATTAAACCTATGTTATAAATACTCTTTTAATTTGTGTTAGAGACAATCCCGTCTTCCATCAAGCACAACCACTGGCAAATCGTAGGGCTAATGCCGACAATACGGGTCTCAACAATGAGGATCTTGAAGGCGTCATTGTAAAACAGGCCGCTCGAGAAGATGAGTGTGGATCGTACCGAAAGAGACTTTCAGACTAAAGGTGATCTTCATAGCTTTAATGGTTTGCTTGATATTGAAGATTTCCTAGATTAGTTAGTGGAAGTAGATAGATTCTTTGATTACATGGGTGTCTCGGAGGATAAACAAGTCAAGCTTGTTGCATATAAGCTGAAATCTTGAGCTTTCGCGTGGTGGAAGTAGTTACAATTCGCCCACACCCGTGAAAACAAGTTCCTATTCGATCATGGCCTCGGATGGAGCGGTTACTCAAATCCAGGTTCTTACCTCGCGACTATGATCGGGTATTATTGCAACAACAATACTAGAATTGCACATAAGGAAACTGATCCATTGCCAAATATCAGGCCGAGTTTGATTGCTTGACTACGTGAAATGATTTATTTAAAACTAATTTGCAGAAGGCCGCTAGGTTAATTGGCGGCTTACGAACCACGATCCAAGACCGAGTGTAATTATACTCAGTCTGAACGGTGGCAAAAGTGGCTCAATTCGCCACTCGGGCAGGGACCCAACTTGTGAGGGTTCCCACACGCCCCTATCCTGTGACTTGTGTTCTGTCAAAGGGTCCCACACAAGATGCAACCCTGTTTAAGGGAAATGAGCTTGTTGGAGAGTGTGCTCAGCCCCCAATGAGCACGAATCGAGGTCCGGGAAGTGGTCCAACTAGGCCCCAACACACGACACCCACTACAGCAGGCCCAAGTCGTGCTCCCAACCCATATGCTCAGCCAAGGCAAGACAATTGTTTTCCCTGTAGCTAACCAGACCACTTGTCTAATGCATATCCGCAGCTCCCCTCCACCAATTTGACTACCAATGATGGGGTAGTTGAGGATGCACTAGTGGAGGGAGAACCCAAGTACGAAGAATTTGAACAATCCATTGAAGAGGACGCAGAAGGTACAAAATGGTTGGCTGAGGATCGTGGTGAGCCCTTGGTTGTGAGACGTCTTTTTTACATTCCTAGGTAGGAAATGCATCCTCAGCGCGACAACATCTTCCATACACGTTGCCCTGTGAACAAGAAAGTGTGCGACGTAATCATCGACAGTGGGGGTAGCGAGAATATTGTATCTAAAGTCATGGTCGACAAGCTCAGATTGCTGACTACAAAGCATCCAGCCTCGTATTCCATCAGTTGTATTAAAAAGGTCAATGACACCAAGGTAACCAAACAATGTTTAATTATATTTTCTATTGGTAGAAGCTATAAAGATGAAGTGCTATGTGACGTTCTGGACATGGAGGCATGTCATATGCTTCTCGGTCGGCCATGATAACTTGGCCAAGATGCAACCCATCGAGGAAGGGACAACACTTATTTGACAAAGATGGGAGAAAGAAGGTTCTAGGTCCTATGACGCTGGAGAGCCGCCCCGAGACTTCCAAAGTGGAGGAGAGTTCTCTCTTTGCCATAAGAGAATTTGTTGAGGAATCCAAGGAGTCGAGCGAGATTTATGCCATGGTGATCAAGGGTGATGATCTAGGAGGCATGATTATTCTTCCAACCCTTCGATCGTTACTGAAAGATTTGGCCCGAAGACCTTCCTCATGGCATACCTCCAATGCGAGATATTCATCACCACATTGACCTCATCCCTAGTGTTAGTTTACCAAATCAACCACATTACCGGTTGAACCTGAAAGAGAGTGAAATTCTCTAAGGGCAAAGAAAGGGTTGTTCAGAGAGAGCATGAGCCTTTGTGCAGTTCCAGCCTTATTGACGCTAAAGAAGGATGGTAGTTGGTGTATGTGTGTTGATAGCAGGATGATTAATAAAATTACCATTAAGTATAGATTTTTCATATCCCGGCTTGATGATATGCTTGATATGCTTGAGGGGTCAAAGTGTTTTCTAAGCTGGACTTATGTAGCGGGTACTATCAAATCTGTATCCGGCTTGGTGATGAGTGGAAGGCAGCTTTTAAAACAAAGGACGGGTTATGTAAATGGTTGGTTATGCCATTCAGATTGTCGAACGCCCCAAGTACATTAATGCGCCTCATGAACCAAGTTTTGAAACTGGTCATAGGCAAGTTTGTCGTGGTTTACTTCGACAACACATTGATATTCAATTAGGATAAGTCGGAACATGTTGAGCATCTTAGACAAGTTCTTCAAGTGCTACAAGAAAACAAATTGTATCTGAATTTGAAGAAGTGCAATTTTCTTACGGACCATTTCTTGTTTCTGGGGTTTGTGCTGTTATCCATCGATATTCAGGTTGATGAAGACAAAGTAAGGGCCATCCTTAAGTGGCCTACTCCTGCCAACATCCATGAAGTGTGCAGTTTTCATGGGTTGGCCACATTCTATTGCCGCTTTGTAAAAAAATTCAGCACTATCGTTGCACCGATTAGAGATTGCATGAAAAAAGGACCATTTTAGTGGACAAATAAAGCTGATAAAAGTTTTGCTGAGATCAAGCAAAAGTTGTCATCTACTTCGGTCTTAGTTTTGCCGAATTTTGAGAAGATTTTTGAAGTGGACTGTGACGCATCCTATGTGGGCATTGTAGCAATGTTATCTCAAGAAGGTAGGCCCATCGCCTTTTACAACGAGAAATCTAATGAAGCCCATAAGAAATGGTCCACGTATGAGATAGAGTTGTACGTTATGGTACAATCTCTCCGGTATTAGCAACACTACCTCATACAGATAGAGTTTGTTCTGTTTACTTACCATCAAGTCTTGAAATTCATTAATAGCCAGACTAATGTTAGCCGTGTCCATGCTAGATGGATTTCATTCTTACAGGAATTCACATTCGTTTTGAAGCACAAGTCTACCCGACAAAACTAGTTTGCTGATGCATTAAGTCGCCGAGCTACTCTCCTAGTCACTATAAGTACTGAGGTTGTTGAGTTTGACTGCCTCAATGAGCTATACGCTGAAGATGACGATTTCAAAGACGTGTGGCTGACAAACAAGTAAGGCTGCCTGGATGATTTCCATATTGAAGACAGTTTCCTGTTTTATGGAAATCGATTGTGCATCCCACAGTGCTCCCTATGGGAGAAAAACATTCTTGAGCTTCATGGGGGTGAACTTGGAGATCACTTGGGTTGTGACAAGACGAAAGCCCTAGTAAAGGAACGATATTATTGGCCTCACCTTGGTCATGATGTGGGACCGATGGTTCAGCGGCGCCATATTTACCAACCTCCAAGGGTCATTCTCAGAATACGGCCTCTACACTCCACTACCCGTACTCAAAGGCCCTTGGGAGAACATTTCTATGGATTTAATCCTAGGTCTCCCACGAACACAACACAGCATGGACTTCATGTTCGTTGTGTTAGACATTTTCTTGAAGATGGCTCACTTCATCCATTGCGAGAAGACTTAGGATGTGACGAGTGTAGCCAACCTCTCTTTCAGAGAAATTGTGAGATTGCATAGCCTCCCCAAAACCATCACCTCTGACCGTGATACAAAGTTTGTGAGTAACTTTTGGCGGACTTTATGGAGTTGATTTGGTACACAACTTCAGTTTACTAGCCCGTATCATCCACAAACTGATGGGTAAACTGATGGTACACAACATCAGGCAATCTCACCGATGTATTTCTAGAGATAAGCCAAAGCAATGGGATTTGGCCATGTCGCAAGTGGAGTTCGCTTTCAACAACATTGTGAACAGCTCCATAGGGAAGTCTTCGTTTCAGATTGTCTATGAACGGATTCCCCGTCACACACTCGACTTGGTTTCATTACTGAAGATTCCCAACAAGTGCATAACTGTAGAGAATGTGGCCGAGAGAATCACCAAATTGCTTACAGAAGTTCAGGCTAAGCTCATCGAGTCAAATAAGAAGTACAAACGAAATGCTGACAAGCATCGACGCGCCAAGGTGTTCGAGGTTGGAGATAAAGTGATGGTCCATCTACATAAGGAAAGCTTCCCAAACAGCACCTATAACAAACTGAAGTATTAGAAGATTGAGTTTGTACCGATTCTTAGGAAGCTAAACGACAATGCTTATGTGGTAGACCTCTCGGACGAGTTCGAGATCTCAAGGACGTTTAATGTGCCAGACTTGTTTGAGTATCATAAGCCAGAGACGGACGAGAACTTGGGGTTGAGTTCTTTTCAAGTGGAGGGGGTTGATGTAGAGGAGGTCACTGATGATTACATGACAAGAATGGATTATCGGAAAGAGGCCAAGAGAAATAGCAAAGATCCAGCCAATATTCAGCAAACTCAACACCGTCAGCCGCCCAACCACCTTTCGTCCAGCACCCGAGCATAGGTCGAAATGGTCTAGAGAGTTATCTGAACAATTCAGTTAATTTCGGACGCCCGACCATACTAATATCGGGCGCTCGACCACCCATTATTGGGCACCCGAAATTCATTCGAATTTTGCCTCAACTCTCTGGATAGTTTTGTTCCTCATCGGTCGCCCGACTACCATTCGTCGAGTGCCCGAAATTCAAGGGGATTTTGAATTTTGCTCATTGGATTGTTTTGGAGGGTGTCGGGCGCCCAACCACCCTTCATCGGGCGCCCGACCATGTGCGAGTAGATGCACAGATTTGTGCAAACTTTTTGTTTTTGAATATTTTTCTTTCCAAACTCGTTTAGGACTCTTGATTTACACACTTTAGGGTTTCTATTGTTAAACGTAGGTTATAAATACTCTTTTAAATTGTGTTAGAGAATTATTATTCATCTTTTATCAATAAATTACGGTTTTCTTCTTCTCTCATGGACTCGAGACTCTTTCCCCTAGATTCAAGAAAGTTCTGGTTGAGGATTCTCAGAAAGCTTGTGAATTCAGAGTAGTTATCTTGTGAGAGAGACGGTGATTGATCTCACCTCGTCTACGAGCTGCGCCAGCTACTGAGCTCGAATCCCCTAGAGGCAGCTCACACAGCGGCCATTAAACATTAGGTGGGCCTCACCACAATTTCAGACTGAGGTGACATATGTGGTTCCTATTCATCCAGGTCTGTGTGACTGTGTCAACTGGTTAGATGGCAATGGACATCATGGTGGGCACATGCCTTGAAATGAGCTGGCATGATGGATGGGTAGTGTGAGTGTAATGCATACATACATCAAAGCGGGGGCCAGTGCTGGGTCATGCGGCTGGACAGCGTGTATGAAACACATACATCATGTGGACCTGGCGGTGGGGGTCACAATGCTGGTCAACGTGTACAAAACACATACATCATGTGGGCCCAGCGGTGGGGGTCTATAGAGGATTTGGGATCGCACTGGGTCACACTGCTGGCCGGCGTGACCTTATCAACTGGTTGGGAGGCAAATAAGCATTACAGCGGGCCCTTAGAAGTTTTCAACGTTGGGTGTTTAATCACAACTGAGCACAACTGTTTCATGTGGCGGGGTCCACCTAAGTTTTAGACCGGGCTGCCATTTATGACGTCCCTTCTTCGTGTCTAAGTGACCTTTTTTATTTACACCCAGGTCCATAGCTCAAGTGGCAGACTGAGTGAAGATACCCTCGTTTCAACACTGAGGTCATGGCATCCATTCCCATAATGGGGGTGGCTAACATTGTGGGGTGGCTAACATTGTGATGTGACTAACAGGGGTGGATGGGTGTACTAACAATGGGGTGTCTGAACTAACACACACACACACACACACACACACACACACAAAAAAAGTGACCTTTTTATTTATTTATTTATTTATTACGTGTCCTCAAACTATAGTGGGATTTCACCACAATGGGTACTCTTTTAACCCATGACCTGTTGAAACTCTTGTTGAGTCTAAGTAACCTTAACAAGAGGTTAGATAGCAAATAAAAGTCACAGTGGCGGGGTCCACTTGAGTTTTGAATCAATGTGATATTTGTGTTTTCACTTCATCCATGGTGGTGGGCCTCACAGACGTTACAACGGTGGACAGCAGGCCACTGCTGTTTCTGCACTGGGGTCCACTCCAGCTTTTGATCTACCATGTCCCGTCCAGGAGTCCTTATGTGCAATTTTGATGGCCACTAAAACCACCATAGTGGGCCCCACAGCAGTTTCAACAGTGGGAGAACATTACCGCTGCAGGCCTCATGGACAGGTTGAATGGAAAATCAGACATCACAGTGCGCCCCACAACAGTTTCAATGGTGAGTGTTCATCCCCACTGTTTTCTTCGGTGCAGTCCACTTGAACTCTGGACCTGCTGGTTTTTAGGCTCAGCCCTGAATGATCTGGCAAATGAATGCCCAGTGCAGGTATAAAACACATGCATCATAGGTGGGCCCAACGTGGGTTTCAACAGTGGTGGCTGTTACCACTGTTTAAAGTGGTGCAGTCCACCTAAGCCTTGGATCTACTCGATTTCTTGGCCCATGCCCACAAAAGATTAAAATAAAAATAAAAATGGATGAACGGTGCCATTAAGACACATACATCACAGTGGGCCCAAACCCCTGGGTAGCAGCGTGGATAAGATACATACATCACCGTGGGTACTGGATGGCAACGTGGATAGGATACATCATGGTTAGGTTTTTTGGATGGCAACGTGGATAAGATACATACATCATGGTTGGGTCCACTGGATGGAGACGTGGATATGATGCATATATCACGGTTGGGTCCCACCATAATGTAGAGGAGGTTGCTGAGCTCTACATGAAGAAGATAGGCTAGAGAAAAGACCAATGAAAGACCCAAAAGATGGAGTAGAGGATTAAAAAAAAAAAAAAAAACCCTCAAGTTGATATCATCTGATGAACAATCGGACGACTGGTTGGCCGCTCCGACAACCAGTCGACCCCCGACGACCGGTTGCCTGACGCACATGGAGACTCGCGAACTTACCATTTTTTAACTGATTTGTTTCCATTTTTGATTAGGACTCTTTCTAATATCGTTTTAGGGTTTTTAAGTAGTTGCTACACTATTTAAACTAGTTTATTTTCATTATTAAGGATTCAGTATTCAATTTTAAGCAAAATCTCTTGAGTTTATTTTGTTTTACTAGTGTTCTTCAAGTGCCATTTGAGAAATCAAGGAAGATCGGTTGATGATTCCCGATAGGTCCTTGGATTCAGATTAGTTATCCATGAGAGACACGGTGATCGATCTTGTTCCGCCTACGGCTGCGCCACACCACCTAAATGGATAGTGTGGATAACATACGTACATCAAGTGGCTCCCACATCCCTGTCCACATAGGTGGACAATAGGGATAAAATACATATAATCGGGTGGGTCCATGAGACATGCCAATGGTGGAAGTTCAATCATCATCGTTTCCTATGGTGAGGTCCACTTAACTTTTGGATCGGCCTTGAATTTGGACCAAGCCCTGTCAAAATTTGGCAAAACGAAGGAATGGTGTAAGACGACCCACCTAGTTGTAAGATGATAGTTTTTCTCCCCTGATCGGCTTCGGGGAAATGACTCCAGTGCATCATCGATAGTTTTGTACCCAGTATTCAATAGTAGAAATAATCCGAAGTAATAACAAATAACATAGAAAGAGATTCAATGAGATCAAGAACGTGTGCACCTTATTCTTGTTGGAAAACAATAATGACGGAAGAGAGAATTAACAAGCGGAGGCGCAAACCAGGTCTCTCACCTAAAAACAATTTACGCCCTTTTTTAGAAGTAGAAAATGATACAGATCCTCTACAGTGACTGCCTTTGGGATGCAACCGCTGATCGTCTTTAATAGCCGATACTCACACCAAAGCGGTATGATGTTCAATGTTAAAACAAAAAACCCCAAATGCAGAAAAGAAAGAGAGATTTCTTTTTCATGAAGGCATATATTTTTTCCTTTTTTGTTCTTGGAAGAACGAACAGAATGCGTCACTAGGTTTAGGATTTTTTCTGATATCTTTAACTCTCTTGCTAAGAGAGATTAAATACTGCTAAACCTTGCTGACGTGGCAACTGCCTGTCACTGTTACATTGAATGGTCAAAATGTTGTTGCACTAATTTGCATTTATCCATCGCGAGACTCAGTCTCCCACTCCTAATTTTTTTAAACACCATTAAAACCAACAATCCCCCACTATTTAAAAAAAAATTAAAAATATCATGAGCATCAGATCTAGCGTGCATAACAAAAGTGTTACGTAGATTTGAACTGCTGCTTAGTAAGAAGTAATCTCTTACCATAGATTTAGTGGATATAAACATTACGAAACTAAGCTATTTCTTGGTAAGATCAATACTAGACACACACAAGAGCACCACTTTATAGGTGTATATAAACAAATGCAATTAAGGCCATGTGCAAATCCCAATTTCATGAGTACTCTAAAGAACTAGGCAAATTTTCATAGGAGGCGGCCACACCTGCACACTCATATAGGTGAGTCTATCACGAATGCGTCCCATTCTTAAGGATACAACTCAGTAAGAAGTTTGATCTCATCCTTCACTTTGTTACAAATAGCACTAGTGTTTCATCAAAATGGGATTGGAAACCTAGTTTCCTTAATCCAATGCCTCCCAAGAACACTATAAGTCATTTGTCCCATTGAACCTTTTTGTTGGGTTCTCCAGTCATTTAGGTTGGGTTACCATACAGGTAATTCACTCAATTAGCTTAAGTCTCATCTCCTTTGACATATTATAGATTTTTTTTCCCTCGTAAGGCCCTTATTTAAATGATCTGTCAAGTTTTCTGGCGATCTAATCTCATTTATAAATACTACTCATTTTTTTTAAGTAGTTCTCTTATCTTGTCTTGTTTCCAACTTATAAGTCTTCTTTTACCATTATATTGTGCATTGTTTGCATGCTTGATAGCTACGTTACTATTACAATTTAATTTAAGAGTAGGGACTGGTTTACTCCAAAATGGTACAAGATATATCTTAACCACTCCGCCTCTTCAACAACGGATGTCAATGTTATAAGTTCAAACTCCATAGTAGATTCATAAATAATAGATTATTTTTAAGATTTCCAAGTAACAACTCTTCCACTTATGAGAAAAATATATCCACATTGGCTGTCTATCGTAGTGTAAACCATAATGTTGGGTCTTAAGTACTCTACAAACAACCTCCAATGCTCCTGTTAAACAAAATATGATGTGTTCAATGGTTAGGGTTATTTGCATTCTAATAATCAATAATAATTTCTGTAGAAGACATTCATCATCATCAACTTCATTCATCTGAATAAGAGTCCTTTTACATTCCTTAATTACATACTTTGATTCCAAAAAAGATAGAATGAATTAAATAACATCATTAATTAATATATTTAGGCAGCATTTTGGCTTTCATAAGTGTTTCTCCAAGGTGGAAGGTTTGTACGGGTCTTTAAAGATCCACAAACTGCTCCTAGACACTCTGTGTAGCTTTAGAAAACTTTGTGCAACTTTAGAACACTTTGTGCAGCTTATTGAACACTTTGTGTGGATTATGCAAGCTTTGTGTGGATTCTGCACACTTTGTGCGATTTTTGGCACTTTTTGTGATTTTTTATGGGGGTTTGCACGGTTTCTTCTAGGGACCTTCTCTTCTTCTTTGGAGAACCTCGGAGAGCTCTGGAGTGGATCTCGAACTTGTAGAATGACAAATGAAGGAGTGATGGCCTATTTATAGGCATTTCACATGTGTGAAACTCCATTTCCACGCAAACTACTGTTGTAGCTGTCAAATGCGCAAATCACCTGAACTGCAATCAAAACTGTGCAAACTGCTATTGCAGCTATCAAACTGCGTAAACTACCATTGTGGCAGTCAGAGCCACGCAAACTGTCGTTGCAACAGTTAGAATCGCACAAACTGCTGTTGCAACAGTTAGAACCGCGCAAACTACTCTTCTAGTAGTCAGAACCATGCAAATTGTTCTTCTAGAAGTTAGAACTGTGTAAACTGTTCTTCTAGCAGTCAGAACTATGCAAACTGCTCTTCTAGAAGTCAGAACCACACAAACTGTTGTTCTAGCAGTTAGAACCACGCAAACTTTTGTTTAACTTCTTTTAGGACTTTTATTTTGCCCTAACAGATGCCTCCTCGATCCATTTTAATTACTAGTTTTTTTCCTTCATATTAAAGTTGGATTGACGTTCTGATTATGTAAACTCGCTTTTGTTAGCCCATCTCGAACAAGTATCGCGTGGTCAAACATTCATTGCGTGGTCAAATCTGTGCAAAGATGGACCAAGTAGTACTCTCTATAAATACATTACTCTTCAATTCCATTTTCTCATTTCTGCCAGATCTTGAAACCAAACTATTTTCGTCTCTACATCTTTGTGTAATTGTGCAATCCTCGTCGCTTTAGTGAGACTTGCGTAATTGTGCAATCCTCGTCACTTTAATGAGACTTGCGCAATAGACCGAGTCCCGTGCAAACTCCTCCTAAAAAACCACACAAAATGTCTTATTATTTTTGTGATTCTATGTAACGGGCTGAATCCTGCACAAACTTTCTTAATTTTTGTGCAAACCTGTCTGCACAATCTATTTTCGTGCAATCCACTATTGCTGCCTATAAATAACTTGGCACTTTACTATTTCATAGCATCCTTACATCCCTCACTCACTTTGCCTGATCACACACTCGCGCAAGATTTCATTCACCTCGATGACCCCGTGCAATCAACCCAGAATCCAGCACAATCCACTGTAAGGAAACGTGCAAAGGTCTCATTTTCGCTGCAATCAACCCAAAACCCGTGCAAATCCATTGAAGGAACTGCACAAATGGTCTCATTTCCGCGTAATCGCCTAATTTTTTGCCTTGGTTTTCACTTCTTTTTAGCCATCAACCTTATTTTGAAGGTACTTTATACCAAATGCCTTCCTCTTTCATTGTTAAGGTCAGCCTTTCTCTAAGTTATTGTTTTCTTAATTTCTCTAAGTCTTCAATTTATCTCCAAACTTTCTAACCCATGTCTTCCGTTTCTTTTTCTCTAGTTGGCAATGACTAAACAAAAGAAGACTCTAGGAACCCCGTCGACTCCTGCATGTCAAACAAGGACTCAAACTTAATCGACCGGAACACCTCGTCCAGCTTCTCAACTTCCAAGTCCAGTAGACTGACCTTCAAAGTGCATCAAGCCATCAACTATCAATCCAACCCTCTTTAAAGCTCAAACTCCTTAAGTATTGGACTTCTTAGATAGAATAAGTGATAATGTCTTTCTACCACTCAAGCCATCATCAGAGGAGCTGTAGAAAGGCCTCCTAAACAAGGCACAAAAGTTGAATGGGAAGATTAGGTGAAGACGACCCATCACCTTCGTATAGATACCATCAGATCCTCACCTAAAGAGGCAACCCCTCCTTCAACACATTCTTAACTGAAGAGGAGACGTAGTAAAGATGAGATCCTTCAGGACAAAATTAAGGAACACAACTCGAAGCGTCTTTCGAACATGTGGGGCAGTGTTTGAGTTGTAGGATATCATTAAATTCAACAATCCTCACAAGGATGAGCTAGTAGTCCTCCCTTTGAACATTCATTGCTACCTATCTATGTCGTAAAGTGAACCTACATTCAAGATGATCCATAATAGAGTCTTGGTGACTGATCAGTGGATATCGCTCGAATTGAGAATCATGGAGGGTCTACTCTTACAGAATGACACTCGACAAGTGGTTGGTAAAATACTTCCCATGAAGTTTCTCATGCCATGCTACAGCCCTCACTGAGCATTATCCTAGGCACTTCTTTGGGATGTTGAAATAGAGATTTCACACTCAAGATAATTCTTCCATATGGGGCCCTGAAGAGTTCCGTGTCAGGGGCATGATCAGAAAATGCCCTTTCTATTCAACTTGGGCTGAGGACATCATGAAGACACATCGCTCTGTTTTGATTGCCATAGGGTTATTAGATGCTTTCAAAGCTTCATCGGAATATTTTGAACGAGACGTACTAATCTTGAAGGGTTTCTTGAATTATTGGTGTCCCACCACGAATTCTTTCCATCTTCCCTGCGGTTCACCGAATAGCGGGTCTTCAAATTTTATGCAGTTTCTTTGATGAGTACCTGCCTATGAATGAAGAATTCACATATTTCTGTCCTTCAACGTGAAAGACTAAAGTCAGTGCCACAATGATATAGTTATTCAAGAAGATGTTGAAATTTCCCTTTGTTAGGAAAATTCAAAATAAGACTTGGCTAGCACAATTTTCGAGATACCTTTTCTAAGTAAATTTCATCTCAAAATATTCTTTTCTTTTCTCTCCCCCCTTTCTATCATTAACCTTGAACTTCTTTTAACAGTTTTTCGGGGAGCGATCATGAGGATCTTGGCAAACTTAGAAAAATAGTAGGCAATCCTTCAGAACTTAGCAAATCATGTAAGCTGGCTGCATTTTTGGTGTATTGGCTAGGCTCTGTTATGATCCCCAGCTCTAAATGTGCCGATGCTATCCACCCTTCCTTGTTCGTCGTGGTCGGGCCAATGATCGAAGGAAAAAAGTATTTAGTAGCTCCTCCAGTACTTTGTTCACCGTACAAGGGTGTCAGAGAGATCACTACTCATTGCAAGAGTCTTTCTGTTGGCGCTTCATCGACCTTCATGCCTTGGCATTACTTTGTTGGCTGGTTAGGGGTTTACTTCCCTTGGACTTTTAATGAATTAGAGCAAGCGTGGGTTCATCCTGATCACCTACTCTTATGGCGATATTAGAGTCGCAAGATGATTAAACAAACATATAGCTGGGTCGTAGACAAGATAGAGCACACTGATTCGATTTCATTTTACCAGTTTCCAGTTTTCAATGACCTTAAAGAAAAATTAGTTGTAGATGACATGTCTCTATCTCAGTTTGAGAAGTATTTTTTGGCTTCTATTCGAGCTTGCAGCTTACCTCTAAGGGAAGGCAGTACCTTCTAGCGAGAACCCTATTACCCTCACAGGTTCTCACGCAAGTTTAGTTTTGATCAAACTATGCTAGAGACTACTGAAGTTGTCAACTTCCAAATATGAAGTTACAGGAGTCGGCCCTTATAATTGGATCTTTATCTAGAAGCAGTTGCTAATGGTGCACACAAGAGCACATTTTATAATCCTTGATTTTAATTGTTCAGTATACAGTTCTTACATCTAGATGTGTTGGTGGGCTCACCAATAGTCCTTGGTACGTCGTAGTTATTCTGTTAGATATCCTGTCTGGGTAGCACCACTCAGGCTTCACTACTACAAACCAAGTCATGGAATTGGTTTCATAGCAGAAGAAGCAAATTAAGTGCCTTGCCCAGGTGACAGATGCATCTTAATTCCTCCTGTGGAAGCTGATTCGCAAGATTAAGTCTCCAAATACCTTCAAAGGATTAATAATAGCCTATGGTGTACCTCTTGATGAAATAGCTTTAGAAAATCATCTTCCTATAACAGCAGCATTCGACCCAACACTTACTATACTCCCTAGAGGCGATGCCCCGAGTGTGAAAATGACTGGGCTTTCCCTGACTAAGGAAGTGATCCCTCAAGTTTGAATAGCATCAGATGTATCGGCTACATCTCTGATTATGGAATCATCCAGGCACAACTTCTAATCCTCTCCGATGCAATCTTAGGGTCTCCCGAATCCTACTCCAGAACAACAACCTATTCAAGATCCTTCTCCTGCTCCTTCCTAGGCTGAGAGAAGTAGTTGGTCGAGCTAGTGTTTCTGATAAAGGTAAGAAAATCATAGAAGATAATCTAAACGTACAAGATATTATTGCCAATTACAAATCAGAGGAAGAGTATGAGGATACTCATTCTGCCAGATATAATCAAGCATTTGACGACATGTATGTTGACTTCAATCTAAATAATCTTGATTTCATGCTGGGCAGTGATATAGAAAAAGGTGAAGTCTTTAGAGAAGATCGTCCTACTAACATCGATCCCACCCTCACAAGAGAAGATGTAGAAGAGCAACCGTTGGATTATGAAGAATTCTCCAATTTTCCTACAACCAACGTTATGACGGCAAGTGGTGCCTATTACTCTCCTTTGCTGCGGCACAGGCCTGCGGTCCCTCCGATCGTCATTCCCTTTATTGCTCACAATATACTTCCAACCATTATGGAGATCTCTTCTTTCAAAGAGGGTGAAACTCTTATGCCTATGCTAAATATTATATCGACACCAACCGAGAATCTACCAATGCTTAAGAAGTGTAGAAGTAGATCAGAATGTGGCGACCGCCGTTGCTAATGCAGACTTAACAGATGCTAATGCAAAGTGTATTCCAGCTTTGTCTACTCAACCAGGAGTAGTGACCCCTATAGATCCAAGACTTAATCTGGCCATGACAACTACTACCTAAGACCATGGATTCTAGTAATGTTGCTGGAGTCTCTACTCCTGGATTGGTCTTACCATTGCCCATCCTTGATCCTCCATTCACTTTACCAGCTGTTGTGACTCCCAATACCCCCATCATTCCTCAGGAAACGGGTAAGATTTCTTACTCCTGTTTCCTTTAATTATTCGGTTCCCATTGTTCATTATATAACCTTTTTCCGTTCATGTAACAGAACCACCTGCAAGTTCTTTGCAGCTACAACACATGCCACAACAAGCATTTCTTTAGAGAACATCCACGAATTCAAGCGATCATTACTGAAGAGTGCTTTCCTAGTAGTCATCAGGACATTCGATGAGTATTGATATGACATAATTTACCATGGCAAACATTCTCATTACAAACATGTACGAAGCAAGCAAAAGAAGAAGAAGCTTTATTATAGCCAACTGACAACTTATACATACCATTTACCTTATAAGCTTTTCCTACAAACTTTTTATTCTTGAAAAACATCACTTGTCTACATTTTGTTACAACTTTAATGCTAGCTTCATCAAGCAAGTGATGGGATATAATGGTTTTCTTAAGGACATGTAGGACATCCTTTAAAGCTAGTTCTCGCTTAGATGTGAATTTTAGTATCATTGTCCCTTTCTTAGCTACCTTCGCAATTGCTGAATTAGTGAGATAAATAACTTGGTGTTGCTAGGTTGGTTCGTATGATTTAAACCAAGATCGGTCCGACACAATGTGCCTCGTCGCTCTTGAGTCGAGCCACCGGTCCTCATTCACTTTGATTGCGCAAGTCTCTACGATCATCACCATCAGTTGTTCCTCTTCCTCAGCTTTATCAGCTTTCATGTTGTTGGCTTAGTTCTCCTTTGCTGATGTCTATAATTTCGAGTGAAATGACTCAGAATACCGCACATAAAATATTCTAATTTGGCCTTACTTTTCTTAATTTTTTTGTTTAGTTTTTTCGGATAATGATTTGCCTTGACCTTTTAGTTAGAATGTGATATATTCTTAAAGTCAGGATTTTTATTCAACATTATGGATCCTAGTACGACTGTATTCTTTTTGGTCTTGCAACTGAGCCTCTTCTTCAATGTGAATGTTCACAATTAATCGATCGATTGTGAGTTCACTGATCTTTCTTAGATCTTTTTGGAATTCCTTCCACATGGGAGGTAGCTTGTCTATGATGGAGGCTACAAGGTATTGTTCATCTACCTTTATACCTTCTTGTAATACTTCATTAAAGTGGAGTTGGATTTCTTCGGTTTGAGTTACGACGGATTTACCATCTATCATCATATGTAGTGGTTAAATCGACTAACCACATATTTTTTGGATCCAACCTCTTCAGTGTGATATTTCTTTGTTAAGATTTTCTAGAGATCCTTAGAAGATTTGAAATCACAATAAAGATCAAATATCGGATTAGTCATACAATTGATGATGTGATCTTTATATAGTTCATCATTTTCTATTCATTTTTTAACTTCCAACTACGATATGGTTTTAACATATTAGGATCGAGTTCCTCCTCTTTGAGTATATAGAGATGTTTTTCTTTACGAAGGAGAAACTCAATCTTCTTCTCCCATCTTTTAAATTAGATTCATCGAACATATCTATTATACAGTTTGAAAGTTGCCATTATACATTATCTACTAATAAGTTGTCTGTGATAAATTGAATTACAATACAAATAGAACGAATATAAAGTAAATTACCATGAATAAAAAATCTAAGCTGTAAGGAAATAATTTATAAATACTACAAGTTATTTGTGCGTAAAATAAATCTAAAAGATATGTTGAATATATGATCTACTTGACAAATATATCTGATCAGATTACTGATTATATATGCAGTAAACAAATTATTGATTATCTATGCCTCAATAAGATTGTAGCTCTAGAATATCAGATAATATAATAAACTTAGTTTACTAAATCAGATCATATCAAATCTAATGTTAAATCGGATTAGACCAAATTATATTAGATAAAAAATAATGTCAGATTAAGTTAAATCAGTCCATGAATTAGATTTACGATGGATCAGATCATACAAATTAGACAGATCAAACAAAATAAAAATCTAGATGATTTAAGATTAAATTAAAGATCAAACGTGGTTAGATCAGATCCAATCAACCTGGAATAACCGATTTTGAATCAACAGATGAGCAGATGTTTCTTTGAAAATTAATAAGACAAAATCAGATCTAAGCTAAACCAAAGGAAGGTCAGAAATGAAGAAAATTTGCTAATAGATTCGGCCTTAACTAGAAGATAGGTTAGAAAGAAATCAATGAACGGATATCAATTGGATCATAATTAATTTAAAACTGCAATAAATTTTAATGAATAAAAGGTACAATAAGAAATAGATAAGATTGTCTTTGGATTGTTAATCTTGTACCCAGTATTCAATAATAGAAATAATTCAAAGCAATAACAAATAACACAAAAGAGATTAAATGAGATCCATAATGTGTGCACTTGATTCTTGCTGGAAAATAATAAAGACAGAAGAGAGAATTAACCAGTGGAGGCGTGGACTAGGTTGCTCTCTTGAAGACAATTCGCACCCTTTTTTGGAAGTAAAAAATGATCCAGATCATTTACAGTGACTACCTTTGGTATACAACCATAGATCGACTTTGATAGCCGATACCCACACTAAAGCGGTATGATGCTGAATGTTAAAACATAAAAACCCCAAATGCAGAAAAAGAGAGATTTTTTTATTTATTGATGAAGGTAAATATTTTTTCCTTTTTTTTTTTTTTTTATTTCCTCGGAAACAGCGTGCGACACTAGATTTAGGGTTTTGTTATATCTTTAACTCTCTTGCTAAGAGAGATTAAATATTGCTAAATCTTGCTGAAGTGCCAGCCACCTGTCATTATTACATTGAACGATCTGAATGCCGTTGCACTAATGTGCATTTATCCATAGTGAGACTCGGTCTCTCACTCTTAATTTTTTTTAAACACTATCTAAAAAAAATAATTACCTCCTCTCCTCCCCTCTTTTCTTTTCTTTCTTTTTCCCTTTTGTTTCTCTCCTTTCTTTTCTTTCTTTCTTTCTCTCTTTTAACTAAGGCTTAGGAGCGTGAGAGAGAGAGAGAGAGAGAGAGAGAGGGGGGGGGGGGGGGGGGGGGGGGGGGGGGGGGGGGGGGTGGGGGGTTTAGTATGGGGGGAGAGATGGAGGTATGAGAGAGGCTGTAGGCTAGGTAAAGAGGCTGTGTGCATATATTTTCTCATTCAAGTCAATAAGCTATAGTGATGTGTAAGGTGAGGAAGTGATGTGGCATGTGGGGACCACTCCAAAGCCCATGGTCAACAAGTCCAGGTTTGTGGTCAATGGTCAATATATAGGAATTCGTGTTCGTGTGAGTATGCGAGAGTAAGTATGTGTGTAGGGTAGTACACTTATGTAGGTTATGAAGTTAGGTACACATATGTAGAAAATACACATGAATAGTAATCTCCATTCCAAGCATGTATATAAAAATCAAAGCTTATAATGATATGATACTTTTTTGTTCAAGGTGCAACATTTCCTTTCTCATACACCACTTTGCTTATTTTTCTTTACTTTTATTAGTCTTCCTAATGTATGTTCTATGTCTTATTGATTAGTCGAAATCTGATACAATAAAAATAAAAAAATAATTTTCTTTTAAGTTATAGCCTTAATTATACATTGGTTATGACCAATGTTGAGGGCTCTGTCTTCATAGTCATGATTGCATGCATTGGTTTCATTTTATTCTTTTTCTTTTTGTTTGCTAATCTTCGAGTCTTAGGTTGATGTTGAGCAAACGTCTTGGTAACCACAAATTCAATGAAAATATATTCTAAAGCTTAGTCAAGTCCTAAACAAAATCCAATAAAGTAGAGACTACATGTCGTATAGGTGGAAAAGGGTATCAAACCCTTTATTTTTCTGTCATCAATGCCCTTATGCAGAATCTCCGATCGTAAACCAACAATAGGAGTCACTTAAGTTGGGGGTTTCTTGCTATTTCTTAACCCTCATGTGATTTTATGGTTTCTAGCTGGCCTATTGGCTAGTCCAAATGTTATACATTATTACATTTGAGTCAATACCATATCATATGTACCTCAATGGGAAAAAAAGTGAGCCTCCTCACCTGTGCAAAAGCATTCAAAACTGATAACTATCAAAATAACACAAGTAAACTACAATTTACAATCATGACTCGTAAATAAATAAAATTAAAGAAATCGACAAGAAAAACTTGATAACGTTCAACCACTCAGCATATTGGCCTCGGGTCAATTTTGATAATAAAACCTTCAAGGCATGAAGGCTTCAATCTTGAGCCAGTCCACCACATGGTTGGTTCTTCCAATCTTTAACCCTGTTTTTCATATGGTTGGGTTTTCATTCTCTAAATTTCGATGTTTCCATTTTGTAACCCTTTTTAGTTTTACAATAGAGACTAAATAAAATTCAAATATTTTGTCTTCTCTTTTCTTTTTTATTTTATTATTATTATTAGTATTTTTTTTTTTTTTTTGCTGTCTTACTGACTATGGGAGGGACACATAGATCCCCTTTATCATATAAACGCATGAAATCCACATGATCTATGATCGTAATCGTTTGGAAGGTGGGGGGCTCATTGGGGATGACCTACATAGGTTGGGGTCTGTTGGTAGAATGGTTTAGAAAAGGAACTGTGATTTTGTTCTGGAGTTCCTCGGTACTTTTGACACTACCCACTCACCCTCTCTATCGATCATTGATCTACTTCCTCTCAATTGATCATTGATCGATCGAAAAGTAGTTCGTTTTAAAACATCAACGACCATTGCAAAAGTTCTCATTGTGAAAAATTGAAAGAAAAATCTAACCAAAGGTCCATTTGGGTAGGAGATTCTATAAAATTGATATTAAGCCTAATCCTGATTTTGGTAGCTCCAGTGTCCTCCCCATCGGATTTGCTGTACCATTTTCTCCACCTAAATGTAGTCAGCTGTATTTTTTTTTCCTCTAAAACTTCAGTAATTGCATTTATATAAGAGAAAGGGCTGCTTTATTTTGGCGAATCTGACGTAGATGGCATGGGCCTTCCAAAGTATTGGGCTTAATCCCCACCTACCCAAATAGACTCTAAATTTTTCGCTTGTTTGAAAACATGCTTCGATTCCTTGGTTTCCCATTGAGAAAAAAAGACAATTTAAGTGGTACTGGTGGAGCAAAAGTGGGGCCCACACAATATATGTATAACACCAACCTGTCCATATGATGCATCACCTCAGGTCCTGAAAATAAGCACAATTCAAAACTTTGGTGTGTCACATCACATGAAACAAGGTGGGAGGGAACAGATACCCTAGATTTTCACTCAGGCCCACCTCATGAGTTGCAAGAGAGCCTGAATTTTATCCTGAGATTTCATCCTGACAGATGAAGAGTTTAGCTGGCCTAGACTACGGCTGCACAGCATGGTGCCCAATAGAAATAAAGGGTGGGTGTCTACTCCCAACTCATCCCCTGTGCTGTGGCCTACCTTAGTTTCATTTGAGCTGCATTTTGGGAACTGGAGGCTAACCTAATGCAATGCATCTGATGGACAGGTTAAATTTTGTGAATACACCATGTGGCCCCTACCATGGTACCAATACGCAAATACTTGAATTTGAACGTGGACCACTGATCAATTTGCTTAGACGATACATTTCTAGACTGTTGCACACTAGCGAGTGGACCGGCTCCATTTTTTCGATTTAAGGCCCACCTGATATGGGCTTCCTTAGCTGAGGATCAGGTTCAACAACCCAAATCATGCACATGCTGTGTGAAAAGGAAACAATTTTAGGCAGAAAGATAAAGTGGAATGTGTGAGAAAAGGACCCACCTTAGTTCATCGAGCAAATTGGTGTGGACACGTCCGGTAAAACAGTTATCCCACCCACCCATCCACCCACAGGTAGTCCTAACATGTCCCTTTACACAGTTAAAGATAGTTTTGGTGTTTAGTCAGACAGCTGTGGAGGAGCAATCCTTTACTGTTCCTCTTCCAACTTTTCTGCCTAGTTTTCACATGGAACTAAATTTTCACTCCAAAAGATACTACTCAAGGGTGTTTTACAAATTAAAGAAAAATAAAAAATATAAAAAACATACATGCATTTTTTTATAGGGATTTTTACTGAATGAAGATTTTACCAAATAACCAGGTGAGGAATTGAAATTACAGGTTAAATGGGATAAATTACGAAAATGAACAAGTTTAATGTTTTTCTTTAGAAAGTTGTAATTATAGAATTGTAGGGCCCATGTGTATGAAAACTGATCTACTTTGACACGATGATCAGGTAATTAAATAAAAAATCTGGTGGATTGAATCATAAGTTTGGCCACACCATAAAAAAGATGTGCCCCCAAAACAACCAAATTCACATGTAGCCCACCTGCAAATGCATTAGCCATATTTTTTGTTAACGGTGGAGTGCATATATTGGATATGTCGGATGCCATAGATGTCCCCTTGCAATTTTGATTCCTTCAAGCATTATTTGGTAAAATTCATCTAAGGGCTAAACCTTGCTAGCAAAGGATTGGAATCGCGTGGAACACCTATTTTACACCGCCTGTAAAACACCCAAGCTCCGTGTGGTCCTACCACATTTTATATGTAAAATCCACTCCATAAATAAGGTGAGAACCATTATTTGTACTATGGATATAGCTAAGATAATCCCGATTAAAAACTCATATGGGCCACACCAATAGGAACAATGTGAAATTGCTCTGGAAGCAGCTAAGTTCACATGGTCCAGTCCACCTGAGTTTTGTATCAGGCAGCTGATAGTATAGCTTCTCATCATCCCGGTGATTTGCACATGATTAACGGGTTTGATTGAAGATACAGATCAATTGGTGGCCCCACAAAAAAAACATGTGGTTGGCATCCCATCCCCATTGGTCCACGTAATGGGGTACATTGAGTAGTTTAATCAAGCAGATTTTTGGTCTTAGGCCTAACGTCGAGATATACCTAATAGGCAGAGTGGATTAATATTTTACTTATACAACATGGTAAATCCTACCAACTTGGGATTTTCAGGCACTACTTTAAAAAAAGTATTGTATTGTAGAGGGTTCCAGTTCGCTAGGATAGGCCACCATAGGGAGCGCGACTTGGCTGCAACCCTGGAACC
This sequence comes from Liriodendron chinense, assembly GCA_003013855.2. Lineage (NCBI taxonomy): Eukaryota > Viridiplantae > Streptophyta > Magnoliopsida > Magnoliales > Magnoliaceae > Liriodendron > Liriodendron chinense. The sequence goes on from PVNU02003292.1 coordinate 2,057,271, forward strand.
AACCATGTGCGTTAGACCCTGACCATAGGGCCCACCATGATGTATGCATTGTATATCTAGATTGTTCATTTGTTTTTTTTTGTTTTTTTTTTTTTAGCTTATTTTAGAGCATGGTCCCAACAGTGAAGCAGATGCAAATTTCAGGTGGACCACACCACAGGAAATAATGATTATTGACCATTAAAAACCTTTTGTGGGAGAAAAAAGTTTTGAATCAAGCTGGTATTTGTTTTTTCTGTTTATTCAAGTCATCCAAGTCTGTGTGCCCTTATCAACAAGTTGGATGGTCAATAAACAATATGGTGGATCCTAGGAAATTTCTAATGGTGATTGTTCAATGACCACTTGTGTGGTCCATTTGAAATTTGTATCTGCTTCGTTTTTGGGACAATGCCCTAAAATAAGTGGGCAAAATAGATGGAGAGTGTGGATATACAATGCATATATTGAGGTGGGCCCTATGGTTAGGGCCTCACCCACATCACTGGTTCCCAACCGCAACCAAGTCTTGCTTAACCAAAGTAGGAGAAGGAATGGATTGGGTTAGGTTTGAGCTCTAATGAGGATGAGTTTAACCCAAACCTAACCCATTTATTAAAAAGGTTGAAAATCTCAACTCTAACCCCATCATCTATAAAAACCCAACCCACCTCACTTATTTAATTAAAAATTAAAAAAATATTATTATTTTGTAGAAAAATATAAAAATATCAATCACATGTATAAAACACTTAATTACCTATACAATTAAATCATTATTATAACAAAATTATAACCATCATAATCAAATTTAGGATTTTTAAAACTTATATTATAATATATAACATATGTACATAGTTACATTAGCTAGAAGGGAAGGGTGAATCATATATTGATAACCGCCGGATGCAATTTAGGAAACCCAAACTCAACCCTTTTAATACCAGATTGACAAAATACAACCTGAACCCAACCCATATGTAATTGACTTGTAAGCGTTGGCTCAACTACCATGGGGTAAAAGGAAATTGTAATGGCTGATAGATTAGGGAGGGAAGAGTTGGCTCCACCACCGAGTGTGTTTAACAATAGTGAAGCATATTTAATTTAGTTACATTTCTTATAAGTATATAAAAAAATAAGAAATCAATAAATCAAGTCATACATAGGTTGCTAGTTGGGTAGATGACCTTGCTCGAAATCTCACCTAGTCAAGATTCTTTTAATTTTTTTTTAAATTTTTTTTTTATTTTAACACACGCACTTATACACTCACACCACATAGTGGAATTTCACCACAATGGGTACTCACCCATGACCTGGTGTTGAAGCTCTTGTGAGTCTACCACTGAGACTTGGTCAAGTTTCAAGTCTAGCAGAGTGTTTTAGAACACTGACACATGGCATGATTGTAAGACATCCAGAACATCCAAATAGCTGACTGAATTATGGATGAAACAACTTAAAATTTGCATTTGCATTCAGATGATCTTAATCATCTCATTTTTCTCTTCGTATTTGGACCGCTTGCTGTTTTACTTTTAACCATCCATTTAATATCCATTAATTGGATGGTTAGGTTTGTTTGATAAATAGTTGATTTTAAAGTATGATACATACATAATGGGACCCACAATTTGGATGGTCTGGATGGCTGTACATGAGTGCTACATATGTGTGACGAGGCTTAAGTCGCCACTACTTTTTTAAATGGTGCAAAACTAACGTAGCAATCTATCTACCCTCCTCTCCCTCTGTGAGAGAGACAAGAGAGGGAGAGAGTTCGAGAAAGAAAAGCCCAAAAAACAAACAGAGAGATTGTTGTGGTTTGGTATAGTAGAGGCGGGCCATATGTGATGTAACGGGCAACAACACGTTTGCAAACGGGCAGGATATAGGAAACAAAAGGACGGGGATGTCAAAATCCTCCCTAACCCCTACTTTATACCCCAATCTTGAACCACAAGAATGGCAAAAAGGTGGATTGGGATGGTACACCAAAGAAAATGCCCACACCTCACGACAACCACGTCCTTTCTATCCTTACCCTCTTTACCTTCCCCTTTATTATAAATGTCCTTCCAGAACTACCGCCTTATAAATGGCCTTCCAGAGCTACCACCACTCTCTCTCTCACACCTTTTTAAAAAAGGTTTTATGTAAACTACCTCGTCAATCTAAGTAATTATCATCGAACAACCTTTAGTTACATTTTGAATGGATATTCAGGTGGGCCATATGAGAAAAGGGGTGGGTGGCTTGGTTGGGCCCCAATGTGATGCTGATGTAAAATTCACATAGACCACTGTGTCATCCCATTTTAGGCTCAGGGCAAAAAATCAGCCCCATCCATTATTAATATGGACCAACACGATTGGAACAATCTATAGGGCAATGTTCACCCTCCAAACTATTTCTCTTCTAGTCGCCACAAATGGACTTGAGTTTTGGGCCCCAAGCTTAAATGTTGGTGTATCATTTAATGGTTTGAGTAAATTTCATATATTCACCACGGAGGGACTTATAACAGTCAAGCGTGGGCATCTCTCTCCTAACTATTTCCTTTAGTGGAGTCCACCTGAATCACGAGTCAGTCTGATTTTCTGACCCTAAGCCTAAAGTGGGATTCACATCTAATGGTTGGAGTGGATCTCACATACACATCTTGGTGGGCCTAGTAAAAAATCAAGGGTGGGTGTCTTATAAATTTCCTTTTTTGAAAATATATCTGTGATTATTTATGTTTTTTGAATAGTGGGGAGAGGTTGTCCAACCCTTGATTTTTTACTAGCTCACTATGATATGTATGTGAAATCCACTATAACCATTAGATGTGTAATCCCACATTAGGTATAGGGCCAAAAAAATCAGGTTGACCTATGATTCAGGTGGGCCAAAAAACCCTGAGTATGGATTTCAAAAGTGAAGTTCCGAATAGCAGCCAATCAAAACTTGGAAAGACCAAAGAAACCCAAACACAAACATCTGTCTTTGGGCTCTTGCAATTTAGCAGAAGCGGTAGCACCCTAGATGACATTGGGGGATGGAGAAAAACATAGAAGACCAATGTAAAAAGAACTTAAGTCAGCACAAGAAAGGACCCAACCTCTTTAACTTAATCCATGCTTATCCACACAAGGAAAATCCAGCATGTGAATAAGGTAATAAGATATTTGAAGATTCTAAGTTACTGAGATGGACCCTGGCATGTTGTGCACCATAGATGATCCCAACACAAAGATGTCTCTCGATCTCACATCATAAAGAATGTTTCTAAGGGTGATCTCCTTGGGAAGGGACTTATTGTTAAATATGAGATTATTTCTTGTTGAAAATTCGGTTAGTGGAAGCATTGAAGAGATTCAAACAATCACCACACGCCACACACTCAATCAACGCAAAGACAATTGATTTTTACATAGGAAACCCTTGCGGAAAAAACCACGGCACAAAGCAACACCTCCATTATAAATTTCAGAAGATTACAGAGCTAATCTACCCACAAGCAAATCCCAAAGATGAACGAGGCACTCACAAACCTCAAGATCCTCTCCCCAAGCCCTAAATAGAAATTAGGACTCGTTGGTATTAATTAGGATACATCTAAGATGAATTTGAAAGAGTATATATAAGCCTCCAACCCAAAATAGAAACAAACAACGCATAACTACGTATCTTCGTTTATACATCCGACCAGTCAGACCCCATTGGCCGACAGGTCGGACAAAGCAGAGAGATGTGCCTAAAACTTGACCTGTCCACCCTTTAATCCGACCAGTCGGATGACCAGTCGAATCCCATTGGCCGACCGGTCATGACCTAAAAAAATGTCCATAGATCTTATTGCCTTCTGTTTGCTTGCCTCAAGTGCAAGGCTTGCGATGTAGTAATAACTCGGTAAGACCGAGGTCGATCCATATGGAATTAGGGTAAACAATCCCAACTTATTCTAACAACTTCAATCTAAACAGTTTTGGAAAACAGGTTTGGAATTCAATTTTAAGAACTAGAACTAAACAGTAATTTAAATAGAAGAAAATCTGAGATTTAATGGAAACTAAGCTTTAAGGATCCACTTGTACTAGTCCAATGAAAAACCAATCATCCAAGTATAAACACAATTAGATTCAAAGTTTTATCTCTCATATAGTTGGAAGATTAGGCATTCAATAATAATCAACCACACTTAAGTTAGAAAATCAAATTCTAGCTCTAATGAAGCACATAGAACTTGAACTTGTGGCCTTCGAAGTAACAATCATACTAAGAGATCATGGCATGCTCCAGGGTTACTATAATTCAATTCTAATCAATCAAAACATGGTAATCTCAAAGAATTTCAAGGAACTCATGTCCGAAGTACATGAACTCTCATAAAATATAAAAAATTCCAACCTTATTCAAATTAGAACTTTAAAAATCCAAACTTAAGTAAATGTACTTGAATCAAACAAATTCTACATTAAAACTAGCTATAAGCTTCACCTCTTAGCTTTAGCCCTAGTTAAGAGGTTCTAGCTGAGTATTATCATACTTCAATTAGAAATAAAAGAAAACTACTAAAAAACATAAAAAACTGAATTTAAAAGATTTATGGACGCTCCACGATAATCCTCTTAACCTCCCACGACTTCTCAAGCCTTCTATGATGAGTTTAGATTCATCCATAGGTGTCCTTTTATAGCCTTGATGCTCCACTGACTTAGAAACTTTCAGAATCGCGTAACAAGTTACGTAGTGCATAATAATTTTCGGAGCTTCATGAAGAAGTTGCCGTGTTTTGAGATTACACTTAGCCGACCGGTCATGACCGGTCGAAGTTGGCTGGTCAAGTGGTTTCTAGCTGAGTTCAGCGAGCTCAGAGAGGAGGTAAGGTGGTGGCCGACCGGTCTTGACCAGTTGGTCCCATTGCATTGGGTTGATTTTCTTCATTTCTTCCTCTTTTCTCTCCTTGCTTCTTCTTTCATTCTCTTGGCTCATCTTTCTTCATCATTAAATGGCTTTAAAATTGTTCTTTTAACACTATATTGGTGAAGTCTCTCTCTCATTCCTACAATCATAAAACATGCATTAGATAAGTCTTTTAAACATAAGAATTACACATAAAATGTGATGAAATAGGGTTAGAATATGTATAATTCAAGAGCTCAATACACCCCCAACTAACATTTTGTTAGTCCCGAGCAAAACATGCGTGAAACAATTCATTTCTCTAAAAACTCAACTCTCTCTTGGAAATTATACTTCTATAGACTTCAAAACATACAAGTATAAAATTCAGAGAAATTTAGTGATAGGAAATTAAAGTCTTAAACTCCCTAAACATAAAAAATGCTTTACATAGAATCCCCACCAATTGATTGACAAATACAAGAATCCAAACACGTACAGTTTAATGTGCATAGTGAATATTCATCTCATGAATTTTCAGGATTTCCTTCTTCGTAAATCAGAGAAACAAGAGATCTAAAAGTGTGCAGATCAATCAAATGCCTATGACAAGAATTTGCCTTACCATTCCTTCGACGGCTTTCACACTACTTCCCATTTCCAGCTTAGGTTACGTTTAGAACTTCCCCTGGTTGGTAATCGGTAGCCCTTTTCAATTTTTTTTTCCATAAATTTTCAACAATAATCATACTTTTCTTTCTTTTCACAATAATATGAGATATGATTTTTAGAAATCCATATCTTTCATTCTTTTCTTTTATTTTCACATGAACAAGGATGGACAAAGTTCCCCGGCTTAGTTCCTCAACACCTTAAATTTTTAGTTTAACCAATCTACAAATCTACATAACCCCTTCAAACCATGAGAATAATGTAATGTGAATTAGACTCAAAAGTATTCAAATTTTCTACCAATGAATTTTATTGAAAAATTTATATAGAAAACTAATACATTTAAGATAATTTAGAGATCTTAAAATCATATCAATTCATCTCTCATCCTTTTATAATTATAACATCCCAAGTGCATAGAAACAAAGTTTTCCAAAAGAGTTTTGAATTTTCAAAAAAATTAAAAATTTCTCACAAACATTGTTTGAAATGTAACAAAATACTAGATTCACTCAGGAATCTCACCCCAAACCAAATCTTGCATTGTCTTCAATGTAAAATGACATGTAATAAACATGCACATGAGAGCAATGATAAAAATAAAAGAGGGTGAGAACGAGAGTACCTGAGAGATTTGATCATGAGAATCTACCTCCGACATCTAAATTTACTAAAGCAATAAATCTAAAACATAAAGCAAACTAAACCTAATCTTACTTAAAGCAATAAACAAAACCTAATATATCCTTTTAGAAAGAGAATCTCCATCAAACTAGGAGATCAATCATCATTATAATATCCAAAAGAATAAATTTGAATAGGATCATCAAGTGGTGTAATAGATTTTTCAGTAGAACTATCCACCATCCCGCTTTGAAAAGTACATTGGTGACATCAATCATTCTAACCCATTGAAAATTCTGCTGAAAATTTTTAGCGAGTTTTTCAATAATGTTGTCACATGTACTAAGAAAGGAGAATTGATTGGTCAGAAATTAGTGAATATGGATCTCCTTTCCATCTTATCTAGGTAAAAATTTGTCAAATATGAGTTATCCCAGAAGTAGTGTTCTTCAGCTTGAACAAACCAAAGAAATGTGGAGACTTTAATTACTTCATCCACACAAATTGGTATAGTCTCCATATAATCAACTTTCACCGGTGCTTCTACAATTGATATTTCAGTTTGGCACATTGTGGAAGGACACTTTTTAGGCACTAGAAGGGTCTCCCTCAAGGCATGCATTATGTCCTTAATTATGAAATCATCCTAATCTTCAAAATAAGTCAAACACCCCTTTAGAGTGTAGGATACCTCAGGAGAGGAAGTTTTCAGATTTGGACCTTCACGTCTTCCTCCTTCTTAGACTTTTGTGTAAGTTGGAGTGAGTCCTCAACCTCTACACTTTCAGAATTTGGCCTCTTTGTTGGCAAATCAAGCACTAATTCTTTCAATTCCTGCATAACAAATGTGTTTAAATTAGAAATTAGTGTCTTGTCAAGTAAAATTTCAGAACTTGGCTCTTCCAAAGCCTCATTAATAATAAAATTGAATTCATCCTTGGAGTGTGCCAAACGTATCTCCAAACTTTTAGGTAGATCGGATTGGAAAAACTCCTCTTCTTCCATAGATTCTATCATGTTTATTTCATGAGGATCATCCTTATCGTCCCAATTGTTCGCTCGCCTCAAGTGCAAGGCTTGCGATGTAGTAATAACTCGGTAAGACCAAAGTCAATCCGCAGAGAATTAGGATAAACAAATTCAAACCATTCTATCAACTTCAAACTTAGCAAATTTAGAATTCAATTTAAAAAACTAAGTAAAACAGTAACTTTAAGAAAAATCTGATAATTAATGGGACCAAGGCCTCAAGGATCCACTTGTAGTAGTTCCATGTGAATTCATTCATCCAAGCATAAACACAACTAGATTCGAAGTTCTATCTCTCATCTAGTTGGAAGATTAAGCATTCAAACACAAACAATCCCACTTAAGTCAGAAAATAAGATTCTAGTTCTAATGAAGCAAATATAATTCAAACATGTAGCGTTCGAAGTAACAGCCATGCCAATAGACTATGGCATGCTTTAAGGTTACTACAATTCAAATATAATCAATCCAAACATGATAATCTTAGAGAATTGCAAGGAACTCATGTGTGAAGCACATGAACTCTCATAAAACATCCAAAAATACCAACTTTATTCAAACTAAAACTTAAATATCCAAACTTTAAGTAAAGGTACCTGAATTAAATAAATTCTACATGATAACTAGCCACAAGCTTCACCTCTTAACCTTAGCTAAGAGGTTCTAGCCGAGTATCATCTTGCTACAACTACAATCATAAGAAAAACTACTTGAAAGCATAAGAAAACTATAAAAACCTTAGTTGGAGGAGTTACGAAAGCTCCACAATGCTCCTCTCCACCTTCCTGGAGTTCACAAGCCTTCTATGATGCCCTAGGAACAACGTAGAGGTGTTATTTTATAGTAAAAATCCGTCACCGACGTGGAAACTTCGAGAGATTGAAGAGTCCTTACGCAATCTGGATGCTGGTCGGTTGGTCGGCCGGAGCTTGGGCTTCAATGTATATAATTCTCTAGACATTAGAATGCATAAGTCGACCTGCCAGCCGGCCGGTCAACAGGTCGAGCTTCATAAAAAGTGTCTAGCAATTTTGCTGTTTTTGGAGGGTTTGGTCGGCCGGATGGCATGTAAAATGTGACTTTTTTCAGCTTTTCTTCCTCTATCTTCATTGCATCTTTCCTCCATCTCTTGCCCTTTATTTCTTTGATCTTCAGGGCATGTAAAGTGTATCTTTTAACATCATATAGGTAGACTCTCTCTCGCATTCTTACTAATACAAAAGTATGTATTGGATTAGTTCTTAATCATGAAAACCATGCATAATGTATGATGAATTGGGGTTAGAATATGCACAAGTCAGAGCTCAACACACCCCTCAACCAGCATGTTGCTAGTCTTGAGTAAAACATGCGTGAAACAACTCCAACTTTCCAAAACCCAACTCTTTTTCAAAAACTATGCTTCTATAAACTTCAAGACATATAAGTGCAAAATTTATAAAAATTTAATGATAAGAAGATGAAATCCTAAACTCCCTAAACATAATAAGTGTTCAAATAGAATCCCTACTGATTGATTGATAAATAGAAGAGTCCGAACATGTTTAACCTAGTGTGCATAGTGAATGTTCATCTTATGAGTTTTCAGGATTACATTCTTCATAGATCAATCAAACTAAAGATCTAAAGGTGTACAACTTAACCAAATGCCTATAACAAGAATTTGCCTTACCGTTCCTTCGACGGCTTTCACATTACTTCCCATTTTCAGCTTTGGTTACGAGTAGACCATCCCCTAGTTGGTAATAGGTAGCCATTTTCAGAATTTTTCAACATATATTAAATGAACAACCATACTTTCTTTCTATTTTTCATATACATTAGACATGTTTTTAGAAATTCATATCTTTTGTTCTTTTCTCTTCTTTCACATGAACAAGGATGGACAAAGTTCTCCGGCTTGGTTCCTTAATACCTCAAATCTTCAGTCTAACCAATCTATAAATCTTCATCATCTCTTCAAACCAAGAGAATCATATAACGTGAACTAAGCTCAAAAGTGTTCAAATTTTCTATTGATCATATAAATAGGGAAATTCATATAGAAAACTATTATGTTTAAGCTAATTTAGAGATATCAAAATTATAGCAATTCATCTTTCATCCTTTTATACTTATGACATCCCAAGTCTATAGAAACAAGGTTTTCCAAAAGAATTTTGAATTTTCAGAAAAATTGAAATTTTTTATATAAACATTGCTCGTAATGTTACAAAACACTAGATTCATCTAGGAATCTCACCCCCAACCAAATCTTGCATTGTCCTCAATATAAAAGATATGTAATAAGCAACAACATGAGAGTAATGAAATAAAACAAAGGAGAGTGAGAACGAGAATATCTGATAGAGTCGATTATGGAAGTTTACAACTCTGACAACAAAATTTACCAAAGAAACAAACTTAAAATAGAAAACAAACTAAACATAACCTACTCTATACCTCTATCAGACTAGAAGATCAATCATCCCGATATACAGGATCTCTCAGAGGAAAAGTCATGTCCTTTGAGTTAAATTTCTCAACAAATTAAGGCATTGTCCATTTACTTTGAAACAGTTACCATTCGATGCATTCTCTATCTCGACAGCCCCATGAGGAAAAACTTCTTTACCAATATATGGGCCGGACCATCGAGATCTCAATTTCCCTGAAAAAATATGAAGTCGAGAATTGCACAGGAGCACTTTCTGGCCTTCATGAAAAGATTTCCTGAAGATGTGTTTGTCATGAAAGGCCTTCATCCTACTCTTGTAAATTCTCAAGTTCTCATAAGTATCATTCCGGATCTTGTCAAGCTCATTCAATTGGAGTTTGCGAAGCGAGCTAGCCTTGTCAATGTCAAAGTTCAATGTCCGAATCGCCCAATAGGCTTTGTGTTCAAGTTCCACGGGCAAGTGACAAGCTTTCCCATAGACAAGTCTATAGGAAGACATTCCAATGGGGGTCTTATAAGTGGTACGGTGAGCCTAAAGAGCATCGACTAATCTCAGCGACCAATCTTTGCGATCCGGCCTCACCATCTTCTCCAAAATCTACTTGATTTTTCGATTGAAAATTTCATCTTGCCCACTTGTCTGTGGGTGGTATGGGGTACTCACTTTATGCGAAATGCCATATTTTTTTATTAAGCTTCGAAATGCCTATTGCAAAAGTGAGAACCTCTTCACTTATGATGGCGCGAGGCATTCCAAATCTAGATAGTATGTTTTCTTTAAGGAACCTTAAAACCGTGTCATGATCATTGGTTATACATGGAATCGCCTCTATCCACTTGGACACATAGTCTACAGTAAGCAATATGTAGACATGTCCAAAAGATGAGGGGAATGGTCCCATGAAATCGATGCCCCAACAATAAAAAACTTTGAGATGTTAAATTGGGTTGAGAGGCATCATATTCCGACGGGACAATCCTCTTAGCTTTTGACAGTGCTCGCATGCTTTTCAAAACTCGTGGGTGTCTCTAATAAAGTAGGCCAATAAAAACCATATTGTAAAATTTTCACAATGGTTTTCTTGGCAAAAAATGACCCCCACATGCTTGACTATGACAAAAGGAGATGATGGAATTTTATTCATCATCAGGGACACATTTCCTAATTATTTGATCTGGGCAATATTTAAAAAGTAATGGTTCATACCAGAAAAACCTGCGTACTTCCCTTAGAAATTTCTGCTTATCTTGCGCAGTCCAGTGAGTCGGCATCGCACCTATAAAAAGATAGTGGGCTATGTCAGCGTACCATGGTGGATGCATAGCAACAAAGAGTTGCTCATCAGGAAATGAGTCCTCAATTGGTGACTCGTCAATGGAACTAGGTAAAACTAGGCGGGATAGATGATCCGCCACCACATTCTCTACTCCCTTCTTATCTTTGATCACTAAGTCGAATTCTTGAAGGAGTATGATCTATCTAAGCAAACGGGGTTTAACATCCTTCTTAGAAAGAAGGTGTTTCAGCGCCGCATGATCCGTATAAATTATGTCCTTGGATCCCATCAAGTAAGGCCTGAATTTGTCCAAGTTAAAAATAACGGCTAGGAGCTCTTTCTTTGTAGTCGAGTAATTATCTTAGGCGGGATTTAAGGTCCTACTTGCATAGTAGATAACGTGGGGCTTCTTATTCTTCTTTTGGCCTAGCACTGCCCCAATAGCATAATAGCTCGTGTCGCACATCAACTCGAAAAGAACGGACCAATTAATCCAGTGGTTGCATGATAGGAGCGGTTGTCAACATGTCTTTTAACTATAAAAAAGCTAATTGACATTCAACATGCCACTCGAATTGGGTGTCCTTTTGAAGAAGATTGTATAAAGGCCTTAAGATTTGGCTGAAATTCTTTATGAATCTTCGATAAAAGCCGGTGTGTCTAAGGAAGGACCGAACATCGTGTATGCTTTTGGGTGGTGGTAGGTTAGAAATGATATCGATTTTTGCCCGGTCTACCTCTATTCCATTGGACAAGATGATATGTCTAAGGACTATTCCTCTTCGTACCAGAAAATGACACTTCACCCAGTTTAATACAAGGTTCTTTTTCTCGCACCTTGTCAAGACTAACCTTAAGTGATTGAGACACTCATCGAATATATGACCAAAAATAGAAAAGTCATCTATGAATACCTCGAGAAACTCACCCACCATATCTGAAAAAATACTCAACATGCATCGTTGGAATGTGGCGGGTGCATTACATAGTCCGAATGACATCCTTCGATATACGAAGGTACCAAATGGGCATCTAAAGGTGGCCTTCTCTTGGTCTTCTAGGGCTATCTCAATTTCGTTGTAGCCGGAATAGCCATCGAAGAAGCAATAATAGGAGTGACCAGCTAACCTTTCCAAAATTTGATCCATGAATGGGAGAGGGAAGTGGTCTTTCCTAGTGACCATGTTTAGGTTCCAATAATTTATGCACATACACCAACCGGTGGTCACTCTTGTCGATATAAGCTCATTGTTGGCATTCTCTACAATGGTATTACCGAACTTCTTAGGGACAACTTGGGTATGACTCACCCATTGGCTATCCGAGATGGGATAAATGATACCCACATCTAGTAGCTTTAATACCTCGGCCTTGACAACCTTCATCATGTTTGGATTTAATCTTCTTTAAGGTTGTCTAGTCATTTTTGCATTCTCTTCAAGGTGTATATAGTGAGTACAAACTTGAGCTCTTGATCTTTTCCTAGGTGAGAGGCTATGATAACCGGGAATATTTCCTCTTGACCCAAAGATACGTATTTCAATTCAAATGGCAAAGTTTTAAGGTCAAGCTTCGACAGTTTGATATTAGACGGTAGAGGCTTTGATGTGGTTGGTGGCAATCTTTCAAAATGAGGCCCCCACCGGTTAGTATCAAATACCGGTTTCTCATTACTCAATGCTTGCATAATATCACCCAAGATGGGATCCTTAGAATTCTCAAAGTGTGCCAAGCATGTCTCCAAATTTTCTAGTGGTTCAAGTTGGAGGAACTCCTTTTCTTCAAAGGATTCGAGTATGTTTACCTCGAATAGTTTATCATCGTTCTCATTTCTTTGCTTTTTGCACATATGGAATACGTTCACCTCTAATGTCATGTTCCCAAAGGATAATTGCATCACCCAATTTCGACAATTTATAATTGCATTTGATGTAGCAAGAATGGGCGGCCTAAAATCACTGATATTTGAGTGCTTGTATCCATAACCGGTTGCGTGTCCAAGACGATAAAATCCATCGGGTAGTAGAATTTGTCAACTTGGACCAATACATCCTCAACCATCCCTCTCGGTACACGAATAGATCTATCAGTGAGTTGCAATGTGGCTTTGGTGGGTTTTAATTCACCAAGACCCAATTGCTCGTATACCGAGAATGGGATCAAGTTTACGCTTGCCCCCAAGTCTAGCAATGCACGTTCAATCCGGTAGTCACCAATGATGCATGAGATTGTGGGACTACAGGGATCCTTATATTTTGAGGGGGTCCTTTAGGTGAGAATGGAACTCACTTGCTCATTCAAAAAGGCCTTTTGTTGCACATTATATTTGTGTTTGGTTGTGCATAGGTCCTTTAGAAACTTGATATAAGAGGGGATTTGTTTAATGGCATCAAGTAGATGAATGCTGATCTTGACTTGTTTAAAAACGTCTAGAATGTCATGAGAGTTCGGGAGAGGTTTTGGAGCAATCAATCTCGAAGGGAATGGTGTTATGGGCTTATGAATGAGTTCCGTTTCCTATGGGGTTGAGCTAGATCCATCCTTATTCTCAGAAATTACCGGATCATTAGGCTTGTCGGCCTTCACCGAAATAGATTTATCCACTTGTTTTCTAGTTCTAAGAGTGGTTATAGATTTCGCTTGCTCCACATGTGAGTTAGGAAGGTTAGGGTTGCTTATTTCATTTGCTTGTTTCAGATTGGGCTGAGGTTGGGCCGGAAAGGTCCCTTCCCTAGCATTCAAGCGTCCCTTAATCTCATCAACCAACACCTTAAGCTCTTGGAACATTTGCTGATTTGTTTGATTTATTTGTATTTGCCCTTGCATAAACGCCTTTAAGGTATCTTCCAATGAGAATTGAGGTGGGGCCACGTTTTGCATGGTTGGCCCTCCTTAAGAATTAGTAGGATTGGCCGTGGGACTGTTCCTCCAACTGAAATTTGGATGATTCTTTTAAGTAGAGTTGTACATGTTACCTACTGGTCCATTGAAGGGCCGTTGATAACCATAAGCGACGTTTGCTTACTCTTGTAACACCTCTTGGAACGCAGGGATTGTAGGACAATCTTGCGTAGAGTGCACATTAGCGGCACAAATTCCACACACATTTTTAATAGCTTTAGTGGACTCAGAAGTTCCACTCTTACTAAGTCAATGGCCTCTATCTTCCTTATGATGATAGCTATCTATGTAGATACATCTCTTCTCCTTTTGTTGAGGAGGCTTGAGGTTACTAACTTCTCTGAGGTATCCCACGATTGGGCATTCTCAGCCAATATATTTAAGTAACTCCATGCATCCTCGGGATATTTGCTCATGAACTCACCGTTACACATTGTTTCTACGAATTGGCGCATGTTTGAGTTCAATCCTTCATAAAAGAAGCTTATGATTCACCATATTTCGTAGCCATGATGTGGACAAGCAAGTAGGAGGTCCTTGTGTCTCTCCCAACTTTGAAAGAATGTTTCATTCTCTTTAACAGAAAAAAATCATAATAGATCGTCGAATGGTGTTTGTTTTATGAGCCGAGAAGAATCTTTTTAAAAACTCCCGGGTCATCTTAGTCCATGCCCCAATCGACCTTGGTTTAAAAGAGTGAAGCCATGCTTTGGCTCTTTCCTTCAAAGAGAAAGGGAATAGCTTTAATTTTACTACATCTTCTGATACATTGTTGTATTGCAAAGTAGCAACCACCTCGTCAAACTCTTTAAGATGTAAGTATGGGCTCTCGGAATCTAACCCATGGACTTAGGTAAAAGTTGAATTACCCTTGGCTTAATACCAATTGTTTCGGCATTGTTTGAGAAAAACAGGCACGAAGGAGTGGTAGCATGGGCCGGTTGTAAGTAATCACGTAGAGCTTTCATTGGAGGAGTATTGTGCACCTTATTCTCTCCTCCTCCCTTTGGATTTGTGTATGTAGTTGGAGTGGGAGGGGGAGTATTCCTTGACGGTGTTTGATCTATATTCTCTGAACTTTCACAAAGTTCAATGTATTTTCTAACTCGTCTATGGACGGAGAGTGGTCTAACTAAACTACCTTCGGTTTGGAGACGATTTGCGTGGTCACGTTCCCAATGGGACATAAACCACACAAACGAAAATCTGAATTAAATCTAAACCTAAATCTTAGATCCTAAAACAAAAATATTTAAAGAACTAAAATCTATAAAACAGAAAAAAAATTTAAGTTAGAAAGATGTTACCTGATTAGCTTGAACTAGAAGTAATTCCTACAAAACAAAACAAAGTTGTTAGTTCTAGAAATAAAAAACTAGCCCTAGGAAAATAGTAAAACCTAACTATTTTTAATTCTATAGTTATTAAAACAATTTAGAACCGTTTATCCTTAATTCCCCGGCAGTGGTGCCAAAAACTTGTTCACTCACCTCAAGTGCAAGGCTTACAATGTAGTAATAACTCGGTAAGACCGAGGTCGATCCACAAGGAATTATGGTAAACAAATTCAAACCATTCTAGCAACTTTAATCTTAGCAAATTTAAAATTCAATTTTAAAAACTAAATTGTAACTTTAAGAAAAATCTGATAATTAATGGGACTAAGGCCTCAAGGATCCACTTGTAGTAGTCCCATGCGAATTCATTCATCCAAGCATAAACACAACTAGATTCAAACTTCTATCTCTCATCTAGTTGAAAGATTCAGCATTTAAACACAAACAATCCCACTTAAGTCAGAAAATAAGATTCTAGTTTTAATAAAGCACATAGAATTCAAACATGTAGCCTTTGAAGTAACAGCCATGCCAAGAGACTATGGCATGCTCTAGGGTTACTACAATTCAAATCTAATCAATCCAAACATGATAATCTCAGAGAATTGTAAGGAACTCATGTCTGAAGCACATGAACTGTCATAAAACATAAAAAAACACCAACTTTATTTAAACTAAACTTAAATATCTAAACTTTAAGTAAATATACTTCAATTAAACAAATTCTACATGATAACTAGCCACAAGCTTCACCTTTTAACCTTAACTAAGATGTTCTAGCCGAGCATCATCATGCTACAACGAAAATCATAAGAAAAACTACTTGAAAGCATAAGAAAACTATAAAAACCTTAGTTGGAGGAGCTATGAACGCTCCACGATGTTCTCTTCACCTTCCTGGAGTACACAAGCCTTCTATGATGCCCTAGGAACAACGTAAATGTGTTCTTTTATAGTAAAAATCCGTCATCGACTTGGAAACTTTGAGAGATTGGAGAGTCCTTACGCAATCTGGACATTGGCCGGAGCTTGGGCTTCAATGTATATAATTCTCTGGACATTAGAATGCATAAGCCGACCTGCCAACCAGCTGGCTGGCCGATCAACAGGTCGGGCTTCATAAAAAGTGTCCAGCGATTTTGTTGTTTCTGGAGGGTTTGGCCTGCCGGTGGTTATGGCTGGGTGACTGGATGGTATGTAAAATGTGACTTTTTCAGCTTTTCTTCCTCCATCTCCATTGTATCCTTCCTCCATCTCTTACCCTTTATTTCTTTGATCTTCAAGGCATATAAAGTGCATCTTTTAACATCATATAGGTAGACTCTCTCTTGCATTCCTACTAATACAAAAACATGTATTAGATTAATCTTTAATTATGAAAATCATACATAATGTGTGATGAATTGGGGTTAGAATCTGCACAATTCAGAGCTAACACCAATCCTCAAAGGGATTGAAGCAAACAACATCTAGATGATCAAATTTTTTATTTAAGGCGAACTCCTCTTCTACAATGGATTCGATCATGTCTACCTCATGGACATCATCATCATCCCTATGCCTTTTGCCCATGTGGAACACATTCACCTCCAATATCATGTTCCCAAAGGACAATTTCATCCCCCCATTCTGGCAATTTATAATTGCATTTGATGTAACCAAGAATGAGAGGCCCAAAATTATCGATATTTGAGTGCTAGTATCCATAACCTGTTGTATGTCTAAGATGATAAAATCCACCGGGTAGTAGAATTTGTCGACTTGGATTAATACGTCCTCAACTACCCCTCTCGCACACAAATGTATCTATCAGCAAGTTACAATGTGGTTTTGGTGGGTTTTAATTCACTAAGACTCAATTGCTCGTATACCGAGTACGAGATCAAGTTTACGCTTGCCCCCAAATCTAACAATGATACATGAGATTGTGGGATTACCGGGATCCTTATATATATATATATATATATATATATATATATATATATATATATATATATATATATATATATATATATATATATGGGAAATGGTACTATGAGGTCGACCTCATGGGAAGGTTCCATGAGGTCGAGCTTTGTGGGCCCCACCGTGATGTGTTTCAAACATCTACTCCATCAGATAGATGCCCCATTCAATGGTTGGCCACAGGCTAAAAAATCAGATCAATCCATGACTTAGATGGGCCACACCAAAAAAATAGTTGGGAGGGGTTATTCGCCCATTAAAACCTTCATGATCGTTAATTGGGCCCACCGAGATGTGGTTCACAAATCTAGCCCATTCATTATGTGTGTTCCACTTCTACGAGGGTTCAAACCAAGTTTCAGGCACATCCAAAACTCAGGTGGGCCCTACCAAGTGATTTTAGATATTTTAGGCATGTCTTCACATGGTTTTAGATGGTATGGCCCACCTGAGTTCCCTATACGGCTGATTTTTGGGGTATCCCATAACTTAAAGGGAACCCATCAAATGCACAGTGTTGATGTCCAACACACAACATGGTGGGGCCCACACAGCTCGACCTCATGGGAAGTTCCTATGAGGTCGACCTCATAGTACTTTTTCCCTATATATATATATATATATAATATTTGTGGGGGGGGGGGGGGGGGGGGGGGTGTCTTTTGGGTGAGAATGACACCTAGTTGCTCATTTAAAAAGGCCTTTTTGTTGCAAATTGTATTTACGTTTAGTTGTACATGAGTTCTTTAGAAACTTGACATAAGAAGGGATTTGTTTGATGACGTCAAGCAATGGAATATTGATCTTGACTTATTTGAAAACCTCTAAAATATCATGAGAGTTTGGGAGAGGTTTTTGGAGCAACTAATCTCGAAGGGAATGATGCTATGGGCTTGTGAACGCATTTCGTTCCTTGTGGGGTTGAGATAGATCCATCATCATTCTCAGAAATTATCGGATCATTAGTCTTGTCGGCCTTCACCGAAATAGATTTATCAACTTGTTTACCACTTCTAAGAGTGGTGATGGATTTTGCTTCCTCCACGTGTTGGTTGGGAGGGTTAGGAACGTTGATTTCATATGATCGTTTATGATTGGGTTGAGGTTGGGCCGGAAAGGTCCCTTCCCTAGCATTTAAGCGTCCCTTAATCTTATCAACTGAGACTTTAAGCTCTTGGAACATTTGATGATTCGTTTGATTAATTTGCATTTGCCCTTGCATAAATGCCTTCAAAATGTCCTCCATTGAGAATTGAGGTAGGACCATGTTTTGCATCGGTGGCCCTCCTTGAGAGTTGGTAGGATTGGCTGTGGGACCATTCCTCCAACTAAAATTTGGATGGTTCTTCCAAGTAGAGTTATACGTGTTACATACCGGTCCATTGAAAGGCCGTTGATGACTGTATGCAGCGTTTGCTTGCTCTTGTAACGCCTCTTAAAATGCGGGAGTTGTAGGACAATCTTGCGTAGAGTGTACATTAGCGGCCAAATTCCGCACACGTTCTCAATAGCTTCAATGGGTTGATCAGGGATTGGCAACACTAAAAATCGTCAACAGAAGTTGATCGGGGACCAACTTGAATTCTTCTCCGTCTGATATTTAGATGAGGATGAACGATGTAGATCGAGGGACCTGCAATCACTGAGAAAGGTTAGGATTACCGCCGGTTGGCCCGGCTTACGGCCCTCCGATGCCCAAGTTAGTACGGGGAGTTTTAATGGCGGTGTATTACATATGATGTTTTGTACCTGGAGTGTATGCGGATGGCCATTTTATAGATAATTATTGAAGAGATTTAGTTAATCTCTACTAGGATACATTTCCTCATTTGGAGATATCATGCTAAGATCATGGTTAGATACATGATTTCCTTTGGATTTGCTCATTGATTCCCGTGTCGAATGCTGAGGCCAGGTAGGCTGAGTGAACCGAGGCCGGGTAGGCTGAGTGAACCGAGGCTGAGTGCTAAGTGCCGAGGCTGAGTCGGGGGTGGTGGATGTGTCCAAGGCCTCTTGCCAAGTCGAGTGCCAAACGCCGAGGCCTCTTGCCGAGTTGAGGGCCAAATGCCGAGGTTGAGCCTGGTGGTGGATGCCTAAGGCCGAGGTGGACTTAGCTTCTTACCTTAAATATTCAGTCCATGACCGTACTCGTATGCTAAATTGTCGTGTTTTGAGCTCAGCTCGAATCTGCCAATAACAGAAGTCCCCCAAGTTTCGTGGTCAGAAAGTATGAGCATGGAACTTTTAAGAGGTTACTACTAAAGCGTCTTAGTAGGCTGAGCTTAATTAGCATGGCCCGGAAGCAATGGTGCCCCGGAGGCTATGTTTTTACTGTTTTTAGTTGTCTGGCTAGCAGACTTTATTCAGTTAGGGGACACTCTGGTTGGCCTTGCCCCTCACTTGGGTAGCATTTGCTACCAACTGAATGCCTCAGTCAAGGGATGCTCTGGTCGGCTTGTCCCTCAGTTGGGCAGCTGTTGCTGCCGATTGAGTCTCCATTGATGTGGCTCGAAGGCCTCTAGTTCTTGGCCGGGGAATGTCTAGTATTCCCCCTAAGTCCTCGTATCCTAAAAAATTTGATTCACGACGAGCTATGAGTCACTGTGAACTCGCAGATTTTCCGCCCCCATGGATTTGGGCATTTGTAGCCCGTCGATGAGTGCTTCGTACTCGGCTTCGTTGTTAGTTGCTGGGAAGCTGAAACGGAGAGCGTACTCCAATTTGTAGTCATCGGGAGAGACCAGAACGATGCCAGCCCCACTACCTTGTCTTGATGCTGACCCATCGACATAGAGCGTCCACTGTGGGCGATTGGTAGACGAACTAGGCGTGGCGAGGGGTTCAGAAACCTCGGTCGGTTCAATGGCCTCAGTCTATTTTGAATCAGTAAATTCTGCGATGAAATCGGTGACACCTGTCCTTTGATTGATGTCAGAGGGCAAAAATGGACATCGTTGTTCCCTCAATTCGATGTTCCACTTGGCCAATCTTCCTGATGTACCAGGATTTTACAGTACTTGCCGTAGTGGCTGGTCCGTAGGAACTATGATTATGTGCACTTGGAAGTACGTACGACTGTAACCTCTTAGCAGATGTAATGAGTGCCAGGGCGAGCTTGTCAATAATGGGGTAGCAGGTTTCTGCATCGAGCATTGCCTTGCTGACGTAATACACTGGCTTCTGAATTTTATCCTCCTCTCTCATGAGTGCGGCGCTTATAGCGGTGAGGGAGGCGGTGATGTAAAGAAATAGATTCTCGCCGGGAACAGGCTTTGATAGTATGAGAGTATTGCTCATGTATTATTTGAACTGGCCGAATGCTCACTCACATTCCTCGGTCCACTGCATCGTTTTTGTTGATCCTTTCAGTAATTTGAAGAAGGGCAGACATTTATCACTTGCTCGGGAGATAAATCTGCTGAGTGAGGCCACCCTTCCGACGAGCCTTTAAATGTCACAAAGGAATTTGGGTGCCTTCATATTGATGATTGCCTGAATTTTTTCAGGGTTCACCTCAATCCCTCTTTTCCCGATCATAAAGCTGATGAATTTTCCTAAAGAAATTCCAAAGGCGCATTTGGCTGGGTTTAATTTCATCCGGTGCTGCCGAAGTATCTGGAAAGTTTCTAGAAGATTAGTTAGATGATCTTCTTCTTGTAGGCTCTTCACTAGCATGTCGTCGACATACACTTTCATTGTTTTCCCAATCTATTCAGCGAAGATCTTGTTGACGAGACGCTGGTAGGTGGCACCTGCGTTCTTTAGGCGGAAGGGCATTACCTTGTAACAGTAAAGTCCTCGGTCGGTGATGAAGGAGGTTTTCTCTATGTCGGGAGGGTGCATGGTGATCTGATTATAGCCCGAATATGCATTCATGAAGCTAAGGAGTTCGTGTCC
The DNA here is from genome assembly GCA_003013855.2 of Liriodendron chinense. Classification (NCBI taxonomy): domain Eukaryota; kingdom Viridiplantae; phylum Streptophyta; class Magnoliopsida; order Magnoliales; family Magnoliaceae; genus Liriodendron; species Liriodendron chinense. The sequence goes on from PVNU02003292.1 coordinate 2,078,279, forward strand.
TGTCGTGGCGTCGACCAGTCAATTCTAGGTGTTGGGAAGCTATCCTTCGGGCACGCTTTATTCAAGTCAGTATAGTCGACGCACATTTGCCACTTCCTGTTTGATTTTTTAACGAGCACCGCATTGGCCACCCATTCCGGGTATGTTGCTTCCACAATGAATCCAGCTTTCAGGAGTTTTTTTACCTCTTCCTTTGCCACTTCTTGTCTTTCCTGATTTACCACGCGGCGTCATTAGTGAATGGGTCTGAATTTTGGGTCCACCTGCAGTCTGTGGACCGCAGTCTCTGGGTCGATTCCTGGCATATCTTTATGCGACCACGCAAAGACGTCTTGATGCTCGATCAGAAATTAGGTGAAGCGTACTCGGGTTCCAACGTTAAGTGCCGACCCGACCCATACTTGCTTGGAGGGGTTCTTGGCAGACAATGGTACCAGGACCAAATCTTCTGTTGGTAAACTTCTTTTAGAGTCGCTCTCTCTTGGGTCTAGAGTCATTATGCTTTCTCCATTGATTCTCTTGAGCCGAGGTGTTGTTGCCGCAATTGTACCGACTGAGCACAATTTCGTAGCTGTCTGGCTCCCTCTGACTACTCCGACTCCTTCGGGGGTCGGGAACTTCATGCATAAGTATAATGGGAAGATAGATGCTCTGAGTTCTGTCATAGATGGAAGATCGAGGATGGCGTTATAGCTTGAGGGCCTATCTACAATCAAGAAGTTTATCATCATGTTAATTCGGTTTGGGGTTTCTCTGAAGATGACCAGAAGGTCGATACATCCTTCGGGTTCGACTGTCTCGCCCGCAAACCCAATTAGTGCGGTTTGGACTGGCTTAAGTCGACTTCGAGAGATATTCATGGCGTTAAAGGCCGATGTGTATAGGACGTTCGCAGAGCTTCCCGTGTCCAGCATGATGCTTTGGGTCTTGAAATTGGCGATCCTGAGAGTTACAACGACTGCATCGTCGTGGGGGAATTGGATACCCTTCCCGTCTTCCTTAGAGAAGATGATTAGTTGTGGCTTCCAGTCGAGTAGTTTCTTCGACCTCTCCATTTTGTATGCTTCATGGGCCCTTCTAGTGTGGGCCTTCCTCGCGTTGTTTGAATGGTCGCCTCCCCCTGGTCCACCGGTGATGGTGTGAATTTCTCTTGTCGGTTCAGAGGGCTCCGGATGGGTTCTTTCTCCTTTTTAGCCTTGGCTTTGACGAGTTGACTCTTGTATAGTAGAATCTTGTCGTCGACGGTCTGTCTGCCGAGGCGACCTGTCACGCTTATGATTGTTGCATTCTATGTAAGATTTTAGGTGTCCCCGGCGGATGAGAGATTCAATCTCGTCCTTCAGGGAGATACAACCCCTGGTGTAATGTCTGTGGTCTTGATGATACTCACAGAATTTCTTTTATACTGAGAGTTGGGATCTGCTTTCAACTTGGGTGGCCAATTCGTGTACTTCTGTGGTGGTATTGAGGGGGGTTTACTCTGCATAGTGTCCTTCTGAAGGACCTTTCCTGGGAGACTGATCGCGTTGATCGTCCCTTCTTTTTCTTTCTTCTGGCCTTCTTTTCTTCTCGTGTTGCCCTGTTTAGGACTCTTTCTGGCCTTGGCCAATTCCTCGGCGTTAATGTATTTTTAGGCCTTAGCCTGAAACTCGGCCATAGTTTTTGGAGTATGCTTATCGAGGGCCCACTTGAATTCTTTATTATGGACACCGTTGAGGAGTGCCTGCAGGCTCGCTTCATCGATGTAACCTTTGACCTGTATTGCTTTGGATGTGAATTGGATAAGGAAGTCCTTCAGGGACTCGTCGCTCTTCTGCCTCATAGTGGCCAGATGAGCGATAGTCTTCTTCATGGTGCGGCTCCCCATGAATTGCGATCCGAATAAGGTGCATAGTTGTGTGAAGGAATCGATGGATTTAGGCTTGAGGTTATGGAACCAGGTGAGGGCTGCACCCTTGAGGGTGAGGGAGAATGCTTTGCACATGATAGCCTGACTGACTCCCTCCAGATGCATGTAGGCTTTAAAGACCTCGAGGTGCTTGATCGGGTCACCAGATCCGTTGTAGGACGGAATGTTGCTAGGTACCCGAAAAATTTTGGGCTGAGATTCCTACATGATTTCGTCTGTGAATAGAGACTCAGTCTGGTCGATCATTGCCTGCAATGTTGTCGGCACGCATAGGGCGCGTTGTTGCTCCATCTCCGCAAACTTTTTCCTTAAATTTTCTAGCTCCCTCTCCCAGTTTGGAGGGTGACTAGTGCTGGAAACTTCTGTTGCTTCTCTAAGCACATGATCACCTCTTCCTGTTACGTCGTTTGATCCATGATGTCGGCCTTAAGCATCCAATGAATGACATAAGTCACCAACAGGGAAGCCTTTTCTCTATATCGTCGGCATGTTGGTGATCTTGGGACACCGGAGGCGGGATGGGTTCTGCAGGTGGTTGAGCTCAATGAGTGGGTGGAGCCCGGCTGACCTCCTGGTTCTGGTGAGAGACCCCCTCTTGCTGTGGGGCCGACAGAGGTGATAGGTGATGCTCTATCCGATCTACGATATTTGAGAGGCGCATCACCTCCGATCGAACGTTCTGAATATCGGCCTCTATGATATTTCTCCATGCGGGGTCGTCCGTTGTCGGTCGTGGTGGCAGTGGAGGAAGGGCGGCTGCCTCCCTCTGTGTCGTTCTTGATCAAGTATGGCTTCTAGAAAGCTGGGTTTGGGTCATACTTGGCTCTTCTTCTCTCTGGGCAGATCTTGCTTGAGCGGTGGTTTTGGATCCATGTCTCGAACTTTTCTTTGGCGGCATGTCGAAGTGACCTCAAAAGATGGCGAAGGCTAAACAAGTGGGCCCCATGGTGGGCGCCAATCTGTTAACGCTAAAAATCGTCAACAGAAGTTGATCAGAGACCAACTTGAATTCCAGCTGAAGAATGAAAAGATTCATAAAATCGACGTTTCCATTCATGGAATAATGGTTACAGAAGGATCAGTCACATTGAAAACAGGAGGGTCTGAGGAGATGGAGGGTCAAACGACTGGCTCGGAAATTTCTCGAATGGCCGCCTGAAGAATGTCCAAAGATTGGCGGCCACTAGACACTTCGATTCCCCCTTCAGGAAAATCATCACCAGTTTCGATCGAGGCACTATCCTACTGGGCAAGCTGCATCTCCAACTGTTCGAATCCCGTCAAGTCTTAATTCGGATGGAGACGCCCAATCACTTCCAGCGTCCGAGCCCGACCATTCTGATAGTCGGCAAGCCTCTCCCTGATATATTCTTTTGATTCATGGAAGTTGTCGACCGCCTTAGCTTGCCCCTCTAGCATATCCTGTCTCAGAGCGACATTCTTCCCCTTCTCAACTTCCAGTTGAGAAACAACCTCCGTCAACTGAAGCTCGGATGCCTTCCTCTCCTTCTCCCTCTCTGATCTCTCCACCTACTGTCCCTCCTCTGTAGCAGTCAACTGAGACTGAATTTTTAGAAATTGAGTCTCCAGACCCTCGTACTGCTCCTGATAGCTCTGCGTGGTCTTTACTGATCTGCTGAGGCTCCCTTCCAGCTCTGAGATCCGAGCCTCCCTTACCTCCCTTAACTTCTCTCTCTCCTGGAGATTGACTTCTGCCGCTTCCAATCTCTTCTCAACATTCGATAGCTGGGCATCTTTCCGGGCAACGAACTCCCGGACATCGTAAATATCGGCATGGGTCTTCAACACCCCGTCGAGGCTCTGGATGATCCTCATTACCGATCGATCAATAGCATTCTCTAGGGAAAGTCGGTCCACGGCATCCAAACAGTTGGACTCGACCTTCTAGAAAAGATATGAACATATCCGGAACAGATGGTCTGGAACAACGTATGGCTCCGTGCCGCCCGGGGTAGGAGCGATAGCGAGTCTTCTCGACCGAGAAGGACCAGCTCGGTCACAGTTTGCTTCAGGTGTGGAGGCATCGGCACGATGACCATCGGAACAGCCGAAGATTGACCTATGGGAGGGGGGCTCGGCTCAGAGCAATTTTCTGAAACGGGAAGGGGCAGTGGAATAATTGCTGGGGCTTGCGCCCTTGGAGGAAGTGGAGCAATTGCGGGTACAGGCCTGGATGAAGTTACAACCATAGACGATCGTCGAGACCGCTCAGTAACAGGTGTGACAGCAGAGGAGGATTCTCCCCTTTTCCTTTTATTCTGAGTGTCGCTTTGCGATTCAAAAGGGCCCACACCTGGGAAAGATCTGTGGGGTCCATTCCTACAAAAATTGAAATAAAAGGAAAAAATGACACTCAGAAATCATCCAGGAACGTTGAAATCTAAAACTACAAATCACAGCCTACAGTGATTGCCAAGAGGGCAAGGGATGAGTCTCGTCCTAACGAGCAACACGGGATGGAGTAAATACTTCACATCTCGGACTCCTTTGATAGCCCTCCTTGCTGCCACTATTTTCTCTTGGAGGCCACCTCTCTGATGGCCTCGAAGTAATCCTTGTCCCATGCTGAAGGTGCAGGGGACATGATATCCGGATCCGATCACTGGGCAAGTCCCGTTGCTGGACACGAAGAACCATCGATTCCGACGATCCTTGACAGATTGAGGGTTGCAAAGAATAAAATTCGTCCAATGAAGGAAGGTCAGATAGTACCACCCAAAGGGTCCACCAAACCTTCTCAGGGAGTATAATCTATGGAACTCCCCCGGGGTCATTTCACCATTCCCGACCTCTTTCCACAACACGTACAATCCGTATAGTTCGACATCAGTTGGTCGGGGGCAATGTTGTATTGATTCAAAACACCGGCGACATATGACAGCAGCGACAAACGAGGACATTAAATTTCTGTTGGATATTCTCCAAATCCTCTGAGGTGAGGGTTGAGGGATAGTCTCTGGTTGAGCGATTTGAGGAAGAGGAGGATGACCCTTTTCCCCTCCTTCGACGAAGACCAGTTGAGGAGGAGGATTCGGGTGGATCCTCCCGAATTGAGATTGGAGCAATACTTGAAGAAGAAGACATCGATGAAGAAAGACTTACAGGCAAATGAGTGGAGCAAAGCAAGAGAAGCACGAAGATGAGTAAGACAGAACGGCTAAAGCGGTTAGGGTTTCTCTCTTGAAGCGAAAGTGATGGTAAGAAGCTACCAACAGTGCAAGCACGAATATAAATAGAAAAGCAAGCATCACATCCTTACACGCGTCATTTCCCTATTCCCTCACGAATTCGAAAAGACACGCCGCATTTAATGTGCAACACGCTTCAACCCCACATCCTTTGAAGAGAAGCAAACAACATGTCGCATTAATGATCCGACGCTTCACATGGGAGGGAGATGTATGTTCCTTGTCTTTTCTGCAGATTTTCCTATGACAATAACTTTTCGAAAAGAACGTCTTGACGGTTAAACATTTACTCAAACATCACGTTCGGCTTACCGTAGGGAATATTTCTAGTTGACCCGACCAGTGTTCGGAAATCATGTCCTATTGATTAATCGCGGTTGCCAGTCAACGATCGATAGAAGACAACCACAACCATCAATCAGCAACATTCTCTACAGAGTTTAGGAAAGCAAGATAAACGGCATGACATTGCAAAGGAAATTTTTATTTCATATGAAAGAAATCCATTACAAAGGACCCACACGAGGTATATTACATCAAACAGATCAAGGTCTTCCAAAGTAGTTCAGCGATGAACGAAAAAATAGGAGGAAAGGCAAAAAGAGGCTGCTCTTAGCAAAATACTTCACTCGAACCAACTTTCAACTTTGGAGCAGAAAAAGGCTGATGAGAATGTCTTGAGGCTCGTGGAACATCAAGAGAAGAACTCAACACCTTTAACCTCATGCCCTCTCTAATCCATTCATCTAAGACCACTTTTTTTCTTCCCAAAGGAGAGTGGGCCAAAGACGGTAGGAGGAAGCACCAAGGGCAAAAAACTACAATGGGAGTAAGAAGTGACAAAGAAGCCCATGTGCAACAGTCCCCATGCGTAGGTAGATTTCTGCTAAGCGTGGGTGCCCCCTTATAAATCAAATCTCCTTTTGTTCCCGATATTAGCCTCCCCACAACCAATAGATCGACAATCGGAAAGCTGTAAACACCCTTCATGAGAGGTCCTCGAGCGCATAGCCATACCCCATGTTTGTTGCCTGAAAAGCAAATATCTTTCCAAGTCATTTCCTCGATGGGGATTGGAATGCCCAAGTTCTCCCGGAATTTTGGAAGAAACAGAACCAGGCCCAAAGAACCTATGAAATCTCCACGAAGCCTGGATCAGAAGTAAAGGCTAAGGGCCTCATTTATAGGACTTCATCTGACTACTTCAGCTTTCGAGGGTGCCACGTGTCAGCGCCGGGTTGATCGCTCCATCTCGTCTTCCACGCGGAATAAATAATGGATAAGAAAACCAAGACCGCATTTATGCAATGCAAGGGAAGGGCAGTGCCACGTAAGGTACCTCCAAGCTTCTGAGATTTGAGAGGATCGATTGATAGTTTCCCTTTTTCTGCCTTTATACTCTCAAGTCATTTTAAATAGATTAGAGAGCAAGGGGGCTGATTGTTATGGGAAAATTTAGGTCACCCCGCTTTTGCATGGTCAAAACTACGCACGGGTGGAAACTGAGATCCTCTATCTTTGAGCCCGAGCGCTCGAGCATTCGGTATTGGCTACGCCATATCTCACAGCGATCGGTCACTTGCTAAGCCCGAGCGGTCAACACTCTCTGGTGCTCGACTGACCTCATTAGACCCAAGCGATCGGCATTAAGGGATCTACCAAATATTCAGACAGTGCCTTGGTGCTCGTTTACTTCTTTATCCACAACCGACTGCGGATGAGTGGACCTACCATCGACTACGCCCGATCGACTACTATTCTCCGAGCGTTACCAGTGCTACTCCCAAAGCAATCAGGACTGTCACGCCCCAAACCCGGGGACCGGGCTCACTAAATTCCCGATCGCCGACCTTGGTGCCAACAGCCTTCGTAGTACCCCATTCTCGACTCCTAACTCTCATGTGCCAGGTTCCGATCCTGGGATCCTGCCAGGAGGATTTTCAGGTGAATTTTTTTTGTACAGGAGCATAAACAAAACCATAAACATCATCAAATATCCACTAATAAGTTTGTTGAGTACAGTACTGGAAAGGAAAATACAACATGAAGCAGAAGTCCAAAATATCAGGTACATAAACCGCGCTCAACGCTGCTGATAGGCTCTAGTACCTGCAGTGTAAACAAACACGCATGAGCTTCCTACGAAGCCCAGTAGAGTGCGTGTGTGCGCATGTGATGCATATGACAAGTATACAGATATCAGAGTAAGCGAAAGTAGTAGAGGGCTAAGTTATTAAGTTCATGAATGCTGTCAGCCATCCCAAGGCTATGCGATGCAAGGGCCTACATGGCCGAGTGTTACATGCTAGAGATGTAATGCAAACACGTCAATCCTCAACTGATCCACATATCAAAATAGTTATCATCTGGGACATCACCGAGGTCTAGTATACTCTAATATTGGCCGCCGCACATCGCGCGCGTAACCAAGCGAGTAGAAAAGACCTCACTATCCGCCTCGTCAGTGGTATGCCAATGCCCACCCGGCTCGCCGATAGCGGACCCATTCCATGAGCTAGTCAGACTCGACCTAGCTTACAGCCCACTTCACCCGGGCGGATAAGTTCACACCCCTTTCCAACCGACCTCGACACAGTGGGAGACGCGGCCTACTGGTATTTGTCACACGGGCGCTCATGTTATCCACTCGGTCTCGACGCTGGAGCATCCTACTGGTACCACAGGGTTTAGGGACTTTCACCCAAGGACATCCATAGCGCCCACGTACTAGAACAAGTTTCTGGTGTCCAATACTGCCAACGATGTGACTATGTTGGCCACCACCTTGATACTGCTAGGGTGTGAAAGCGATCGTAACATATATAATGCGAAATGCATGAGTCATACAATCCAAGTCATGCACCAAACTTACGCATACTGCGCAATCATGTGGGGCGACCCTGTCTCACACGGGTCCCCTAAGTATAACAAGCCAACTAGCATATGCTATGGTTAATCATGATCCATAACAGGCATACAAATGATGCGTATGGGCATATGAATGAGCGTGGTATTCATTATACTAAGCATGTTATCAGTGTGACATATCAAGCTAATCATACTAGCATGTTACCAACATATCATGTAACATTGGCCTTAAAAGGCCTAATATATATATAGAGAGTGGGACCCGGACTGTGGGTCCTATTGGAAATATAAAAGTCTTCGTGGCATAGCCCACTTGAGACCACGTCGGCCCCATACTTGGGCCTACACATACAAGGTAGGTCGACAAAATATGTGAACAGCATGGATAAATCATATACGTTATGGTGGAGCTAATAGATACATCACGTTGGGACCTATAGGGTGGGCCACCTGCTGAGCAGCGTGGTACCCATCTAGTCCCAATAAGTTTTGAATCAAGCAGATATTTGTGTTTTCTCCTTCATCCATATCCATGTGATCTTATGAACCGATTGGATAGCAAATAAACATCACTGTAGAACCCAGAAAGGTTTCAATGTTGGAAATCATTATTCCCACTATCGCATGGTCCACTTGACATTAGCATATGCTTAAATTTTGGGCCCAGCCACTTATGGATAGGTTGGGTGACAAATAAACATCATTGCAGGTCTAGGAAGGTTTCAATGGTGGAGATCATTATCCCCATTGTTGTCCCGTGGCATGGCCCACTTGCCATTTTGGATATGCTTAAATTTGGGCTCAGCCACTAAAATGAGCTGGGAAAACATATGGACCGCGTGGATGGAACACAAACATCAAGGTGGGTCCCACGAGTGGGGACCCCATTGCAGCGTCCAAGTGACGCTGGACGTTCCAGCGTCAGGACGTCCAGACGCTGGACGTCCAGCACATATATATATATTTTTTTTGTTTCCTTTTTTTGTGCTTATCTCAAGTGGGGCCCACTTAGGGACAATCCACCCCATTCATCATGTTCCCCTGGTCGTTGGGGTCCTAACAAGCCCAATATTGGGCAGGTGATGTGGTCCACAAACATCACGGTGGGTCCAGGAAGTCTTAACAGTCGGCTTCACCATCTCCACTGTTTTCAATGGTGTGGTCCACCTGAGATCTGGATCTTCTTCATTTTTGGCGCACTGCCCTAAAATGGGATGGAGGAACAGCTGGACGGCATGGATCAAACTTATACATCAAGGTGGGTCCCACATGTGGGGGCCTGTTCCACGCCAACCGGCTGCCCCTGCTGGGCAGCAGCATCCCCTGGACGCTGGCTGTCCAGCGGCAGTCCTTCTCTCTCTCTCTTTCTCTCTTTTTTTTTTATAATTATTATTATTATTATTATTATTATTATAATAGGAAGGTGGGGCCCATTCATGGATGATCCAGTCCACCCATCTCCTTGCCCATCACAAGGTGGGCCCAAAGGAAAAAGGAAAAAAGGAAGGAAAGTAAGAAAATGGAGAGGTTTATGTCCCTTGCACTCACCTCAAATGATGGACGGTTGGATTGAATTGGGTTGATGATCGGACGATCCGGACGGTCCGGATGATGGTTGGGGCCCTCCAAGCTTGGATCTACACCCTCAATCTCTCTAATCTCTCTCTACTTCTCCCAAATCTCTCAAATCTCTCTCTTTCTCTCTCCTTTCTCAAATCTCTTTCTCTCTTTCTCTCTCCTCTCTCTCTTTTGCAAATATGGGAAGTGAGGAAGCCTCCTCTCCCCCTACGTATGGTATTGTATGGGGGGAGAGAGAGAGAAGCAATCATGAGGGTGGTGATGGGTAGCATGGGAGAGAGGGATGGGGGGTATGGTGTGAGGGTTGACTTTGGAGGAGAGAGATGGATGGGGGGTATGGGGTATGTAGGCTAGGGTAATGATAGGGGTATGGGTGTGTAGAGTAGGGGCATGGGTTTGATTGATGTGACATGGTCTTGGAATTTGTGCAAGTGGGGCCCACGACACACGCACGTTGTGCGGCCCACCTCGGATTACGCAATCGATCATAACTTTCACACCGGGTATCGCAATGGGGCGTGCCGCGCGGCGTTGGAATCGCAGCGCCTACGCGGTCGCCGGGGTATAGGTTTTGAGTCGATGCGGTACTAAAATAGGGTCGCGGTCAAGGCTCGCTAATCTGATCCGTCCGGGACGTACCGGCACCGAAAATTAAGCGTACGGAGGGCAAACAAGGGTATGGGTCTTACAAGGACTCTGTTACGTACCCTGCAAGTCATGAGATTCACTTCCACAATTGATAAGAGAAATATTCGCATGACGCAGATGATCTCGCAACTTATCTCTAAAATAATAACGTATCCAGCTATGATACGTAATCCATCCCACGCAGATGTAGATCTTGACAGAGTGAGAATCCTACCCAATTACGGTAAGGATTCACATTATAAATATCCCTCTATGACATGATATAAGGTATGCATACATTAGGCAATACAGAGAGTTATTCTTTTTTATCATTCTACAGTCACTTAGGCATCGAAGGCCCATCAGCCGGAACCACCGACGACCATCCTAACCTTTGGTGGTATTTGCAGGATCCCCAGCCTTCGGATCTTCCCATCATCCTTCGAATCTAACGGTGGAGGCTCAAGTTGGTCCCTGATCAACATCTGGTGATGAGATTTACCGTCAACAGTTAGAATATTCGCTGGATTCACACTAGTGTGAATCTTTTCCAGACTCACATTTCCTTCCTTAAGCACCTGTCAAATAAAATGGTGACACACATCGATGTGTTTAGTACGAGAGGGATAAACAAAATTTTTAGCCAAATTGATAGCACTAGAGCTGTCACAATTAACCGACACGGCCTCCTACTAAAGCCCCAACTGATTTATCATTCCTTTCAACCAAAGAGCCTCCTTGAAATCTACTGTCACCACCATTTACTCAGCTTCATTAGTGGAAAGAGCCACTGCAGACTGAAGCTGAGACATCCAACTAATCACTCCACCCACTAAAACAATCGAGTACCTTGAAGTCGATCTCTTACAATCCACACTACCTGCGTAATCAGAATCGACGTTCCTAACCAACTTGTCCTTGGACTTCTCAAACGTCATGACGTAGTCCTGCGTACCCCGAATGTATTGAAGTAGCCATTTAACAGTTTTCCAATGTTGTCTGCCCGGGTTAGACATGAATCGGCTAATAACACCCATAGCCTGTGAAATATCCTGTCTTGTACAGACCATGATATACATTAAACTGCCCATAGCATTTGAATAGGGCACATGAGATAAAATATGATTTTCTTTATCTGTCTTAGGACACTGTTCAGAAGAAAGCTTGAATTAAGTCGCGTGGGGAATGCTAACCAGTTTGGACTTATCCATCTTATACTTTATCAGCACTTTCTCAAGATATTCTTCCTGAGATAACCACAACCTGCTCCTCTTCCCGTCTCGATGAATAACTATACCAAGAACCCTCTTTGTAGCCCCTAGATCCTTCATCTTGAATGTCCCTGAAAGCTAAGTCTTTAACACATCGATGTCAGACATGCTATGACTGGTAATAAGCATGTCATCGACGTACAACACCAGTATGAGAAACTTCTCATCACTCAGTGTCTTGAAATAGATACAATGATCGTACTCGCTCCTAAAAAAGCTTTAACTTATCATGAATGAATCAAATTTCTTATACCACTGCCTAAGCGATTGTTTGAGACCGTACAACATTCTCCTCAATCTGCAAACCTTGTTCTCGGCCTCTTACACTGTATATCCTTTTGGCTGCTCCATGTAAATCTGCTCTTCTAATTCCCCATGCAAGAAGACAGTCTTAACATCCATTTGTTCCAGCTTAAGGTTGTATTGGGCAACTAGCGCCAATATGAACCTAATATATACTTGCTTTACAACCGGTGCAAAAATCTTACTGATGTCTACGCCTTCACGCGGAGTATACCTTTTCGCTACCAACCTTGTCTTGTATCTATCATGTTTCTTTCGAAAAATTCAGTTGCACCCAATCACTTTTCGGCCCATTAGAAGCTCCTATGTTTTATTTTTGTACAGAGAGTCCATCTCATCTTGCATTGCCATCTTTCACTTTTTAGCATCTACATCCTGTCGTGCCTCCTCATAGTTAGATGGATTTCTATCATCCGTAATGAGAGCGAATGCAATGTTCGAGTCATCCCTATACCTTGCTGGTAACCTACAATCCCTAAGTGAGTTTCTTCACATAGGTGGCTACTCCACATGATCCTGTACCTCTTCCTGCATATCGGTCTTGACCCGTGTTTCATCTATGTCATCCTGAGTGTCAACAATCTCTGATTTTTCTGGTTCCTTTTTTGCATCCTTTTGGAATAAAGAACCCTCACACTACAAGAAATTCTATTTTTACCGACGCACGATTTCGTCGGGAATCAGTAAAATTTCGTCGGGAAATCTTTTTCCCGACGAAATTTTTCGCGGCTAACATCGTCGCAGAAAGGCCGTCGGTAAAGGTTTTTACCGATGAAACAAATTTTCGTAGGTAATAATAAAACCATTACCGACGAAAAAATTCGTCGGGAAAACATATGAACATTTGTCGGAAATAAAAATGAGACGTCGGTAAAAAAAACTTTTACCGACGAAAACGTTCGTCAGTAAAGTCTTTACCGACGAAATATTTCGTCGGTAAAAGTTTTCCGTGTTTATCACCGACGAAATATTTCGTCGGCAAAACTTTTCCGAGTTTATCACCGATGAAATATTTCGTCGGTAAATTTTTTTTTATTTTTTTACCTACGAATAATTTCGTCGGTAATAGTATTTCCTGTCCCAGTTTCATTTGTTTTCAGAATTCAGGAAAATTCCTGATATGCACCTGTAAAGAAACCTATACATTTTTCTCCTATTCACATCCACATACATACGAATAAATAGAAACTACACCATCTACACACAAATAATCCATTCCACATCCACAAACAAACAATATTCATCAACACACAAATACATATAAGTTAAAAGTCGTATAGTAAAAAAAATAATCAGGAAGATGAAGGCGGAGGTGGCGGGGCATCGGCGCCAAGGCGTGCAGCGAGAGCCTAAAACATCTCCTGCATCCGTCGCTCATGCTCCTGTCGCTCCTGCAGCAACTCCTCGATCCTCCTCTCCTCCTCCTCCCGTCGCCTCTCCTCCTCCTCCCGTCTCCTCTCCTCCTCCCTACGCCTCTGCTCCTCCTCTCGTCGCCTCTCCTCCTCCTCCCTACGCCTCTGCTCCTCCTCCTCCTTACGCCTCTTCTCCTCTCTCTGCCTCTCCAGCTGCTCTCGAATCTCATCGACGACGACCCGTACCTGCTGAACCTCTCTCTCTGCGATATCAGCTCGGCGTTGAGCGATCTCACCAGCTACGGATCTGCTGGAGCCAGCTCTAGTTTGTGCCATGAGCTTGGCACCATGGCCAAGCCCACGCACATATCCAGAACGGGTTCCAAGCATCTCGCTCAGGATTTCTGGCTCACTCCGCTGACTACCATCGGGAGTGGGCTGACTGCGTATGGTGTCCATCACCGCCTGTAATGAAAAGATATGAAATTTCATAAAAAATGATATGAATGACATTATTATCAATCAATGCGCAATTAAATTTTACAAAGTAAAGATTTTTACCCAATGCTCACTGGCTCTAGGATGAACCCAAGATCCCGTCGCCTGCCGACAGTGAGTCCCTCTGTAGAGGTCTACTGGTCCAGGCTCCTGGCCGGTGACGGAATCTCACTGCGCAATCGAAAGGAAAAAAGACTTATAATAAATGCCAATCAAAATAATATATTAACTTAATAATCATCAATAATTTCTTACCATGTCGTAACGATGTCGTACAAATGACTTTGAACCAGCTACGTAGTTCACTTGTAACTTTTTCCTGTTCGCAGAATTTATTCTACTCCTCTTCTGAACACATTATACAAAATACATTTCTATTAATTGCGAATTTAATTGCGAATTTAATTGTTACCGTAAGATATCGTACATGTAAATATTACCTGAAAAGCCTCCGACGAAAATCTCTCGCAGAGTATCCGCCAGTCGTCTGTAGTAACGTGTGGCGGTGCGGACAGTACGGCCTCATCGTGTGTCCTGCACCGCTTGTACCGCTGGTGCAACTCTCCGCGGTACTCCTTGAACCGCTCTCTAATCATGTCGTCGACGGCATGAGAAATGTAGGGAACATTCAAATCAAATTCAAATTTATCCTGCAGTTTCGTAAATAATAAATTAAGGCAATAAACTTATTAACAATAGGACTTAACCGTAAATGAACTTTCACAAAAGAAAATTTTAATTTACTAAACTTTACCTGAAGGCCCTGACGGATGAGCTGTCGTACATCATCTGTCACGTCAGTCCAACGGGGGGTGGTGGCGGGGATCAGAGATCGTCATAGGACACCGACCTCAGACGTAAACAGTCTGGCACTGTCCCCAACAGGTCTAAGGCAGTCCTGTGGAAACTCTACCGCCACCCTACCCTCACGCGTAAGTCGCTCTAAAACTAACCCACGCATGGGTCCACGTCCTCGTCGGCTGGTAGAAGATGCTGCTGCGAAAAGATATATGTAAGTAACAATATAAACAGAAATCACTAAATAAATGTCTAGACTTACATGCAGTGCCCGGTGTATGCTGAACCGAAGGATTAAATGACTGTGATGCACCGTGCGACGTCGATGCTGTCTGCGTCGCATCACGGGTGGAAGGGGTAGATCCAGTGCGTGAACGACCTGATCTCCCACCTGGTGCCATGACTGAATATATCTGAAATACAAACTTATAAATTTAAACAATGTCAATGCAAGTTTATGAACATCATTGGAGAGTGATTTTGTGCTTATGCTTAGAGAAATGATAAAAATATGATTAGACCATTACACTATAATGCAAGCAGAATATAATAAAACCGTAAACAGAATATAAAAGTTGAAAAATCCATTACACATTGTCATTCTATATTAAATACATATATCTCATTGTAATACAAATCAACTGCGTAAGTTATCGTACGCTGCAGATGTATATGACAAGCTGTATGAAGCACTCGACATTGTTACAGCCAACATGCCAGTCACAATAGGAGAAATCTGATCTCTCAGGACTCCATTCAGATGTGCAAGTGATAATGTCGCATCTTCCATACGAAGTTTTCCGCGGTTATATTCCTCAATCAGGTCCGGAATTTCTTTGAGATTGTATAATCTTTCATCTGAGTCATCGTCTTCCTCCCTACATTTCTCGACCAGACCGGGTATCTCTCTGGCCCTACCAGAAGAATATAGGGCCGGAAAGTCTATCCGCAACAGCTGATGAAGTATGCTGCGTGCTTCCACTACGCTCCAGTTTGTGGAGGACATGATCAGAAAGTGACTTAACTGTAAATGTAGATTATAAACAAGTCAATTCAGGAAAAAAATCATGACTTGTAAAACATATATACATGTAATAATCAAATTAATCGAATTGAAAATTACATGTAAATCTTGTATACATTTAATAATCGTCGTCTGAATCATTATCGCTTAGGACTCTTTCTTCTTCACCATCACTATCGCTGATCAGAATTTCCTCTTCATCGTCTGCAACGCTGTCATCGATGAAAGCGCTATCATCTCTAACAATGTCATTTATGATTGAGGCATCAACATGATCAGGTGGCACATCATCTCTATTCAATTGCGCCACATCAATATCAACATTTGGATCATTCCCTCTATCCCAAGATGGCATGTCTTCTTGGTATGCTTGTTCAACTGACGACGTTCTATTACTCCCTTCATCGTTATCTTCAACGTCTACTTCGGGAACGTCAAATATGTTCCTGGGCTTGATTTTCTGCACCACGTGCCAAGAGCCGCCTAACTTGGTGTCAGCGAGGTAGAATACTTGTTCGGCTTGGCCGGCTATGATAAATGGGTCATCTTTAAACCACTTCCGAGATAAATTTACGCTCGTGAAATAATTATCAGTCTGTATTCCCAACTTTTTATTTCCAATGTCCCACCAATCGCATTTAAATAAGTACACCCGCTTTCTCATACAATAACTCAGCTCAATAATATCTGTCAAAACGCCATAAAAATTAATTTCGACATCCTCATGTGTTCCCTTACAACCACACCACTATTTTGTGTGGTCCTATATTTCTCACGCTCCTCAGTGTGGAACTGAATCCCATTTACAATACAACCTGTATATCTAGATACACGTCTATCAGGGCCACACGCCAGTGAGTAGAGCGCATCAGATGCATCCGCAGAGTTGCTAGCGCGCAACATCTTCATCTATCATCACGTACAGAATATAAATGTACGTTTAGGCATTTAAAATTACGTGTAAATATTGTGCAATAAAATAATATTGTAAGTATGGTGAGATAGAAGGTAAATTAATCTTACACGTTTTGCAAACCATTCTGGAAACAAATCCTGATGCATTCGATCATAATTTGTAGGGTATTGGGACTTCATCTCCTCGATGTGTTCGCTATACACAATTGGTACATTGTAAGCAAGAAATTTTGAGATTAAAACTGTCTGTAGATATACAATTATGTGCGAAGACTTACTTCAAGTACGACTCTATTTCTTCGCAGTTATGCAACACATACCACCGCGCCTTCGTTTGATCCCGAGGGTCCATATCCTGAAACGTCGGTGATCCTAAAGGACGGACGTTATGTGTGAATACAAATATGAGTCCTTGTTCATGCTCCTGCCCTGCATCGGCATTCCGATCTTCTCGGTTGAATCTAGTCTCTATGCCACAAAGATACATGGAGCAAAATATCAGGCACTCATTATCAATGTACGCCTCAGCAATGGATCCCTCTGGACGTGCCTTATTCCTCACATATTGTTTTAATGTGTGAAGGTATCTGTACACAAAATCAATATGTTTAGGACATGAAAACATGGATATACGTAGTTTATGGAATGAATAAAAATTTATGATCATTGTTCTATCACCTTTCGATCGGATACATCCAACGATATTGTACTGGGCCTGCAAGCTTCGCTTCGTGCGGTAAGTGAATTGCTAGGTGTACCATGACATCGAAAAACGCAGGTGGAAATATTCTTTCAAGTTTGCAAAGGATTACGACAATATCCTTCTCCAGTCGTTTAATAACCTCTACATTCAAAGATTTCGAACACAAATCCTTAAAGAATATCCCAAACTCAATCAGCGTAGCACTGACATCCTTGTTAAGGAATCCACGAATCGCAACCGGTAGTAGACGTTGCAGAAGGACGTGACAGTCATGACTTTTCATTCCTGTTACCTTACAGTCCGTAATGTTTACGCGCCGAGAGATATTCGATGCATACCCATCGGGAAATTTCACCTTGTTCAACCATTCACATACACGTTTTTTCTCTAGTTTTGTCAATGTGTAGCAGGCTGCTGGTATAGTATATGAATTTCCATGTGGTTGCAAGTGCAACTCTTTCCTTAAACCCATTGCTTGTAGATCCAATCGAGCCTTAAAACTGTCTTTTGTTTTCTTCTCTATGTTCATCAATGTTCCAAAGACATTGTCACATATATTCTTCTCAATATGCATGACATTTTGTGTCGTAATTTCAGATGACTCCAATAAGGCAACTAAAAAAAATGCTCTTCTTCCTCCAGTTGTACTCCAATACTGTACGTTTTCTCTTCTTCAAGTGCGGTGCCTTACCAAATCTAACTTCTTCAATGTTACTCAGTTGTTGTAACACATCTTCTGCAGATAATTCTTTCGGTGGTGGCCTATGATCTTGTTTGTCATCAAAGATTACCGTCTTCCTGCGCCAACTATGATCCCTCGGAAGGAAGCGACGATGGCTCATATAACACGTTTTCTTACCATGCTTCAATGATAATGAACAAGTCTCAGTACTACATGTAGGACAAGCCAACTTTCCCTTCGTGCTCCACCCAGACAAATTCCCATATGCAGGGAAGTCATTTATTGTCCACAAGACCGCTGCATGCAATCGAAACGTCTGTTCTGCAAAAGTGTCATACGTCTGGACACCTTGACTCCACAACTCGTTTAACTCATCTACTAACGGTCGGAGATACACATCAATGTCATTCCCCGGTGACTTGGGTCCAGGAATAAGCAACGACATCATAAAAAATGATTCCTTCATACACAACCAAGGAGGTAAATTGTAGGGCATAAGTATCACTGGCCACATACTGTACGAGCTACTCATATTACCAAATGGATTAAAACCATCACTTGCGAGACCTAGCCGAACATTGCGAGAATCCTCTGCAAACCAGTCATATTGCTTATCAAAATGTTGCCAGGCTTCAGAGTCAGCGGGATGCCTCAATGTATTATCATCATGAACGCGTTTCTCCTTATGCCACCTCATATCTTCAGCCATTTTGCTCGACGTAAACAATCTTTGTAATCTGGGTTTCAATGAAAAGTACCTTAACACCTTTTGTGGAATTTTCTTACGCTTAGCTTCGTCATATTTCCACCTAGACTCTCCACATTGTGGACACTCCTCAACATTTTCATGTTTTTTCCAATACAATACACAATCATTTATGCATGCATGTATGAGGATGTAACCAAGGCCCAAGTCTCGCATTAAGGATTTTGCCTCGTAATGAGACTTAGGCAATGTCTCACCTTCAGGTAATACTTCTTTCAACAAGCCAAGTAACATGTCGAACGATTTGTTACTCCAACGATTTATTGTCTTTAAATGAAGTAACCTTGTAAGGAAATTCAACTTGGAGAAGTTCCGACACCCAGGATAGAGTGGACGTTGCGCATCCCTCAACAACCTACTAAACTTTTTTGATTCGGCATCACCCATAGGAGGAATATCCTGGCTAGTACTTGTCGCTGCAAAATCAGTATCTGCAATTGTTCCCCTTAACACATCCCCAATGATATCTTGCATATCGTCAACATCTTCATCCTCGTCATTAGGCACAATTGGGTTAGCAAGGACTTCAGTGGCCTCAACTCTTTGGTGGAAGTCTTCACCATGATGAATCCACCAAGTGTAACCCGGGTCAATCCCAACTATGAACAAATCATCTTCCACTTTATCCAATGTCTTGTAAATCATGTTCTTGCATTTTCGGCATGGACACCTAATTCTATTACCTGAATCTGCCCAATATCTCGCAAATTCCATGAACTCCTTAACACCTTCTTTATACTCTGGGCCAAACCGATTCTTACCTTGCATCCAACTCTTATCCATATCTACAATGCAAAGATTAGAGTCAGGTTTAGTTTAGGTGATTTGAGATTAGGATTAGGTTTAGGCATAGGTTGAGATTTTCGGGTTCGGGATCGGGTTTCGGGTTAGGTTCTCGTGTTTGGGTCTAGGTTTAGGTTAGGTGAATGGATTTAGGAATAGGTGTAGGTTTAGTTTAGGTGATTTGAGATTAGGATTAGGTTTCGGCATAGGTTGAGATTTTTGGGTTCGGGATCGGGTTTCGGGTTTGGTTTTCGTGTTTGGGTCTAGGTTTAGGTTAGGTGAATGTATTTAGGAATAGGTGTAGGTTTAGTTTAGGTGATTTGAGATTAGGATTAGGTTTAGGGCATAGGTTGAGATTTTCGGGTTCGGGATCGGGTTTCGGGTTTGGTTTTCGAGTTTGGGTCTAGGTTTAGGGTAGGTGAATGGATTTAGGAATAGGTGTAGGTTTAGGTTAGGTGATTTGAGATTAGGATTAGGTTTAGGGCATAGGTTGAGATTTTCGGGTTCGGGATCGGGTTTCGGGTTTGGTTTTCGAGTTTGGGTCTAGGTTTAGGGTAGGTGAATGGATTTAGGAATAGGTGTAGGTTTAGTTTAGGTGATTTGAGATTAGGATTAGGTTTAGGGCATAGGTTGAGATTTTTGGGTTCGGGATCTGGTTTTGGGTTTGGTTTTCGAGTTTGGGTCTAGGTTTAGGCTAGGTGAATGGATTTAGGAATAGGTGTAGGTTTAGTTTAGGTGACATGAGTTTAGGGATCGGGTTTGTTCTCGGGTTCAAACCAAGGTTTAGGTTAGGAATTGGTGTAGGTTTAGGTTAGGTGATTTGAGATTAGGATTAGGTTTACGCATTGGTTTATAGTTTCAGGTTCGGGATCGGGTTTAGGGTTAGGTTTTCGAGTTTGGGTTTAGGTTTAGAGTTATGGCCCGTTTGGCACCATGGATTCTAGGAGAAAGGAGGAGAAAGGAGGAGAAACTGGTTGCTTTATTCTGTTTGGCACCATGGATTTGATGAGAAGTGGATTTGAGAGGAATCCAGGAGAACTCAAAAAGGCACTTTGTAGGCACCCCACCTTCGGCTACACTGTTGGTAGAGATAGCTGGATGAATGGAGGACCGTACCCCCAAATCCCAAGTCCAAACTCAGCCAAACTCACCCTTGTAAGCCCCATTCCATAGCCCAGTTCAAGCCTGAACCCAGTCAACCCAGTCCTAAACATCAGCCTGAAAAACCCCCCATAAGAAAAGCCAGTAAAAAAATTCTAAAAAAGTCAAACTCACTGAGTCAACCCACTGAGTCAACCCGCTGAGTCAACCCACTGAGTCAACTCGTCGAGTCAAAACATCGAGTCAACCCGTCGAGTCAACCCGCTGAGTCAAATCACCGAGTCGACCCGCTGAGTCAACTCACTGAGTCGACCTAGCGAGTCAAACAGCAGCCCCGAGGGTGCGACCGTACCTCGCTGGAAATCGAGGAACGGCCGTACGGGCTGCCCATAGCAGGCCGCCCAAAAATATTTACGAGCTCTGCCACTGCTCGCTGCTATAAATACCCCCCTCCCCTTCTCATTTCAACACACCACTCAGCCAGAGAGAGCCCGTCCGTCTGAGTCACCCTCTTTCACCCCTTAGCCCATTCCTCCACCAAGGAGAGCCCGAGTGAGGAGAGCCAAGCCCTGGTCCAGCCCAGCCTGACCACTGGTCCAAGCCTCCCAAGCCATCCAAGTCTTGATCCAGCCACTCGAAGCCAACCCTTGCGACACCTCCGTCCATCCAGCTACTCTTTTCCAGCATCATCTCATTTGCATCTAGCATAAGTGCAACATTTACTTTTCTTCCAACCCCCCTGCTTCACTGCAAGCACCTTGATTATTCAAGCACACTGCATATGTCTTAAATTAAGCACTTGTCAGTTCGAGCATATGCTCTGGGCTTGCCCGTTGTTGGAACCTACCCATCAGAAACTCTTACTGTTCAGACCTGCATTCATACTTCACTGCAAGCACCTTGATTATTCAAGCACACTGCATATGTCTTAAATTAAGCACCTGTCAGTTAGAGCGTATGCTCTGGGTTTGCCCGTTGTTGGAACCTGCCCATCAGAAACTCTTACTGTTCAGAGCTGCATTCATGCTTCACTATAAAGCACCTTGATTATCTAAGCACACTGCATACGTCTTATATTAAGCACCTGTCAGTTCGAGCGTACGCTCTGGGCTTGCCCGTTGTTGGAACCTGCCCATCAGAAACTCTTACTGTTCAGCCCCGCATTCATGCATCATGTCATCTATGAGAATGTACGAGGATTAAAACCGACTTTCAAGTATTAGTTCGATTCTGTGAAGTAGAGACCGTACTTCGGTACGGGCAGTGCGTGGGGTGCTTAACCTCTTCCCACCCTGTAACCGTGATCCCTTACATCGAATCTCTGGCCGCAGATCAAAAGGAGTCATTTTAGAGAAAAGAGTCTTCGGATTCCTTTCTCTAACGTTTCTACGGGGTCTAGCCGACTATAGATTCGAAGTAACTGGCTAGTGGCAACTCTGGTCTTATATAAACTCATTTAAACACATCCAGCTTAACACGACAACCAAACAAAGCCCTCGGGAACGAGGCAAGCCAGTGGCACAAACGGCGATTTCGCACTCATGCATCCTCCTCTCCTTCTTTTCCCGAAAGGGGAAGGGGCGAGAACGTCGTCGTGTGGGAGCGCGGAAACGGCGAGGGTCCACAGAATGGCGACTCTGCTGGGGATGAGCTAGTCCCACTAGTCATGATCCAACTTGAAAAACAGAATCCTTCCCGTACTGAAAGTCACTAATCCTCATACAATCTCATCTGCATAGCATTCTACCCAAACCCAAACAAAAAAAAATAGAAAATCCCAAAACCAGAAAAAAAAAAAAATCCCCAAACCCAAAAAGAGTAGAGTATAGTCCTCACCATTGCGCCTCCTCGGGCTCAACGTGTTCGGAAACAACTTCTCTTCCGCAGCATAATCCGCACTCGGGCTCAGCAAGCCATGTCCGACCACGAAGAAGAAACTCATCTCCTTCCCGCTCTTGAGATGACCGAAGCGTAACTTCCAGTGCAACAGCCCATTGATAATACGCCAATCATACAGGAATTGGCACAAGGAGTGAGAGCAATGCAAGAAATGCTCTTGCAATTCATGCAAGCACAAGCCACCGCAGCAGCCAACAATCAGGTTGGCCCAATTCAGCAATCTCAGTAGCCATGCTGGGTCCTTCCGACCTCCAATTCAAATCAAGCGCAACCATCGGAGTCTGCCCAAGACTACCGACAGCAGCCATCTCAGCCCTTCGCTATGGGGTGAAATTGCGGTTTTACCGCTTGTAGAGATACTCGGAGATATGTCTAAGGACCTAGAGGGGGTGATATGGACCTTTTTGAAATTCTTTTCGCCTACTTGAACAATTCAACAAATATAACAAAGTAAGCAAGAACACTTAGGCTTCCAAGCCTAGGTGGGTCCAATCACAAGACTAGCAAATGTATAAGCAATAAATAATCCTAGTCTAAGCATGCATAGGTAAAGAAAATATTCAACTAATCAGGCTCCTAGCCTATGCATCTTGTGTAGACTTATGAGAGTGGATCAATGAGCTCAAGTCTACACAAGTAGTGAAGGTACATCTTGTGTGAGGATGCCTAAAAAGTGCCTAGCATGCATTCCTATCAAGCATTCATAATTAAGCAATTTAACTAACAATGCAACGATATAATGAGCTCAAGAATAATCACAAACACAAGGATGTATAGTGGTTCGACTACGTGTCTACTCCACTCCCGGTTCAAGTACTCAACCCCTTTGAGCACACCGACATTCACTATAGGAGGTTTTAAATGAGGTTCACCTCTCAACCTTTACACGGAGGTTTTGTCGGTTCACCTCTCAACCGTATCCGGAGTTTTAGACATAGGCTAACTCTCAACCTAATCGCACGTTTACTCCCGTGTCGGAGGCTCCCCCTTGGAGACTTAGTTTAGGCCCGGCTGACGGGCCAAGGAAAGACTAACGTCCCTAGGTCGAGTTCGAAAAACAAACTCTAAAATGGACTCTCAAATAAGACAACCTACTTGTCGGATGAGCCCCTTGTTTAGCGCTGGATTGGATTGCTTGATCTCCGCTCTCCCGTGCTTCAATCAGCTTCCCTTACTCCCACGATCGTGTCGCCGTTGCGTCGCCAATGCCTTAGCCACATTCGATCAAACACCTTGCATGCGATGCCTTTAAGATGCCCAAGGTACTAGGAGGATGGGTTTGAGAACTCTACAACTTAGTGGGAATGGGTTGCCTAGAGTCTCTTACCTATTATGATCTCATCTTCGAGTTTTGGACAAGGATTTGTCAATCAAGAAGCTTCCAAACTCTAGAGATCAAGAGGGGATGAAGGTCATCTTCTTCATGAGCTTGGAATGCTCTAATCTTGTGTTAAATCACAAGGAAAATGCCTTGCATAGGTCAAGGAATGAGCCTCAAAAGATCTCCTTCAATGGTGGCTTTACTCCCTCAAAAATCCCTCTTTTTATGTCAAAAAACGGAGCCTCATATATATAGAAAAGTGGCTCCAACGGTCATAAAACGGCTAGGAGCCGACCTATCCTGACCGGTCATGACCGGTCGGACTCCCCTGCTGAAGGGTATCGCCAATATAGCCCAAATACATAGGCCGATCGGTCATGACTGGTCGGGCCCCCTTGCTGGACAGGCTAAACACTCCAGGCCGACCGGTCATGACCGGTCGGACCCCCTTGCTGGACATTTACAATATCCAGGCCGACCGGTCATGACCGGTCGGACCACTTTGCTGGATGGCTGAAGGAAACCAGAAAACCAACTGGCCGACCGGTCAAGACCGGTCGGCCCACTTTGCTGAATCCAACCTGTTGAGAAGGCCGACCGGTCATGACCGGTCGGCTGCCCATTTTAATCAAGCAGCAAGGCTGCTGGCCGACCGGTCTTGACCGGTCGGACCAGCTTGGTTCCCCTATACATTTGCTGACTCTCCTCATGTTCCAGCCAATCCATTTTGGCCTAGGTTAGGGTGATCAAATGGGACACCTAGGGCCTATCTATGATGCCTAAAGGATTCCTAATATGGTCAAGGTCATTAAGGATACAAAGGGGTTGGGTTTTGGTCGAGGTTAAGGCACCAAGGCATCACTTTTATCTGAAACTTCTTCCTTGATGCGGCTGGACGTCTTGAGTCTTCGGTCTTCGTCTTCATTGGGCTCAAACGACACTAGACTCACAGACGTAAGTGATTGACAAACAAGGTGCACTAGTATGCCACGGAAAAGTGCACTAACATGGGGCATCCTTCTCAATATCTTCCTGCGACGACAAGGCCATCTCAGAGCACTTCCGTTGCAGGAACATCCAGTCAGCTTCCAGTCAATCTTGCAAACAATAATCTCAGTAGGTTTCAGCATGTCCCCGCCGACGGGACCCCTTTTCCTTCTCAGCATGTCCCCGCCGATGGGACACCTTTTCAATTTCAGCACATCCCCACCGATGGGATTCCAATTCAATTTCTAGCAACAGGGACAGCACTGGCGAATGCCCACAATGGGGGTCAGTGTCAAGCCCACATCAACCAGCGGACAATGGCGAATACCCAACAAGGGGGTCACTTCCCAGCATCTCAGCCTCCTGCAAACAGGAGCACTTTTCAATTCCAGCACATCCCCGCCGATGGGATTCCAGTTAATTTCCAGCAATCTTCAATTCAACAAAATCCAGTTAATTTCTAGCAATCTTCAATTCAGCAAGCTCCAGTTAATTTCCAGCAATCTTCAATTCAGCAATCTCCAGTTAATTTCCAGCAAGTTCCAGTTCAACCTTTAGTACAATCTCCAGTTCAATTGCAATCCTTTCAAGCACAAGTTCATCAGAATCCAGTTCAGTCATCAAATCAATTTCAGCAACCTGCGGTTGCTTTTCAGCAAGCACATAGGGTCGAAGACATCGACCACTATGCCGAGGAAGAACGTGCCTTACTCCAAGAGGCACCAGTCGCTCAAACAGATCATTCAGGACTGGACGAGTTGCGGGAGCAGTTCCAGATCTTGCAAAATCAGCTTCAGCGACAACAAGGAATCGGCTTACCTTCGACCAAGTTCAGAGACTTGTGTCCCTTCCCAGATGCTCAAGTACCTCAAAACTTTAAGGTTCCAAAATTCAAAAGATACGATGGTAGCGGGTGTCCCACAGCACATCTCAAGGCCTTCTGTGGAGAGCTGAGTGTAATCTCAGGAAATGAAGGGGCCCTCATTCGCTTGTTTCAAAAATCTCTGAAGGGCAATGCCCTAGATTGGTACACTTCATTGGACTGCCACCTCATCAGGACATGGGAATAACTTTCCCAGGCGTTCGTCGACAGATTCGCGTACAATCTCAACATGGCACCCAGAAGAGCCGACCTCGCAGCTCTCAGGCAAAAGAGTGATGAGACACTATCAGCTTACATGGGACGTTGGCGAGCTATGGCAGCTCGAATGCGAACGCCTATCGACGACGAAGAACAAATCTCCATGATTGTTCATTCAACATATCCAGGCATATCCGGGTATCTCATCTCGCATCCATATGCGAATTTCTCACAATTGATCCGTGCTGGAGAGCAAGTCGAAGCAGGAATCCGTGCCGGGACAATCTCCCCATGGCCTCATCAAGCCACTCCAATTAAAAGGAACAGAGTGGAAGGAAGACCTATCGGGCACGGGAATGGAAACCGTGGTGGTTCTCCTCCCCGCCCAACAGAGGTAAACAACATCAACACTACTGCTCAAGGAAATCAACATGCTCCCCCACAGGGACGTCAACAGTATCAGCAGAATCCAGTTCAGCATCAGCCTCAGCGGTATCAGCCACAACCGAATCCTTAGCCTCAACCACCTCGACAACAACAGCAGTTTAGAGGAAACGGTCAATACTCATATCAAAATAAGCAAAACTACAGGGAGTTCAGGAAATTTACTCCCCTCTCTCAGCCACTCAGTCAAGTCATGGCTACGCTAGTGCAGAAGCAGTTACTTACTCTAATGGCACCTCGGCCTCCGCCTCATCCTCTGCCACCGAACTACCAAGAAAATGAGTATTGTGCCTATCATCAAGGGCGTGGCCACACCATTGATCGATGCTATACTTTGAAGAATGCCATACAAGACCTAATTGATGACCGCAAGATCGTCATCTCAGTCCCTAGGACTCCTGCAGCAGCTTCCACCAATATTCTTCAGAATCCTCTGCCTCAACATCCGACGAATCCCAGTTCATCTCGAGTCCCCACTGTCAACAACATAGAAGAAGAAGAACGCCTCGATTGCTTCTTCTCCCCTATCCAGTCCATTCATGCTTACACTTACGGGCCGACAAATTCTCCTCCAATCTTGCAAGGGGCAAGTCCCTTTCTTCCTTCAGTCCTCAAGCCAGTAGTACTTGAAGGAGCACTTTCATATGACGTGCCAGTTGTTCAAGGGGCACCTTACAACCATTCATGCTGGGAACCAGTCGTCCTGGAAGGAGCACAATCATACATCGAAGCCACATACGAACCTGTCATCTTGCAAGGGGCAACTCCAGTTCAAGAACAATCCAATCCGCAATGGAGGGATTATACTCAACAGCAGCAAGAACCCGTTGTTTTGGAAGGAGCTCCTCCAGTTAAGCCAGTCATATTGCAAGGGGCAAAACCCAG
Source organism: Liriodendron chinense (assembly GCA_003013855.2). Lineage (NCBI taxonomy): Eukaryota > Viridiplantae > Streptophyta > Magnoliopsida > Magnoliales > Magnoliaceae > Liriodendron > Liriodendron chinense. Next base: position 2,105,283 of record PVNU02003292.1, read on the forward strand.
AGGCGTGTCAATCACACTACGACAGTTGGGACGAACAGAGAAACCCCCTGCCATATCAAGAGGACCAGTATTCATTCCATGGGAGCCTCCTGCTCCAGGAACGGTCAAGCCAGGACCGCAACCTTACGTGATCTGTGAAGACAAGGCTCGATATTACCCCTTCAGCACAGGCAACAATGTAGTCCTCAAGGCAAAAGCTCCATACGAGGAAGATCTGGTGCCCACACCAGCACCGTCGCAAGAACCGGTGATTCTAGAAGGCAAAGGAGAGGAAAGTTATAAAGAGGTCCCATGGCACTATCCAGAATGTGCGGAAGTAGGGAATATGAATCCCAACGGGCGTTGCATCCGAAGAGATAATCAAAACAGAGGAGATCCCAAAGGCGCTCTCTCAGGCCTTGGCAACAAAAATGAAGCCGCATACGATGTGGCAACTCAGCTCAAGTCAATCCCTGCACAAATCTTAGTATGGGAGTTACTCTGTACATCTCTCATACACCGAGAAATGTTTGCCAAGACCTTGAACGATGCTCACGTCTCCTCTGATACGGCACCAGAAATGATAGCATTAATGATTGGACAACTCCTGGCCCCGCGCGCCATCACCTTCACAGATAAGGAGTTGCCACCAGAAGGGTGCGATCATGGGCGATCCCTCAACATAGCCTTACGATACAAAGACCTCTGTGTCCCGCTGGTCTTTATCGATAATGGCTCAAGCTTAAACGTTTGCCCTCTCAAGACCGCGGAATGTCTAGGAATCAGTCCTTCTTCATTCCGACCCAGCACCATATGCGTCAGAGCATTCGACAACACCCGCCGATCAGTGGAAGGGGAGGTCAACATAGAGGTACAGATAGGTCCGGAAGTCTCCACCATCACATTCCAAATCCTGGATATATCAGCCTCTTTCAACATGCTGCTCGGACGGCCTTGGCTGCACAAGGTTGGAGCTGTGTCGTCAACGTTGCATCAACGGGTGAAATACATCTGTGGAAATCAAGTGATCTCTATCCATGCAGAAAAGGAGCTCGTCATTCCTTCCAATGCTGCCGCCACTGAACCAGACATCCCGGTCATCGATATTCAACACTCTGAAGAAGACATCCCGTTTCACAGTTTCGAATTCGAGACTGTGAACTCTATCGCCAATCCAGAACCAATAAGGGTGGACCGTGTCTTTTCACCGGCAGAGCGTCTGAGCCTCAAATACCGAATGAAGAATCATTTCAAGTCTAGAAAGGTACTGCTAGTATATAACCAAAGCAAATGGGGACTCGGATACAAGACAGTCTTCATGGACAAAAGAAGGAAGAAATTTCGGTGCTCACCCATCCAGTTCATCAAGCCAGGAGAACCTTGCAAAGATACAGGAGGGAATCAACCGACTGCACTACACAAAGGCCTCCCGATGAGCCTAGTTTGGGCCACGTGGCCCCCCATTCGATGGGATCAGATTCTCGAACCATCTAAGCCTTCAGAAGAAGAAGGGAATGATGAAGACGAAGAAGGAAGTCAAACACAGCAGCTTTAGGACCAGGTTACTCTGATACCTGCTCCCAACCAGGGGCACAACCTGCCCACTTCAGCATCAATCAACCAGGGGCACAACTTGCCCGCTTCAATTTCAGCCAGTCAGGGGCACAACTTGCCCATCTCAGCACCAATTAGCAAGGGGCACGACTTGCCCATCTCTATAGAATCAACATCATCAGTCACCAGCCAGGGGCAGAAGCAGCCCATCCATTGGACCAAGAAAGGTAAGTGGCCAGCCCTAGATTGGTCTGATGTCCAGATTCCAAACTTGTGTCTAGCCGTAGAACTAGACGAACTGCAATGCGAAGTAAGTGATCTGGGAGGGACTGAGTACGACTCAGATCTCGAACCCGACCAGCAAGAAGTCATGGTCATTGGGCCAGACCATGATTCTTCGCCCAAAGCATCAACCCCCCACCTCTTCAGGGGAGGAAGTGTGGGGTCCTGAATGGTCATCCATTCCCCTAACTTTTGAATCAGCCAAAGAACCATCGGAGGGCTCTGGCTTAAAAAAAAATGCCTGTTTAAGCAGCGACTGGAACTTTGGAACAAGTTGGGCTCAATCATGGTCTGCAATGCCTACTTGTTTAAAGTCCCATGAATTTCAAAAATCCAAAAAAATAAAAAACTTTCAAAAGCCAAAAACATCTAGCATTTCCATTTCAGAAAAATCTCAAAAACCAAAAAACATTTCTTTTCCTGCATTCAATAGTGTGCCAAGTTCGTTTAAAGAGTCACATGAGTTTGAAGTCGAATCATATGATTTCGACATCGAATTAGACTTCAAGCTCATGGGTCTGGACGAAGCTCGGGATGAGGAAGATGATGACCCAGCTCCCGAGCTTGAGGATCTCCTCAAAAAGTTTGAATCCAAAGCCAATGTTGTAGCCGATGATTTCGAGATAGTAAACTTGGGGACACCTGAGATCCCTAGGGAAGTGCGCATTGGAAAATCGTTGCCACCTGAGATGAAACGGAAAATGATAGAGTTCCTAGCTCCAAGATTGTCCAACTTCGCGTTCTCATATGAAGACATGCCGGGGCTCGATGAGGAGCTCGTTGTACACCATCTGCCAACCAATGCAGATATGTAGCCAGTGAAACAGAAACTTCGAAGAATGAAGCCAGAATGGGCTCTGAAAGTCCGAGATGAAGTCATCAAGCAGTACAACGCGGGATTCTTGGTAGTCTCCAACTGCCAGAATGGCTCGCCAACATCGTACCCGTACCGAAGAAGGATGGCAAGGTTCGAATGTGCATCGACTTCCGAGATCTCAACAAAGCCAGTCCTAAAGATGACTTCCCTTTGCCACATATCGACACTCTAGTCGACAACACTGCTGGATACAAGATCTTCTCATTTATGGACGGGTTCTCAGGTTACAATCAGATCAAGATGGCCGTCGAAGATCGCGAGAAGACATCATTTATCACTCCCTGGGGAACCTTCTGTTACAGGGTGATGCCGTTCGGTCTGAAGAACGCAGGAGCAACATATCAGCGAGCAATGACATCACTATTCCACGACATGATGAACAAAGAGCTTGAAGTATATGTGGACGACATGATCGTCAAATCTCGCACAATTGAAGGACACTTTGAAGATCTGAAGAAGTTATTCAACAAATTAGAAAAGTACAAGCTCCATCTCAACCCTCAGAAATGTGTCTTCGGTGCAATGGGAGGTAAGCTCCTCGGCTTTATGGTGAGTGAGGATGGCATCAGGGTCGACGAGACCAAAACCAGAGCAATCATCGAGATGCCCCCTCCCAGAACAGAGAAGGAAATTCGTGGCTTCCTCGGCAAAATTCAATACATCAGTCGCTTCATCGCACAGCTCACACCTATTTGCGAGCCCATTTTCAAGCTCCTTTGAAAGAACGTTCCGAAGGAATGGAATGAGGATTGACAAGTCGCCTTCGACCGCATCAAGAAATATCTCATGAATCCTCCAGTCCTAGTGCCGCCCACTCCTGGACGACCACTATTGTTATACATCTCGGTAGCAGCAGAAGCCATTGGCTGTGTCCTCGGCCAGCACGACGAGACCGGGAAGAAGGAACAAGCAATATATTATTTGAGCTGAAAGTTCACTGACTACGAGACCAGGTATTCCCCGATCAATAAGACCTGCCTCGCCCTAGTCTGGGCAACTCAGCGACTCCGTCAATACATGATTGCATTCCCTATTCTCCTCCTCGCTCACATGGATCCGCTCAAGTACCTGTTCGAGAAGCCGGCACTCATGGGAAGGATAGCTAAATGGCAGCTACTCCTGTCTGAGTTCGACATCACCTATGTCACTCAGAAGGCAATCAAGGGACAGGCCTTCGTCGATCATCTTACCGCCCACTCCCTCCTGGATTATCAACCGCTCAAGACGTTCTTCCCTGATGAAGATCTCTTGTTTATTGAAGAAGAAGAAAAGAAAAGAGATGAGTGGACGCTATTCTTCGACGGCGCAGCAAATTCTAAAGGGAGTGGTATTGGAGCAATTCTCTACTCTCCAGATGACGTCCCTATTCCTATCTTAAGGCGCATAGCATTCGAGTGCACCAACAACATGGCAGAGTACGAAGCATATATCGCTAGCTTAAAGGAAGCCATAATCCTGGGCGTCAAGAAGCTACGAGTATTTGGAGACTCACAGCTTATCATCAATCAGACCAATGGCGAATGGAAAACCAAGGACGAGAAGTTGATACCATATCATGTATATCTTGAAAATCTGATCGAAGAATTCAAAGAAGTCACCTTCTCATACATGCCCAGAGCCAAGAACCAGTTTGCAGATGCTCTCGCCACACTCGCGTCAATGCTCGAGATACCAAAAGGAGCTTCAGAATGGGAGCTCACAGTCGAAATTCAAGATGAACCTGCTTTTTGCCTGCAAATAGAAGAAGCCGAAGCTGTCCTTGACAAACCCTAGTATGCCGACATCAAGCAATATCTCGAAACCCAGGAGTATCCAGAGTCAGCAACAGCAACAGATCCCCAACCATTCAGCGTTTGGCCGGCCAGTTCACTATCAGTGGTAAGATTCTTTACAAGCGATCCTATAATCACATCCTCCTTCGATGCGTCGATGAAACAGAAGTTGCAAAGATCATGGAAGAAATACACGAAGGAATCTATGGCCCACACATGAACGGGCACATGATGGCAAAGAAGATTCTACGACTCAGTTACTATTGGCTCACCATGGAGACAGACTGTTGCCAGCACGTCAGGAAATGCTTCAAGTGTCAAGAGCATGCGAATCAAATCCATGCCCCCTCATCAGAGTTATACAACCTGACCACCCCCTGGCCCGTCTCCATGTGGGGACTCGACATCATCGGCAAGATCAGTCCCAAAGCATCAAACGGTCATGAGTACATACTTGTGGCAGTCGACTACTTCACCAAGTGGGTAGAGGCAGCCTCCTACACCACAATTGCAGCATCTCAGGTGATCAAATTCATGAAGAACAATATCATATGCCGGTATGGAATCCCTAATGCTATCATCACAGATAATGGGACCCCGTTTGTCAACAAGAAGATGGATGACTTCCTCAGCAAGTTCAAGATCCAACGTCATCGATCAAGCCCCTACCGTCCCCAGATGAATGGTGGGGTAGAAGCCGCAAACAAGACAATCGTCAGGATACTCGAGAAGATGGTTGTGACCTATCGAGATTGGTCAGATATGCTCCCATATGCACTTTGGGCCTATCGAACGTCTGTACGGTCTGCTACGGGCGTTACTCCTTTCGAGCTTACCTACGGAATGGAAGCAGTCCTACCAGTCGAGGTGGAAATACCATCATTACGGGTGTTACTAGAAAGCGGAATTGAAGAAGGAGAATGACAACGGGCCAGATTCGATCAGTTGCAGCTAGCAGATGAAAAGCGCATGCGTGCACTAAGTCATTCACAGTGCTATCAGAAAAGGATCGCTCGGGCTTACAACAAGAGAGTCCGAAAAAGAAGTTTCAAGGTAGGCAACATGGTCATGAACAAGATTCTACCGTCGCACCTTCCGGATCCCAGAGGAAAGTTCAAACCCTCGTGGGACAGGCCGCTGATCATCAGAGAAGTACTTCCCGGAGTCGCCCTCAGACTCACCAGCATGAGAGGGGTGGATCTTCCTGAGCCAACCAACGCCGACAACGTGAAGATCTTTCACGGGTAAGTCATTCTGACCTTATTAAGAGTTACTTTAATAGAGCTGAAGTCAAGAGGTCGAAGCTAAGACCTCTGAGAAATCATTTCCGTCCACCAACAAGTGTTTCAAATAAGGGGATTCAAAAAGAAGAAAATACAAAAAAGGGGAGGATTCAAAAGGAAAAGACAAAAAAAAAAGAGAGAAAAAGAATACAAAAGAAAAAAAAAAGAAGAAAAGAGAAAGAAAAAGGGAAGCCAAAGCAAGGCACCCAAGAAAAAAAAATCAATCCAAGAAGAAACACAGTCATCCATCCATTCATCTCAGAGGGGTCTTTAGCAAAGACCGACAGCTTTATCATCGTAACTTAGGATAAGGGCTGAAAGACTGCCATTGGCCGGCAACGACGGATTCCCGACCTCTAACCGCCGCAGTTATCCAGAGATAAAAAAAAAATAAAAAAAAAAGAAAAGAAAATGTGTGCCTAAACAAAGAGGGCGGAGTGAAAACCCGAAAGGGCACTCCGAGTAAAAACAGTGGGCATACAGCGGACTTGGTGAAAATCCGAAAGGGCACCGAGGGTAAAAACAGCATAGCTGCCAAGGGGCAGGCAAGATCAAACACCCGGGACGTGGTGAAAACCCGAAAGGGCGCCACGGGTAAAAATGACGGGAAAAGGCCGGCCGTTGTGAAAACTCGAAAGAGCACTGCAGGCAAAAATGGCTCAAATGGAAAAAGAAAAAAAATAAACAAAATAAAAGTGCAGGTACCAAGAAATCAGACGGTCCAGATCGGTTCAAACAGTTACAGTTCAAGAACAAGAAGAAGTGCAGTCAGGAGCGAAGAACTCTGTAAATTCTGACAATCTCAAGAAGCAACAGTTTCCATTGCCTACACCTCTAGGGAACCAAAGGATCAAGCAAGTCAAATCTCGAGACATCGGTCAAATCATTGACCGAGTCCCAGTTCTGATTCCTATATCCTGACACAAAATCCAGACACACACTCACAAGACAACTCATGGCATAATAGATTCTCAAAAAGTTTTCTTCTTTTTTCACTAAAAGCATCATATTTCTTTTATACATATCATATCATCTTTTTCAAAAAATACAAAAAAATGCATCATCATCAAACATATATGCAAAAAAAAAAGGGAATGTGCAAGTGGCCAACACAATCAATCTCTATCCTCCTCCTCGGCCACATCAGGTAAGTCCTATGACTCATAAAAAGATAGCCTCTCTCTCAACCTGCTCACGTCCATACGCAGGTAATGTGCCTCATCGCGCTCAAGGGTACGGATCGCTGTCTCCTCATCAGACAATCTCTGATCGGCAGCCAATCTCCTCGACATCATCTCACAATGATACCGAAGTGCAGAGATCTCAAACAGCAGATGGCCATGAGTGGCCAAAAGGAAGCAAGGATCAATGAATGGGCGCTCCTCAAAAGGTTCATATGAACCAGATGAAGAGCCTGCATCTCCAAGGATATCCTGCTCATCCTCATCAGCATTTTGGTGCCAGCGAGGGATACGTCGATACAAAGACTGCTCAGCAACCCAGTACTGATATGGGGCGGTCGCCATCGGAAAAGTCCGCAGCTCAAAACCCAGCAAATCAGCAGTCAAGTAACTCGCCCAAGAACAATCAATCCGGGTCCTGAAGTCAGAGGACCTAGAGGGAAGTGCTCGACGCCCGATACCCGTGAAAGCGAAAAGAGGAACATCCTGCTCATATCCAAAATGCCGCAGGAACCGGATGGGATGGTAAGAAAAGTAAGATCGAAAGCCTACCAACATCAGAGGAAGGCGGTGTGCATCATAAAGCATTGGAGGAAGTGAAAGCCAAGATGACTCCCAACGAACGTTCCAGTCACGAAGTTCAGCAAACATCCTGCGATACAAGGGCTCGCTCATCCTAGCTGTATGCGGAAGGAACTCCATGATATAACGCATGATGTCAAAGCTAGGAATGCCAGGAAGGGGTACAGGAACGGTCAAAGAAAGACGCTCCCATAGCCAGACCTGATCACAAAAAGGAAAAGAAGTTCAGTTAAAGCAAAGCAATTCCCAACAAAGCAAGAAGAAAAGGGTGCAGAAAAGATACCTGAAGAAAGGCACAACAGCCGCGAAGGACACGAGTGCGGCGGCCCAGGGAGCAGTCGGTCAGCCCATTAAACAGCTCGGCCAAGATAAGAGAAATGATCCCCTGCCGTCGGATAGCTCGGCTCATCACCTCAAAAAGCAGAGGAGTCTGGGACCTGCGCCATCCCGAGAACAGCACCTCAGCTATCAAGCAGAACATCAGTGCGTTCCGGACGAAGGTAGAATCGGCCACACTCCGAAGACCCGAAAAAGATCATATAGCAAGTCCAAGGAGAACACTACAGCATCCTGGCCGGCAGCTGCAGGCCGAACAAGATAGGGGATCCCGAACCAGTTCTGCGGTGTAGCAGTCTTCGGCGACGTCTTCGGCGAGAAATACTGAGAATAATCCCAGGGTAGGCCTGTTAAGCGTGCAAGTTCCTCCAGAGAAGGTCCCATCTCCATATCATTGAACACAAACAAGTTCAACAAAGGGACCCAATCAATCGAAGCAGCTCCGAGCATCCTCCAATCAATATCAACTCTAGCCATATGGATCAAACTGCCGAAGCCATAAGACTCCAAATCTCGAATCTCATAAGCTAACAAGCTGTCAAGCCAAGCAAGCAGCCGTGGCGAGCAAGAAGGACGAGGAAGCAGCTGACAAATCCTCACTGGTACCCCCTCCAGAACAAAATGCCCAGAAATCAATGACAGCTCATCGAGGATCGGAAGGTCAACGGGCGAAGGAGAAGGAAAAGCTGGAACCTCTGCAGACTCAACAGCACCTGACCTGCCCTCAGTAACAGCCATGTCTGATATAGTCGCATCAATATCTGAAACTGTCATAACCGCAGCCGCATGGGAGGACTCGCCCACCTCATGAACAGAGTGGGCAAAGGATCGACGATCAGGAGAAGGATGATACTCCCCATCAAAAGGGCTATCAGCAAAGATCACACTGCACATCGTGGCATCCTGGCTAATCTGACCGTCGAAAAATGCATCTAAACTATCCAGAAGGGTCCCGGCAACCTCGATCGAAGAATCAACGGTCAGATCTGGACCTGCGGCCCTCTCCAACAGGAAATCATGAATCCAGTCATCATCCTGGCCGATCAAAGGGATCATCGAGGCATTCACACCATCCATCATCAGGGGGACATCATCAATGATCACATCAAGTCCACCCAAACAAGTATGCCGCACATCTCGGCCTTCATCAAGAGCATCCAAACCGTCAAAGGTATCATCTGAACCATCCATCCCATCCAAGCATGAGATCAGCCCATCTATGTCCATCATGGTCCCATCACCACCATCCATCACATCATCCATGTGGCCCACACTCAAGGGATGCATAGCCTCACCTATGTCCCATCTCCCCATCCCATCCATACCACCCATTTCTCCCATAATGAGGGGCCCATTCAAATCTGAAATTCCAGCCATCCCACCATTAATGGAGCTATTCAAAGCTTCACCAACCACCATCCCTAACCCCTCATCAATACCCCCACTTAATGCTCCATCTCCACCACTAATCAAAGGTACTTCACCATCTTTAAAGCCCTCACCAATTGCTGGAATGTGGGACCCACTGACCTCTCCCACAATGGCCCCCAAGCCATCATCAATGGCTGCCCAAGAGAGGATCAACAAAGAACAAGACAAAAAGAGAAGGAAAGAAGGGACAAAATGAAGATTCATGGTTGGAATCGAATGATCCAGTGCAGAGAATGTGGGGACAAGAGAAAAGGACAGCAGGGAATGTCCGAACCCGAGCCAGCCTAGGCCGCTCAAGAGGTGAGCCCTAGGTGGCCTGCTCTGGGCCGCCCGTACGGACGCGGTTCCTCTCTCTCCGCGGGATTAGCTCCAGGGTTCTTGGTAGGTGAGGCTGATAGTCCACGTCAGCAGATGGCACTCCGTGGGCCGCCCAAGGCTCCGGTCCACTCCAAATTTCGATTGAGGCTGATCAAGATCATATAAAAGGTGCCCCACCGGTCCAATCACGAAGCAATGCAGCCAGAACATGGTTGATCAAGTCAAAGAGAAGGAAAAGCGATCAAGTGGGGGCCACAAGCAATCCAAGTCATTCAAAGACTAAATCATCATGATCTAAACCATTGAAGAACCTGCATGAGCCATCAAACAACAAGATTGAAGGATTGATCATCAAAAGAAGGGCCAGAATCCAAGATCCAACCATCAAGTGGGCCCACAAAGCCAAGTCAAGCAATCTGAGATGTCCAAGCCATCATCTGCACCATAAGAAGCCTTCTTAGCCCCACAAATCATCAAAAGCGGTGCTCTAAAGTAAAGCCAAGGTCTCAAGTGGGCCCACAGGGCCAAATCTATCAATCTGAACCATTCAAGGGCTAAATCATCATGAATCCAAACCATTGGAAAGCTTACCCAAGTCATTGAGCAGCAAGATCGAAGGATTGATCATCAAAAGAAGGGCTAGAATCCAAGATTTAATCATCAAGTGGGCCCACAAGGCCTAATCAAGCAATCTGAACCGTTCAAGTCATCATCCATGCAGTTAAGAAGTCTCATGTTCCACAAATCATTAAGGAACAAGTCAAAGGTCAAAATATCCAGACATCATCAAAGAATTTGAGACAAGTCAAAGATTGTATATTCATTCAAAAGAGCTTGATACAAAAGAAGACAAAAGCAAAAGTACAAGGCCATACAAGGCAGAATACCCAAGCAAGCTACAAGTCGCCAACATAGTCATCATCATCCCTCCTCTCGTCCCGCTCCCGACGATAAAGATCCATCAAAGGAGCAGTCACCGATCCTCCAGCGTACCTGCAATGACCCCCTGGAACATAAAGCGAAGGAAGCAGTGGCCCCTGGCCGAACAGCAAATACCACTCATCATAATCACGATCCGGGATCGTGAAACGAAATTCGGGCTGGCCCACGAGAGCCTCAGCTCTCTCATCAGCTGGGATCCGAGCAGCTGGAGGAGGTGCAGAACAAGGGACCCGAGCCACCCCAGTGACCTGCCGAAGCAACCTCTCACCTAGATACCACTGAAAAGATTCAACGTCAGAAAGCATGATATGGAGACATGAAGCATCGTATGCCTCCACACGCTGGGAGGTATAATAGAGAGGGAAGCTGGCATACGGCATCCGAGCGAGCTGCAGCAAATGGGGTCACCACGATCAGTCACAGTACAGCACGAGGGGTAGGGAAAGCAAGATACTTACGTCCTCAACAGTCAACCCGTCTATGTCAGCACGCCAATTGTCCCCAGAAACTCGGGAGTTCCGCTGATGGTTTTGCTGGTGCCAGTACATGTGGCGATACAGAGAGGGCTCAATATCATCCCGCATCCTCGGCGCGAGATGGGGAAAATGGTCATAAAAGCAGGTCTGGGCAAAAGCACATCTAATGATCAGAGAGAGAAAGAAGGCGAAAGCCTTCAGGAAAGGTGAAAGAAGAGATACCTCAACGACAGGCCAAAAACCTGTGAAGGACCGGCTATGCCGACAGGTCTTGTCCAGACCTTGGAAGATACGGGTCAAGATAGCCCCGTTCCAGTTATAGGGATGATGAAGATCCTCGACTAAACGAAGAAACTTGGGATCAACCCTCTCATTCACATGGAAAAAAAGGAAGGACTCGAAGGCATAAGTGATCATGGCCCGAGCTTTGTGAAGGGCCTCTCGCTCGGTGGTGGGGATGACGGAGGCAAAAGTGTTGTAGAACCATCGCATCTTTACTTGATGGCCTTGGAATTCACCCTCAGGTGGAACATCACCGACGAGCCGTAGCCAATCAGTGGAAGTGAGGGGAGCCAGAGAGCTGACTTGAGGAACAACTGTTCCATGAAACGGAAAGCCTACTTGCATATAAATGTCTAGGGGAGTTATCCCCCATTCACCACAAGGGAGCTGGAAGGTGTGAGTCTCGTCCCGCCACCTCTCGCAAAGGGCCGCGAGCATCATGTGGTTAGCATCGTTGTTACGAAAACGTAAGGTGAGGAGGCCAGCAAAAGGAGTACCATCCAGTACTTGTTCAAGCAAGGGCTGTGGATCCTTCACCCAGTTGTCCCAGTGATCCCTGGTACCTCGACCCTTGATAGCGGGAAGAGGTTGATGCTCCATAGCTAAGGAACACATGTGGTCCCCTCGGCGGACGATGAAGGCAGGATCATCCTCATCAATCACTCGGCGACCTCTGGTACCATCCGCCATTGAATCCTACAAGCTTGGCAAGGTAAGTCCCTATCCCTTTACCTGTTAAAATCCAAATTATCATCCAGGAAACCCATGGGATTGGACTCACATCCAAATGCAAGATCTAAAGTCCAACTCCATGTGTCACCTAGGATATGTGTTGGGCCCATTGGAAAAAGTAAGGCCCACCTTAAAGAAGGTTACATGGCATGCCTTAGGTAAGAAAACTCCATCATCCAAGGACACATTTTGGACAACAGATGCACTCAAGTGCCATGAGATCAACAAAGGATGAGAATCCTACTTCACATGAGAAATCCCTTTTCAAAGTCTATATGTGACCAAGGATTGGTCTACTTTTATGCCAAGGCCATGATTCTCATTTAAGGTGTTTCCACCTTTTTACACGTGTACATGGACAAGTGGAGAATAGGAGGGAAGTGGGCCCCCAAGAGCAACCCAAATGACTCATCTCAATGGATTGGAGAGAGCACATAACCCACTTTGAAGAACATGAGGACCCATTCATGGGTTAACCATGGGCAACCTTATGTGCCTCATCTTGATGAAAGTTTTGACCATGAGAATACAACAAGGAGGTCTACCCACAAACATATGAATCAAAGAGGCCAATGGTAAGAATTTTGATGCACATAGCCCACATGAGGAGTCAAAGTTGGAAATGCCCATGAAAAGGCAAGTTTGGGCAACTTATGTGTACCAATTTCTTTACAAAACAGGGAGACCATTTGAGCACAAGAAGGCATGGCTTGATAAGTCACCCAACCATCATGAAAATGGATAAGAATGGTACACATAGCCCACTTGAAGATCAAAATCCAAAATGTCCCTAATCATGGGACAAAAATGGGCAACTTATGGGTATCATTCTTTCTCACAAATTGAAGAAGAAATCACTCATACTTGAGAATGATGGTGGATGACCCACCAAGCCCCCAAAGAAAAGATCAAGGAGCCATAGTTGTATGGATAGCTCACTTGAGGATCATCTATTTGAGGTTGATAACATTAAGGGGAAACTCTTGAGAACCACATCCCTACCACAAGGAAAAACCATTTGAACTTAGTGAGATTGATGGAACAACTCACTCATGGGACTTGTAGATGACCAAGTAACTCAATTCCTCCATCCATCAAAAGAGAAAAAGCATGAAAGAAAAATTCTACATGAACAAAGTGTAGTGGGGCACACATGGTTCAAAGAAGTGCACAAGTTTCAATGAAGGCCCAAAAGCCCATCCATATGAAAAAATTCTAAGGAACCCACCACACTTTGTACAAGGATGTACATCATAATCAAGAGATGGTGGAAGACTTGGGTCATTTGTCCATAAAGGCCCAACTAGGAAATCTAGCCCACTTGAGATCCAAAATGAAGAATGGGCTAGTCATCTTGGTCCATACATGTGTGAAAAAAGATGGGGTCACCTAAAGTGAGCCCCATGAGCCCAAAACTTGAGATGGGCCCTACCATTCCCATGGGCCCAAACCTTGGAAAGAAAATGGAAAAGAAAGGAAGAGCTCCAAAGGAAATGACAAGAAAGAGAAAGCATGAGGGAGCCCAAAATGAAGCATTGGGCCCATCAAATACACCAAGGGCCATGACTTCACTTTGAGCCCATTTGATACATATGAAAAGAGGCCCAACTCCCATGAAAAAGATAGTATTTTGCCATGCACACTTGATGACATGGCAAAATCACCCTTTACATATACATGAAGGGAGTGTGAAAAGAAGAAAGAAAAAATGAAGTGGAGAGCTTGCAATGTACTTCTCCATGCACCACCTTTGAAAAAGACTTGAGATCTAGAAAATGGCCAAAAACACTTTGGCCCACCCTCACTCTTTTTGGAATAACTACATGGAAAAAGAAAAGGGTCATGAGAAGAGATAATGAAGAAGGAAAAAGACAAGAAAAGGGAAAGGAAGTGGTCCATACCTTTACCACTCACCAAAGAGGGACCACCTTGCTGTCCCAAAATTTCTCTAAGGCCCACCACTTGAGAGAAGCAAAGAACCACCAAGAGGAGAGAGAAAACTTTGAAAAAGAGAGAGTATGAGAGAGAAAAGAGAGAGATTGCACGTTGAAGGGGGCAAGGGTGCCCCATGTTATATAGAAAAGGGGAGGGTACCCTTTTACCCAATCTACCGAAGAAACCGGGGGTCAGAGACCGTCCGGGCGGCCCATAGGAGGCCGTCCTACCCCCTACCTAGGTGAATCGACTTCTCCTCCCCTTTCCTTGGGAAGAACTCCTCCTTGGGAAGGGTGGTTGCAAGTGAATCTTGTACCTCCATGTAAGAATGAAGTGATGGAAGAGAATGGTGAGAAAAAAGAAGAGATCTCACCAAAATCTCATCTTGTGAGAAACTGGGGAGAAATTGGCTTGATGATGTGGAAAAGTTCCGTGGAATTTTCAAGGAAAAGAAAGAAAAAGATTGACTTGGTCAAACAGTGATCTCAGCCATCCAAAGGCATGACCAGGTGATCCAAACCATTCCAAGAAGAATCCCCGTAGTCTCCAACCTGGATTGCTGCCCTCATGTACAGTTTCTGGTCCGAAGACCTTAAACTACGTCGGGATCAACGTCCCGAGAGATTTTTAATAAAAACCAGCATTGATCCCAGCCGTTCAGGCCAAGATCTGATGATCTGGATCATTTCGAAAACAAAAAAAAAAATGTGTTTGCCCCCTTTTGTACAGGTTTGGGTCCGAAGACCTTAAACTACGTCGGGATCGACATCCCGAGAGATTTTCAATAAAGACCGACTTTGGTCTTGATTGCTCGAATCAAGATCCGCTGACACCGGACATTTTTCAACAAAAAAAAAAGTATTTGCTCTATTTGTACATATTTTTGGTCCGAAGACCTTAAACTACACTGGGATTAATTTCTCGGGGGACCTTTCTCGCTTTCAACTAAAAACCGGCATCGGCCTCGACCGTTGGGATCAAGGTTTGATAACCCGGATCATTTCCAAAAAATACCAAAAATACTTTAAAAGCTTTCCACAAAAACCAGCATCAATCTCGATCATTCGAGCTGAAATCTAGAACTTTTTCCAAAAAAAAAAAATGATTCACCAAAAATTTCAACTGCACAAATTCATCTCCAGTGGTCCGAAGACCTAAAACTACACTGGGATTAACTTCTCGGGGGCTTTTTTTCCTAACCTGTTCCATGCATGGCTGACACTCGATCGTACGAGTGTCTGGAATCTTTTAAACAGGTAAGGGCTGGGGCGGGCAGAACTCCGCAATCCTGTTCGTGTTGAACGCACCGTGATAGACAACCTTGATTTGGAAGTCGCTGTTGAATCTGACGGATGTTCCCTGTTCCTAAAACTCATGAATGGGATTAAGGCTGTTGGGAGGTGGAGCGCACCCTCACGGAATTGTGAGCAACGTAAGGCCCCAAACTGGATTGACTAAGGGAAATGTGAGGATGTGGCTCATTTTGTGGCCGAAGGAGTCCGTCGGACGATACGTGGTCTATGTGCATTGCACATGAGGAACAGGCAACTTTGTGGGTGTGTTGACTGAAAACCCTCAAAATCTCCTCATCCGAAGATGTAAAACTACGGCACTTAATTGTGTGGGACTCGTCTTGCTCGCTGACGTAAAATGGATCGAGTGCCTTACCAGCAGTAGAAGCTGGAAGTGGATGAAAATTCCACACTTTTCCCTACATTTCAGAAAAATCACAAAATACAAAAACATTGTAAAATCACCTCTTCAAAAATCACAAAAAATATTTCCCTTTCTTTCAACAAAATATTGTCAAAAATCACAAAAATATTTGCTTTCAAAGAAAATATTTCGAAAATCACAAAAAATATCTCCTTTGTTTTCAATAAACCGATCTCTATCCTGACCCCTCAGGTAAGGATTCGGCCCAAAATATCTGCAAAAATCACAAAAATTGTTAGTATCCCCAGCACTACACTTCAGGAGTCTTGAACTTCGCTCACTTCACAGTTTGGGATGACGGATCCGATCGCCCGCAAATTGGAATCTTGACCAAAACGGGCAACCAAACACCATCTCAATCACATGTATGCCCAGAAGAACATCTTGAAGTCGGATAGCATCCTCGTACATTCTCATTCGTAAAGAAACAGCATCTTGGGACGATGGACCTGATCGACCACGGGTCCGGATCTTAACTAACCCGTTGTCCAAACCTCCGTATCAAAAAGAAAAATCCCTAGGGGAGCACAACCCTGGAAGCAATAAGCTCCAAGTTCTCTGCATCACTAGCAAAAGCAAAATCATCGAACTGAAAGAGAATGAGCCAAACCATGCATTCATCCTGCATCGCCATGCATCAGCATCCATCGCATCAATCATCATGTTTACCTGCTTTCAAAATAAAAGTCGGTTAGCCAAAGACCCCACAGGCACCCTTGGTGGAGGCGCATGCAAACCGTATTTCCATTTCAAAAAAGACAAAAAAAAATATATTCCTATTTGCAAATAAAAACCCCACGGAGTATCACTCCCCAGAGTGGGTATCTTTTCAAAAACCCAAAAATATTTTCTCAGTAGAGCGTTCTGCCTCCAACACGTCGGGAGATCTTCCATATCTCTGGGTAGGAGCCGACGCAAAAATCAAATAAGATCCGATACCTCGCGGTTTCCCCGGAGACCATCGGATCCAATGCACTCAAAGTACGGTCGAACTGAACTCCAGTGTCAGTGCGGTCGTACTACATGCCAAGATACAAAAGATGAAAGCCAAAAGGCTCGGTCACAGAAACCATTTGAACAGGTGGAAACGATGAATTGTAACCCAAGTATCAAAATCAGCAGATTGGGTGGAAAGAGTTCACCCGCACATACCTAGGCGTGGATGCCTGAAGTACCTTGACTGAGTCCAAGTCGGCGTAGTAGAATCCCGTAAGACTATCTGACGCAGGGCGTCTAACCACTTTGACAGTCAAGCGAAACAAGTACTCCTGGAGTGATCTAGGAAAACATCAAACATCACACAAACAGTCTCAGGGTCAGCAACCTCGTAAGACTACGGACGCAGAGGCTCTGCTGTACCTTTCTGATGTTAGTACCGATCGGGAATGGAAGGGTTGCGATTGGGTACCCAGGTTGCAGCAAAATGCAGGGACAATCGCAACGTTTTCTCCAAACTCCCGTGGTATGTGCGAGTTATCAATTTCCAGACAATCAACTGACTCAGATACAAAGGACAACAAAGATTCCAGACCACAATCGAGGAAAGAATGAATTGCAAACCAAGCATTGAAACCAGCAGATTGGGTGGAAAGAGTCCACCCACACATACCTAGGCGTGGATGCCTGAAGTACCTTGACTGAGTCCAAGTCGGCGTAGTAGAATCCCGTAAGACTATCGGACGCAGGGCGTCTAACCACTTTGACAGTCAAGTGAAACAAGTACTCCTGGAGTGATCTGGGAGAACATCGAACATACAATCAATCACAGGGTCAGTAACCTCGTAAGACTGGCGACGCAGAGGCTCTGCTGCACCTTTCCGATGTTAGTACCGATCGGGAATGGAAGGGTTGCGATTGGGTACCCAGGTTGCAGCAAACTGCAGGGACAATCGCAACGTTTTCTCCAAACTCCCGCGGTATGTGCGAGTGATCGAGTTCCAGACGATCAACTGGCACAGATGCAAAAGCAAGCAAAGATTTCAAACCATGATCTATGAATGACCGGGTCAGAAGTGGGGTGTCCACTCGCTTTGGCATTCGGTTGCAAGCAACCTCTGCCAAAGAGGGGCATCTGTAGACACCCCACCTTTAGCTACACTGTTGATAGAGATAGCTGGATGAATGGAGGACCGTACCCCCAAATCCCAAGTCCAAACTCAGCCAAACTCACCCTTGTAAGCCCCATTCCATAGCCCAGTTCAAGCCTGAACCCAGCCAACCCAGTCCTAAACATCAGCCTGAAAAACCCCCCATAAGAAAAGCCAGTAAAAAAATCCCAAAAAAGTCAAATTCACTGAGTCAACCCACTGAGTCAACCTGCTGAGTCAACCCATAGAGTCAACTCGTCGAGTCAAAACATCGAGTCAACCCGTCGAGTCAACTCGCTGAGTCAAATCACCAAGTCGACCCGCTGAGTCAACTCACTGAGTCGACCCAACGAGTCAAACAGCAGCCCCGAGGGTGCGACCGTACCTCGCTGGAAATCGAGGAACGGCCGTACGGGCGGCCCATAGCAGGCCGCCCAAAAATATTTACGAGCTCTGCCACTGCTCGCGGCTATAAATACCCCCTCCCCTTCTCATTTCAACACACCACTCAGCCAGAGAGAGCCCGTCCGTCTGAGTCACCCTCTTTCACCCCTTAGCCCATTCCTCCACCAACGAGAGCCCGAGTGAGGAAAGCCAAGCCCTGGTCCAGCCCAGGCTGACCACTGGTCCAAGCCTCCCAAGCCATCCAAGTCTTGATCCAGCCACTCGAAGCCAACCCTTGCGACACCTCCGTCCATCCAGCTACTCTTTTCCAGCATCATCTCATTTGCATCTAGCATAAGTGCAACATTTACTTTTCTTCCAACCCCCCTGCTTCACTGCAAGCACCTTGATTATTCAAGCACACTGCATATGTCTTAAATTAAGCACTTGTCAGTTCGAGCGTATGCTCTGGGCTTGCCCGTTGTTGGAACCTGCCCATCAGAAACTCTTACTGTTCAGACCTGCATTCATGCTTCACTGTAAGCACCTTGATTATTCAAGCACACTGCATATGTCTTAAATTAAGCACCTGTCAGTTCGAGCGTATGCTCTGGGTTTGCCCGTTGTTGGAACCTGCCCATCAGAAACTCTTACTGTTCAGACCTGCATTCATGCTTCACTATAAAGCACCTTGATTATCCAAGCACACTGCATACGTCTTATATTAAGCACCTGTCAGTTCGAGCGTACGCTCTGGGCTTGCCCGTTGTTGGAACCTGCCCATCAGAAACTCTTACTGTTCAGCCCCGCATTCATGCATCATGTCATCTATGAGAATGTACGAGGATTAAAACCGACTTTCAAGTATTAGTTCGATTCTGTGAAGTAGAGACCGTACTTCGGTACGGGCAGTGCGTGGGGTGCTTAACCTCTTCCCACCCTGTAACCGTGATCCCTTACATCGAATCTCTGGCCGCAGATCAAAAGGAGTCATTTTAGAGAAAAGAGTCTTCGGATTCCCTTCTCTAACGTTTCTACGGGGTCTAGCCGACTATAGATTCGAAGTAACTGGCTAGTGGCGACTCTGGTCTTATATAAACTCATTTAAACACATCCAGCTTAACACGACAACCAAACAAAGCCCTTGGGAACGAGGCAAGCCAGTGGCACAAACGGCGATTTCGCACTCACGCATCCTCCTCTCCTTCTTTTCCAGAAAGGGGAAGGGGCGAGAACGTCGTCGTGTGGGAGCGCGGAAACGGCGAGGGTCCACACACTTTTAGCCATTTTTCAAATCCCCCAAAAAAGGTGAGATTTGAAGAGAAATCCTTCCCAACATGGGACCCACTATAATGTGTCCCTAACTATGGGACCCAACCTGATGTATATTTTCCATCCAACTTGTTGATAAGGTCACAAAGACCTGGATGAAGGGACCATACAAATTTCAGTTTAATCCAAAACTTTTGTGCATCATAAAGGTTTCACTCTCCATTTTTTCTTGTTTTATGGTCCACTTTAGATGTGGATTTGCTTTATTTTTTGGACCTTGGCATAAAATGATTTTTAAAAATAAATGAATGGCATGGATTTAAAAATTGAGGCTAATATGGTGGGCATACGGTGGGATTAAAATTTACACCGTCCATTCCTTCATGTTTGATTTCTCTCCGAATCTTGACTGCCAAACAAAAAATCTGGAATTGGTAAGAACTGGAATTGACTCCAATTCATATCATGGAATCCACTTCTCCTCAAATCCATGGTGCCAAACGGGCCATTAGATGAATTGAGTTTAGATTTCGGTTTAGCTGTAGCTTATAGGTTTTATTTTTAGGTTTATGGTTTCGGGTTTAGGGTGTAGGTCTTGGAGACTCAAGCAACTCAAGGATAGCTCCGACACACATCCGGGTCTGCTCCACAGAAAGCGGGCCTGTCCAAATGGCCAGGCCACCCATATTGCTGTCCATAGGAAATGGACAGCTTCCTCATGGTCATAACAGCGGTTCCCACCTTCCAGGGACCCCCGCTCAACACCCGGATAGCTCCGACGCACATCCGGGTCTACTCCATTAATTTCGAGCTAATACATAAACACGGGCCTGTCCAAATGGCCAGGCCACCCATATTGCTGTCCATAGGAAATGGACAGCTTCATCATGGTCATAACAGCGGTTCCCACCTTCCAGGGACCCTCGCTCAACACCTGGATAGCTCCGACGCACATCCGGGTCTGCTCCATTAATTTCGAGCTAATACATAAACACGGGCTTGTCCAAATGGCCAGGCCACCCATATTGCTATCCATAGGAAATGGACAGCTTCATTATCATGGTCATAACAGCGGTTCCCACCTTCCAGGGACCCCCGCTCAACACCCGGATAGCTCCGACGCACATCCGGGTCTGCTCCATTAATTTCGAGCTAATACATAAACACGGGCCTGTCCAAATGGCCAGGCCACCCATATTGCTGTCCATAGGAACAGGACAGCTTCATCATCATGGTCTAAATCGCGGTTCCCACCTTCCAGGGACCCCCGCTCAACATCAACATCAATCAACTACTCTTAATCACAAGTATCATGTTCGTCATCTAATTTGCCACTAAATGATAATATAATAAAATCAGTCGCCCATCCAAGGATGGATAGATTGAAATGCTATCATTATTTCCATTTAAATGCCCAAGCCTAAATTTCGACAGCATCTCCCCCTATCTCTCCAGATATATTTATCTTACATTTCATTTCCACGTCAACTATCCACACATTGTGTGGATTAAATTGACAATGGAATTAAACATAAGAAACATATCCAGAGAGAATAGGAGAGTTACCGCATGAAACTAATGACAGAGCATGTAAATGACAAACAATGATAACATTCCAATCTATCCAACCTTGGACTGTCCAACTGGACAATTTGGCAGATTTCTATACCTCCAAAACACACTTTATCTATGCTCGGCAATATAGAAATCTCCAAATGGGCTAACTGATTCTATTATACTATCATTTGTGGACAAAAATTAACTATTAATAAATCTATCCACAACATACACAAGCACATGAAAATGACAGAATCATCAACACCATGAATCAAGTCTAATCAAATACCTAATGACTATTTTCTGAACAAATAAGTATGTATGGGGTCCACCATGGGAATCGGATTGCGTCCGCATGATCGTGTAGAGTAAAGTCAGTTGGGCCCACCTAGAATGTATGTAATTTATCTATTCCGTCCTTATGTTTTTCCACCTCATTTTATTGGTAAGCATACCAAAATTTAAGCATTTCTAAATCTCAAGTGGACCATGCCATGGGAAACAGTGGGAATAATGATTTCCACCATTCCCAGGCCCTACAGTGATCTTTATTTGTCATCCAACCTGTTCATAAGATCACATGGATATGGATGAAGGGAAAACACAAACATCAGCTTAAACCAAAACTTCCGTGTCCTCCGAGAATTTTTCAATTATAGACATTCAGTTCACACTTGTGGTGTGGTCCACTTTAGGTATTGATATGCTTCATATTTGGGCACCATACTTAAAATTTCCTGCTATGATGGATGGATGGAGTGGATAAAATACGTCCGGCCCTCACAATGGACAACGACGGTGGGCCCCACAGGCAGTGGACAGCGAGGGTGGGCCCCACAGCCAGTGGACAACGACGTGGGCCCCACAGCCAGTGGACAGCGATGGTGGGCCCCCCACAGCCAGTGGACGGAGACGGTGGGCCCCACAATTAGGTATTTCATTTTTTTTTAAATTTATAAATCACAAATTTGAAAATTAAAATTTAAAATCCCTAATTAGGGATTTTAATTTCGAAATCCCTAATTAGGGATTTACTAAATCAGTGGGCCCCACCAAATAGTGGACAGCTAAGGCGGACCCCACATGCAATGGACGGTGGACAGCGATGGTGGGACCCACATGCAACAGCAACGGTGGGACCCACATGCATTGGACAGCGATGGTGGGACCCACATACATTGGATTTTCGTAGTGAGCCCCACAATCAACAATGAAGAGAGAGAGAGAGGAAATGGAGGAAGAAGGAAGGGATAAATTCTTACCGGACGTGGCGGTGGCGTACGAAGGCAGCCGGCGGAGTGTGTTGGCGAGCGGCGGTGGGACGCCGGTGAGATGGCCGACTGAGATGGGTGGATGGCTGAGATGGTGGGACGCCGGTGACCGGACGCCGGACGACGGACGGTGGTCGGCGGTCGGCGACGAGAGAGAAGGACGCTGAAGGCTGGAAGATCGAGAGGGAGATGAAGAGAGAGAGAGAGAGAGAGAGAGAGAGAGAGAGAGAGGGAGAAATGAGGGCCGATCGCGCTGAAGTAAAATTAAATGACTTTTATCGACGAAATTTTTCGTCGGTAAAAGTCAGTTCGAAAACTTTTACCGACGAAACTTTTTGTCGGTAAAAGTCTTCTCACTCTTTGGCGGGAACTTGGCTTATTATTACCGATGACAAGAAACCGTCGGCAATAATGTCTTTTACCGACGAACAATTTCGTCGGTAAAAGTCATAGTTTTTGTTTTTATTTTTAGCGGCGGCTTACTTCGTCGGCAATAAACTTTTTACCGACGAAATTCTTATTTCGTCGGTAAAAGTGTATGGCGGGAACCATTTGGGCGGTGGCGGAAGATTTTTACCGACGAGATTTTGATTTCGTCGGGAAAAGTGGTTTTTCCCAACGAAAATCATTTCGTCGGTAATACTTTCGTCGGTAAAAATCCATTTTCTTGTAGTGTCATCAAACCTGACATCACGGCTCAGGGTGATTTTCTGTGTAACAGGGTCATATATACGATAACCCTTCACACCATCACCATAACCCACAAAGATCCCTTTTTTGGCCCTGTAGTCAAGCTTATCTCTCTCAATTGACGGTATATGAAAGTAAGCCTTATAACCAAAAACCCCTAGACATGAGTAGTTCTTTGTACGACCACTCCACACTTCCTCAGGAATTTTACGTTCAATTGTCATAGAGGGTGACCGATTTATCAATTAATAGGCCGTGTTAATGGCATCAGTCCATAGCTCTTTACCTAACCTAGCATTACTAATCATGGATTGGGCTCTCTCCAAGAGAGTCTGATTCATCCGCTTTGCCACACCATTCTGCTCTGGCATGTGGCACACTGTGTTGTACCTCACGATCTCCTCCTCCTTACAATACGTGTTAAACTCCCTAGAAGTAACTCAACACCATTGTTGGTTTTTAAAACTTTCAGTTTCTACCCTAAATGATTCTCTACCATGGACTTCCAATATTAAAGAGAGGAAAAAAAAAAACACACACACACACACACAAAATAAAACATTCACAGGGCATCCCATCTGCACCACATGGCATGTGCCAACCTTTGATAATTACGAAAGGTCCAATCTGTTCATCAGGTGGGTCTCACTGTGTACATGGCCCTTCATATCAGGCTGGTCCACTCATCAGGTGGTCCACGGTATTGAAAACAAATTTAGGGCTTAAAAGAAGTGGCGTTGTTTTATATGTATATGGTGGGACTCACTGATGGACGGATTAGATCTTTCACACGTTTTTCAGGTCCGCACATGTTGTGCGTGTAGATGTGTTGCTTTTGCACGGCTGTTGACTTAGCCAATCGCAAGAAATAATACCGGCATGCTTAATGTGTGATGAACGGACGTGGATCACGTACTTAGTAACTCAGTACGCAGCGTACTGAGTAAATTTTGTGGGCCCACTGTGATTTATGTGTCTTATCTTATGCCGTCCATCTATTTTACCATCTCATTTTAGAGCATGAGCCCTTAATTGAAGCATATCTAAAGCTCAAGCGGACCGTTCGACATGAAACAGTGGGAATAGTGACGTCCACCGTTGAAATTTTCTTAGGACGCAGAGTGATGTTTATTTGTCATCTAACCTGTTCATAAGGTAAGAAATACATAGGTGAAAGGAAAACACAAATATCATCTTTATCTAAAACTTATGTGGCCCACAACGAGTTTTCAACTGTAGGTGTTCAATTCCCACTGTTTGCTCTAGGGTGGTCGAAATGAGCTTTGAATTGCTTCAATTTTTCGTCAATAGCTTTAAAGTAAGATGAAAACAGATGGACGGAGTAGATAATACACAGCCCCACAGAATTTACTCAGTATGCTACGTTGTACTGAGTTACTCTGAGTAACTCAGAACGCAATTTCCGTACGTGATGACCACCAGAGCTGGAGCTAACCCTTTTTTTTTTTTTTTTTTTTAAATATATATGACCAGGACAGCCTACTCACGACAGTTGTCAATCACTTACCACGCACCGAATACGTGACACTGTACATGTACATGCAAGATCCGAACCGTTCATCAGGTGTACTTCGTCCGAAACGTGCCAAGGGTCGAAAGTTTGGCCATTACAGCTATTAGGTTGGCAATACGTGTATGTTGACTGTGGAGAGTTGGTCACAGTTTTAAATGTCTATTTTCTTCCGGCACATGTCTTGCACCAAATGGCCGAAATGGCCTTTTTTTTTTTTTTTTGGCGGGACGAGTTATACATATATTGTTGTGGGCCACCAGACGAATGACTCGGATATCACATCCAACTGCAACGTTTGGATATTTAATGTAAGTGGAATTTAGGTGACCAGTAGCCATAGTAAGTCTCATAAATTTACACGTCACACGTGTTAATGTTGTTGCAACTTGTAGTAAGTGGGGTTTTTTTGAGAACATTATATAACACAAGACCAGAATCATGCCTTTCTAGTACATTTTACCCGAGGACATGCACATTATACTCTGGTTTCAGTTTGTACAGGTAGGGTAAATAGATCATTGATCCAGACCATTGGTATCATCATCCCCACCTTGGATGGATCATGTCCTAACCTTTTGATCAGTGTACAAAAGATAGACGGTCAAGGAGAGAAACACAGCACCTCTCTGTGTTCAAGTCTCAACCTTGGTCGGTGGAATATTTGAATCTGGGAGGATTTGAGTGAAGAGGCCACTGGTCTGGATCACTTAGACATGGGGTCCACTTGGAAGCTGGAAACCTGGAGCCAAGGATCACAAGATTCCCCGGGCTAGTCTCCTATGATAGTTTCACACCATTTAATAGATGGTGATGACTCATGCTCCTCGTTTTTTTTTAATTTTTTAAGTCATACAATGCACCCATACGGTTAGTCACAAGATGCACCCACCCACCCGTAGGGTTAGTGTGTCTCCTCGCATAAGGCACTGTGGATAGGGTATATCTCTAAAATCAGACTGATCAAGAGAGCCTAATCATCCAGTTAATGTCTATCAAATGGATGGCTAAAAGTAAAAAAGAGAATGGTCTAAATTCAGAGGAAAATTTTGACGGTTAATATGATTATCTCAACGTAAATTTCAGCTAATGCTTCTCTAAAGAGTTTTTTTCTGTGATTTGAAAGGTATGGGTTACCTTACAACAATGTGGAAAAGGCACAATCATTTATAAAAATGGTGGAAAACTGACGTAAGACTCCTGTCCTGATTCCTCTTTACCAGTGCACCTAACTGAGAGTTACATGATGAGGTTGAGCGTCTTAGTATTATAAGATTTTCGGATCCACCGGTTCTAGAGCGTGGTTCAGTTTTAGGTTTCTAGAAGCGAGGCCCACGGTTAGGTGATCCAAACAGATGATATGGTAGGCCCCACCGTGGAGAGGTATGAACCAAACATCCTAAAAAAGTATAAGAATTGGGACCTTTCACTAGGTGGCCAGAGACTGCCGGATACGAGGAATTTGGTAGGAGGAGAAGAAAATTTATTAGGGATTCACCATTAACTAAAATCTAGAATTTTACTGTAGGCAAGAGATCATAGAATTACAAAAACCTAAGGATCAAACGAATTGATTGGATTTAAATTACATTACCGAGAAGGAAGCTGTTGGGCATAATTTTCTTGCATACCGTCTCTATTTTACTCATTGGAAATTATTTGAAATTTTAGCTCTAAATTATTATTTGAAAGTAAATAAAATAATAAAATGAAAAATAAAGCAAATCTACATCAACAGTTTTGGTACATGGGCCATAGTTCACACCAAACAAAAAAGGCCAACATGGAGATTATTGGTACATGGGCCATCGTAGGTGAACTCCATGACATCAACAGTTTGGATCACTGATGGTCTCAACATCTCGTTCTGTCCATTCTATAAAACATATTATCATCATATGATGATGTAATAGCAAGTGAAAGGCCACCAGCCAGTCACCAAAGAGCCTCCCACCAAATCGCTTCTAGAAGGAAGGGAAAAGAATAAAAAACAAAACAAAACAAAACAAAATGCCCAGTCAAACGCTTATAAATCAGCATATCTAAGCTGTGCTGAGAGAGAGAGAGAGAGAGAGAGAGAGAGAAAAGGTGCCATGGGCAGGTCTCCATGCTGTGAGAAAGCACACACAAACAAGGGGGCATGGACCAAGGAAGAAGACGAACGGCTTATCGCATACATACGTGCTCATGGCGAGGGATGCTGGCGCTCCCTACCGAAAGCAGCGGGCCTGCTACGTTGTGGCAAGAGCTGTAGGCTTCGTTGGATCAACTACCTCCGACCCGATCTCAAGAGAGGCAACTTCACCGATGAAGAGGACGAACTCATCATCAAGCTCCATAGCCTTCTCGGTAACAAGTATGCCGCCCCATATTTTTAATTATCCTCCTATTTTTATTAAAACTTTTGTGCATATTTGAAACCCTAGACTTTTTTCCTGTTTCTCTAAATCAAAGTCGATTTTCTTAAGAGGGGAGGTTTTACTATATAGTGATACAACTGTATTTTCAGCTATATGGGTGCCATAGTTGCTTGCAAGTCTTTTAGTACTATGGTCCAGCCCAATTCATCCATTTTCTTGGACTTCACTATCAGAAATTTGAAATCGTTGCTCGCTCGGCCAATAGAATTATTTTCGAAGCAGTATTTTCACATTTACATGCAGTGGTACAATGATAGGGCTGACTATTGTAATAGAACCCACTTAAATCTGCATTTTTAGGTTACATGTTAGGGAATATTTATAACTTTGAAAAAGAAATCAACTATATATATATATATATCTTATTTGAGAAAAAAATATGGAAGTTAGTTTATGATTCCAAGGTTTTACTTAAGAAAAATGTGGATTCTAATTTCTTTAAAAAAAAAAAAAAGAAAAAAAAGAAAAAAAAAGTAGTAGAAGAAGAAAAACCGTTCAAATTGCAGGCTTCGAAGAGAGCTTTTGCCGCTTGACTATTAACCTCTTAACTTTCTGAGGTGAAATGAACTACAAACAAAGTAACAAAATCATGTTTGGGTTCGGTAGTTTCTTTTCCTTTCTTTATTTCTTTCTTTTTTCCCCCTAAGATTCCATGGTAATTTTCCATGCCCCGCTTTGGATTCTCCATCCAAACAAGCCGATTCTGAGTCCTTGGCTGGTCTATATGATAATCAAACGACTTTTTCACATTTAATGGAGTCTCAGCTGCTTACAATTTCAAAAAAAAAAAAAAAAAAAAGAAAAAAAAAAAAAGAGAGTCCTACTTACACTTCTGTTACTAATAGTAGAGCCCAATCATGTGTGTTCTTAGATTTCACTCAAGCTATATTTGAACATGCTGTGGTACAATGGTTTTTCACATATAATTGTTCCTTAACTCCCTACACTTCTTTTAATATGGTAGAGGAGCCTAATTCATCTATCTTAGATTTGGTAAAGCTGACGGGAATCATCTACAACACCTATTTTATGTTGTACATAAAACACTCAAGCTCTTTGTGCCCACCATAATTTATATGTAGAACCCACTCCTTCCATCAGATGATAATCCAAAAGATCAGCCTCATACAAAACTCAAGTGGGCTACACCACTGTGAATAACGTAAACTGCAAATAAAAATAACACTACGTTCGCACACTATGGCCCGAAAAGTTTTGGTTCAGATTGATTTTTGTATCTTCCCTTCATCCCAGTGATTCATACCTGATATATGGATATAGAGAAATACATACACAATGGTGACCCCACAGACAAACCTATGGTTGGCGTCCCACCCCCATTGATCCCTGTGATGTAGGACACCTGAGTTGTGGATCTGGCAGATTTGCAACCCCATGAATATCATGGAGGAATGCACATGATGGACTGGAGTGTCTTTCTGATCATATGCACCATGGTGGGACCTAAAGAGATTTTGAGTATTTTACATGCTGCGTAGAACCAATGTTGTTGATGATTCTGGTCCTAGAAGAAGAACCTAATTCATGTTCTTCCTTAGATTATACTCTTTTGGTCTGCCTCACCCTTTTCCCAAGCCTAGGGACTATTTTGCCAAATTTCTTATAGAGAATTGTCCTGTTGCCCATGTATTCTCTACCTACCACTAGTGTCGGTTTCGGATAGATGTAATCTTTTTTCTTTTTTCATTTTTTTTTTTTTGTTTTTTTGTTTTTAGTGGTGGAGCTTTTCTTGGGAGCATGGCATAAGTTATTTAAGCTCCATGCTGCAGGATTCTGCATTGTTTCTCAGACAATATGATAAATGAAGAACTATTTTCATGTATATTTTTTACTATGATATTTCACAAATAATGGTACTTTTTTTTTTCTTTCTTTTTATTGGTGAAAGGTGGATCAGTGCCACCGAGGTGTATATTGAATGAAACAAGAAGGTAGACCTCACCTAACACAATCAGATCCCCACCTTACCCTCAAAAGAAAGAGCTATACAAATTTATACAAATGGTATACACATATCCTTTGCCCTCTATACTAAACATAAAGGTGTCTTATCTGCATAAACGTCGAGAACCAAATTCAATTATATTCTTAGATGTCAGTATTGAAATCTTGAGCCCTGGCTCGGTCATTTTCTACTAAAGCTACACCTAAGCCATTTTTTTTTTGTTTTTTTGGGCCCCCTTCTTTCTGTGGATATATAGGTGGTCACTGATAGCGGGACGGCTACCAGGGAGAACTGATAATGAAATCAAGAACTATTGGAACACCCATATCAGGAGAAAGCTATTGAGTAGAGGAGTGGACCCCTCGACACATCGGCCAATCCACGACCACCCCATCTCAGACATCACCATCTCTTTCAGCAAAGAAGAGGAGAAAGTCGTTGGAATCAGCCACCCAGACGATAAGGTCAAGGGCCAAGAAACACCCCACCGGTGTCCAGACCTCAACCTTGAACTTTGCATCAGCCAACCTTCCTATCAACAACAACCTCCAGATCCCCTGAAGAGTGGGAGAAGCCTTTGTTTCTCCTGCAGCTTGGGCTTGCAAGAGAGCAAGGATTGCAGTTGTAATAGCTTCTTAGGCCAGCAAACAGGGGTGTTGGATTATAGAAGCCTGGAAATGAAGTGAAATGGAATTCGAATGTATGCAATAGAAATGTTCCAATGACTCCTATTTTCTATTTCTTATGTTTGTGCAATTATTGGCATATAACCAAAGTGGACCGCATATTATCTCATCTCTATTCATCAAAGTCATATAGAGCAAGGGTTCAATAACCACATTATCAGCGTAGAATGGCTGACCATTGAAGTTGTTTTAGAACAGTCTAAAGGCCATTGTCATGAAAAAAAATCCATTTATTTCTTTTCTTTCAATCTTTCTTTTTTAATAAATGGACTGGTATAAAGTCTAAAGGCCATTTTCATGAAAAAAAAAATCCATTTATTTCTTTTCTTTCAATCTTTCTTTTTTTAATAAATGGACTGCTATAACACGTTTTATTAGCCAAAGTTGCAGTATTGTGTCATTTAAATGGTTCAGCAATGGCTCTTGACAAAATAAGAAAAAATCAAACTTAAAATAAATAAATGAAAATTAAATAGCAGCTCAAGATTCAAAATATCATTTGAAACATGTGATACGATCATGTGAAGTTACCGCCCTACATTCCCCGTAGAAAACGTTTTGGAGGTTTGCTAATTCCACACACACACACACACAGATATATATATATATATATATATATATATATATATATATATATATATATATATCCGCATGCAGCATATATCTGCAAATACGAAACATGGTATGTGGGATCTGAGCATTCCATAAAGTTGTAAATAATGCTTAAATCTTCTGCCTATAATTTCACACTTTAGGTGGGCCATAATGTTCAAATTAAGTAAATTGTTGGTTATTTTTTTCCCTTTCTAGGTTTCAATATGCTGCGGCCACCTGAGCTGTGAAATGCCTAATTATTATTATTATTATTATTTATTTTATGCCAGAAGATCTAAGAGTGTATCTCACCTGATTGAAAGTTCAGATCGCATGTTCAGGAAAAAAATCCGTTTATTGATCTTTAATATGGGATTTCACTAAATTTATTTGGAGAGGGATGTACCAATTGCCAATAAATTAATATCGGCAATATACTTTGGTATTGGAATGTGTCATTGGTACAACCAATACAAACGAATGATGCAGTCTGATACATGGTCACGATCATGATACAAACATATATATATATATATATATATATATATATATATATATATATATATATATATATATATATATATATATAACTCCCAATGATTTTTTTGCAATAGGCTCTCAATACAAAACCATATACATTAGGATATTTCGAAGCTAGCTAGCACCAGCTGTTGTAACAGGCCTAATGTCCAATAACTGCCGTTATTCGAGTATGATGGTTGTTACAAAATGTAACGACATCGGACTGAAATCAATGAACGGCAGTTAGACTAACCATGATTTATGTTTACCTAGAAAACCTGGAATTTTTGGCCAAGGTGTGTTTACTAAATTTTTCTTGATAGTTCTTGGTCCTGCAGCGTTAGTGGTTTATGTTGTTTTATGTTATTTTTGCAATTACATGGCCTGACTGGTGTATGTAATCTACACTTCTCGTTTGATGCATTCGAGCTTGTATGAATAAGACATGAGATGATGGAAATTTAAGGTGGGTAGGTAGCCAATCTCCTCACGTACACATATGAATACATACATTATATTGGGAAAGGATGCACGAACCAATGGATCTCACAATCTCCAACTCACTGAATTATGGACTATCTAAGTTGGATGAAACAAACTTGAATATCTAAGATGAATAAAACCAATCACCACACACACGAAACAATGATTTTTATGTGAAAAAGCTTTTGGGAATAGAAGTAAAAACCACGAGACCTCTTCTAGTCAACAAATCTACAATGTAAATGTGTTACACAGTGATCATGAATTATAACAACACTCGGATCCAAAATCTTCACCCTTAAGTGGATTACGATAAAAGAGTAATTAACAAAGAGATCTCACCACTGAGGACCTTTAAGAGGTTATGAACTGAAACTGGCGATGTGGATGAACTTCACGAACCCAAGCTTCTTCTTCTTCTTCTTCTTCTTCTTCTTCTTCTTCTTCTTCTCTCTCTCTCTCTCTCTCTCTCTCTCTCTCTCTCTTCGATCTTCTTCTCTGATCTCTTCTCAAACTCTTCTTTTTCTCTCTCTTTTTAGGTCGTATTTGTTCTATCTTATTAACCCTAATCCTGCTATAACCATGCTTATATAGCACTTAAGCCAAGAATAGAAACAAAATGCGCAAGCTACGTAAAAGATTCCCGTGGCCATCAGTCGACCGACCTAAGCGTTCGGTCGCCTGAACATGGCTAAATATGTCTATAGAATCCCAGAGGAAAAACATCGAGTTTCAGTCGGCCGAATACCAAACTTCGGTCGCCCAAAACTATCCAAGGCAATCCAGCAAGCAACTGACTAATCCGGGTGAGTTTCGGCCAGCCAATCCAGCATGGTCGACTCGAACTACAAATCTCTCCTCACTCTTGAAGAGGAAAACCCCATCAAATCTCTCCTTTCCGACTCAAGAGGGTTTAACTTGAAATTGCGTCACTTTGATTACATTTGTGGACACGTATACGTGCGGAAGCTTAGAAGAGCAACTAGAATTATGGCTAACTCCTAGAACGGAGGCGATTAGGACCTTTTGAAATTATTTTTGCCTACTTAAACAAATTAACAATTTAAACTAAGTAAGCAATAACACTTCGGCTTCCAAGCTTAAGTGAGTCCAATCACAAGATTAACAAATGATTAAGCAATAAGCAACCTAGTCTAAGGATGCATAGATTATGAGAGGATAGATCATAAAAGCTCAAGTCTACTAAAGAATTGAAAGTACATCTTGTGTGTGTGTAGATGTGCCTAACAAGTTCCTAGCGTATATTCTAATTAAGCATTCATAATTAAACAATTAAATACAATGCATAATAAGAAATGTGCTCAAATACAATCACAAACACAATGATGTATAATGGTTCGACTTTGGGTCTACTCTACTCTTGGTTTAAGTACTCAACCCCTTTGAGTACACTAGCATTCACTAGGGAGCTTAAATCAGGTTTCTCCCAACTTAGGTGTTTTAACTCGAATTCGACCAACTGGGGAGTTTACAGGTTCCTTCCAACCTACACGTTTACACCCGTGTTGGTGGCTCACCTTGGAGACTTGTTTAGGCCTAACAAACGTGCCAAGGAATGACAAACATCCTTAGACTTTAGGCCTAACAAACGTGCCAAGGATCAACAAATATTTTTTTCGGCTTAACTAACAAGCCAAGGATCGACATATGACCCTAAATTTGAGTTTGACAAACGAACTCTACACTCAACTCCCACCGGAAAAACAACGGATGGACTCTAACAAATGACAACCTTACTTGTCATATTCGAGCCCCGTTGTTGCGCCACTTCAGGTTGATTTTTCTCGCTCTCCCATGCTTGAATCAGCTCCCCTTGTGCTCCCATAATCTTTGATGTCGTTATGTCACCAATGCTCCAGCTCCAAGATTAGTTACCTTGCATATGATGCTCCGACAGAGATGCCCAAGATGTTAGGAGGTGATGAAACCTCTACAAATGGTAAGAAATGAATTTCTTACAGGAATACAACTATTTAGATTCCTAGGTGGTGTTTAGATAAAATATTTACCAATGATTAATATATCTAAACTCCTAGGAATTAAGAGGGAACAAGTCCATTCTTATTTGGGCTTTAAATGCTCTAAGCTTGTGATAAATCACAAGGAGAATGACTTACAATGGTTTAAAAGTAGAGCTCCTAATGGTATACAATGGTGGTAGCTTCTAACTCCTCAAAATTTCTCCCTTAAGTCCAAAAATGAATCCCCCTCCTTTTATAGATATTCTTCCAATGGTTAACAAGGGCAGATTCATG
Organism: Liriodendron chinense; assembly: GCA_003013855.2. NCBI lineage: Eukaryota > Viridiplantae > Streptophyta > Magnoliopsida > Magnoliales > Magnoliaceae > Liriodendron > Liriodendron chinense. The sequence continues at coordinate 2,138,700 of PVNU02003292.1, forward strand.
CATCTTTGATTGATCGAAAAAAGGTTTGATTGATCGGAGGTCACATCTGATTGATCGGAGACCTGTCCGATTTATCGAAATATGCTCTAGTAAATTTTCCAAATTCTCTTGAACAAATTTTGATTGGTCGGAACTTGGTTCGATTGATCGGAAGGACCACATCTGATTGATCAGAGGCTCTATCCGATTGATCAGAAATCTGTCCAGAGAGTTTTGAAAATTCTTTGGACCATATTTTGATTGATCGGATGAACTTTCTAATTGATCGAAGTCTCATCGGAACCAATGTCCGATTAATCTTCGATCAATCAGAAACTATTGTTTGGGATGATTTGTTTACAACAGCTTCCCCCTCTTTTATTAACCTAATTATTATGTTTTTTTATATAATCTAAAGCTAATAAGGATGATTAAGGGTATTCCTAGTTGGTCCAAGTCATCTAAGAGGATTTGGGTGTTTTGGATCAAAGGGTTAGGGTCACCAAGGCATCTCATTTATCTGTTATTCTTCCTTGATGCTTCTGGTCCACTTGAATCTTCGGTCTTCAGCTTGCCAAGGCTCAATCGAGATTACAAACGAGGACCCAGGTGATTGACAAATAAGGTGCACTTGTATGCCATAGAAAAGTGCACTAACAATCTCCCCCTTTATTAATTATGTGATAAAAACCTAACCTAAGATCATGTTATGGTCCATACTAATGACACTACCAAAACAAAATATATTACATGTCAAATCGAAATCAATATTATAACTCAAAACATTAAGACATGTAACTAAGCAAGCTCATCTTGATTGCTCCCTCATAACCTGTCAATCTTGTAAGACAAAACAAAAAAAACTTATTTTAGTGGGACTTGATATTCCTCTCCCTTTTTATCAGCAATTGACAAACTAATCTCTCCCTTAATGATATATCAATTAAATAAGGGAATGAGATATTTAAGTGTCGCAATTATAACTATAAAAACATGATAACTAGAGAGAGTATAGGGTGCATGAACAATAAAACATGGAGCATGCATGAGAACATAATCAATAAGAAATTGTAACTATTTAAGGATAGTTGATAATGCATAATTGGTTATTCTTAAGATATGCATTAAGCAATGAAGGCACAGGGCTTATATCCCAATCAACCAACCTCTTCAAAAATTCTGTACATCATGACCAAAGCAAAGATTAACATACAATTAAACATAAAACTCAACAAGATTAGCTAATCTAAGCAGGTTGATAGTCTAGCAATAGGGTATACCAATTGAAAACAATGTTAAACTATCGTTGATGGGCTAATGAGGCTAGAATCTCTGATATACCCCTAATAACAAAATGAGGCTGAAATCCTCAGATTTTTCTATAGATTTCATTTCTAGCTACATTTTCTAACTATGTTTAGTTTAATTATCCTAAGGGTAACTAATTTCCACAACACCCTCATATAATGTAGCATCAGGTGAGGGGTTGGGAACCTTTTACTCCTAGAAGGGAAAGCGGTCGGGATCCTCTCTTAGATTAGGGAGAAGAGAGGTAGTGGTGGAAGCTATGAAAATTCTCATTAGTTTGTGGCTCCCATCACTAGTGGAGTCACTAGATTCAGATTTGGAGTACTCCTCCGTGTCATCCCAAGTGGCTGTTATAGCCTTTTACCTTTTGGTTTAGGTGCTTTTGGATAATCCAGGACAATGTGGCCACGATGACCGCAACCGTAACATCGGACAAATGAGGATTTGGATGATTTTTCTTTATGTTTATCACCTTTTTTGTCCTTCTTGTCACGGCTACTCTCTTGATCGAACTTGAGGAATTTCTTGAACTTCTTATCTAGTTCATCATCCTTATCACTATCTTCGAAAGACTCACTCTTACTCTCCTTTTGCCTATGTGAGTGTCTATGTGAAATCTTTAAGGCGATCGATGTTCTTCTTCCTAGAGGGGGCCTTAAAGTGTAGTTCATGAGTTTGTAAGAAACCTATGAGTTCTTCTACTTTCTTATTTTTTATATCTTTACACTCTTCCAAGGCAACTACATTGGTGCCAAATCTTTTAGGAAGGGACCTAAGTGTTTTTCTACATATCCTTCCTTCCGAAACCATTTGCTCTAAGGCAAACATGGAGTTACAAATATCAAAAGGTTTTGTGTAAAACTCCATGAAAGTTTCAGTCTCTTGCATACTAATGTTTTCAAATTTAGTGGTCAAGAGCTGAAGCTTCGAGCATCTTACTGTGCTAGTTCCCTCGTGGGTAACCTTAAGTATATCCCACACTTCTTTTGCAGTTGTGCATGTGAGAATGTGTTGAAATTCTTTCGAAAAAACCGCATAGCAAACCGCATTGAAAGCTTTGGCATTTGCCATGTATTGATCTCTCTCATGATCATTCCATTTTTCATCATCTTTGAGAATGACCATGATCTTACCATCAACCTACACTTGTTCCGTGGGTATGGAATATCCATGTTATGTCCTTACCCACATAGATCGGTTCAAGGATTGTAAGAAAATCATCATCTTAGCCTTCCTATATGCGTAGTTAGACTCGTCAAGAATGGTGAACGGTTAATGGTACCCCTAGACATTATGCTAGTGCTCTGGTATCGGATCTCACTCTAGACGATTAAGTCCTTGAAGAGCAGCCTGCTATGATACAAATTAAAATTGCATCACTTTAATTACACTTGTGGATGCGTATGCGTGCGAAAGCTTAGAGTAGCAACTAGAATTATGGCTAAGTCCTAAAAGGGGGTTGATTAGGACCTTTTGAAATTCTTTTTGCCTACTTAAATAAATTAACAATTTAAACTAAGTAAGCAATTACACTTCGGCTTCCACGCCTAAGTGGGTCCAATCACAAGACTAGCAAATGATTAAGTAATAGGCAACCTAGTCTAAATATTCATGGATTATCAAATGACTATACTAATTAAGCTTCTAATCTATGCAACCTAAGTAGACTATGAGAGGATGGATCATTGAGCTCAAGTCTACTCAAGAAGTGAAAGTACATCTTCTGTGCGTGGATGTACCTAACAAGTGCCTAGCATACATTCTAATTAAGCATTCATAATTAAATAATTAAATATAATGCATAATAAGAAATGTGATCAAATACAATCACAAGCACAACGATGTATAATGGTTCAACTTTGGGTCTACTCTACTCTTGGTTCAAGTGATCAACCCCTTTGAGCACATCGGCATTCACTAGGGAGCTTAAATCAGGTTCTTCCTAACCTAAGTGTTTTAATTCGAATCCGACCAACCGGGGAGTTTACAGGTTCCTCCCAACCTACACATTCACACTATGTTGGTGGCTCCCCTTGAAGGCTTGTTTAGGCCCGACAAATGTGCCAAGGAGCGACAAACATACCTAGACTTTAGGCCCAATAAACGTGCCAAGGATCAGCAAACATCCCTAGACTTTTCAGCTCAACTGACAAGTCAAGGATAGAAAAATGACCCTAAATTCGAGTTTGACAAACAAACTCTACACTCAATTCCCACCGAGAAAACAGTGGATGAACTCTAACAAATGACAAGCTTACTTTTCAGATTTGAACCTCGTTGTTGAGGCACTTTAGGTTGCTTCTTCTCGCTCTCCTGTGCTTGAATCAGCTCCCCCTGTGCTCCCTCGATCTTTAATGTCGTTGTGTCACCAATGCTCCAACTCCAAGATTAGTTACCTTGCATATGATGCTTCGATGGAGATGCCTAAGGTGCTAGGAGGTGGTAAAACCTGATCTACAAATGGTAGGAAATTAGTTTCCTATAGGAATACATCTACTGGATTCTTAGGTGGTGTTTAGATAAAGGATTTAGCAATGATCAAGGTATCTAAACTTTTAGGAATCAAGAGTGAAGAAGTTTATTCTTATTTGAGCTTTGAATGATCTAAGCTTGTAATGAATCACAAGGAGAATAACTTATAATGGGTTAGGATTAGAGCTCCTAATGGTATACAATGGTGGTAGTTTCTAATCCTCAAAATCCCTCCCTTAAGCCTAAAAATGAATCCCCCTCCTTTTATAAATATTCTTCCAACGGTAATAAAATGGACAGATTCTTGCATCTCTGATTGATCGTAAAAAGCTCGATTGATCGGAATATGTTGCAGTGAATTTTCTAAATTCTTTGGAATAAATTCTGATTGGTCGGAACATGGTCCGATTGATCGAAAGGACCACATTCGATTAATCGGAGGCTCTGTCCAATTGATCAGAAATTTGTCCAAAGAGTTTTGAAAATGCTCTAGACCATATTCTGATTGATTGGAGGAATTGTCCGATTGATCGTAAGCCCATTAGAACTGATGTTCGATTGATCAGAGATCAATCGAAAACTGTCATTTGGGCTGATTTGTTTACAATAGCTTCGCCCTCTTTTATTAACCTAATTTATTATGTTTTTCTATATGATCTAAGGCTAATAATGATGATTAAGGGTATTCCTAGTTGGTCCAAGTCATCTAAGAGGATTTGGGTGTTTTGGATCAAATGATTAGGGTCACCAAGGCATCTCATTTACCTGTTATTCTTCCTTGATGCTTCTAGTCCACTTGAATCTTTGGTCTTCAGCTTGCCAAAGCTCAATCGAGATTACAACACGAGGACCCAGGTGATTGACAAATAAGGTGCACTTGTATGTCAAATAAAAGTGCACTAATATAACTGTCTGGAAGCCCATTAGGCTTCTACAAGCCTCAAACTTGTCCTTACCCAATGCCTTGGTCATCATGCATGTCCAACCCATTGTCATCAATATGGATCTTCTCAAGCTATAACACCTTATTCTCTAGAGTATTTCTAATCTACCAATACAAAACTTCTGTGTGCTTTGACTTGGAATGATGGCTTGGATTCTTCCTCAAGTATATAATACTTTGGCTATCACAGTAAACCACGTGCTTTTCTTAGTTTAGATAAAGTTCCTGTGAGAATCATTTCATCCAAAGTATCTCATTGCATGCTTTGCGACTATTATATATGTTAGTGCAGTTTTCTGTGGCATACTAGTGCACCTTGTTTGTCAATCACTTACGTCAGTGAGTCTAGTGTCGGTTGAGCCTAATGAAGACGAAGACCGAAGACTCAAGTGGCCCTGCTGCATCAAGGAAGAAGATACAGGTAAAAGTGATGCATTGATGTGCCTTAACCTTGACCAAAACCCAACCCCTTAACCTCTTTGATGACCTTGACCATATTAGGGAACCTTTAGTCATCATAGATTGGCCCTAGGTGTCCCAAAACATCACCTAAAACTTGGCCTAAGTGAGAGGGTTGGAGAATGGATGGGTCAGCAAAACAGTAGGCTGAACCCAGGCCTGTCCGACCGGTCACGACCGGTCGTGGACCCCTGGCCGACCGGTTAAGATCGGTCAGACAGACAGTCCAGACAATCAGCAGGCTGATTGGTGTGTCCAGGCCATAGGGCCGACCGATTGTGGACCCTGGACGACCGGTTATGGACCCCTGGCCGACCGGTCTTGACCGGTCGTGCAGAGCACTATCCTTAAGACAGCGTGTTCTGTCTCAGCTCTGGCCTATGGCCGACCGGCCGTGGACCATGGACGACCGGTCATGGCCCCCGGCCGACCGGTCGTGCGACCGGTCGGCACTAGCCGTTATTTGCCCGTTTTCAAACCGTTGTGCATTCTTTTATAAATGGGCTTGGCTTGTTTTGAGGGGCAAGGAGGGGATTTCGAGAGGAGTGAAGCCACCATTATTGGAGACCATTTGAGGCTCATTCCCAACCTATGCAAGGCATCTTCCTTGTGCTTTAACATAAGATTAGAGCATTCCAAGCTCATGAAGAAGATGACCTTCATCCCTTCTTGATCTCTAGAGTTTGGAACATTCTTGATTGGTAAATCCCTGTCCAAAACTCTATGATGAGATCGTTGTAGGAGAGAACCTCTAGGCAACCCATTCCCATTAGTTGTAGAGTTCTCAAACCTACCCTTCTAGGACCTTGGGCATCTCAAAGGCATCACATGCAAGGTGTTTGATCAAGTGTGGCTGAGGCATTGGCGACGCAACGGCAACACGATCGTGGGAGCAAGGGAAGCTGATTGAAGCACGGGAGAGTGGAGATCAAGCAACCCGAACCGGCGCTAAACAAGGGGCTCATCCGACAAGTAAGGTTGTCCTTTTTAAGAGTCCATCTGGAGTTTGTTTGTCAAACTCGATCTAGGGATGTTAGCCGTTCCTTGGCCCGTTTGCCGGGCCTAAACTAAGTCTCCAAGGGGGAGCCTCCGTCACGGGAGTGAACGTGAGTCGGGTTGAGAGTTAGCCCTTTGTCCAAAACTTCGGTCATGGTTGAGAGGTGAACCGGTAAAACCTCCGTGTAAAGCTTGAGAGGTGAACCTCATTTAAAACCTCCGATAGTAAATGTCGGTGTGCTCAAAGGAGTTGAGTACTTGAACCGGGAGTGGAGTAGACCCAAAGTCGAACCACTATACATGCTTGTGTTTGTGATTGAATTGAGCACATTTATATCTTAGCATTGTTAGTTTAATTGTTTAATTATGAATGCTTGATAGGAATGTATGCTAGGCACTTTAGGCACATCCACACACAAGATGTACCTTCACTAGTTGTGTAGACTTGAGCTCATTGATCCACTCTCATAAGTCTACATAAGTTGCATAGGTTGTGATCTTGATTAGTTGAATCATTTATTTACCTATGCATGCTTTAGACTAGGATTGCTTATTGATTAACCATATGCTAGTCTTGTGATTGGACCCACTTAGGCTTGGAAGCCTAAGTGTTCTTGCTTACTTTGTTTTATTTGATAATATATGTTAGTAGGCGAAAAGATTTTGATAAGGTCCTAATCCCCCATCCTATACGTTTAGCCATAATTCTAGTTGCTCTTTAAGCTTCCGCACATACTTGGGTGTCGTGTTAGACTACCCGACATACTTTCATTTGGTATCAGAGCGGGTTGCTCTTCAAGGACGTAACCGTCTAGAGTAAGATCCGGTATCGAAGCACTAGCATGATGTCTAACCGAGATGGGAGTACCACCAACCGTCCACCATTCTTTGACGAGTCTAGCTATGCCTATTGGAAGGCTAGAATGAGAATTTTTCTCCAATCCATGGACCGTCCGGTGTGGCTAAGCACACAAAATGGATACACCTTGCCCACCGTGCAAGTGGAGGTTGATGGGAAAAGCATTGTCATTTCCAAAGATGATTCCAAATGGGATGACACAGAGAGAGCACAATACATGGCGAATGCCAAAGCTCTCAATGCGATTTGCTGTGAGGTTTCCCCGGACGAATTTCAGCGCATTCTCACATGCGCAACTGCAAAGAAGCGTGAGATATACTTGAGGTTACCCCGAGGGAACAAGCACAGTAAGACGCTCGAAGCTTCAGTTCTTAACCACCAAATTTGAAAACATTAAGATGGAAGAGTCTGAAACTTTCATGGAGTTTTATACTAAATTGTCAGATATTTGCAACTCCATGTTTGTCTTGGGTGATCGAATCCCAGATGGTAGGATTTGTAGAAAAATTCTTAGGTCCCTCCCAGATAGATTTGACTCCAAGGTTGTTGCCTTAGAGGAGTGTAGAGACATAGATAACATGAAAGTAGAAGAACTCATAGGTTCCCTACAAACTCATGAACTACACTTTAAGGCCCCCTCTAGAAAGAAAAGCATCGCTCTTAAGTCCTCTCACAAACATAAGAAAATTAAGAGTAAGACGGAGGAAGATAGTGATGATGAGGATGATGAGGAAGAGAAGTTGAACAAAAAATTCAAGAGATTCCTCAGATTTGATAGAGGGAATAGCCGTGACAAGAAGGACAAGAAGGGTGATAAACATAAAGGAAAATCATCCATACCTTCATCCATCCGTTGTCACGGTTGCGGTCGTCGTGGCCATATTGCCCCGGATTATCCGGAAGGGCCTAAACCGAAAGGTAAAAAGGCAATGGCTGCCACTTGGGATGATACGGAGGAGTCTGAATCTGGTGACTCCGCTTGTGATGAGAGCCAATATAAAGATCTTGCTCTCTCGGCCTCCACCACAACCCCTCTTCCAGCTTATCTAAGAGGGGATCCCAACCGCTATCCCTTCTAGGAGAAGAAGGAGTTCCCAACCCCTCACCTCATGCTACATTTTATGAGGGTGTTTTGAAAATTAGTTACCCTCAGGCTAATCAAACTAAACATAGTTAGTGAGGGTAGCTAGAAATGCTTTAATAGGAAAATCTGAGGATTTCAGCCTCATTTTTGTGTGTATGGGCAAATCAGAGGATTCAAGCCTCATTAGCCCAAATTTCGATAATTTAGCCTTACTTTTATTTGATACATTTGCTTGCTAGATTATCTTCTAGCTTAGATTAGCTCATCATCTTGAGTTTTATGCTTCATTGTATGCTAATCTTTGCTTTATATTGGTCTTGATATACCATTAGGGGAGGTTGGTTGATTGGGCTATAAGCCCTTGTGCCTTTATTGCAAATGTATATCTTTGACCAATTATGCATGATTAACTATGCTTAGATAGTTACATTTTCTTGTTAATCATGTTCCTTAGCATGCTCCATGCTTTTATGATTCATGCACCCTATACTCTCCTTGTTAGCATGTGCTTATAGTTATAATTGCGACATACTATCTACTCTTACCTTAACCTTATTGGTATATCATTAAGGGGGAGAGAATAGTTTGTCAATTGCTAACAAAAAGGGAGAGAAAGATCAAATCCCACCAAAACTAGTTAGCTATGTTTTGTGATGCAGGGATTGACAGGTTATGGGGGAGCAAATTGAAGAGGAGCAGCTTAGTTTAGGCATGTCAAGAGTCCTGTAATTAATTCATTATCATGTAATATCTTGAACATGTATTTTATTTTGGTAGGTTAAGTTTTTGTAAGTAATTGACAAAGGGGGAGATTGTTAGTGCACTTTTCTGTGGCATACTAGTGCACCTTGTTTGTCAATCACTTACGTCAGTGAGTCTAGTGTCGGTTGAGCCTAATGAAGACGAAGACCGAAAACTCAAGTGGCCCTGCTGCATTAAGGAAGAAGATACAGGTAAAAGTGATGCCTTGATGTGCCTTAACCTTGACCAAAACCTAACCCCGTAACCTCTTTGATGACCTTGACCATATTAGGGAACCTTTAGTCATCATAGATTGGCCCTAAGTGTTCCAAAACATTACCTAAAACTTGGCCTAAGTGAGAGGGTTGGAGAATGGATGGGTCAGCAAAACAGTAGGCTGAACCCAGGCCTGTCCGACCGGTCACGACCGGTCGTGGACCCCTGGCCGACCAGTGAAGACCGGTCGGACAGACAGTCCAGAGAGTTAGCAGGCTGATTGGTGTGTGCAGGCCATAGGGCCGACCGGTCGTGGACCCTGGACGACCGGTTGTGGACCCCTGGCCGACCGGTCTTCACCGGCCGTGCAGAGCACTATCCTTAAGACAGCGTGTTCTGTCTCAGCTCTGGCCTATGGCCGACCGGTCGTGGACCATGGACGACCGGTCGTGGCCCCTGGCGGACTGGTCGGCACTAGCCATTATTTGCCCATTTTCAAACCGTTGTGCATTCTTTTATAAATGGGCTTGGCTTGTTTTGAGGGGCAAGGAGAGGGATTTCGAGAGGAGTGAAGCCACCATTGTTGGAGACCATTTGAGGCTCATTCCCAACCTATGCAAGGCATCTTCCTTGTGCTTTAACACAAGATTAGAGCATTCCAAGCTTATGAAGAAGATGACCTTCATCCCCTCTTGATCTCTAGAGTTTGGAACATTCTTGATTGGCAAATCCCTGTCCAAAACTCTATGATGAGATCGTTGTAGGAGAGAACCTCTAGGCAACCCATTCCCATTAGTTGTAGAGTTCTCAAACCTACCCTCCTAGCACCTTGGGCATCTCGAAGGCATCACATGCAAGATGTTTGATCAAGTGTGGCTGATGCATTGGCGATGCAACGGCAACACGATCGTGGGAGCAAGGGAAGCTGATTGAAGCACGGGAGAGCGGAGATCAAGCAACTCGAACCGGCGCTAAACAAGGGGCTCATCCGACAAGTAAGGTTGTCCTTTTTGAGAGTCCATCTAGAGTTTGTTTGTCAAACTCGATCTAGGGACGTTAGCTATTCCTTGGCCCGTTTGCGGGGCCTAAACTAAGTCTCTAAGGGGGAGCCTCCGTCACGGGAGTGAACGTGAGTCGGGTTGAGAGTTAGCCTATGTCCAAAACTCCGTTTGGGTTGAGAGTTAGCCCTTTGTCCAAAACTCCGGTCATGGTTAAGAGGTGAACCGGTAAAACCTCCATGTAAAGGTTGAGAGGTGAACCTCATTTAAAACCTCCGATAGTGAATGCCGGTGTGCTCAAAGGAGTTGAGTACTTGAACCGGGAGTGGAGTAGACCCAAAGTCGAACCACTATACATGCTTGTGTTTGTGATTGAATTGAGCACATTTATATCTTAGCATTGTTAGTTTAATTGTTTAATTATGAATGCTTGATAGGAATGTATGCTAGGCACTTAGGCACATCCACACACAAGATGTACCTTCACTAGTTGTGTAGACTTGAGCTCATTGATCCACTCTCATAAGTCTACATAAGTTGCATAGGTTAGGATCTTGATTAGTTGAATCATTTATTTACCCATGCATGCTTTAGACTAGGATTGCTTATTGATTAACGATATGCTAGTCTTATGATTGGACCCACTTAGGCTTGAAAGCCTAAGTGTTCTTGCTTACTTTGTTTTATTTGATAATATATGTTAGTAGGCGAAAAGATTTTGATAAGGTCCTAACCCCCCCTCCTATAGGTTTAGCCATAATTCTAGTTGCTCTTTAAGCTTCCGTACATACGTGGGTGTCGTGTTAGACTACCCGACGTACTTTCAATATATTCGTCCTCTATCGTAAACAACGCTACACACTTTTGTAGCTTGCTCTGTCATGCCACTATTACCCCTGCAAACGAGAACATGTACCCCGACATAGATTTCTTGAAGTCTATACGTGGATACCCCACCTTTGGCTATAAAGCTGGTTGAATGGTTAAATGGATGGAGGTCCATACTTAATCCATAGTTCAAACTCTAGGACCAAACTCATCAGCTCACCCATTTCAAACCCAGTTTATCTCCCAAACTCTAGGTCCAAACCCAGTCAACTCACCCTTAAACATTAGCCCGAAAAATCACCCATAAGAAAAAAAATAGTCTAAAATTTTCCAATAAGTCAACCTGGTGAGTCAACTCACTAATCAATTTACTAAGTCAACTCACTCGGTTAGTTCAGCCCTTGCTCCTAGTCAACTCACCTAGTTAAAACCCAAAACCAAACCTAAACCCAAGCCTAACTCCAACCCTTAGGTTCGGACATGAAAAGTACTACAAACCTGGGGTTTTTTCACTCCAGGTTTAGAGTACTAGCTGTCCAAAGGGAAGAGAGAGCGTCCGTACAGGCGGCCCCTTGGGTGCCGCCCACCCCTAATTACAGAAGTTGCCACTTCTCGTAGCTATAAATACCTCCTCTCCTCTATTGTTTAAGCATCTTAGAAAATCTAGAGAGGCTTAGTCCATCTGAGCTCACCTCCACCCCCCTTTAGCCCGCTCCTCCATCAAGGAGAGCTCGAGTGAGTGAAGAGACTGACCTTGGTCCAGCACAACTTGACCTTGGTCAAAGCCTCTCAAGACACCCAAGTCCTAATCTTAGCCGCTCGAGATAACTTTTGTGATGCCCCCGTCCATCCAATTATGCATATACCAGTATCATCTCATTCATATTTAGCACAGTGCAACATTTCTTATTCTTCCAACCCCCTTTCTTATCATCCACCATTGAAACTTGATTAAGTCTTAACATATGCTTTGTGCCTCACAGACTTACTCAGATCTTACCCATCAAAAATTCTGATCGATCAAACGCACTATCATGCATCTTGTATAATACCTGTTAGTTCGAGCGTATGCTCTGCGGCTTACCAATTCAATCAGATCCTGCTCATCAGAAACTCTTACTGATCAGACTTATATTCATGTATTATATCATCTATGAAAATGTACGAGGATTGATTAAGACTTTCAATGACTAGTTAGATTATGTGAAGTAGAGACCATAGTTTCGTACGCGCGGGATGGGTGCTTAACACCTTCTCACTCTGTAACCGTGATCCCTTAACTCGAATATCTGACCACAAATCAAAGGAGTCATTTCAGAGGAAAGGATATTCGTATCCCCTTTTCTGACGTTTCTATAGGGTTTAGCCGACTATAGATTTGAAGTAACAGGTTAGTGACGACTCCCGTCTTATACAAACATATCCAAACATATCGACTGAAACACAAAAAGCCCTCAAAAAGAGGTGAGCCCGTGGAGGCGATGATTCACGCCTCGAAAATGCAGATCACCAGCGTTCATAGAATGGCGACTCCGCTGGGGAATGCAAGTCCCACTAGTCGTGATCCGACTTGAAAGACTGAATCTTTCGAATCCTTGAAGGTTAATGGTTCTTGTTTATTGCCATTTGCAATTATCATCTTATGCATTCGTAAAAAAAAAAAAAAAAAAAACTACGAATCTAAAAAATCCCAGAAACCAAATAAAAAAAGAGTCCATAACCATTGCACCTATTCGAGCCAAACGTTCCCAAGCAACCTTCCATCACAGCTCAGTCCAGGCATATCCAAAATCACTATGGCTCTCCCATTACTTGCCCTCGAAATACCTGAGGCCTCATCTCCACAGTTTAACTCAACAAAATCCGTGCTAGTTCTTGAAATCGAAGAACTACAACAAAGTATAAAGGCCATGCAGGAAACGCTTCTCCAGTTCACACAAGCTCAGGTTTCATCAGTTAACACACAGGCTGGCCCAGAACAACAACAACCACCACCATCTCTTCTAGTCCCCAGTTCATTCCAACCACATACGTTAGGGTTCACGTAAGACTTTTGATACCCTCCTTATGAAGGCCCTCAGTGAGAACAACCCTTGACCTTAGGGCATTTTTTCTAGTATCCTTCTGCAAATGAGAGTAATTTTCTATCATATCCCGCAACTAGGACTCCTAGCCAATTCCAATATCCTTTCTCTAATGAGAGTTTCAGTCAATTTCAACATACTCATGTGGCCAGGATTTCTATACAGTCTCCTTTTTTACCATCAGTCCAACAAAGTCCTTATAACAGGAGTAATTATCAGGCTCAACCTCCTTCAAGAAGGAATCACAGGAGCATCAGTGACGCCAATTAATACAAAAGGGGGACAACTCAGGCCTGGTAAGGGGCAAGATCTCCCTCATTCGGTCCCTCCAAAATTGAATAATTTCGAGAGCAGATGCAAGAGATGAAGAAAGAGTTGCAGAAGCAGCAAGGTGTGAATCTTCCATTCACTAATTAAGTTCAGGGACCTATGTCCCTTCCTCGATGCAATGGTACCACAAGGCTTTCAGGTACCAAAAATTAAAAGATATGATGGGACATGGTATCACATAGACCACCTATGAGCTTTCTGTGAGAGCTTGATGTCGTGGCAGGCAATGACGGAGCGTTGATACGTATGTTTTAAAAATCCCTGAAAGGTGATGCATTATAATGGTACACATCACTGGACTACAAGCAAATCATGTAACGCCCTGAAATTTCGGCTCTCATGGATTACCATAGATTCACACACAAGATGTATTTTCACTAGGTAGACTAGTTGCTTAAATGCTATATCATTTGTAGTATATGTGATTAGACCTACTTGGATTGAAAGCCTAAGTGTTAATGCTTTAATTTAGTTTAATTGCATAATTAGTCAAAGACACCGGATCACGCTCACACACACATGTGCGGGCCCACTATTTCTTTTTATTTGTTTCTTTAGCACTATATTTAGATTGGGGCGTACGATTGCGATGATTTGTTTACTTGGCTTTGATTTGCCTTAGTTGTACAAAACCTTTCCAAGGACGATAAAATGGCATTCCTAGACTCAATATGTTTAACGGAGTTGCCACTAATCGAAAAGAGGCCTCAGAATTCATGATCGGCTAGAACTCGTGAAACCGCTTTAATGATGAAGGTATTCTGCAAAACTACTAGTCTTTAAATGACTCCAAGTTTTGTAAGTTTGATCTGCTCCATGGATTTTGGTAAGGGTCGTGGTTATGAAAGGGGAAGGTGTTAGGGCACCCCCTTATTGCCTATGCAACACAAGGTCTCTACTTTGTGAGGCTTAACGATTTTGAAAAATTCTGAAGAGCGTCCAAACTTGTAAGGTTATGCCATACTTTACAGTACTTTTAGAGCCTGAGTAGGTCGAAATGAAACACAACAGCAATATAATAGGGTTATGTTAAACTACGTAGACTTTTTAGGGCACGGGTTGGTAAAATAAAAAAGAAGCAAAAGAAAAAGTAAATAATGAGTGGGTGGAAGGATGAAGTGTGTAAGGAATGTGCGAAGTGGAATACGGTTTGATTTCGAGATGTGAGAAGGAAAAGGGGGAGTCAGACACCCTTTCTCATGGAAAGGACAAAGGATGATCCCCCCCCCCCCCCCCCCCCCCCCCCCCCCCCGAGATTCTAACCCTACTCGTTCACTTTAATTTTGAAGATGATTGACGATAAGTACTTCGAGATGTGAAAGGGAAAAGGGGAAGTCAGACACCCCTTCTTATAGAAAAGACAAAGGATAGTTGGATGTCCCGAATTCCCACCCTACTCGATGTTTTTTTTGACTTCTCAATAGAGAAAGAGATATAGATATAGAGAATCGATCACTAGCATATGATTGCAGAAGCAGGGTGCTCGCTCTATTGGTGTCAGATGATTGATTAGTGGGGCAGAGCTTCGGCTGCCTCAGATCCCCCAATCCCCTACGAGCCTTTGTCGGTAGAGCTTCGCTGGAGCCTTTGTCACTTTCTTTCACTCTCTTCAGAATTCTTTACGCCTCTCCTTCGTTGTCTGGATCCGTTCGTTTACTGGGTCCCTAAATTGGTTTAAATAGAGGATTCACAAGGCGAGGCGATTTGTTGATTCTATGTAAGTACGAACAGGCATGTGGCGATCACGGTGATTACTCACCTGATTGGGACGGTCGTGTGGCGAGGATCGACTTTCAGTGGTGTCGGCAACGCAGCAGGCGATCGTGGTCACGACAAGTGGGTTGGTTGCTAGAAGTTATGTAGTGGAAGCCCACCAACAGGCACTATATGACCGTTTCCATGAAGACGGTCACATAGTGGCCGTTGTCATGGATTTTTTTTTTTTTTTTTTTGTCTTTTAGTGCATCCTCTCATGGTTTCGAGTGCACTTTCCATACGCGTGATTCACGTTGAGTCCATTGACCAATTCAATCCGTTCATTGCCTCGGCGGCCCACTTTTAGCAGTATAGGAGCCCAATTTGTGCAAAGTTTAAGCCAATGAGTGGTGCACAGCTCTCGTGAAGGTGGGTTATTTATAGATGCCCCTATTTGGCAAAGGTTTGATATAACCCAATGCCAAAGCAAGTAGACACCCCACCTTTGAACTAGACGTAGAGGCGATGTCTTTGTTATTTTTTCATAGTGACATTCATTGATAGATTCATGTCGTCTAAGGATTAATTTGAATGTCTTATGAGGGCCATGAAAAGGTTGTGATTAGGATCCGTGAGTCTGGATGATGAGTGGTTAGAGCCCCTACCCATTTTAGGGCTTTACGAGAACACACTCTGATATGGAAAGGTAACTTTTGAAGATATCCATGTCCTTGATTAGACTCCTTGCAGGACAGGTCCTTGTAACGGACAGTTGCCTGCGTATTTTTCGGCTTTATGGATCTCACACATTACAGTATGTTAGGCTTGCAAGTGTCCTGGTCTAAAGTCATCCTAATTATTATTTACATCATTCAAACCTTTCAATTTAGTCACCTCAGATTGTAATAGAGCTTTTTGCAATTTAAAGTGAGATTGCACTAATCCAAAGGTAATATTCCATATCCCGAGGCAATCGAGCTGACAATGAGAGTTCAGGCCGAACATCTCATGTTCTGCATATGATCTCAGAGAAAATCAACAAGTCGGTGAAAACCAAAATCAATTATTATTGTTGCATCAACACCTACCGGGGAGTACGGAAGACTGCCTAGTGCCTCCAATGTCATGCGCGTTGATAGTTTTGAAATTTTAAAAAATAAAATTAATTTTTTTGGATTTTTTTAAATGATTCCCACCTGTAGAACATGATTCCATGGGGTTTTTATTACAAAGGTTTTTTTAATTATTTTTTGGGACTTTATTTTAAAAATCTTCATCCGATGTCATGAGTGGGCGTTGTTAGGCGGTTTTTATTTGGCCTCCCTTTTTGTTTTTTGTTTTCTTAAAGGGAAATACAACTCCACTTGGGGATGCGCATTTCTAGTCTGTCTTCCCTGACTAGATGGTCTTGGTCAAGATCGGGTGGTGCGAGTTGTTTTATTCCAAGCTATATATACATATACATTTTTTGGACAAAAGGGGAAACACGATATCTTCCAGAGGATGCATCTATTCCGATATGGGGAAAAGACAACTCCACTTGGAGATTTGCTTATTTTGATATGTCGTCGCCTGGCCAGTTGGTAATGGTCAGGATTGGGAGGCATGAATCAATTTATTGTATATATATATATATATATATATATATATATATATATATATATATATATTTTACTTAAACCCGTCATCCTTAGTTGAGATGGTCCGGATGGTTAAGATTTGGACTTATTATATGGTTGTTGAAATGTCCATTCTGTCGTCCCTTCTTGGGGTTCTCTGTTGGGGAAAGTGTAGAATTTTCTTCCACTCTCAACTTTTACTGTTGATAGGGCACCCAATCCATTTTATGTCAGCGAGCAAGATGAGCACACACAACTAAGTGTCCCGAAAAATTAATCATAATGTAGTTTAAGGCCTTCAGACCATGGAGTACGACTTGGATGGTTGTGATTAGTGCCAGCTGATCAAGATTTGAACTTATTGTGCATTTTTTAATGGTCCATTCCATTGTCCCAAATCTAGGTGGTTCTAATCGCGTCCAGGAGGTCAAGAGCTAGTTTTGTTACTTTGGATGATCCAGTCCATTGTCCCAATTTTAGACAGTTTGATCAGATCCAGATTGGTCAAGAGATGGACTTGTTGCCAATGTTTTTTTTTTAAATAGATATTTTTTTTTACAGTATTAGATTTAGCTTATTGAAGGTCTATATCTAAGGTCTTTAATAAAGGGATTGAGTTGTCAATTGCCCCATCGTCCGTCTTTCATGAGATCGAATCCGTTCCTAAGGGGGACCAATGAAAGCACGAATCAGTAGTTCTATCTTGAGCTTCAATTGAATTGAGAATTCTTGAATATCACGATACGTTTTTTGGCCGAGGTCGAATCATCCTCGAGTTTTGCACCCTTTTTCTTTCATATTTTTTCTCTTTCTTTTATTTTATATATATATATATATATATATATATATATATATATATATATATATATATATATATATATATATATATATATATTTGCTTCCATTTTTACTCATAGCGCTATTTCGATTTTTCACTACGTCTGTCTTGCCCATCATTTTTGCCCGTAGTGCCCTTTCGGGTTTTCACCACGTCCCGGATATTTTTTCTTGCCTGCCCCTTAGCAGCTTTGCCTTTTTGCCCCTAGTGCCCTTTTGAGTTTTCACTAGGTCAATTGTGCATCCATTATTTTTACTCGAGGTGCCTTTGCGAGTTTTTGCCTCGCCCATTCTACTTTGGACACACTTTTCTCTTCTTCTTTTTTTCTTGCATTTGGTGGTGTTGTTTGTCGTCAAAGTCGTCCATTATTGTCGGTCGATAAAATACCTTGGATAGTATGAAATTTTCGAAGTGTCTCCTGAAGTCGCAATTTTTAAGGGGGGAGGAAGGTGAGTTTTGACCCTCGCTTTTTTTTTCTTCTCTCTCTCTCTCTCTCTCTCTCTCTCTCTCTCTTTGTGCCCTTATTGGTTTTTGGGGTTTTAGACTGATTTTTGTCTGTTCTCTTTTTTTCTTAGGTTTTCTCGAGCCCACTAAATCATTTCGTGAATCCCGCAATTAAATTCCTCGTATCCTACCTTACAGTTGGCATATATGCACAAATATCAAGATCCAAAGTTCACCGTGCAGCCTTGAGACCACCTCGTCCTAATAGCCTTACTCCTGAGCCCTCACAAGCTCATCCTCAGGAGTAGGGGGACAACTTTTATGGGGGAATTCCGGGTTGGTCCACGGATGTGAAGAAGCCCATTTTAAAGGCCCAAGTAATTGAGGAGATGTAATGACGACCTCTACTGACTTCTGCAACTACGAAGAGCAAAGCAGGAGCATAACCTGGTCGTCAAATGAGGCCGAGGAGAGATACACTACCGAAGACCTCGTCTCACCCAAGGAGTGTTTACAGTCTAAAACGGACCTCAAGTAAGAACACTCAGACGCCAAACTTCCCAAACGGGATCATTCGGCCTCCTAAAGGCGGTCCACGATACCGACCACTAAAGGGCAGTCCTAGGTATCTGCGGAGACCCAAATATTCTGGGACCTATTTCCATTCCTAATAAGATCTCTGATCTAACACGATCAAGATAGAGAAAGCAGGATCCAACTCTTCAGAACCTCCTCTAGGCCCTATAAATAGGATTGGGATCTCCACCTCAAAGGTACGAAACTCCTTAGTCTTAAACCCAAGCTCGTCTAATCTTAAACTTGACTTAGGCATCTCAGAGGACCCCACCGCCCAGCGGCACCTGCCCCTACCTATTTCATCTCCTGTTTGTAGGTCCAGGAATCTAGAGAACCTCTCACGTGTGGGTGAATCGCAAAGTGACTGATCTTAGCTATCCATCTCAATTGTCCAAATCTGTGTGACGACATATAGAAGTGTTGATCTCCTAAGAACCAGTCCTCAGGTAGCTTATGTGAGAACTCATCCAACTTCATGATGTGTGCACGACACGTAACCCATCCATTAGACGGGTCATCTCATGGAACACATAGGGCCCAAAAATCAGCCTGATCTAAAACTTAAACAGGCGATGGCAAGGGGAACAAAGTGAGACATGTATCCACGATTTTCATCCACCCCCACCTAAGGTCCACAACAACCCGATTGTTTGCATAACCCTTAATTTTCACCAGGGCCCACCTACGTTGCACAACAGCCTGTTTTTTTTTTTTTGTATGACCCTTCATCTAAGTCTGATTTAGAGTTTTTATGGCCTAAATTGTATATATGCAATATGTGGGATGAGTTCCTAAACAGTTCGAGTTCTTAGTCTTCTCATGAGAACGGTTTCCAAGGAGAAATTTTTCATGTGTCCGTGTATGAAAATTTTCCACGCGCACACACTCTCTCCTTATTATCATTATTATTATTAAAATTTTCATGCAGAGGAGGTGTGTCCAGAGAGAGACAAGTATCTAGTTGAACTTATTGGACCATAATTTCCAACCTGCCATGTGCTTTCTATATCCAACCCATCGAATAGATTTTCCCCTTATGAGGATCATCTAGTGCAAAAAATAAATAAATAAATAAAATAAAATAAAAAGTAGCCATATGGACTCATGACGTGAACCATAATTGATTTTGAAATTTATAAGTGGCTAGAAATTATTGTTGATAGTGTGGCCACCTGACCAGTGAATGGTGTTGATTTTTGCACAAAGTAATACCCATCATGGGGCCAACCTCCCGGGAGGGTGTATATCGCACTCACACTATAGTCCAATTGGTTGGACTTGAGACCTTCTCAACTTTTTCTATGTTATTGGAAGGTATTTTTTTAATGTTAGTTGAAAGCACATTTATATATATGGATGTGAAAGGAAGCTGATTGCATCCGACCCTGCCTGGTCAATGATACGTACGTCCACATGGGGGCTCGAACTAGGTACTACCCCTATCAGGACACTGCAGAGGCGGACAGGGTGCGTGGCAGCAGTGAGGCTTATACTGATGTGATGGGGCTGTCAGCTCACAACCACACATCGGTGTGGGCCTACTCGGCTCTCCACCAATGACAAGGTGCCTCGCCGGTCTCCTTAGCATCCTAATACGGGTAGTACCTAACCAGAGTCCCCATATAGGAACTCATGTAGGGCCACCATGATGTATTTATTTATCAAGAGCTTGGATTAGGTACTACCCGCGCGTGTCCCGAGCTCACGGCAGGCCCGATGTGGCACGTACATGTCACATTTGTATTGGTGAAGGGCATGTTGTCCGAAGAGAGCTACCACATCAGCAAGCCTAACACAATCCTCTTCCCCAATGCCCACACACGACGTACTAGCCTGTCGTGAGCTCTGGATAGGCTCGAGTAGTACCTAATCAGTGCTCGTTTATCAAAGATGACTCTTGCATTTAATGTTTCGCGCATTTAATTAATGCTACCTAAGCTCACTATTTGGTGTTGTCCACTTGAGCGTTGGATCTGCCTCATTCCTTGGGATCATACATTAAGATGATATGAGAAAATGGATGGACGGAGTGGATAAATAGATACATCAAAGTGGGCCCCACAGGAGCTCCTATATGGACGGATTATTGTCCGTTGCCAATGTGAAATGGCCAAAATGTCCTCTCTTAGATAAAATGACCAAAATAACCTCATTGTCGAAAGCCTATCTCTTGCCTAAAATCCACTTAATACGTTGTCACCACTACCCATCCCACCTCCACCTCCACCATAAATCCACCACCAAGTCCCACAGCCTATTTATGCCTCTACTACCCCACCAAACCGACCACCACCAAAAGGTCCCTATCCTATGGCAGGGTTGTTGTGTTTAGCAAGGGTGGTGGCATGTGTGGTGTTAGGTAGTGGACATTGTGAGAAATTTAGCAAGGGTGGTGGCATATGTGGTGTTAGGTAGTGGACATTGTGAGAAATAACTAGTAGTGAGTTACTAAGAAAATCACAAAACTGCAATATATAATAATTGAGGCTATATGAGAGAAAAAAAAAAAAAAAAAAAATTTCTATAATCTCAGGTCTGCACAGATGCTTTCTCCACCGTTTCCTTTCACATTATATCTGTCGAGGGAGACAGAGAGCACCTTTTCCCAGAGTACCCTCGAACCTTTCACAGGTCGCTTGCCTGCAGCTTTGGGTCACAGGAATTCTCTGTAATCCTAAGTTCTAGTTGGCCCACCGTGATGTTAATTTGCGTTATATGATCCACTCCGTTGATCCCTTTTGCCAGCTCATTTGAGAACATGAACCTAAATATGACTTAGATCTAAAGCTCAAATGAACTACCACAATAAACGGTGGAGATTAAATCCCTTGAAACATTCTCGAGGGTCATAGAAGTTTTAGATCGGGCTGATATTTGTTTTCTCCCTCTATCCAGGTAAAAATCAACTCATGAATGCATTGGATGGCATACAAACATCATGGTGGGCCGTTTCCATTCCCAGTGTCTTATGGCCTGGCAAACGAAATGGATAAAACCCAAACATCACAGGAGCTTGGGGTAACTGACGAGTGGCCCCCTTTCACCAACTACATAATAATTGTTGGGGTTGTCCCAAAAAATACTAAACAATAATTCGGGAATATGATTTTTGTTTCTCATTATTATTATTATTATTATTTCACAAGCAATGTTTGTTGATGTGTTGATTGCAGTGTCAATCATTTTCACGTGGCCCGTTAACTCTTTTTTTTTTTTTTTTTTTTTTCCATCACATAGTAGCTATGGAAAAGAAAATCTCGACCACACAGTTTTGCATTGTCCTCAGGTTTTCAGTTCTGGGAGGTGGGACCCATTCTTTTCAATCCATTCCATTTATATGTTGCGTGAGACTGTGGATGAGGCTTGTCCTAAAAATCTGCTCGATAGTCCTGACCATTTGATCTCTGTGACCTATAAACAGACGATTAAGAAGGGAAATGGAGCTGCGGTCCACATTCAACTGAAAAGATTCTCAATCTTAACGTCCAGGATCTTTCAATATGGTGGAAGGGTTTGCTGCGGGAGGGATTCGGTCGGGTCCGGGTAAAACGGAGTTCCGTCAGGCCTTGGCCTTGACCGTGTGGCCCTCCTTTTAAATGTATTTGTTGTATATCGATGCTGCTCATACGTTTTGCAAGATGATTTTATGGCATGGACGCAAAAACTGAAGCCGATCCAAATGTCAGTTTGACCATAGCACAGGAAACGGTGGTAATTGAATCCCCGCCATTAAAAATTCCCTGTGGGCCACAAAAGCTTTGGATCAAGTTGATATTTGTGTTCTCTCTTCATCCAGCTCTTTGTAACGTTGTCAACAGGTTGGACGGAAAATAAACATTAGGATGGGCCTTAGAAGTTTTTAATTGTAAGCGTCCAATCACAACTTTTTTTTTTTTTTTTTTCCTTCCTATATTATGCTTTTCACGTGAGATTTGGATCTTGTAATTCATCATTAACCGTGTCCTCGACTTAGCTACTCACAGGAGCCTGTACTACTCATGAAAGTTGGATGCGGTCCTATTCCTCACCTTCGTGATCATGGTGAGAGAACTGTAAGCATTGAGATTTGAGAAGATATTAAGGCCACGTTCGGATGGTAAGTTACTTAACATAAGCTACTTATGTTAAATAAGTAATTTATCTTGGTTTTAACTTATTAAGTAAGTAAGTATGTTTGGCAAACAACATACTTAGCCAATAAGTAAATAAGTGTGTTTAGTAATTTTTCCCGCCGGGTTTGGTAAGAGGCAGATTGCATGTTGAACCCAATACCACATGTATAGATTGTAGAGCCTACAATGATGTATGTGTTTTATCCATGCCATCCATCTATTTTAGGAGCTAATTTCAAGGCCCACGCCATAGGATTAGCGGGGATGATGATGTCCACTGTTAAAACCTTCCTAGGGCCCCACAATGATGTTTATTTATCATCCAACCTGGTCATAAGGTCACCTAGACATGGATGTAGGTAAGAAATAAATATCAGCTTGATTTAAAAGTTTCGTGGCCAAAGAAGTTTTCAATGGTAGGCATTCTGTAAGTGATAATCACAATATGTGAGTGCTAAGCACAATATAGTTATCAAATTTCGTAGACAATAGTATAGTGCATGAGGTTGCGTGAGCAAGCCAAGTTCTTTGAGAAGATAAGAGTCAACCTCAACAAACATATCAAGATCAAGACTATCAGCTCTACAACAGAAGTTGCGGAAAAGCTTCGAAGATAAACCATATATGCTTAAGGTAATATTGACCATATGGATGACCCTAAGTTAGGTGATTTCATATAACTTTTTAGTTAATCACTCTAATCACTTTTAAAGTCATATTTCAACGAATTTCGACTAGCCTAACCCTATATTCAGTCAGCCCAAGAATCTTCGGATAGCCTGGAAACTTTGGTCAAGTTTCCAGAAAGCGTAATTGCAAAATTCAGAAGATGTTCGGTCAGCCCGATCCTGTGTTCGACCAGCCGAACAGGCTTCGGTCGGCCCAAGAACCTTCGATCAAGTTTCCAGATTCAAAACTGATTTCTGGACCCGGAATTCGCGTCAGCCGAAGTTTGAACAAATTCTTATCCCGTAAAATTTGATGGCCATTGGGATAAAACGGTTGAACCTTAGGTCGGCTGAAAACAAACTTAAGTCAGTCGAAGACCTAAATTTTTTGTTATAAATAGGGCTTTCTTCTCTCTATTTTTCATTAAGAAAAAGCACAAAAATATAATCTCTCTAGTGAAAAAGCCCTTCATTATAGTGTAGTTATTTGTTCTTAATTTCTAGTTTATTTTATAACTATCTCAGTTCTTTTTTCATTTAATTCGATTGTGTAAAGAAAAGATCATTCTCATACTAAAGATAAGAGAACTGAAATTGCAACTTTTAGGAAAACTTCTTTTATAAATTCTTAGATCCATCTTGTTCGAGCTATATTGGTTTATCTACTTCAAAGATCGGATCACTATGCTACACCATTGAAGCTTCATTTCTGCTAAGCTTCATCATCTTTTACAATAAGAACGGTAATATCTTTCCATATATACTTTGGGTTTTGTTTGAGATAGCCCGTGAAAATCTCAAATCAGGTTGTTAGTGAATGGCCTGTAAAAATCACTTAAGGTTAGTGATTACCTTGTGAAAATCACTTCAGGTTTTATTGTGATAAGCCTATGAAAATCATAATCTCTGTATTAAGTTTTAAAGGTGAACCTGTGAAAACCTTTATATAGTGGAAAGCCAAAATTATAAGGAGTAGTAATTTTGGGAGTGGAGTGGTGTGAGTTGTTTTAGCACCGTACCACTATAACTCTCTGTGTTGTGGTGATTGTTTAATCTTTTATATTCTTATGTGCCTGATTGTTTATGAAACCTTAAATCGTGACATAAGGTTATCCTACTTGGATTTCTAAGTGATATTAGGTTGTCCTATTTAGTTTATTAAGTGGAAGGTTGTTCTACTTAAATTCTGAGTGTAAGGTTGTCCTGCGATTTAATCTAAAGTTTCAAATTGCTTTCTATTTGCTTATTTGTTTTTAGATTGGTTAGTTGCATATTTATTCTTGTTAATCTTATGATTGATACTCTAATTTATTTTAAGATTGCAATAGGCAGAATTGAATGAGCTGTCCTATTCACCCCCCCCCCCCCCCCCCCAAGGACATTTATAACTCCATCTTTTTCAAGTGGTATCAGAGCGGGCTTTCTCTTTTGTAGATTCTCAATCCAAAGAGTTAGATCCGGAGCTATGAGATGTCTAAATTTGAAGGCTTATCTATTTTCAGGCCACCTCATTTTGATGGTACTAACTATTCTTATTGGAAAACCAGAATGAAGATATTTCTAAGATCCATGGTTGAAAGTGTGTGGCAAGCCACATTAATAAATTGGACTCCTCAAATAATTGAAGTAAAAGGCGATGATAGAATTAAATCTATAAGACCGGTAGCTTATAACCTATATATGGACCACTACTCAGAAAAATGAAAATAGCGCAAATGCTAAAGCATTGAATGCTATAACTTACGCTATTTCACCTGATGAATTCAAAAGAATTATTTCATGTGAATCAGC
Organism: Liriodendron chinense; assembly: GCA_003013855.2. Lineage (NCBI taxonomy): Eukaryota > Viridiplantae > Streptophyta > Magnoliopsida > Magnoliales > Magnoliaceae > Liriodendron > Liriodendron chinense. The sequence continues at coordinate 2,163,740 of PVNU02003292.1, forward strand.
TAAGCAAGCCTGGGATATACTCGAAATGACCTACGAAGGCACTAATATTGTAAAGAAGTCTAAAATCCAAATCCTCACAACCAAATTTGAGGAAATCCGTATGGATGAAAAGGAAACATTTATGACTTCTATACAAAATTAAATGATATAGTGAACTCTATGTGAGGTCTTGGAGAGAGCATTCTAGAAAGAAAAATTTGTGCTAAAATTTTGAGATTTCTACCAGATCGATTCAATTCCAAAGTCACTGTTATTCAAGAATTGAGGGATACTGACACAATAAAAGTTGAGGAACTAGTTGGATCCCTTCAAACATATGATCAATTAACTTTCAAAGGTCCTAAGAGTAAGTCCATTGCTCTCAAATCTTCAAAATCTATTTCAAACAATGAAAATTCAGATAGTGAAGAAGATGAGGACGATATGGCATTGTCGGCTAAGAAGTTTTACAAGATTTTAAAAAATAAAAAGAAACTTGAGATTTAAAAACCTTTGAGAAAGAAGAAAGGTAAATAAGGTTTTTAGAAAATCAAAACTAAGGATATGTAATGCTTCAACTATTCAGGTTATGGGCACTTAGCTGCAAATTGTCCTAAAAAGGAAAAATCAAAGAAGAAAGGAATGGTCGTAACTTGGAATGATTCGTCAGAATCTGAATTTGATTCAGACTTCGATGAATCAAATCAGAAAGAATAAAAAATTCAAAATGCATTTATGACTATTGTCAAGATTTCTCATTTTGAAGACAATAACAACTCTAGATATGAGACATCCAGAAGTAAATCTGAGAATGAAGAAGATCTTCAAAAAGCTTACAATGCCCTATACAAGGAAAGTTGTAAGATAACATCCAAACTCAGAGTTTCAATGAAAATGTGTGATGAACTGTAATTTGAACTTGACAAATGTATTTTTAAAAAATCACATTTTTCTATCATTTCTGACTGCTTTGAAAAATGTAAACTAGATTTGAAAATTAGAAATGAAAATTTCGGAAAACTTCAAATTGATTTTAATTCTCTAAAATCTGAATTACTCATTCTTAAGAAGTCGAAGAATTCTGAAAAATCCAAAGACATAGCAGAAGAGATTCTTCACTTTTCTAGACCTTATGATGATAGATCAAGTCTTGGCTACAACAAGTTTAATAAAAAGCCAAAGACATCGCCTACCATCTTTATAAAAGGTGAATCTTCGCATTCCAATAATGAAATTAAAAAAGAACTCAAAAGGTCTATTTCTAAAATTCCAAAACTTTTTCAAAAGACTTTGAAAATCTCAGCCAACAACAAAAGTGATTCGTTTTCACTTATTCTGAGAATCATAGACTTAGTCAAAGAACTCTTGGTACGAAGTAGGAGAAAAAGAAGACAAATGTCTCATTCTCCTTAAGAAAAGAAGGATCCACCTAAGTCCAAAACCATTATGAAGTGGGTTCCTAAAAATAAATATTTGGTGATTCACACTACTTTCAAAGCCAGTAATTCAAAATGGTATCTGGATAGTGGTTGTTCAAGACATATGACATATGACAAAGGTATATTATCAAACATTAACGAGATTAATGGAGGCGCTGTCACTTTCAGAGATGGTAGCCATTGTAAAATCATTGGTCAAGTTAATGTTCAACTCCCTAATCTTCCTTTATTTAAAAATATTTTATATGTTGATGGATTAAATTAAGTATAACTTGCTTAGTATTTCACAAATCTGTGACAATAATCATAGTGTAAAATTTTCTGATCGCGGATGTGAAATTCTGAATAAAACAGGAGATATAATTTTACATGGTTGCAGGACCTTTAAAAATTGTTCTCTATTTGCTTAAGTGATATAAGGTTGTCCTACTTAAATTCTGAGTGCAAGGTTGTCCTACGATTTAATCCAAGGTTTCAAATTGCTCTCTATTTGCTTATTTGTTTTCAGATTGGTTAGTTGCATATTTATTCTTATTAATCTTGAGATTGATACTCTGATTTATTTTAAGATTGCAAGAGGTAGAATTGAATTGAGTTGAGTTATCCTATTCACCCCCCCTTCTAAGACATTTGTAGCTCCGTCTTTTTCATATTCAATCCCCCACTGTTTCTTGTGGTGTACTCCACTTAAGATTTGGATGTGCTTCGATTTTGAAATCATGCCTGAAAATGATTAGGGAAAAATGGATGGACGGCCTGGATAAACACACACATCATGTTGGGGCCCACGGTCCTTACACCACATAAGTAGCTACCTCTATCCGTCCGGTTTAATAGTTCATGGGACGACAAAATAATTGGTCCCCTGTTCTCAACTACACATACATACCAGCTAGAAATTTCATGATCCTCAACCCAATGCTACACTCGAGCCCTCGGTTGTGACAAGTGGGCCACATGGTTCAGCAATCCAGACCATTGAAATGTTGCATAATGTCTGGGTGGAATATTTCATATAAAGAAATCTCGATAGGGCGTTTGATTTCAAACATAATAATAGACGGTTAAGAAAAAAATACAACTATCGTCCCCGATCACATGAACAATTTCATTAGAATGGTGGTGAGAGTTTTGAGACATGGCCCACTCACAATTCAATGTAGCAATTCAACGATCTAAGATTATTCAAATATGGGCCCCACTTATTAGACAAGAACACCTGAGCATACAGTGAAAACCCTTAGGTTAAGGATCCTATAAATACTCATGAGGAATGATATGGTAGAGCCAGTAAAGCTAGAGTAAGGTATCATCATCTCTCCTTTTTCTCCATTTCAATTGCTGAGAGAAGTAAAAAAGCAACAAAAAAAAATACTAAAATGTTGATGTGCTTTTCAGTAAAAAAGTAGCTTATAAATAATACTAAATCAAACTTATGTTAAATAAGCAACTTAATGACCGTCATCAGTCAAAAAAGCTACTTATAGAGCTATATCCAAACTGGCCCTAAAACGGGAATGACTTTTATGTCATTGGCAAAGTCTCTCTACTTATCAACCTATGGCTCCGAATTTATCTGCTCCTTTTTTGTCAATGGTGATGATTTCTTCATGCAATTAGCCCACAATTTAAACCTTCTCCAGCTCTTGTACTGTTGTCGTCCACCTTTCAACCTCTTTTTTCTCTCTTTTTTTATATTTTCGTGTATCAGCCTCTCTCCTTTCTCCCTCAACCATTTTCTTCCACCTCTCTCTCTCTCTCACTCTATCTCTCCCTGTCTCTTTCTTTCACTTTCCCTATTCTCTCCCTTCATCTGCAAACGTGGGTTGCATGTGCCATACCCACTCGTACGAGAGAAAAGAGAAGAAAAACCTAATGATCCAAGCTAAGGCATTGTTTATGTGTTCATTAATCGAATTGAATTTCAATTGTTAGATAGCAAAGTACAATTGGTTCATTCGAATATCAACTGCCAATACTCCACATTGCAATTATATAGCGAGAAATGAAGACCTACATATATATACTTGTATTGATAACTTGTTATGCGTCTTGTTTTTCAGCCAACATGTGTCACTTACATAGAACATCTGTACCATAAAAACAGCAGCCCTATTGTGAAGATCACCTGTAATGTAGGACAGGTCAAGCACAACTCAATGGAGTACACAAAATCTGTACCGTTGGGGGCACAAGCACCTAATCACACACTAAAGTTTCCAATGACCATACCTTGATATTGGTTACCCTTTAGTGGGTGCATTATGTCATTGAACCTCCCACAAGCTCTATGATGTAGCAACGGATGGAGTTTATTGGCTTTGAGGGATTTCATAGAGAAAGGCCGTTTTCTAGTCAAAATAGTGTTTTTAGGGTTTTAAGAGTCTAGTTATCCAAAAATTAAAAAAAAAAAAAAAAAAAAAAAAAAAAAAAAAAAAAGAATAAAAGTTGTTTACAAATTTTGGTAGTATTAGAGTAATTTTTATTTTTTGGAGTAAGTTACCCATTTCAAGTCAGATTAGGATTCTAGGCTTCTTTTACTTGTATATATGATCAAGTGTGTTGTAAATAACATTTGATTCAATAATATTAGTTTTTATTCTTGTCTTAGAGATTCCCTTCGCTTATAGATTCAAGAGCTATTCTTGAGAGGTAGATGGTGTGAACTTCTTCTTTTATCCAAGCATTCACTTATGCCAACATGGCAAAAAGATTAAGCTATGTTTGTGCTAAAAAAAAAGATTAAGCTAATCCGTTCATCTTGTAGACCACATTTTTAGAATCGTTGGCCCCCAACAGTCTAAATTGTTAAAGTCCTTTGATACACATTGATATGCTATCCTCTAATTAATGGGTTGAGCTTTTCCAGCAAATGGTGATTTCACATCAATCAACGTACAAGGGTCAGGTCGCCCACCTAATTCGTGGTTCCAGATCAGCGGTCTTCAGCATGCAGCATTTTGTTTGCATGGTACCGATATCCTACACCTGAGGCCCTGTCGGTGGGATGATTGGATGGCATTACAAGCTCTCATGAGGCGCACGTATAGCACTTATAATATAGGATCCGAACTGAAACCTACCCCATAATGAAATTTCTTTATTCAATTCACTTGTGCATCCAAACATACCTAAATAATCCTGCTATGTAATTATATAATAAAAAGAAAATTAAAACTATACATCATTATCCAATGTATGGTCAATCATCCACCCTTACCACAATCCATCAGGATCGATGCGATCTGGTGTAGCACACTATATCAAGATCAGTTCAAGGGGCCAACAAGTCGGTGCATCGAAACAATGATGTTTAGTTAATGATCATTGGATTATTCACTTTGTTAATATATTATTAACCAATTTTTGCATATTACTATTTTCAGCATTTTGCTAATTCTCTCATTAATAAAATTATATTATATTTGAACATTCAACCAGCATTTATTAATTAATATAAAATTCAAATGGTTCAAACATGTGAAATATTGGCTTACTTACTTAGCTTTCTGATCGTATTATGCACCAACTTACAATATTGGCACACGGACGGGTCTAAGTCATCCATCCAGTAGCCTATTGCTGGCTAGCTCATGATTCAAAATTGCTAGGATGCGAGAATCCCAACCGTCCAAGTAGTTGCCTGTGCTCGTCCAGATGTAGAACAAAAGTGGAGCTTTACTTTTAACTATCCATTGCAGGCTGCTACTTCAATGGTTGCGATCATCTGATTGGTGCGACTATTGCAACGTGTCCTATCAAATTGGACCCCCACCAGATGAACAGTCAGCATTGATGACCAAATTGTGTTCATGTCAATCAGGCCTGCGACAAGTTACAGCTTGATCGAGTTGGGTGTCGTGGTATCGAACTGGATCGGGTTTTATCAAGTCGAGCGTTATCGAGTCTGAGTCAACTCAGACGAGTCGCTTCAGACTCACCAGAGTCTTAAAACCATTTTTCCAATACAAACCAAGGGTCCAGTAAACATAATAGGTGGAAATGAATTAGACGTGATTATTTCTTTATTGGTACAATTATTATATGTTGGTTGGTTAGTTCCAAAAGTAGTATTATAAAAACACATGAATTAAGAGAAACTAAAACCCTAGATGAGGCAATGAGCGCAATCAGAGTTTGATGATTTGATTTGGGTTTCTTAAATAGATTAGGTTTCTAGATGCTTAGATGGTAGTTGATGAGGACCGGATCCTAAAAAGCAATTCGGAGTTTTTTTTATTTGATTGAATTATTTGATACTCTGGCAGATTGTGATCCTGGTACACATGCACACCGACATTGTGAACGTGTGTATCTCATAAACAATTTGTTTGTTGTATTAGTGGGACTCAATCAAGATGAGATGCATCCCAAAATTAGATTCATTAGATAATCCCAGTCTTTGATTAGTGGGAATTTGTTTGTCAAATTGGGACCACCTACTATTTATCATATCAACCGTCCATTAAATGTATACCAATCAATCAATTGACATCATAAATTTTCTGAAATAATTTTTGGATTTATGGCCTATCAAATTTACGAACATATGATTCGAGTGGTTTATTTTGGTATACATGTATCCCATGCAAACAATTTTTGTGTGCATGCATATGGAGCATGATACTCTTCATGAGTATCAAAGTTTTGTGGGTTGGTTGGAAGGTAGCTGATGAAGACAAGGTCCCAAAAGCAATGGCCGAGAAATGGGTCGCTTTACAACATTCACCTACCTTCTCCTTTTTCCACAAGTTAGGTAGACAAAGAGAAGCTTCCATGAGTCTTTTCTTCAACAACATTGGATTGCATGAGATTGGATCTAGTGCCTCTTGAAGCATGGGGAGGTATCATGCTCTACACAAGTGATCCATATGGACTAGATCAAAACCATTCATTTGACAGATCAAATCTTGAATGGACCATATGATTAAATTCAGACTGTTTGGACCATCTTAACCATTTAATCAATTAGTTGCATACAAATATACATGGGAAGACAGGAGTTACCAGGAATTAATGCTTAGAGAGAAAAATTATCCGTTTATCATATGGTTAGGAGATAATCAAAGTAATTTTTTATTTCATGGTTCAGATCATCATAGACGTGGGTCCATGTGCATGGGAGGGATCTGAAGGCACGAAAATGACGTGCCTCCCGAGGTGTACTGAATACTAGTTAATATTTGCTCACTTAATTGCCTAATCTTTCAATCAATTAATAATCCAACCCCCACCACCAACAACACATGACTGACGTTGTGGGTGGGGCCCACTGCTGTCCTTATTCATTGCCATAATTACTAAAATGCCACTGTTTAGTACGTAGGTCGGATCCAGTATGATATTGGTAGGAGATTTACTCCAAATCCGTGGATTGCAAAATCCCAAACTAAAAAAAAAACTGCAGAAATTTGATATCCGTGGATTTCAAAAAATCCATGCCCCAAACAGCGACTGCATGCATACAAGAAATCCCATCTACATATCAGGCTATCAACGCAAATCAAGGGTTGATGCTCCCTCTCTATATGTTCCCTGGTGGTGGGGCCCATCCACTGATCAGCCTAGCCTAATTTTCAGGGGGACTCCCGGAGGAAAATTAGCTTTTGGAATCTGATCTATGGGTTGGATTTCATTCACGCATCAAGTGGGCCCGCCCAACATCTGAGTGGTTCGGTGCCACCTTACTCTGACGGTGGTACCGGCCCGATATAGATAACGTGATGTGTACAGGCCATCCAACCCGTCCATCAGATGCGTCACTTCATATAAACCTTAGGTGTCAGAAAGCACTCTTGTCGGTGAACAGTCTGAAGGTGGACACTCCCTCACTTGATTTGCGGTGGGGCCCACTGGAACTGCAAAACAGCCTCTCTTTTTTTTTTTTTTGGCTTACTTACCCTTCATCCAGACTAGGTGAAGAAGGTTCTGAACAGACTGATTCCATGTACGCAACATGTTTGGCCCTCAACAAATCTAGTGTGAGAGCTCTGTCCCAACTTGCTACATGTCGTGCGGTCCACCTGATTAATGGATTTTCGTGATTTTCGGGCGTCTGATGGATGGGTTTGATTTCACTCATGCCTCATATGGGTCCCACGTCTGCTCTGTATATATACGACCCTGGGCTACGCCCATTACGAGAGATGGATAAATCCTGCCACATCAGACGGTGATGGAGATGTGGGGGCCTTTTAACAATATGTGATGGTGGAGCATGGAGATGGGGCTTGGGCCACATGGTTCACGTATTTTTCACAAGCGATGTGATATGTTGGGGTACAAATCCCATCACTATCCAACATTGAACAGATATTGCTAAATTTCCCCAATGTCTCACTCATGAATGTGAGGCCCACGTCCTGTTTGTCGCACACGATCTCGGCCGCACATCCAATCTCGTGTCATATGCATGAAAATAACCATCGAACCACAAATGGAATAATCAGGATCATCCACCACTTAGTGTGATCTTTGGAGAAATGGGCTTACCCTAGCAACGACTACGCCCTCACCTAATGTTTTTTTTTACCTCATGGCTGCAACGGATAGAATCGGGGTGTAAACTAACGCCGAACATTGGCAGAAGATTGCAACTGGGGGTAAACCAATCAGATGGACCATGACGAGTTGGGCTATCAACGGCCAGGATCGCGAAAAAATATATGTCATAGCCGGCCCAGTTCACTGTTTACCCAATCCAACGGTGTTAAATAAGCTGCGCTGGGCCAGACTGTAATGCCAGGTCTTTATGCATATAAGACCAAAGCTCGGCCCGATTAGTTAATCAGCCTTAAAAAGCTCATGACCATCACCTGCTAGTGGGCCTTAGCCTCAGTCCATATCCACCTCAAAGCAGGCCAGAAATAGGCCATCCCATTTCCAAGCAGACCTACTTCCACCCTATTTCTGACACAACAAAATAGCAAGAACTGGGCTAGGTCCCATTTCATCCATACATGACAAGGTTCGTATGATCTCCACCCTGTCAACAGGGAAAATGTCATCGTATCCCTATGCAATTAGACCCATTCGAAGCTTTGGTTAAGCCCATACCTCAAGAACTAGAGTACTCCGAGTTGGGCTTGGCCTACAAACTGTTGAACGAGACTCGAGGTCCGTGGGCTGCATGGCCCGCTGGCTAAGGAAATCTGGGCCAAGCCATTCTCGATTTTCATAAGACCTGGATCTAACTGCTCAACGGCTGTCATGAAGAAGAGCAACTTCGCTCCGGGTAATCTACTGGGCTCTAATTCCACTTGATGATAGCCATTGAACAGTTTGATTACAGATAGTATGAAAATAGACGGTGGAGATTGGCTTGCCTCGTGGTGCATAAAGCAATCAATACCTAGACCTAGCAAAATTCAACCTGACCCGCTAACCCGATTTGACCCGACCCGGTTCTTTCTAGTTTAGGGTTGGAAATTTTGACCCAAATTTAATTATTGGGTTGACCCGACCTGACCTGACCCAGATTTTTATGGGTCGGGTTAGGGTTAAAGGTGACCCGACCCTGACCCAAATCATATAGGGGTTAAGTAGATTATTATATATTGATTTTCTTATTAGTTAAATATTGCATAGTTTTTTCTCACACACCCTGTTAGATGATGGACGGAGTAGATTTCACTTTTGATGAAAGTGGGCCCCATTTCACTAACAATTGGTGCACATATTGCACAATTCGGTCAACATCTGTTGACCCAATCAAAACCAAAACCGAAAGAAAATCTTCTCTCCCTCAATTTCCCTCTCAAATGGACGTTGTCCATTTTTAAGATCGTGCGGCCCACTTTCGAACAATAGTTCGACTGATCTAATTCGTTCATAAAGTTTAGACATAAGAGTCTAACGAATCTCAAGTGTTAAATTGAAGATATTGTTATATGGTGTACACAGTTAGAAGCCAAAAATGGTAGTGGGTAATTAATTTTGTGTTTCCAGACCCTTCAAAACATGACCACTGAGACCAATGTGGCCCGCCTTATCTCGATCCAAACCATCTATCAGTTTTTAGCATCATTTTTAACTAGAACCCAATTGATATCAGGTGTGGATGCTCATATGTGTAACCATTGTTTCACATATAAGTTGTGGCGGGTCCGAAAACAGAAATATTTCGTTTCCTTTTTTTCTCACCTCCGTTTCTTTCCCTATTAACCTCGATCCGTGACAATGCATTGAAGAAAATTCAAGCCATTCATAACCCTTAGTTGCAAGCTATCCTATTCATCCATTGATGTTCACCCAGATTAGGGTTGAGAATGCCATCATATAAATATGATTTTTCTTCCGTTTTTCTCCCTTCTTGCATCTATAAACCCTAAATCTCGTGCTAACCATATAAACACGTACGTCCGTTAGAAAGGGTTTGACCTAAAATTTTAGAGTTTCCTAAGCTCTTCGAAATGATTCTACTCTATCAATAGCTGTCAAATTGAAGGAAAATCGACGGTTAGTGTTTTACCATTAGAGGTCAGGTCTTCTTCTTCGGCGGTGTTGTTGCTGCTGAGTTCATTCCTGGGCTGCATTCATAGAATTCTTATTGCTGAGGTATAGGTAAGATAATCAACCATTTCATCTTTCTGTTACATCTATGATTGACCCGATTTGCTACCGAGTAGTAAATCGAGTCGAACTCGTTCTATGCCTAGTTCATATTAGTTAATAGATGTTGTTCATGATCCGAGGAATGTCTAATTTAGTTAAGCTATTTAGGATTGATCATGATCATATATCCTTGCTCTTGAAGTTTAATCGGGTTGAAATTAGTTGTAACTTGTGTTGAGTTGACTCAACAAAACTCACTAAGTGCAGTTTGAGGGGAAGTCTAATCCATGACTATTCATGTCACATTCATGAGAAAATTCCTCTATTAGGTGAGTCTTTCTTGGGAATGCTTAGTATTTTGATTCAAATTTGGGCTTGAAATAAGATATGATTTCAGTTTAATCTACAAACTAGTTAGTTGATCATTAAAATGCAGGTCAACCCGACCCAACCCGGTTTAATTTGGGTTGGATAAGGGTTGGGAAAATCCAACCCGAATTCAATTTGGGTCAGGTTGGGGTTGAGGTGGAAACCAACCGACCCGACCCATTGCCACCTCTGACATTACCTACCCTTGAGAAGGCCTTGCTCAAAAATCAGGCTGGACCACTGATAAAGGGAGCTGCCTCTACACGAAAGAGATTTGACAGCTTATAGAAACTTGCCAGAGGTCCACAATCAGCACACACGTGGCCTGCCTGCTCTGTGGACCACCTTGATTACATATGGTCATCTTCACGGTGTGATCCACTTGCTCGGTTAGGGAGTTGGTTTCTCGTGTGTTGCCAATCAGGACCTCCCGCGTTTATAGCTGCCTGGGCCCACATGCAGCGACGGATGGATATTGATATGAACAGTTCGTCTTCTCGGTGCTATTATAATTAAGGGCGCAAAGATGGTGCCTCGAGATAATCCTGACTTGTCAACTTTGGAGTTGGACGTGAGCCATTGAAATTGTTTTTTCAATGCTTTATATTCATCCACGCATATTGATGATTAAGTGGATGATGATAGCAGTAGATTGCTGTAGTTTTCAATTATAGACATGATAATGTTGACGGCTATAGGTAGTGCTGTACACGAGTCAAGTAAGCTCAATTAACTCGCTCCACTTGGATCAGAAAAGCTTGACTTGATTCGGTTCGATGGTGGGTTTGGGCCGAGTCGAGTCAATTTTTGAGTGCTCGAATAAATTCGAGTCAAGTCCCAAGCTGGACAGTGCTCAACTCGACTCGACTTGGCACTTGGCTCGAACCTAACTTGGATCGACTCGACTCGGTTCGAAACATCATGCTGTACAAGTTAGCTTTGTATATGGTTGCTAGGTGGTGCAATGATGCCTGATTCCGACGAAGAAGGTGACTTCCTTCAATGGTGGATTTTAGTTTGGTTAGCTTTTGGAGATTTGGCTGGTTGTTTTTCAGGCGAAGATAGATGCAATGAAGCTTAGGAAACAAAGAACTTGAAATTATATGAAGATTTTTCTGGTGGGCTCCAGGATCTGGGGTTCACGGTTGTCGCAACTAGAAATAGGAGAAAAGGAGTCTAGTGTGACAAGATTCTTGGCAGCTAGATGCGGTTTTCTGATCTCGATCGTCCGTAGGGGTGATTTCTTGGGTTTGGATTGAAGATTTCAAAGTTCGGGGAAAACTCATACTTGAATTCGGCTCAACCTACTAACCGAGTCAAACAATTAGGCTCGAAGCTGAGTCAAGTCAAGTACCGAGCAGGGGGTGGTTGTTGGCCGATCTGAGTTAAGCAGGGCTAAGCTCAACTCGGATCGACTCGTGTACAACACTAGCTATAGGTGGTTGTAGTTTCTAATTTTAGAGAGGGGAATCAATCTCTCATTTTAATTATATTGATTGATTTACTTTTCGTGTATATTATTGTACAACTGTATATAAACTTAATTGAGAATCTTTCATAACGTTTATTACATTAACATGGCATTAGAGCTCACTTGATCAGTCCTAAATCCAACTCACTCACCACTCAAATGTTGTTGCTGCTACTTGACGCAGGGAGGACGTGGTAGGTCGATCACCGTCTCCCTAACCGATTGTTTCTCGAAACCACGAGAAGAAATAAAAGAATAAAAAGAGGAAATTAATTCCGAATAATTGTTTTTGATAGATTGAATGAATAAAAACGGAATTACAATGCATATAAATAGGAAACTAAACCCTAGGTAAAGTACCAAACTCCAACTCAAACTCAAACTCTTAGAAAACGCAACTTACTATTTATAGAAGTCGTTCAATCTTACTAGAACTCTTAGTTTTCGGCCAAAAATAGAAAGTTATCAAACGGGCCCAACCATGTTGTTCTACTAAATATTCTAAGCTCTTTTCATGTTGGGCACTAACTCTAAAACCCTACAGATCCAAAGTTATGATCGAATTAAAACTTACTGTAAATAGTAAAACTGAAAATAAACTAGCCTAATGACCGCCGATACGGTCGAATCTCGTGATTTTGGCATGGGCAACCCGGCATAATGGGGTTGGGTGGCTAAAGTAGCTCGAGCTACCCCAAAATGATATATTATATGTCTAAAAACTCATTCCGGCTTGCGAGATATGACCAGTTTACAGTCCTGACGATCCGGATCACTTTTGACCCCAACCGGTCTTCTTTTGGTCCATTTGGGCCATGAAATAATCAGCGACCCGTTCTACATCAGTCTCCTCCACTTCGAAAGAACTCGATCTTGAGTTCTCGTCTAGCTTTGGCTCATGATATTCATACAGATCTGCCACGTTGAAAGTCCTTAAAATCTCCATATCATCCGGAAGATCAACAACGTAGGCATTATCATTGATCTTGTGAATGATCGGTACCAGTCAAATCTTCTTGTGTTTCAACTTGTTGTAGGTCTCGATAGGAAATTGCTCTTTACGTAGATGGACCATCACCTAATCACCTATTTTGAACACTTTGGCACGCCGATGCATGTCCGCCGCTTCCTTGTATTTCTCGTTCAAAGTCTGTAATTTGTTGCGCACGTCTGTATGTATGTCCATGATTTGGTCCGCCATGTGTTCAGCTGTAACGCTCATGCCCGAAAGCTTGGGCAGGGGAACCAAATCAAGTGTGTGACGAGGCATGCACCCATAAACAATCTGGAACGGGGATTTCCCTGTCGATCGGGTTACCATGTTGTTGAACGCAAACTCCGCTTGAGCCAGGGCCATGTCCCACTGCTTCGGCTTATCACCTGAAAGGCAACGAATGAGATTCCCCAATGTGCGGTTTACGACCTCAGTTTGTCCATCTGTTTGCGGATGGTAAGCACTACTGAACTGAAGTCGCATACCGTACCAATTTCACAAGGCTCACCAAAAATGGCTAATGAACTTCGTGTCCCGGTCTGAAGTGATCGTCTTAGAAATCCCATGTAGTCGCACAATCTCTCTGAAGAAAAGGTTCACAACGTGTACCACATCAAAGGTCTTCTTGCACGGAATGAAGTGTGTCATCTTGGAGAATCGATCTACCACCACAAATACTGAGTCCATGCTGCGTTGTATTTGTGGGAGCCCTAATACAAAATCCATAGATAAATCCTCCCAAGGGGCATCTGGCACAGGTAATGGCATGTAAAGACCTGTATTTTGAGATTGCCTGTTAGCGGTCTGACAAATATGACATCGTTGTACCACCCTGCCAACATCACGAGCAAGTTGCGGCCAGTAATACCGCTCTTCCACCATCGCTCGAGTCTTATCTCGTCCTAGATGACCGCCGAGGCCACCGCCATGTAGCTTGATAATAATTTTGTCTCGTAACGAATTTTACGGAATGCAAAGTCGATTCCCTTTGAAGAGGAAACCATCTTGAATTAGAATGTCACTCGGGTGACCCTCTTGGCACTTTTTCCATGCGTCTGCAAAATCCTCGTCATCGGCATAAAGTTTCTTAAGACAGTTGAATCCGACCACCTCACTGCTCACGGTAATAAGAAGGGATGCACGTCAGCTAAGTGCATCTGCTACCTTATTTTGCTGCCCTGATTTGTGTTTCAAAATGAACGTGAATTCCTATAAAAATGAAATCCATCTAGCGTGCATACGATTCACATTAGTCTGAGTATTGATAAATTTTAAGGCCTGATGATCAGTGTATAGTATAAATTCCCTTTGAATAAGATAGTGGCGCCAATGGCGCAGTGCCTGAACCACTGCATATAACTCAAGCTTATAGGTCGACCACTTCTGTCGTGCATCACTGAGTTTCTCACTGTAAAAGGCAACTGACCTGCCCTCCTGAGAAAGGACTCCCCCAATGCCGACAATAGATGCGTCACATTCTACCTCAAAACAACTTATCGAAATTGGAGAGTACCAAGACCGGTGTAGTAGACAACCAATGTTTGATTTCTGCAAAACTCTTCTCTGCCCCTTCGGTCCATTGAAACGGACCCTTCTTCATACATTCGGTAATCGGCGCGACGATACTGCTGAAGTTCCGCACAAACCGACGATAGAAGGTCGTCAACCCATGGAAACTTCGTACCTCATGAATGTTCGTCGAAGTCGGCCAATCCCGAATTGCTCGAACTTTCTCTTTGTCCACTCGGATACCCGTGGACGACACAATGAACCCCAGAAACAATAATCGATCAGTTAAGAATCTACACTTTTTCAGATTTAAGTATAATTTGTTGTTGGCCAACACTCGTAGCACTTTTCTGAGGTGGGTCATGTGCTCCGTTTCATCCTGACTGTATATTAGAATGTCATCAAAGTAAACGACAACAAAACGGCCAATGAACGGCTTCAACACTTGGTTTATTAAACGCATGAAGGTGCTTGATGCATTGCTTAGACCGAAGGGCATAGCCAGCCACTCATATAGCCCTTCATTGGTCTTGAAGGCCGTTTTCCACTCATCACCTGGCCTAATACGGATTTGATTGTATCCACTCCGTAAGTCCTAGTTTAGAGAACACCTTGGAGCCCTCGAGCATATCAAACATGTCATCCAACTACGGTATTGGAAATCGATATTTAACTGTTATTTTATTGATCGCGCGACTATCGATACACATGTGCCAAGTTCCGTCTTTCTTTCGGGTAAGGAGTATCGGAATGGCACACGGGCTCATGCTCTCTTTAATGAGACCCTTAAGGATCAGTTCCTCCACTTGTCCCTATAGAATTTCACACTCTTTCGGACTCATCCTATAGTGCGGTCGGTTAGGCAAATTGGACCTTGGGACAAGGTCGATGTGATGTTGTGTCTCACATGGAAGGCAACTCATCAGGTAAATCTCCAAGCCAAATACTTCGAAATTCGTCTAACAATGGTTTAAAATATTGAGGAATATTAGATGATCCTGACTTCTCGCCTTTTACCACAACGGCATATATTTCGCCCGTTTCCTTTAATTCTTTAACAAACTCGCGAATAGTAAGGAGAGACTTCCCCTCCACTTTAGAAGCTTCGGGGTATTTCTCTTGTGTCATAGGGGCTAAAACAATTTTTCGACCATCCTTGGTGAACATGTATATGTTTTTCCGTCCGCCATGTGTCACATCTCGATCCGATTACCATGGTCGCCCGAGTAACATGTGGCAGGCTTCCATGTCAACTATATCACAGAGGACCTCGTCCTTATAGCTTTTACCAATGAAAAATGAGATAATGCATTGATGAGTTACCTTTGTCTCGTTCACCTTCTTAATCCAACAGATCGAGTAAGGGGTAGGGTGTTTCGTCATAGGCAAATGTAACTTATCCACCATAATTTTCGAGATAATATTTTCGCTACTCCCACTGTCTATGATCACATCACATATTTTTCCGTGCACGGTGCACTTTGTGAGGAAGATATTATGGCGTTGTGGGTGCACTTCCCTCCTAGGAGCGTAAAGTAGTCATCTCACTACTAGCGATTCCCTATGATATTCAGTCAGTCAATCTACATCTTCTGTATCCCCCTCTTCGGCCTGTTCCAATTCAAGGTTGTCTCCCGTTACTTCACCTTCCGCGCCACCTTCATTCGTAGTTAAGTGGGCTGCAGGGCGTTGAGGGCAAGCATTCGACCAGTGACCTGGTTAGCCATAGCGGAGACAATGATCTGGCCTCGGACGACCATATGGGTTGGGGATCGTGCTAGGACCCGCTGTAGTGGGAGTTGCATGTTGAGGCCTTGAGGAACCGCTTCCCCAGTCCCTGTTCATGACCGTAGGAGGTTGAGGATGCCCTCCTATAGGTTCCTTGCCTTTGGCCAACGTTGTATCTTAAGTGGGTCCAGTGATGGGATTCCGTGTTGCCAGATAGGGTTGAGCAGGGGGCCGCGACAACTGTGTTTCTGCCCGGGTGGCCAATTGGTTGGCCTCACTCAACGTCCAAACTAGATGCATCTGGACCTAATCCTGGATTACAAATCGCAACCCACCAATGAACCATGATACTTGTTGTGCCTCTGATTCCGATAAATTATTCCGTGTAGCCAATCGTTGGAATTCTTCAAGATATTCGGCTACGATTCGATTTCCCTGACGACAATTTTGATATTGTTGGAACAAAATTTGTTCGTAGTCGCTAGGGAGGAATCAAGCCCTAAGAAGTTGTCTCATCCAAGGTCATGTTCGGATGGGTGTCTTATTCTGACGGGCGTGGGAAACCTGTAGGTTTTCCCACCACGCTGAAGTACCGGATTTTAATTTATATGCAATTAGTTTTACCTTCTTGTCATTCGACACTTCCATATAGTTGAATTATCATTTGACCTCTGCCAGCCAGTCGAGGAACTCCTCTATTCGAAGTAGGCCATTAAAGCTGGGGAGCTCAGCTTTGCCCCGATAATCTCATTCTGCTCATTCCACACGCTCATTCCCTAGCGCAAGTCGTCGTACCAAAATGTCTTCGACCTCATCATCGCTTGGTTCTGATTCGTCTGGTGTAGCCCTACGATTATCCACTTGGGGTGCTCCACGGACTACAGGATTGTCCCGTATAGCAAGTGTTGGTGGTTGTTGGTCGCCTTGTGCTCAGGGCGGAGCTAGTGATGCTACAATCTGGTCCAGGGTTGCCTGTATACCTTGCAGGATCAACCGGTTCTCCCGTTGTGCTGCTTCGAAAGATGTTGCATTAGATAGTCCCTTGAAGCATCTTCCTTAGGATTCATTACAGGTCATCATCCTGAGGAAGAAACCTCTCTCTGCTACTAATGACGCAGGGAGGACGTGGTAGGTCAATCACCGTCTCCCTAACCGATTGTTTCTCGAATCCACGAGAAGAAAAAAAAAAGAAAAAAGAGGAAATTAATTTCGAATAATTGTTTTTGATAGATTGAATGAATAGAAATGGAATTACAATGCATATAAATAAGAAACTAAACCCTAGGTAAAGTACCAAACTCCAACTCAAACTCAAACTCCTAAAAAACGTAACTGACTATAAATAGTAAACTTACTATTTATAGAAGTTGTTCAATCCTACTAGAACTCTTGGTTTTCGGCCAAAAATAGAAAGTTATCAAACGGGCCCAACCATGTTGTTCTACTAAATATTCTAAGCCCTTTTCATGTTGGGCACTAACTCTAAAACCCTATAGATCCAAAGTTATGATCAAATTAAAACTTACTATAAATAGTAAAATTGAAAATAAACTAGCCTAATGACTGTCGATACGGTCGAATCTCGCGATTCCGGCATGGGCAACTTAGCATAGCGGGGTTGGGTGGCTAAAGTAGCTCGAGCCTACCCCAAAATGATATATTATATGTCCAGAAACTCATTCCAGCTTACGAGATACGACCGGTTTACGGTCCTGATGGTCCGGATCACCTTCGACCCTGACCAGTCTTCTGTTGTTCCATCTGGGCCATGAAATAATTAGCGACCCGTTCTACATCACTACTGTAGCATCTCACCACCGCCGTTGTATCTTGCACTTGCCATGCCTTTGGTCATCACCGATCCCAACATCTTCCTTGCGTTACTACTGCATTGTCGACCTTCAAACCCATTCTGACTGTTAGGTTTCCTTCTTCTTCTTTTATTTTTTTAGGGACATTGCCGTATATACGCCTACATTTTGGTTGAATTCCAAAAAAGAGCCTGTTTTTAAACTCTTTTCTAAAACTCGCCTAACTTTTCTGTCGTTAGCCAAAAAGTCGCTCATCATCTAACACCATTATGTATCTAAAACAATATTTTTAAAAAGACAATGCTACCCTTTGAAAAAACCCTCAAAAGGCTCTCTCTCTCCCTCTCTATCTCTCACTCACGTCCAAACATCACAACCCTCCTCCCTCTCTCTCGATCCACATCTGTTACCAACACCCCAGCGGTGGTTTGTGATGTGTTGGATGTTGTGGAGCCCCCTTGATGTATATCCATGTTGTACATCCATTTTGCTAGATCATTTCACTGCATGAACCAAAAAATTGTAGCAGATCTGAAGCTCAAGTGGGGGTAATATGACACCCACCATTGAAACTTTCTTGGGCCTACACCATGACATGTGGTAGTCAAATTCTCTATTAAAGTGATGCCACCAAGTTCTGTGGGCCCCACCATGATATATGTATTATATTCACACCGCCCATCCATTTGGAGAGATCATTCTAGGGCATGATCCAAAGAATGAGGTAGATCCAAAGCACAAGTGGATCCCACCACATAAAATAGTGATGCCCACCATTGAAACCTTCCTAGGGCCCATAATAATGTTTATTTGAGATCCAACCTATTCATAAGTTAACACAGACATGTACAAAGGGAAAAAACAAATATCAACTTGATCGGAAACTCCTATGGCCACCAAGAAGTTTTTAATGATAGGAATTCAATCCCCACTGTTTTCTATGGTGGGGTCCATTTGAGCCTTGGATCTTCCTCATTCTTTAACTAATGCCCTAAAGCGATCTCTCTAAATGGATGGACGGTGTGGATACAACACATATATCATGGTGGGGCCCACAGAACTTGGTGACATCACTTCCGTAGGGAATCTCGCTACTACGCTGTCAGTAGTTAATCCACATCACAACACCACATACGTGTATTCCAGGGAAAGCCTTTTGCAAGCTGGAAACCTAGGTGGGGCCCACCATGTTGTTTGCGAGAAATCTACCTCGCCCACCATTTTTTGAGATCATTTTAGGACATTAGACCAAAACTAAGTAGAATCCAAACGTTAAGTGGGCCACAAGAGAGGAAAACCTAGGGAAATAAATTCTCACCATTGAGACCTTCCTGAGCTCCACATTCATGTTTATACGACATCTAAACTGTTTATAAGGTCATTCCCGCTGGGATGAACTGAAAAAGAAAAAACTTAGCCTGATACAAAACTTTTGTGGACAGACGAATGTTTAAACGGTGGTTGCTCAATCCCCACTGTTTCCTTCTGTGTGGCCCACTTGAGTCTTGGATCTAAATATTATTTGTCAAACGTCTTAAAATGAGCTTGTAAAACAGATGAACAGGGTGGATTTAACACAAACATGACAGTGGGCCCCACCTAGGTTCTTAGTGTAGGAACTTCCTACCAAAGGCTTTCGCATGAAATCCACATCCCAACACCACCTTCCACATTGGAGCATTAATAGTTGTGGGCTCCATCATGATATGTGTTACATCCACACCATCCATCCAATTTTCAAGGTCATTTTAGGGTACGAGACCAAATATGAGGCATATCTAAATCTCAGGTGGACCACACAACAGGAAATTGACCCTAGTATTTTTTTTAATGATAGGTTTTAATTGCCACTGTTACCTCATGTGGGTGCACGTGAGATTTCAATCTTTCAGATTTTTTGTGTCATGCCCTGAAATCATGATCCATAAAGGATGGACGATGTGGATTAAACACACGTTTCATTATGGGGCCCATAACATAGTTCAACAATGGAGTGGATTCTGCAAACCTTGCATAGGGATGTAGGGTTAAAAGGGGCAAAATTGTCTTTCTTGAAGATAATGGATGAAATTTTGTGACAGTTGTTAGTCCAAGTCAAAATAGGTGGATTTTTCTATAGTACTTCGAGACCTTGAGGACAATGTAGATTTTAGGTTGAGGGTGAGATTCTTGCTAAATTTACGAGATTTTTTGTGACTTTTGAGCAATTTTTTTGAAAATTTGCAAATTTTTGAATTTTAAACTCTTTTAGAAATTTGAATTTCTGTAAATTCAAGTCTATGTGGATGTGAGATGATGAGGTATAAAGTAATTTGTTTGTTGAAAGCTTAAAATCCAGTTGATTAGTAGCTTTTAAATGAGTTTCTTCTATTATTTGATCAATAGAAAGTTTAAACATTAAAGGAGTCTAGTTCACATAACAGGAATAACTTTCATTCTTAAGGACTAAACCTTCTGTTATGGTGGTTTAATTGGACGATGGTTAAAAGTACTAAGAACCAAGCCACAGGAGTTTGTCCATCATGTTCAAGATAAAAGAGAAGAAAAAGGAAAATATTGAAAAAAAAATGAAGTAAATTGAAAAAAAAATGATGAAAATCAGTTAAAAATAGTTGTATCGAAAAGGACTACCTATGACCACCAAAAAGGATTGGGATTAGAGTGAAAGTCATCGATGAAAAATCCAAAGCTGAGATGAATCCTCATTGAACGGTAAGGAAAATTCTAGTCTAAACTGTGTTGATCTGAACACTTTCTGATTTTTTACTCCGATTAACCATCTAGTGGAAGGTAAACCCTTATTAATGATGAGTTAGCAATTACTAAGCATACTAGATCTTAATTGTTTGATTACACTCTATTTATCGATTAATTAATTGGAACTCGGTTTGATTGCTTGTTAGTTATTGGAATCTAGGCATGTTAACATCTCATTATTAAAAATCTCTAAATTTTATAATCTACATATGTTGGATTGCATAGAAGTTTATTTTCTGAGGGAGATTGAATGTATTTTTTGCATGCTTTGCTTGAGGACTAGCAAAATGCTGGTTTGGGGGGGGGGGGGGGGGGGGGGGGGTTAGCCTAGAATTGTGCATATTTATCCTCAATTTCATGCTACATTTACATGAATCATTGTATTTAAAAGACTTAACTTAGGCTTGTTTTCATGTTTGTGGGGAATTTAGAGAGAATGGAAACCAATTGCATACAATTGACATGTTGAAAGTCAAGAAAAATTAAGCCAAAGAATAAAAGAAGGAAGAAATTAAAGATTGGAAGCTGAACAATGAAATAAATAGAAAAACTGCATTATCGGACTGTCTTACAGAATTGCCGGACTGACCTACAGGGCAATTGGATTTTTTAAGACCTTGTTGGACAAATCAGTTGTCTGTTAGAAAGTTAATGCACTTTTTTATGACATACTAATGCACCTTATTTGTCAATCACATGAGTTCATGTGTTATAATGTCGGTTGAGCCTTGGTAAGCTGAAGACCGAAGATTCAAGTGGACTAGAAGCATCAAGGAAGAAGAACAGGTAAATGAGACGCCTTAGTGACCCTAACCCTTTGAACTAAAACACACAAATCTTCTTAAATGACTTGGACCAACTAGGTATACCCTTAGTCATCCTTATTAGCCTTTGATCATATAGAAAAACATGATAAATTAAGTTAATAAAAGAGATGAAAGTTGTTGTAAACAATTAAGTCCAAACAACAATTTTCGATAGGTCTTCGATATATCGGAGACCAGTTCCATAGGTCTTCGATTAATCAAAATGACCATTTTGATATATCGAAGTATGTCCAGCAAACTTACAAACTCTTTGGACAGTTTCTTTGATCAATCAAATTGCTCATTCGATATATCGAGATGAGTGTGTTCGATATATCGAAACCCTTTTCGATATATTGGGAATTTTATCCAGCAGCTTACTGATTCTCCAAACAGATTCTCTGATATATTGAATAGGATATTTCGATATATCAAAGATCACTCCGATCAATCGAAACCCCATTTCGATATATCGAAGCGACCGTTTTTCTTCCCGTTTTATGACTGTTGGAGATTTTTCTTTAAATACGGGATAGATGGTTTTTAGGCTTAAGAGAGAGATTTTGAGGAGATAGAAGCTACCACCATTGCATACCATTAGGAGCTCTATTCCTAACCCTAGCAAGGCATTCTCCTTGTAATTCATCACAAGCTTGGAGCATTCAAAGCTCAAATGAGAATGGATTTATTCCCTCTTGATTTCTAGGAGTTTAGACACCTTAATGATTGATAAATCCTTTTGTCTAAAGACCACTTAGGAATCCAAATAGGTGTATATATCCCTCTAGGAAAATCATTTTCTATCATTTGTAGAGGATTCACCACCTCCTAGCACCTTGGGCATCTTCGTGGGAGCATCATATGCAAGGTGACTGATCGTGGAACTGGAGTAGTGACGACACAACGGCATCAGCGATCGAAGGAGCACAATGGGAGCTGATTCAAGCATGGGAGACCGAGAAGAAGCAACCTGAAGCAGCGCCCAACGGGGCTCAAATCCAACAAGTAAGGTTGTCATTTGTTAAAGTCCATCCACCCTTTTTCTGAAGGAAATCGAGTGTAAAGTTTGTTTGTCAAACTCGAACTAGGGTCATTTGTCGTCCTTGGTGTAGTAGTTGAGCCTAAAAGTCTAGGGACGTTTGTCATTTCTTGGCACGTTTATCGGGCCTAAATTCATAGGACGTTTATCATTCCTTGGCACGTTTGTCGAGCCTAAACAAGTCTCCAAGGGGAGCCACCAACACGGGTGTGAACGTATAGGTTGGGAGGATCCTAATTTAAACTCTCTAATTGTAACGCCCCAAACTTTTGGAATTTATTTGAAAATTTATAGATATTTATTTTTATTTTTATTTTTATTTTAATTAATTATCAAGCAATTACCTTATTTTGAAACCAACGGACCATCCATGAGAGTTTTTTTTTATAGGCGACCCTTTACAAAAGTTTATTAAAATGATCTCATGAACGTCGTAGAAAGACCAGATTTCAAAAATCATGCACTTTTCAGATAATTATGAAAATATCATTAGTTAAACTTAAGTTAAACCGCCATTTTTAAGTATTATAGTTTTTACGATCTTCTTCACACAAAACTTTATATATAAACTTTTGGGCAAGTTTTAGCATTACACGTCCAATTTCAGCTCACCGATCATCCTAGAAATGTCCTAATAAAAAATTGGATCATAAGTGGGCCACCTGAACTCGGTCTATCCCATTTTTGGCGTCAAAGCCTAAATATACCTCGCCAACCAGCTGGATGGAGTGGATTCCATATATACATCATGGTGGGGTCCGTGTGCATTGGACACACAGTCAATGTGCGTTGAGTCGCACGACGCTGGCAGGCAGCATGGACGGACGCTGCTCATCCAAACTATTCGTCCAGTGGGCCCATTTTATAAATCCGAACCCATCCAACCCCCCCCCCCCCCCCCCCCCCCCCCCCCCCCAAACTAAGAATCTCCTCGATCCACTTCGAATCAAAGCCGATCTTCTCCTCCAAAGTTAACCTTGTGAAATAAGATCTTCCAATCCGGAAGTCCTCTCCACATGGAAAGCTAGGGGAGCTTGTAGAGGATCCTAAGGGTCCCTCCTAGCTATCTAACGTGGCCTTTTGGGTTAAAAACGTAACCTTTCTAAACTCTTGAGGGATAACTCTATAGAATCTTCTCTTGTGTAAGAAACCTATCAAATGGCTGAAGAGCTTTAGTTTGTAGACCCTACTTGCCTATTTGAACTAATCTAAACCCATCCTAGGTGTCCGTTCATCAAATAAATCGCTTGTTTAAAAGTTTTCATTTTCATTCCCTCTCTTTCCTTAAAACTTCACACCGACCGTTCGATCGTGTGTGGGCCCCATTCTGAAATCTACCACATTTATTTTGTGGCCCATACTCATCATAACTCAAGTCCAAAATTTCATTTCCATCCGTTGTGTGTCGCCTCCAAAAGTGGCCCGAAAATCTCAAAAACTCATCTTGAAATAACAATTATTCATCTATTGCTTGTGTAGCTTCTTTAAACCCTATAATCTAACCCAACAGTTATAATTAGAGCCTTTTTTAGCCAGAGGAAGCATCTCCCATGAATTTAGAGAGAGAAGAGAGGAAAGAAGAGAGAGAGAGGAAAGAAGAGAGAGAGAGAGAGAGAGAGAGAGAGAGAGAGAGAGGGTCTTCTCCTATTCTCTAGCGGTTAGGCCGATCTCTACAACCCTCTTATAAATCCATTCTAAGGTGAGGACTAATCCCTTCAAGCCATTTATCTTAAACATCAAGTTTTCTTAAATTATTTTCTCTAATGTGTGATGTAATGTGATGTTGATTTGTTGATTTGCTTAACATGTTGATTTAAGTTTAACTCATGATATTAATGTTATGATCGATGATCACATTGCATGTGTATGGACTATATTATGTGAAGGATTTATTAATGGGCACTCGTTGGTCCCATGTCAAGAAATTCTCAATCTAGGAAGATGGAGCCTGTAAGAGGTGTCCATGTTGTTAATGTCAGTTTTTGTAACGAGATCCTCCGGCTCTTCTCCTTTGCTCCAGCAGGGATTTCCACCACCAGACCTGAAGCAAGACAGCGAATAAGGGTGGCTGGGGACCAGCCGTTAGCCCTCCGATGCTTAAGTTAGGCCACAGAAGAGAAGCCAAGCAAAACGGGACCAAGATTGAATGATGCGTACCTCTCTGCTCTCAATGGAGCCACCCCTTTATATAGATCTGAAGCAATCCAATCTGTTACGTGAGATGTCGAAATCCCGTTGATGTCGCATACGATACTGAGAATTCGCTGATTTCTTGGGATAAGATCCTATCTTTTTAGTCAGATCCAACCCAATGACTTATTCCAACAATCACGCCCCTAGATGGTAATCCCTTGAAATCCGACTGGATCCGGCTGGAAACCATAGTTGGAGTCATGGCCTCCGAAAAGGAAGGAGACGCCCGTAGTTGGAGTCATGGCCTCCGAAAAGGAAGGAGACGCCCGTAGTTGGAGTCATGGCCTCCGAAAAGGAAGGAGACGCCCGTAGTTGGAGTCATAGCCTCCGAACTGGTTGCAACCCGTAGGAAAGCTTCTCGCAGGTTAAAATGTGGTCGCGAGTCCAAGTACATATTTTGGATGTAACGTCTTTCAACGACTTGTGAGAAGGTCTGCTCGCGGATCGAGCTTTGCCGTATTTGACTATCGGTTATGAAGACTCGAGACTTGCGAATAGCTGCTCCATATTTTTCAATCTATGACTCCTGATCAGGTGAGCTCGAGAGTCGAATGGACGTCCCGCACTTATCCAATATTCGAGTCTCGATCATATAATCTCGAGAGTCGAATGGACGTCCCGCACTTATCCAATATTCGACTCTCGATCATATAATCTCGAGAGTCGAATGGACGTCCCGCACTTATCCAATATTCGACTCTCGATCAGATAATCTCGAGAGCGAGAGCGAAATGGGCATTTCCGCGTGAAATCTTATCTCCATCATTTTGCCTATAACAGATGCCCCCCAAGTCCTTGCCGCCAAGAATTCTTAAGGAAAGGACTTAGCTCACTATCACACGAAACCGCTCGCTACCTCCATCGAGAACGGCACCCCTCATGATGGGCTGAAATTAATGAGCGCCAGCTTTCCGCAGCCTTTTCGCTGATGGAAAATGAAGGGACGCTCGCCACGTGTTTGAGGAGTTAATGGGTGTGCCTGCTCGAGCGCTGTGTCCAACGAGGGACTGCCACGTGCCATCAGATACGGCGGAATGATTGCCTATAAATATACGGAGTCCGCCATTTCTTTGATTTTCTACAGAAGTTTATTCGAAAGAATCCTACAACCCTTTCTTTCCATTCTTCCTCCTCTTCCGGTGCTCATTCTTTCTTTTCCCCGGTATACTTCCTTTTTCTTCTTCCTTTATTTTCATCTCCCCATGGCTGGGAACTCTGACGAGACTACTGTCCCCCTTGGTGATGCCACTCCGGAGTCCTCTGCCTCCAGCAGTGCAAGGGTTTCGGCGGGGAGATACACAGCAGCCGGATATCCTTTCGTTTTATCGGAGGACCGGCTGGCTGAGCTACGGGAGAGATACCAAATCCCTGATTCCGTAACTCTCCGCTTGCCCGGAGGTGGAGAAACACCCGACTCCCCCCCCCCCCCCCCCCCCCCAGGATGCGTAGCATTTTACGAGTACCAGCTCATCCTGGGGGTACGCCTTCCCCTCCATCCCTTTGTTCGCGATGTATTACGGTGTTACAAGATTGCCCCTGGGCAACTCATTGTGAACGGGTGGAGGGTGGTTTTGGGCTCCTTTGCCCTTTGGGCTCAGGCTGGCAACGGGGAACTCACGGCGGAGGAGTTCCTCCGTATGTTCCGTCTGAAGAAAGCTCCATCCAGCGAAGGCTGGTATTATTTATGTTACTGGCACCGGGATAACTTCGTGTTGGGTAAGCCCTCCTCGAACTATCCCGGCTGGAGGAAGCGGTGGTTCTATGCTTCCGGGAGCTGGGAGTCTGCCTCCTCCAGGGGTCCAGGAGTGACCCGGTTTTTCTGTGAAGGTAGACACAATCCCGTATTGTGCAGTTTCCTTAGAATAATTTTTAGGGTTTTGCTTCGTTTGACCATTATTTGTGCTCGCAGGTATCCCGGCATTGCGGAAACCGAATTTGAAGGGTGGGATCAACGAGAAGATCGTCAGAGTGTATAAGGTGCCTGTCGGAGATAGGCATATCGAGGCTTGCTTATCTCCTTCGCGACTTGCAGCAGCAGGCCTCATATCCAGAAGAGAAGTCGAAATGACGAAGGCTGGAGAGAAGAGAGGCCTACTGCCCCGTCTGAAGGGCACAGGTTCCAAAAGGCAGAAGAGAACCCCTGCCGAACCGTCTCAATCTTCCATCCGCGCGGGCAACGATCAGCCTGCCCTTCCCGCGAGCATGGCGGGGGCCCCAGCTGGGCCTACTATCCCTTCACTGGTGGTCGCACCTGGGCCACCAGTGATCAACATTGCAGATAATTCCCCAGATGGGGTGGGGTCCAGCTGCCCCCCAGCTGAAGAGGCTCGAGAGCAGGTAGAGCCTCAAGAGCCAACTCCTGCTCGGGAACTGGTCCCAGCTGCCGAGCAGGGACCTGCTCGCGAATCCATGCCTCCACCTCGCGAGCAGGCCGGTTTGGTCGTTGCCCAACCGTCTCGGAGCGGGACGTACTCGATTCCACGCCACCTCCACCCTGTGTGTAAGTTCTTGTTCGAGAACGTCCCGCCTCACGCCTTCGGCTCTCTCCCCGAGCCAAGCCCTGAGAACCTTATCCTTGAAGCGGGGATGAGGATGGTTCAGGTAAGACTTCGTCAAGATCTGTTTCGACCTGTTGTTACGTTCCAGAAATCTTATATTTTTCATCTCTTTGCAGGGTTTAGATCTTATTCTGCGAACGAGGCGTGATATCGTTGCCGCCCGTCGCACGATAGAGGAGGCTGAGGGAAAGAGGACTGCTTTGGAGAAGGCAGTTCAAGAAAGAGATCAACTGCTCAAGGCTCGTGAGGCAGTGATCTCGAAGAGAGATGAGGAAAAAAGATCCTCATCGAGAAGATCCAAGTCCTGACCGACAGATATCAGGCCTTGGACTCAGACTACGTGAAGCTCACGGGTCTGAAGGAGAAGGCAGAGAGAGAGAGGGAGATCTTCCGACAGGACAAGATCTCATTAGAGGAGCAATTCGCGGGAGCCAGGTCGCAGCTCAAGGAGGCCTACGACAACCTGACTAGGGAGCGCACCGCTCTTGCGCAGCTTAAGGACGACTCGATCCACTGGGACGAGGAGAGAGTCGCCCTTGTAAAAATGCTCTCGGAGGAAGGTACTCGGGCAGTTTCCGAGTTCCGGACTTCGCAGCTGTATGACGATGAACGATATGAGTCATACGATGCTGGTCGAGACTTTGTACTAAGAGTAGTGCAACGAATGATCCCATCCTTCGATATGGGGGAATTCGGTCGAGTCGCGACCATCATAGCTGCAGAAGAGCAAGCTGCTGCCGAGAACGAGGTGACCGAAGCCACGCAGGCTGGAGGGGCTCCTGAAATGGGCCCTGAAGTCGAGAGCGTGGCTCCTCCAAGCGATTGATTTCCTTTTATTTTCCTCCCCTGTATCTGCGCTCATGTATATGTAATCATCTGATTATTAATGAAAAGATGTTTTTGGAAGTGTCGCTGTTTCGTTGCTGTTCTCCCTTCATCTTTCATTTTTTTTTCTTGTTAATCTTGAATGGATTCGTTAGAGATGTGACCCTTTAATTCGAGCATGAGCTAAGGTGCTCGCGATCAGGATGTGACCCCGTTCGCTGCCCTAATTTGAGCACGAGCTGTGGTGCTCGCATTTTGGAGTGCGATTCCTCCTCTCACCAATCGCGAGTAACTAACTCATGAAAAAATGAATTAGACTCAATCCGGGGGTCGTGAGACCATGTCCGCGTTGAGATAGACTGATCTATCGATTGAGATTTTGATGCTACCAAGGGCAAAAGGTTGGTCAAGAGATGGTATTCATTCTCTTCGGGGCTGTTCAGGTCCATGAGAATGGAGAAGCGACCAACTAGTAATGATTTCAATCCTACCAAAGGTAGGCAATTGGCCAAGAGGACGTGTAAGCACTCTTCAGGGCTATTCCGATCCATATAAATGGAGTAGCGGCCAAAAGATATGTCACTTTATTCATAAAATGTTATGATAAACTACATCAAATCTAGGGATAGTATCTTAGCAAATGCTCCACGTGCCAAGGGCGACGTACAGGCTTCCCTTGCATGTCTTCAAGATAATAAGTACCGGGTCGCACAACCCTAATAACCCGATACGGGCCTTCCTAATTCGGATCCAATGAACGAACAGGAATTCCAAGATTTCGCCTTAGAACCAAATCTCCGAACTGGAAGGATCTAGGTCGAACCTTTGCATTCCGATAACGAGCAATACGTTGTTGATATGCCGCCACTCGTACTTGGGAAGCATTTCTTCGCTCTTCCAAGAGATCGAGATGAAGTCGGATATTTTCCTGATTGCTCGCGGGATCATACTGTTCGATCCTATATGAGGGCACTTGAATTTCCACTGGTACCACTGCGTCAACACCAAATGCTAAGGAGAAAGGAGTTTCACCTGTCGATGTACAAGCCGTGGTTCTATAGGCCCATAACACTTCTGGAAGAAGTTCTGGCCACACCCCTTTACATTCACTTAGCTTGGTCTTTAGATGATGCTTTATAATTTTATTCACTGCCTCGACCTGCCCATTCGCCTGTGGATGATATGGAGAAGTGCGGAGATTACGTATCTTCCATTTGTCGCAAAATTCATCAAAGGCTGTGTTGTCGAACTGCGTTCCGTTATCGGTAATTATGGTATGAGGAAGTCCGAAGCGACATATAATATTTCTCCACATAAACTTAGTAGTTTGTTTTTCAGTAATTTTGGCTAATGGTTCTGCCTCGGCCCATTTGGTGAAATAATCAACCGCCACGATCGCGAACCTATTCTGTCCCTTTCCCATAGGTAAGGGACCGATGATATCGATCCCCCACTGAGCAAAAGGCCAAGGGCTGTTGACTGGGGTCATCCGCTCAGACGGTACATGAGGTATAGGTTGATATCGTTGACACTTGTCGCATTTTTTAGAAAATTCTATGGCGTCTGCTTTCATAGTAGGCCAATAATATCCTTGCCTCATCGCTTTATATGCTAGAGATCGCCCCCTGGGATGATTACCACATGCCCCCTGGTGTACTTCATCTAGAACACGATGTGCTTCTTCTGGGTGAAGACACCTCAAATAAGGCAAGGAGAAGCTTTTTCGCAACAAGATTCCATCTTGTAAGGTGTACCTGGCAGCTCGAAGCTGAATTTGTCTTGCAGCTTTCTTGTTTTCTGGTAGGTATCCATCTCTGAGATAAAGGATGATAGGATCCATCCAGCATGGAGACGATTGTACCGATATAACTTGCTCGGGAGTCACTTGGTCGATACTCAAGTGTTGACGGTGCTCGATGGGGATCGAATGTGATAGTTCTGATTCTGGTGCAGAAGCGAGTTTTGCCAAGGAATCGGCCAGTTGGTTCTGCTCGCGAGGGATATGGAATATTTTGTAAATCTTCAGTTTGGCGAGCAGGATGAGGACACGAGACTTGTATAAGGCCATTCTTTCTTCTTTGGTTTCGAATTCGCCAAGAACTTGGTTGACAATGAGCTGGGAGTCGCTATGAATTATCAAATTCTGGACTGCGAGGACAACGGCTAGCTCGAGGCCAACAATAAGGGCCTCATATTCTGCTTCATTATTGGAGACGCGTGATTCGAAACGCAGAGCGTATTGAAAATGCGACCCGTCTGGAGCCACTAAAATCAGGCCCGCTCCACTGCCACTGGCCCTTGACGACCCGTCCACAAAGAGCGACCAAGAAGGCTGGTCGCTGGTCATGGCGCTATCTTCAGAAGAATATGTAAATTCGGCGATGAAGTCAGCCACGGCCTGGCCCTTGACTGCGGTCCTAAGACAGAATGAAATATCATGCTCGTTGATCTCGACCGCCCATTTAGTTAAGCGCCCAGAAGCCTCAGGCTTTTGAAGGACTTGACGTAGTGGATGATTTGTTGGTACTAAAATAGCATGGGCTTGAAAGTATGGTCGTAGTTTTCGAGCTGCCGTGATTAAGGCTAGGGCCAATTTCTCCAAATCAGAATACCTAGTTTCTGCATCAGCCATTGCTCGACTGATATAATAAACGGGCCTTTGTACCCCGGAATCTTCTCTTATTAAGGCGGCACTAACGGGCGTGGAAGACACAGATAAATAAAGAATGAGTTGCTCATGTGCCACAGGCTTAGATAAAATGGGGGGAGCGCTCATATATTGTTTCAGTTGTTGAAAAGCTTCTTCACATTGAGGTGTCCACCTCCAATCAGACTTGGCCGTTGCACGAAGGAGTTTGAAGAAGGGCAGGCACTTGTCAGATGCTCGCGAGATGAACCTGTTCAATGATGCGACGCGACCAGCTAGACGCTGAACGTCCTTCAGAGTCACTGGGGATTTCATCTCTATCAATGCTTTAATCTTTTCGGGATTCGCCTCAATTCCACGTTGGCCAACCATGAACCCAAGAAATTTCCCTGCAGATACTCCAAACGCGCATTTTTCTGGATTTAATTTCATCTGATATTTCCTCATCAGATCAAAGGCTTCTCGAAGATCAGGAATGTAGTCATCTTCATCGATGCTTTTCACGAGCATATCGTCAACATATACTTCCATATTCCTACCAATTTGAGCAGCGAATATTTTGTTGACAAGACGCTGATAAGTGGCCCCTGCATTTTTGAGACCAAACGGCATTACCTGGTAGCAATATAGTCCTCGATCTGTGATGAAGGCAGTATGCTGGCCATCAGGTGGATGCATCATAATCTGGTTGTAACCAGAATAAGCATCCATAAAACTGAGGAGAGCATGTCCAGCTGTTGAGTCGACCAACTGGTCGATTCGTGGTGTCGGGAAGCTATCTTTGGGACATGCTTTATTTAAGTCTGAATAGTCGACGCACATCCTCCATTTGCCATTAGCTTTCCGGACGAGAACTACGTTGGCGACCCATTGTGGGTAGTCAACTTCTTTAATGAAATTTGCCGCGAGCAGCTTTTCAACTTCAGTTTTGATCGCCATTTGTCTTTCTGCAGTAAAGGCACGTCGACGCTGATGTATGGGTTTATGCTTCGGGTCAATGTTGAGACGATGTACGATGACATCAGGATCGATGCCCGGCATATCTTTATGAGACCAAGCAAACACGTCCTGGTATTCAGTGAGGAAACGGATCAAATCTTCGCGGTGGATACTGTTTAAGGAGGAACCGATGTACACGATCTTAGACTGGTCGTCTTCGGTCAAGCGGATCGCCACTGTTTCCTCCCCTGGAGTTCCTGATTTCAGAGCATTTTCCCTTGGATCCAACGCGGGTGGCGAGAACGTCGGATGAACCTTGGACTATTTCCATGACAGGTGTCGCTTGAGCCTTCTTTCGATCTTGGAGGGCTATCTGGTAACAGGACTGTGCCTCCTGCTGACTTCCTCGCACGACCCCTATGCCATTTGGGGTCGGAAATTTAACACATAAATATGAAGGGTGCAAGGCCGCTCCAACCTTAGTTAGAGACGGTCTCCCCAAGATGGCGTTATATGCTGATTTTCGATCCACGACGAGGAAGTTTACGAAGACGGTGGTCTTCGCTGGACTCTCCCCAAAGGTGACTGGGAGATCGATACTTCCTTCAGGTGTTACCACTTCTCCTCCAAAGACGACAAGAGGGGTCGATACTGGCTTGAGGAGGTTTCTGGCAAGTGCCATCTTGTCGAAAGCCTCCAAATACAGAATATCGGCCGAGCTACCTGTATCCACCATAATTCGATGAGTCAGATAATTTGATACCTTCAGTGTGACTACGATGGAATCTTCATGAGGGAAATGAATTCCCGCTGCATCTTCGAGGGTGAAAGAAATTGGGGGATGGCTAGCCTTCGATGAGTTGGACGTTTGTTCCAGCCAATAGATCTGCTGGGGTTCTTTGGACGCCTTTCGGGCGTATGCCTTTCTTGAAGCTTGAGAGTCACCCCCGCAAGCTGGACCCCCGACGATAGTGCGAATTTCTCCTGTGGGCTCAGCATCCTCTTGGTCGGTTTGATGATGAGACGGTTCCTTTTGGCGAGATGAGGTCTTCGCCCTTTCTGGTGACCGATTCTTACGAGCAACATAATCCTGGAGATGGCCTTTTCGAATAAGGGCTTCGATATGGTCTCGTAGAGAAATACAGTCCTGGGTCCTATGCCCGTGATCTTTGTGGAAGTAACAGAACTTACTCTTATCTCTCTTCTCGGGATCGGATTTAATCTTTGCAGGCCACTTCACATATGGCTTGTGTTTTATCTCCATTAAAACCTTTTCAGGAGACCGATTAAGAGGAGTGTAATTATGATATTTACCAGAGTAAGGCTTCCTGGGAGAACGATCGCGCTGATCGCGATGGTATTTTTTATCTGTAGAGGTTCCTTCTGGCTTGCGTTTCTTACTTTGTACTCCATGGCGTGTCAATGCGACTTCTTCTGCATTGATGTATTTCTGAGCTTTAGCTTGGAATTCCGCCATAGTTTTCGGTGGGCTCTTATCTAAAGCAAACCTAAATTTCTCGCTCGTTATTCCAGCAATGAGGGCTGTGAGACCCTTTTCTTCAGTGTAACCCTCAGTTTGAACGGCTTCAGCAGTGAACCGTACTGTGAACTCTTTTATTGTCTCCCCATGTTGCTGTTTCAGATTCATCAGATGGGAGGCTGGCTTTTTAATGCGAATACTTCCCATGAATTGAGAAAGAAATATCTCCGATAATTGGGAAAAAGAACTGATGGAAAGTGGCTTTAACCCCCGAAACCACGTACGAGCCGCTTCCTTCAATGTAAGGGGAAAAGCCCTACACATGATTTCTGAACCATGTCCCTCCAACTCCATGAGGGACCTATATGTTTCCAGATGTTCCAGAGGATCGCCAATGCCTGTATACGGAGCGATAACAGGCGTTCGATACTTTCTGGGCAATGGGGCTTCCATGACCTCGCTTGTGAAGGGAGATTCAGATTGATGTATTGCCGCCATGACAGCAGATGGCCGATTTGCCTGGTATTTCTGCTCCATGATATCAAAACGGTCTTGGATTCTTTTGAGATCTCCTTCCCATGGCAAGGTATAGCTAGACGTTTCGGCGGTGGAGCCTTGCGGTTGAGGTTGTCGAGACGAACTGGAATGTATAGAATGTGGAGACGGCACAGGGGGATGGCCGCCAAGTGGTGGGACATGTGGTTCATCCATAGAATGTCTGGAAGCAACTGGTATGGGTGGCGGTGGTAACCCTTCGGAGGGTTGTCTTTGCGGTTCAGGGAAGTGCTGATCAAGTCGATTTGACAGTGCCTGAACTCCGGCGTTTAGAGTTAGGAGAGTGTTCCCGAGAAATCGTAGGACATCATCCTGATTTCCAGAGGCCTCCAATAATGGATTTGTTGATGGCATATTTGGGGCTCCTTGAGGGATATCCGTCGGAACAGGTGGGAGGGCAGGTGCGGATTCCGTCTCACCGGGCGGAGGTGGTGCCTGCCTCGAAGTTGAAGGATGAACTGTCTTTTTAGGAGGCATCACCGAAGGATTTTGATCGGTAGTTAACACGATTGATTTTGATGATCAAGTCGTTCCCACAGACGGCGCCAAACTGTTAATGTCAGTTTTTGTAACGAGATCCTCCGGCTCTTCTCCTTTGCTCCAGCAGGGATTTCCACCACCAGACCTGAAGCAAGACAGCGAATAAGGGTGGCTGGGGACTAGCCGTTAGCCCTCCGACGCTTAAGTTAGGCCACAGAAGAGAAGCCAAGCAAAACGGGACCAAGATTGAATGATGCGTACCTCTCTGCTCTCAATGGAGCCACCCCTTTATATAGATCTGAAGCAATCCAATCTGTTACGTGAGATGTCGAAATCCCGTTGATGTCGCATACGATACTGAGAATTCGCTGATTTCTTGGGATAAGATCCTATCTTTTTAGTCAGATCCAACCCAATGACTTATTCCAACAATCACGCCCCTAGATGGTAATCCCTTGAAATCCGACTGGATCCGGCTGGAAACTATAGTTGGAGTCATGGCCTCCGAAAAGGAAGGAGACGCCCGTAGTTGGAGTCATGGCCTCCGAAAAGGAAGGAGACGCCCGTAGTTGGAGTCATGGCCTCCGAAAAGGAAGGAGACGCCCGTAGTTGGAGTCATAGCCTCCGAACTGGTTGCAACCCGTAGGAAAGCTTCTCGCAGGTTAAAATGTGGTCGCGAGTCCAAGTACATATTTTGGATGTAACGTCTTTCAACGACTTGTGAGAAGGTCTGCTCGCGGATCGAGCTTTGCCGTATTTGACTATCGGTTATGAAGACTCAAGACTTGCGAATAGCTGCTCCATATTTTTCAATCTATGACTCCTGATCAGGTGAGCTCGAGAGTCGAATGGACGTCCCGCACTTATCCAATATTCGACTCTCGATCATATAATCTCGAGAGTCGAATGGACGTCCCGCACTTATCCAATATTCGACTCTCGATCATATAATCTCGAGAGTCGAATGGACGTCCCGCACTTATCCAATATTCGACTCTCGATCATATAATCTCGAGAGTCGAATGGACGTCCCGCACTTATCCAATATTCGACTCTCGATCAGATAATCTCGAGAGCGAGAGCGAAATGGGCATTTCCGCGTGAAATCTTATCTCCATCATTTTGCCTATAACACATGTGTAATAATATGTTTTGGCATGAATATAAGAATGCATGCGATATATGCCATGAGATCCTTACCTTTATTGATACTTGAAGTGGATGCATGTATGTTTTATTGATTAGTTGGCCTTGTTAGAGGGAAATGACTATCGTGGGACTTGGTTGATTTACAATGAGGGACAAGAAGTGAGCATTATTGGTCCATGCCATCTCATGAGCCGGGGTTGATGCTATGGACACTAAGCTCGAGTTGTTAGCCTATACTGGGTTGCTTGCGACTCCCCATAGTGTCCATTGAGTTATTTAAAATGGTTATATGAAAAATATCTAATTAAAGGAGAAACAAATTTATGCATGCATTGGACCCAACTTGGTGGGTCAGCCCCTTGGGCAGTGAGAAAGTGTGTATAAGGTTGTTTCTCTCACCATCTATTGGAAGTGTGTATAAGGTCGTTTCTCTCGCCATCTAGTGGAAGTGTGTATAAGGACATTTCACTAGATGGGTTAAAGTGAGTGGGAAGAGTGACTGAGGTCCATTCTAGCAGGAATCTCTGGTGACTAGTGGTTAAAAAGAAGAGTGGCATATTCCCGTCTCATTTAGTCAGGTTGCCTTAACCAGAGCATGCATCTCATGCATTACATTAATATGATTTTTCCTTAGATGTTTTGCTTGGTTTTTTTTATATAGAGGAGGTTCCTCTTCATGTTTAATCCATCCTAGAGGAGTCCTAAAAGCTTGGGAGCAAGGGAGATTCAACGTGGAGCTTCTACATCAAGTTTTTTGGGTTTTTGTACTTCTAGTATTAGTTTTTCTTTATTTTTCTGAGAGATTTAAATTCATCATGTTAGTGATTAGCTAAACCTCTTAACTAAGGCTAAGAGGTGAAACTTGTAGTCATTCGCAATGTTTTAATTTATTTATTTGAAGTACTTTAAGCTTAACTAATGTTGAATTTTTTATATTCTAGTTCAAATAAAGTTGATAGTTTTAGATAATTCTAAAGATCTCTTATGATTCTGGTTATATGGGATACTTATGAGCTTCTGAGATTAATCAGATTGGTTTTGATGAAATTTAATTGATGAAAGCTCTAGATTTATCGTGATTTCCGGATACGATGAATGCTTTGATGTTTTTCATCAAGTTTAAGTTCTCTAATTGAAGTAGAACTATTTTCTGGAAGTTTATATTTTTTTTATTTGTGGTTATGCTTTAATTGAATCTATCCTCCGATTGGATAGAGACAGGACTTTAATTCCAATTGTGTAATGTATTTGAATGAATGAATTGGCATTGTGAATTAATTACAAGTGAATTTCGAATTTAGTTAGCTTAGATTGGTTTAGAATTACTACCTTCTCTCTACAATCCATGTGGAACGATTTCGGTCTCACCGAGTTATTGTTACAACGCAACCTTATACTTGGGGTTGTGAACAAGTTTTTGGTGCCATTGTCAGAGATTTTTAATAAAGGTTATAGTTCTGAATCTTTGAATTGACATAGTTAGGATAGGTTTCATTGCTTTTCTAATTAGGTTTTTTTTTTCTTCAGATTTTCTATTATAGTAACAGTTTTTAGGTTGTTTGTTTTGTATGATCTCGTTCACTTAGTTCATCAAATCTGGTACTACCATTCTAACTTAGTCTTTGTTTTTCTTCTAGTCTTTATTTTAGATTTTTTAAGTTAGGTTTAGATTATGGTTTTGTATGGTTTATGTTTAAGTGGGTACGCAACCACACCGTTCGTCTCTTAAGTAAAGGAGGTTTGGTTGAAGGACTTTCTAATCACCCACACACTAAAAGACGTTTGAAATTTTTTGAAATTGCTAGAATGATGGCTGAAAATCAACAAAATCCTCCCAATCCACAAAACCCAAATCACATAGAGGAACAAGGGAAGAACGATGTTTCAATGCACCTCCAGTTAGAACATTGCGTGATTATTTTCAACCGACCTAGGCGACTACACCTTCCTGCATGATTTTTCCACTCAATGCAGGAAACATGGATGGTAAGCCAGGAGTCATTCAACTTCTTCCTAAATTTCATGGGCTAGACTTGGAGAGCCCTTATTTACACTTAAAAGAGTTTGATGAAGTGGTGGAAACTTTACAATATAATAATGTCACACAAGATGTTTTGAAATAAAAGTTGTTTCCCTTCTCTCTAAAAGAAAAAGTCAAAGCATGGCTTCATTCTCAAAGGCAAAAATCCATAGGCACATGGGCTGGATTGACCTGGGAGTTCCTTAAAAAGTTCTTCTCAGTCCAAAAGACAAATACATTAAGACATGCCATCATGAATATCTCCAAAAAAGAAGATGAAACATTTTTCCAGTGTTGGGAGAGATTCAAGGACCTTTTACTCGCTTGCCCACATCACGGTTATGAGATATAGTGCGTGATTAGTTTCTTTTATGATGGATTAAACTCAACCATTCGTCAATTTGT
Organism: Liriodendron chinense; assembly: GCA_003013855.2. Classification (NCBI taxonomy): domain Eukaryota; kingdom Viridiplantae; phylum Streptophyta; class Magnoliopsida; order Magnoliales; family Magnoliaceae; genus Liriodendron; species Liriodendron chinense. The sequence continues at coordinate 2,201,446 of PVNU02003292.1, forward strand.
TCAGATGATGTGCAATGGCTAATTTTTGGACAAGGATTCCGATGAGGCATGGGATTATCTTGAGATGGTGGCTGAAAACGGTCAATCATGAGATACCTCCAACAAAACGGGTAATACCAAGTCTCAACCTAGAGAGAAGGGAGGCATGTAAATTTAAAAAAAAAAAAAGAGGATGACTTGAATGCTAATGTTGCCAGCCTTATAAGAAAAATTGAGGCCATGGAACTTAAGAAAGTTGAACCAATTCAAGCTAGTGAACCTATTGAAAGTGTTTGTCGTATTTGTGCGGCTAATGTGCACGCTACGTAGGATTGTCCTACAATTCCTAGATTTCAAGAAATATTACAAGACTAAGCAAACGCCCTAAACACTTATCAACGGTCGTTGTTCAACAGCCCCAAGTATAAGGTCGCAATGTAATAATAACTTGGTGAGACCGAGGTCGATCCACAGTGAAGGAATATGGAAACTAGATCCAAACACTCTAAGGTTACCTAGATTCTAGAACTAACTAAACAATCTGAATTTATTTTTAAAAGAACATAATTATGGGTTAAGAGAAAAATAATGAAAAGAGAACACTAGAGCATCAAGGATCCACTTCTAGTTATTAACAATGTTTAATTCAATGATTCGATTCAATGCACAACTGGAATTGAAGTCCCATCTCTATCCAGCCGAGAGATATAATAGTTAAAGCACAATAATAGTTTAAAACATATGGTTGTTCATTGATTTGATTCCCTCAATAAAGCTCAGGCTTTGGGCACACTCAATTGTATAGACCAATCATTTTTCCAATCTAGTTGAGATCATAACCATAGTCTTCATCAAACCCTGTCATTAGACTTGACTAGAACCAATAATTTAAACTCTAATTAAACCAATATAAATAAGCAATAACACCTATCTCATATTCAATATAATAAATAAGAACATCGGTTTGATATAGTTCCCACTTTAAGCACAATCATCTAGATCACAGGGAATTCAAAGCGTCTACCATGCCCGGAGTCTATGGTAGATCAAGGAATTTTATATATCTAAACAATTCAAAATAAATAAGCAACTAGAATTTAATCCTCTAAGCATCACACGAGCCCGGAGTCATCAAGAGATCAAAGAAGAACTAAAAACTAGAACTTTATTTAAACTTAAACCAAACCATGTTCAACATTAAATTTAAATTTGAAATCAAAGTATTAAAACATGATTAATAAACTAAAGTTTCACCTCTCAGCTCTAGCTGAGAGTTAACTAGAAGAAAACAAAAGAAAAATTAGAACTAAAACTAAACAAAAAGAAAAACTAGTTGTAGATGGCTAAGAAGCCTCCTAGATCTTGATCTCCTTGCTCCCCATATCCTATGATGCCTTAGGGGGAGAGTGGAGGTGGCCTTTTTGTCACGCCCCAAATTCGGTTCTCGACGTCCATTCGCTGTAACCCGAATTCATAGGTGGCAGCCTCCGTAGTACCCCGATCTCGGATCCTAACCCTACACGTCAGGTTCCGATCCTGGGATACCACAAGGAGGATTTTAGGGTCTGAAATTTTTTTTTTGAAAACATGAGCATCACAATATGAGTACCATCAAAGACAAACACAATATTTCCACTAAATCTTTTCGTTTACATACAGTACTGAAAGGTAAATACACAATGCGTGAATATAAAAACTGTGCACAATCCGGCACCTCCTGCTACTGCACTCCCACGAGCCCAGCGTCAACGGACGCTGGGTACTTCCAGCGCGTCAGAGCCCTCCTCCTTTCTCTCTTTCTTTCTTTTTTTTTTTTTTCAATGGTTATCGTCGAGTGGGGCCCACATAAGGGTGATTCACTCCGTTCATCAGCTGGGCCATCTCATGGTGGGTCCAATGAGCCCAATATTGAGTATGTTACGGGGTCTATAAACACCAGTGTGGGCCGAGGCAGTCTCGACAGTGGACATCATATTCTCCACTGTTTCCTGTGGTGCGGTCCGCTTAAGAATTGAATCTGCTTCATATTTGGGCCTTAGCCCTAAAATGATATGGGAAAACAGATAGACGGTGTGGATATAATAAAATCATCAAGGTGGGTCCCACGAGTGGGGACCCCATTCCAGCCGTCCTGACGCTGGACGGTTCCAGCGTCCCAGACGCTGTGAACGTCCAGCGCTGGACGTTCTTATTTTTTTTCTTCCTTTTTTTTTTCTTAGTTATTTCAGGTGGGGCCCACTTAGGTAAAATCCAATCCATTCATCAGGTTTCCCAACTCTCTGGGGACCTAATAAGCCCAATATTGGGCGGGTGATTCTGTCTACAAAGGTCACGGTGGGCCCAAGAAGTTTTGACAGTAGGCATCCTTGCCTTTACTGTTTTTCTATGGTGTGGTCCACCTGAGATCTGGATTTACTCCATTTTTGGTGTCCAACCCCAAAATGAGCTGGAGAAACTGATGGGCGGTGTGGATCGAATACATGCATCAAGGTGGGTCCCACAAGTGGGAACCCACGGTCATGCCCAAAGGGCTTCGTCCCAGCGCTGCTGGGCAGCAGCGTCCTCTGGACGCTGGCTGTCCAGCGGCCATCTCTTTACTCCTTTTTTTTTCTTTTTCTTTTTTTTTTTAATTTCAAGTGGGGCCCACATGTGTAAGATCCACTCCATCTATCAGCTAGGCCATCACATGGTGGGCCCACATGGTGGACAGCGTGGATGAACAACATACGTCATGGTGGTATGTTGGCCACACTAAATATGCCACAAAATAGGCCCCCAAGTAGGATCCACACCATCAAAAGGTGGGACCCATTCATGGACGATCCAGCCCATCCATCTCATTGCCATCACAAGGTGGGCCCAAGGGAAGAAAATGAAAAGTAAACGAAAAGAAGGGGGGAAAGGTTTGCACTCACAATGATGGTTGGACGGTTGGATTGCCGATCGGACGGTCCGGATGATGATCAGGGTCCTCCAAACTTGATCTTCACCTTCAATCTCTCTCTTTCTCTCTTGATCTCCCTCTAAATCTCTCTCTAAACTCACTCAATCTCTCAAATCTCTCTACTTCTCTCTCTTCTTTCTCTTCTCTCTCTTTCTCAAATCTCTCTCTCTCCTTTCTCTCTTTCTTGCAAAAAAAATGGGAATGAGAAGGCCACCCCCCCTACGTATGGCTCTTGTATGGGAGAGGGGGGTACTTTAGGTGATGATGATGATGATGGGATGGGAGGAATGGGTTGGAGTTGACTTTGGGAGAGAGGTATGGGGTGGGTATGGTGATGATGGCTAGATAATGATGGGGGTATGGGTGAGGGTGATGGTGATAGATTTGACATGTTGTTGGGAATTGTGCAAGTGGGGCCCACGCCACACGCGCGTTGCGTGGCCCACCTCGAATTGCACGAACGTATGCCTCTTACACACCGGGTATCGCAATGGGGCGTGCCGCGCGGCGTTGGAATCGTGGCGCCCGCGCGGTCGCAAGGGTACAAGTCTTGGGTCGTTGCGGTACTAAATTAGGGTCGCGATCAAGGCTCTCTAATCTGGTCCGTCCGAGACGTACCGGTACCGAAAACTAAACGTATGGAGGGCAATTCAGGGTACGGGTCTTACACTTTTATAGAAGAAATCCCGTACCGATTCGGAAAGTTCGAGAATCCGCTTAACTGTTTTGCACTTGCACAGACAGGTCCGATTGATCGGACTTATCTCCGATTGATCGGAATGTTAACTTTGATTGATCGAACATGATTTCGATTGATCTAAAAACTGTCCAGTGAATTGCTATTTTTCATCCTTATTTCTAATTGATTGGAGCACCCCTTTCTGATTGATCGGAATTCCTCTAAATGATTGAAAATCTATCTAGAGACTTATTAAAAATCTGACTTTTCATAGGTGTCTGATGGAATTTTCGATTGATAAAAACCTATAAAAAGCATGTCCTCCAATTGATCGGAACCTATTGGGACCTATCAGAAGCATGTCCTTCGATTGATCGAAACTTATCGGGGATCTATCGGAACCGTCTGTTTCTGCACCTTTTCTGGTTTTAATTCCAGACTTTCTTCACTTGATTTCTTCCTCACTTTCCTCATTTCCTTGATTCTTCTTTACTTGATCTTCAAAGTGGTCCAAATGAGTCTTTTTAACATGAAATACATGAGGTCTCTCTCTTATTCCTACAATCACAAACACAAGCATAAGATGAGTCTTTTAATACTCAAAACTATACATAATGTGTGATGAATTGGGGTTAGAATATGCACAATTCATCGCTCAATGGGCCTATGGGAAACACATACAATCCCAATTGGAAGAATCATCTCAACTTCAGTTGAAGGAACGGACCTACAGACAATCCTAATAATTCTCAAGGGGGGCCACCTATGCAAATTGTTATACCAAACATGGCCTCGCCTAAAATGACTATGGAGGATACGTTGAGATCATTTATGCAGGGCTAAACTCAAATAAATCAAAAGAACCTTGAATTGTTCTAAGAGTTATAAACATTGGTTGAAGAGATTAAGGGTCACTTAAACGATAAGGAATGGACTTTTCCATCCCAACCTCAACACAATCCAAAATCACGGTGCGAAATAAGTACCCCAAATCCCTCCAACCAATATGTGGAGCAATGTTAAGTCTATCACCACTCTTAAAAGTGAAAAGCAAGTCGAGAAATCTATTCTAGTGAAGGCCGACAAGCCTAAGGATCCGATTGATTATAAGAAGGATGATGAACCTAAACTTGCCACACAATAGAAGGAACTTGAGTACAAGTCTGTTGCACATTTTCCTTAACGGTTGGTTGCACCAAAACCTCAACAATACTGAGGATATATTAAAGGTTTTTAAGCAAGTGAAGAACAACATTTCCTTGATGCAATCAAACAAATTCTCTCATATGACAAGTTCTTAAAATACCTTTGCACTATCAAACACAAACATAATGTGCAACAAAAGGCATTTTTAAATGAGCAAGTGAGTGAGATCCTAACTCACAAGGCCCCTCCAGAATAAAAGGATCCAGGTAGTCCCACAATCTCATGCATCATTAGTGACTACTGGATTGAACATGCATTATTATATTTGGGGGTGAGCGTAAATCTAATACCCCACTCGGTATGGGTCTAGGTGAATTAAAACCCACCAAGACCACTACAATTAGTTGATCGATCCGTTCAAGATGTGTTAGTCCAAGTTGATAAATTTTACTACCCGATAGACTTTATTGTCTTAGATACATAACCAATTATGGATGTGAGCACTTAAATACTGGTTATTCTAGGTCGACCATTCTTAGCTATATCAAATGCTATCATTAATTGCTAGAATGGGGTAATGAAGTTGTCTTTTAGGAACATAACATTGGAGGTAAATGTGTTCCACATGTGCAAAAGGCAATGGAATAGTGATGAGCTCCATGAAGTAAACATGATCAAATCTATGAAGGAAGAGGAGCCCTTTCAATCTGAATTTTTGAAACTTTAGAAACCTGCTTAAAACACTTCATGGCTTGGATTATCCCATTATCACCGAAGTTGTACAAGTATTAATAGATGAGAAGCTGGTAGTTAATACAAATTGGTGGTGGTATCAATTTGAAAAGTTACCACCAACCATAACAAAGCCTCTACCATCTAGTATTCAACCGCTGAAGCTTAAACTAAAATCATTGCCAGTTGAGCTGAAATACATCAATTTAGATCAAGATGAGACATTCTCGGTGATTATTTCCTCTCACTTGGGGAAAGACCAAGAGTTAAAATTGATAGATTTGCTTAAAGAAGCAAAGAAGCCATAAGATGGATAATAATGGACCTTAAGGGAATAGACCATTTGGTTTGTACTCACCGCATCAACCTCGAGGACAATGCTAAACTACAAGACAACCACAAAGACGTTTAAATCCAAACATGATGAAAGTTGTTAAAGCTGATATGGTTAAGCATCTAGATGTGGGTATCATTTACCCCATCTCAGATAGCCAATGGGTGAGTCCAACCCAAGTTGTTCCCAAGAACTCTGGTATCATCATACTCGAAAACACCAACAATAAGCTTGTACCAACGAGAGTTACTACGGGTTGGCGTATGTGTATTGATTATAGGAAGCCAAATATAGTGGCTAGGAAAGACCACTTTCCTTTACCATTCGTTGATCAAAACTTAGAGAGGTCGGCCAGTCATTCTTACTATTGCTTCCTAGATGGCTATTCCAGGTACAACCAATTTGAGATCGCGCTGGAAGATCAAGAGCAAACTACCTTCACATGCCCTTTCGGGACCTTTGCTTACCAGGGGATGTTGTTCCGGTTATGTAATGCACCCGCCACATTCCAGAGGTGTATGTTAAGCATATTTTTTTTACAGTGGGACAGTTTCTCGAGATTTTCATGGACAATTTTTCAGTTTTTGGTAGTACGTTCGATGAGTGTCTCAACCATTTACGTTTAGTCTTGACCTAATTTAGGAAAAGAACCTTGTTTTGAACTGGAGAAGTGTATTTCATGGTATATAAGGGGATAGTCCTTGGACATATCATATCGTCCAATGAAATTGAGGTAGATAAGGAGAAAATTGATCTCATTGCCAATCTACCACCACCCAAGAGCATTCGCGATGTGCAATCCTTTCTTGGACACGTAGGATTTTATAGGCAATTCATAAAGGACTTTATCCACATCTCTCGTCCTTTATGCAATATCCTTCAAAAGCATAACCAATTTGAGTGGAGTGGCAAATGTCAAGAATCTTTTATAAAGCTTAAGGACATGTTAACTAATGCACCTATCATGTAGCCACCCGATTAGTCCCTTCCTTTTGAATTAATGTGTGATGTGAGTGATTATGCTATTGGGGAGGTGCTAGGACAAAGAAAAGATAAGAAGCCCTATGTCATCTACTACGCAAGTAGAACCTTGAATCCGGCCCAAGTAAACTATTCGACTATGGAGAAAGAACTCCTAGCCGTAGTGTTTACCTTGGATAAATTTAGGTCATACTTGATAGGATCTAAGATCATTGTATACAAGAATCACTCGGCACTTAAGTACCTTCTTTCCAAGAGGGATGATAAGCCCCGATTTCTTGGATGGATCCTCCTTCTTCAGGAATTTAATTTGAACATAAAAGACAAGAAAGAAGTAGAGAATGTGGTAGCCAACCATCTTTCGCAACTTGTCATATCTGATTTCATTGAGACAACCCCAATATAGGAATTATTCCTTGATGAGTAACTTTTAGTTGTCTCTCGTCCACTGTGGTACACTGGTATTGTCAATTATCTTTCCACAGGTGTAACATCTTCAAATGGACTGCGCAAGATAAACAGAAATTCTTCACAGAAGTGCACATATTTTTTCTGGGATGATCTATTATTGTTTAAATATTACCCAGATCAGATAATAAGGAATTATATGCTTGATGATGAACAACAAAGTGTCATCTCCTTTTATCATGCTCATGCGTGTGGTGGTCATTTTTTCGCCAAGAAAACCACTACAAAAATTCTGTAGTATAGTTTTTATTGACCGACCATGTTTAAGGACACCCACGAATTTTGTAAATCATGTGAGCGCTGTCAAAAGTCAGGAGGCTTGTCCGATAAAAATATGATGCCACTCGACCCAATCCAAATTACCGAAGTATTTGACTGTTGGGGAATCGATTTCATGGGACCATTCCCCTCATCATTTGGATATGTCTACATATTGATTACAATAGACTATGTGTCAAAATGGGTAGAGGTAATTCCATGTAGAACCAACGACCATCGCATGGTTCTACGATTCCTTAAAGAAAATATCATGTCTAGATTCAGAATACCTAGAGCCATCATAAGTGATGGTGGCTCTCACTTTTGTAATAGGCCATTTGAAAACCTAATGAAGAAATACAACATTACACATAAAGTGATCACCCCATATCACCCATAGAAAAGTGGGCAAGCTGAGATTTTAAATTGGAAAATTAAGCACATTAGAAAAGACGGTGAATTTCGATCGCAAAGATTGGTCCCTTTGACTGACTGATGCGTTATGGGCTTACCAAACCGCATATAAAACCCTTATTGGAATGTCTCCCTATAGACTAGTCTATGAGAAGGCTTTCCACTTGCCGATAGAACTTGAACACAGCTTATTGGGCAATAAAGACATTGAATTTCAATCTTGACAAGGCGAGCTCACTTAGGAAACTTCAATTGAATGAGCTTGACAAGATCCAAAATGATGCTTATGAGAGTTTCCGAATTTACAAGAATCGAATGAAGGATTTTCATGACAAACATATATTTAGGAAATCATTCGAACATAATGAAAGGGTTCTGTTGTATAATTTGAGACTTCACATATTTTCAAGTAAGTTAAGATCTCAATGGACCGGCCCATTTCTTGTTAAAACTGTGTATCCACATGGAGTCCTTGAGATTGAAAATCTTATGAATGGTAACATATTTAAAGTGAACGGTCAAAGACTTAAACCATTCGTAGAAAATTTTATTTCGAAGGACATGTCCATCCCTCTGGAAGATCTTATCAACCATGATGACTGATATCCTAGTCTGATAGAGGTATAGAGTAGATTGGGTTAGGTAGGATTGTTTTGTTTTTGTTTTGTTTAGTATAGTTAGATGTAGAGCGATTCTCCCATTCTAACGGTGAAATCACTTCTCAAAGCTCTCTCAAGTACTCTCTCTCTCTCTCTCTCACTCACTCCTCTTTATTTTTCATTGCCTTCATGTTGTGTATATTGAATATTTTCCATATCTTAAGGATAATGTAGATTTTAGGTTGGGTGTCAGATTCATGCTGAATATATAGGATTTTGTATGACTTTTGAGCAATTTTTTTGAAAAACTTTCACAATTCTGAATTTCTATAAATTCAAGTCTATGTGGATGTGAGATAATGATTTATAAAGTAATTTGTTTGTTAAAAGCCTATAATTCAGTTGATTAGTAGTTTTTAAATGAGTTCTTTTTATTATTTAATCGATAGAAAGTTTAAACATCAAAGGAGTTTAGTTCATATAACACAAATAACTCTCATTCTTAAGGACTAAACCTGATGTTATGATGGTTTAAATGGACAATGGTCAAAAGTACTAAGAACCAAGCCTTGGGAGTTTGTCCATTATGTTCAAGAGAGCAAAGAAGAAAAAGAAAAGTATTGAAAATTTTGAAAAAAGAAGAAGATGAAATTGGCTAAAAACAGTTTATCGAAAAGGGCTACCTATGACCACCAAAAAGGATTGGGATTAGAGTGAAAGTCGTCGATGAAAAATCTAAAGCTGAGATGAATCCTCATTGAACAGTAAGGCAAATTCTGGTTTAGACTTGAGTTGATCTGAACAATTTATGAATTTTTACTCTGATTAACCATCTGGTGGAAGGTTAACCTTTATTAATGATGAGTTAGCAATTCACTAAGCACACTAGATCTTAATTGTTTGAATACACTCTATTTGTCAATTAATTAATTGCAACTCAGTTTGATTATTAGTTAGTCATTAGAATCTAGGCATGTCAACATCTCATTACTAAAAATATCTAAAGTTCATTATGTACATAAGTTGGATTGCATAGAAGTTTATTTTCTAAGAAAGGTTTGAGGTTACGAGATTGAATTTATTTTTCGCATATTTGCTTAAGGACTAGCAAAATGCTGGTTGAGGGTGTGTTGGGCTTAGAATTATGCATATTTATCCCCCAATTCCATGCAACATTTGCATGAATCATTGTGTTTAAGAGACTACCTTAGGCTTGTTTTCATGTTTGTAGGGGATTTAAAAAGAATTGAGAGAATGAAAACCAATTGCATATAATTAGACGTGTTGGAAGTCAAGCAAGAACAAGCCAAAGAGTAAAAGAAGGAAGACATTGAAGATTGGAAGCTGAAATATGAAATAAATAGAAAAATTGCATTGTCGGACCACCCACAAAATTGTCTAACTGTCCCACAAGGCAATTGGATTTTTTAAAACCTTGCTGGACAAATTAGTTGTCTGTCGGACAGTCTGACAGGTTACCAATTGAGATGGTGCGAAATCTTTTACATAGTTTTTAGGTGATGCTTGGTTTTTCCTATATGAAGGAGGTTCCTCTTCACGTTTAATCCATCCTATAGGAGTCTTAAAAGCTTGGGAGCAAGGGAGATTTAAAGTGGAGTTTTTTGAGTTTTTGAACTTTTAGTTTTAGTTTTTCTTTATTTTTTTTAGAGATTTAGATTAATCATGTTAGTGATTAGCTAAACCTCTTAGTTAGGTCTAAGAGGTGAAACTTGTTGTCGTTTGTAATGTTTTAATTTTTTTTATTTCAAGTACTTTGAGCTTAATGTTGTATTTTTCATATTCTAGTTCAAATAAAGTTGATAATTTCAGATATTCTAAAGATCTCTTATGATTCCGGCTATATGGGATGCTTATGAATTTATGAAATTAATTAGATTGGTTTTGATGAGAGTTGATTAATGAAAGCCCTAGATTCATCATGATTTTCGGATACGGTAAATGCTTTAATGCTTTTCATCAAGTTCAAGTTCTTTAGTTGAGGTAGAACTATTTTCTGGAAGTTCAGATTTTTTATTTGTGCTTGTTGTTTAATTGAATCTATCTTCCGATTGGATAGAGATAAGACTTCAATTCCAATTATGTAATGTGCATGAATGAATGAATTGACATTGTGAATTGATTACAAGTGGATCATTGGCGCTCTAGTGTTTGAATTTCTGAATTCTCTTTACTCTTTAGTTGTTTATGTTTCTAAAATCCTTCCTTCATTATTAATTCTGAATTTAGTTAGCCTAGATTGGTTTGAAATTGCTACATTCTCTCTATAATCATTGTAGAACGATATCGGTCTCACCAAGTTATTACTACAACACAACCTTATACTTGGGGCTGTGAACAAATACCGCTCAAGAAAAGTAGAATCCGCCCATGATGACTAATTGATGTTAAGAAGGTTAAGTGATTGATTATGCTTTGATGATCCATACTCAAATACAGAGCAATGGAAGAATCAGAGTGCGCAGAGGAAGCATGTTAGGCAAACATTCAGGAAAAAATTATAGAACAAATTTTCGATGACAATTTTTTTTAAGGGGGGCAGAAAGTAATAACCCCAAATTTTGATAGACACTGGAATGGATTAAGGATAATTAAAGTCGAGAAATACATCGCAAGCACGTGTTTTAAATTTCATGAATAGCAGAAACAATCTCCTTTCGCTCACTAAATCCAACGATAAAGCATTTTTAGACGTTCTTATTATGCACCTCATCGTTAAGTAAATGCATGTTGACAAGAAAATTTAAAAGGATTGAAAATTTTGTAAGTCATTCCCCTAGTTAAATTTCCCTGATCATTCCATGGAAAAGGAGAAGCGACGTGGGAGAGTGAGGATAATATGAGAGGGAAACACTCTCAGTTTTTCAACATTGCACCTCAAGTAAACTTCAAGGATGATTTTTTTTTCCTTGAAAACCAAGGACTTTCGAAAGTGCGGCAGTTGTATGGTCGAACAAAAATTGGATCGAGGGGATGGATACCTGACTAAGAGCAGCAGAGTGCTTCCTGGAACAATATGCTAATGAGCGAGGCAAAAGCAGTGCCAAAAATGATAGCTACTGGTTGGCCAAGTGCTTGAGCATATGCGGGTGTCTCCTAGAGCTAAGGTCTATCTTTCAGACCCAGGCGCAAATGGAAGGAAATTACTACTAGCTATAACTAACAGTCGGTCCAATGTATGCGCAGGGATGAACTGGAACTAAACCTACCCTAAGGATTCACTGATGATGAGCAGTGAAGGACCTAACTTTTTTTTTTTTTTAACACATACTCACACCGCAGTGGGATTTCACCGCAATGGGTACTCGAACCCATGACCTCGTATTGAAACTCTTGTGAGTCTACCACCGAGGCATGAGTAAGGACCCATGGAGTACCTAACCTAAGATACACAGCATTGCACTAGATTGATGAGTCTACCACCGAGGCATGAGTAAGGACCCATGGAGTACCTAACCTAAGATACACAGCATTGCGCTAGATTGATTTGAATTGTTGTTTGTTGAGTCGGGGTTTGGGAACGAATCTACCTTCACTATTTATTTGGGAACTAATCTACCTTCACTATTTATAGCCTTCTCACGATCTACCTTCGCTATTTATAGCCTTCTCAAGAGAATCGTGAGAATAACCAATTTGCCCACATGGCACTATCACTTACACCTACACTGGAAAGGAGCGGTTACTTCCACTTGATTATTATCTTGCCTTCGTCAGTAGCCCAAACGGTACTTCAATGCTGACATAACCCTAATGGTTACTCGTTCCTATCCAGAGATAGCCTAAAAATTGAGACAAATCCAAAAAATAAGATTCTACCTTCCAAGCGCATGTTTTTCGAATATCTCTAATGCACGTGGCTTATTCTGCACCGCTAATCAAGTCCCGCCAGATTTTGGTACAAACACCTACTCCAAAGAGTTCATGTAGCTGGTTGTCATTTTACCAACAATCTATTTCAATGGGACCCACAAGGATTTTTCACCATCAGACATCCCACAGAGAGATCTTGAAAACATGTGCCTCGTGCATAAAACCCCACTAGCACATACGGGGAATATTTGTTTTGAGCTCAAAGATGGGAATCTGAAATTGGGTACTATTTAAACAGATGCAGACAAAATCAGACAAGGAAGATAAAAGAGTACAACAATTCAATCTATTAATTTTCTCCACGTATATCTACAATCTATATGAGACTAGGGCTGGAGTTTTACAATACAAGTGAAACAAGATCATCGAAAGAACATGCAGTTCCCAATCCACTCATAGTACATGAAGAAAGAACCACCATTCGCTCATTCGCTGCACTACTTGGCCTGCTTAGCCTTCATTTCAGCAGAGGCAGCTTTAGCGGCTGATTTCACTAGGGTTGTGGGCTTTATGGCACTCTTTGGATTCACTGCTTGCCGTATCTTGAAGACTGCCCAGGCAGCTCCGAGGGCATGCCCTGCTGCATCAAGGCCTTCATTTGTCAACTCAGCTGCTTGATTGCCGTACCTGCAGCAGGAGAGGGAGTAGACTTCATTATGCTATAGCTAAAACACAGTTCTAAAATCAAATTGAAACTTCGCAAAACAGTTCTGTCAAACAGGACCTCTACTATGAAACACAGTTCTATAATTGAGTAGACTTCGTTAGTCAACTTGACTCTTTGAGACGAGTCCGGAAACTCACTCGTCGAGTCTATCCTGACTCAGGATCTCTCATCAAGACGACTTTACAGGACTCCTGTGACTCAAAACAAGCCACTTGGCAAGCTACAGTGTGAACATAAATAAAATGTACATAGGGAGGGATGGAATCAAACAGGACCTCTACTATATGAAAGATGAACAGAACGAATGCACCCTTGAGTGGTCGGTTGATGAAATTTATATACTCTATTACTTATACTGACCTTAACCATGTCAATATCTACTCTATCCCTAATTCCTTTATATTTATAATTATTAGATATCAAGTTGAGTCAACCCACCGTGCTGAACATTGAGTCAAGTTTTCAGGTTTCCATACGAGCTCAAAAGGCTGGAATGGTACGGTCTACTATGATCTTTATGGGTTGGAGACACATTGACAGGAATGACCCAATACGAAGATGCAATACCTTATTCATGGGTGACACTTCCCAAAACCCATTAGTTACAAGAAGAACTCAGGAAAGCTACTTTCAAGGATGAATAGTCCTACTCTCCCCATGCTGTGTATGTGTGAACATTGGGGCAGTTCACCAGTGGCTATGGATGTATGGAATGAAGATGGATGAATCCAGTCATGGGGTGGGCCATGCATGCAAAAAGAAAATGCACTGTTACAATAAAGATGAACAGCAGCCTACATCCGATCACTTTGCATGACTGATTTTGTAGGTGTGGTGTATGCATGGATGAGGCACGCTTAATGAACGCCATATCAGCAAATGTTGCAAGAGAATAACTGCCGCATACACATTGTGGATAGAACCTTAGCAGGGCTCCTTGGCGATGACACAGATCAACAGGGCAGTACGTGCACTAATCCATGGCCGGTTAGGCTCCAGCATCTCTTTCAATCAGAAAGAAAGGAAGCTTTTAGGTTGTGTAAAGAAATAAGCATATAGCCAATCAAAAAGGACTATGTTAAACGGATTGAATTATTGATTCCACCTATTTTTATGTAAAAGATCTTGACCGCCAATATTAAATGCTATTGATCAGATTTTTTTACTATTGTTAGATCGGTGTGATGTTGCCATGGTATTGGTAGCCCATGAAATGAGCATTGAACCTAATGAACAGTCTAGATCAATGCATTGGACTGTTTTAAGGGTCCCAATGCCGTTAGGAACACTATAACTTAAGAGTGCTCTAAGAGCACTGGAGCATTTCTCAAGAAAAAAGAAAGAGGGGAGAAGGGGCACTCTTTGTATGATTAATTACTAACCACCAATATTTTCCCTGAAACATCCATAAAATTCAAGAACTAACAGAACTGTTCACCTCTAAAACCATCAAAAAGTAATGACAGCCTCGGATGGTATGAGATAATCACTAAAACTACAGATAGTTAAGAAATAACTGCTGCTCGGCAGAAAGTAATTCTAGGCACAAGTTGGAAGAAAATCAACAAGAGAAATGTGATATCCGCTTGCAGGAGAAGGATTAAAAATGCTACCCTTACCAGACAAGCCAATGTGATAAATGTGTAGGCTCCGGTTGCCCGTCAGGTGGAAGTAGCGTGCATATACCATGGCAGAAAAATCAGCACACTAAGGTCAGCCACCTGCATATCTGAAAAATGGGCTGTTGGGGAAAAAACATATTAAGCGTATATTTTTGGCCCCTGGTGAGCAGACCTGTCTGCCATGACATACAAGATAGGGTCTACTTCATCAACTGGATCTAGCACATACTGCACTGTCAGAATATTACAATCCAGAATGATAATCTAGCACGTAGCCCTTGTGGAGCTCATTCAAGAACATTTGTGTCACTCGCTCAAAAGATGGGCCTATTTTTGTATCGTTGGGAAAATTTGAGCAGTTACCTCTGAGATACTAATCCAGTTGTCACGACTGATGATGTTGACAGCACATTCTTCCCAGCCACTTCAACAGCATCGCAGACCTTGCCTGTTTTCACCCACAACAACAACCCATCAATATTTCAGGCCAGGAAGTGTGCACGCAAGAGATTATAGCACTTCAAATAAAAGAAGATTATTTTCACAGACAATCCTTACTAGAGTAATATTGTAGATGCAAAACACAATTATTTCGTAGATGTTTAACTCTCGCTTACAAAAATATCAATAATTTTTCAAAACAATTGAGTCGTCAGATAAATTTTTATATTGACATAAAGAACCTTGGTGTTTCTACTCTTTAAAAACAAACATCTTTCGAAGAGTGCCAGGTTTTCCTACTAATTGTAGAATATACTGTATATTCATTTCTTAAATAATGTTCCAGGATGCTGTGGTAGAAAGCCATTCTCTTCTTCTTCTTCTTCTTCTTTTTTAATTGTATTGCATTTCACAAATCAATGCATATAAGAAAGTATTAGAGACGTTTGTGATTACATACTAATATTGTAAACTCTTCATCCAACAAAAGTATTTAATTTGCATACAAAACGGTATTAAAGGTGTTTGTGCTTCCACAACGAATTTTAGACCCTTAGTTAATGAGAGTCCTCAACCAGGCTTTTTTATCACATCCTAATGATGGACCACCAATGTCTGATTGCACACTTTGATGATTACCAAAGTAGTGGTCGCCACAACACCAAGGGATCATCTAGATGAGCATGGAATTGGAACTTAGTTCCGTGGAATTTAGAGTTATCTGGATACCCTGGTTCACACAAGAGAACTTCCACATAAAATGTGTCAAGGAGTACAGAAAGAACAAAGAGACAGTGGAACCCTCTTGGATGAGCATGGAGTTGGAACTTAGATACATGGAATTTGGAGTTATCATGTGTGTTGAACCTGGTTCCATCGGGGAGTAATCCTTAAGGTTTTAAACATTCGAGAAGTAATTTTCTCTAAATAGGTCAAATAAGAAGACGAAAATCCCTAGTTCCAGCTGGGAGTAATCCTCTTTTCTTTTTTCTTTTTTTTCCTTTTTCTTTTTTTGGTTGTGAATCACAAATATGTACGAGTTCTGTTTCCAGACAGATTCCCCACTCCTTCTCCAGCCCATATCTTCTTAAGGTCTTTCTCACATTCTGTCCCAATACAGATATTTTAACCCAGGTCATTTATACAAACCCCATCAACCATCAGACAATTTGTCCAACATGTTCACCGCTAATCTGTCTCACTCTTTACATATATTTTGAGCATCGGGGTACCTTAATAAAGGTCTATTGTGAATACATCCTATCCTCCATGGGTTGTTGTGATTGATTGCCTTGTTGCTTCATTTGACAAGTCTGTTACACCCTGTAGGAGATATGGCAGCACTACCACAGCACCTAGGGCCACTTAGGACTTGATGTATAGAGGCCACATATAACATATTACAGATGTATACCATAGGATGTCCAGACCCATGTGCAGATCAAGTTTTGCATAGGGTGCCGAACTGGAGTGTGGGTTCCACAAATTAATTAGATAGCTTTATAGGTTTTGTCAGTTGGGACTGGGACCCACAGATCCAACCGAGATTCTTTATATATATATAGAGGGAGGGAGGGAGAGAGAGAGAGAGAGAGAGGAATGCTCACCTGCGAACCGTCTCTCACGAGAATTCGTGAGAGATTTTTGAGGACTCATCAAACCTGATGTGTCCCCAAAATCCGAGCCGTCCACGTGATGCAGCACCCCGAAAAACCCTCAAGGCCCAACTTTGCCCAACTTTTAAGCTGGTCCGGAACTCTGGTGGACCATAGAAGAGAGAGAGAGAGAGAGAGAGAGAGAGAGAGAGAGAGAGAGAGGGGCAAATCAATGGAGGAAAATGTTTCCTTTTGCCATGGCCCACCAGATTTCTGGATCAGGTTGAAAGTTGGGCCCCAGGGGTTTTTCAGGGTACTGCGTCATGTGGACGGCTCAGATTTTGGGGACACATCACATTTGATGAGTCCTCAAAAAGTTCTCACGAGTTCTCATGAGAGATGGTTCACAGGTGAGCATTCCTCTCTCTCTCTCTCTCTCTCTCTCTCTCTCTATATATATATATATATATATATATCTCTTTCTCTCTCTCTCTCTCTCTCTCTCTCTCTCTCTCTCTCTCTCTCTCTATATATATATATATATATATATATATATATAGAGAGAGAGAGAGAGAGAGAGAGAGAGAGGGAGGAATGATCACCTGGGCACTTCTCTCACGAGAAACTCGTGAGCACTTTTTCATGGCTCATCGCACATGATATGAGCCCAAAATCTGAGCCGTCCATGTGATGCAGCACGCCAAAAAATCCCTAAGGCCCATCTTTCAACCTGATCCAAAACTCTGGTGGGCCATAGCAGAAAGCAAGAGGCAAATCAAGGGGGGAAATTGTTTCCTTCTTTCATGACCCATCAAAGTTCTGGAACAAGTTGAAAGATGGGCCCTGGGGGTTTTTTGGGTGCTGCATCACGTGGACGGCTCAGATTTTAGGCTCACGTCATGTGTGATGAGTCCTCAAAAAGTTCTCATGAGTTCTCGTGAGAACTAGTGCGCAGGTGAGCATTCCTCTCTCTCTCTCTCTCTCTCTCTCTCTCTCTCTCTCTCTCTCTATATATATATATATATATATATAGAGAGAGAGAGAGAGAGAGAGAGAGAGAGAGAGGAATGCTCACCTGTGCACTAGTTCTCACGAGAACTCATGAGAACTTTTTGAGGACTCATCACACATGATGTGAGCCCAAAATCTAGCCATCCACGTGATGCAGCACCCCAAAATACCCCCGAGGTCCAACTTTCAACCTGATCTAAACTTCAGGTGGGCTGTAGCAGAGAAAGAGAGGCAAATCAAGGGAGGAAATTGTTTCCTGTTGCCATGGCCCACCAAAAGTTCTGGAACAGGTTGAAAGTTGGGCCTTGGAGGTTTTCTAGGGTGCTGCATCACGTGGATGGCTCAGATTTGGACTCACATCGTGTGATGAGTCCTCAAAAAGTGCTCACGAGTTCTCGTGAGAACTATGCACAGGTGAGCATTCATATATATATATATATATATATATATATATATATATATATATATAATATATATATATATATATATATATATGCTCAGACACAACTAGTTGGAAACTACAATTTGGTCCAACTAGCTGGCATTTAATGAGAAAAAGCTTCCTCTTAACTACAACATACACACCTATATGGAGAGGTTTTAGAATACATATCATAGTTATGTAAAGTAGCACACATTTCAAAGATCCAAGCCATTCATCAATTGAGGCCCACCAAAAAGAAGTTACGTACCAAAAATTAATAAATTATACTTAAGAGGTAAGCACAAATGCATGTTGAATCTAAATCGTTGAATTGTTTTATTAACTAACCACTCTTTTTTCAAGTTTTTGACATGCTTGATCATAGGATCCATCTTTTTTTTTTTTGTCCCTAACATGTTTACAATATACTCTATCTAATGAACGGATCTGATCCCTAATGCATGAGTTGTATGGCCAAAATCACTAACAAGTGCATAGCCCATCTAAAGTTTATTCTCTATTGGTATGTCTCCCTTACCGATAAGTGGCGTTACATTTACCGATTTAGAAGGATATATTTCTTGTGGATTAGATCCATACCGTCCATCATGTGCGCCACCTTGTGTTTGTATTGGGGCTAAAATATTAGGCCAAATCAGTTCTTGGGTAGGCTATACCATGGAAAATAGTTAAAATGGTAATTCCCACCATTAAAGTCATCCAAATTGTGTGACACCCACTGATGTGTATACTCATGATGGTTGTCGGGGTCTTTTGTAGAAATTGATACTAGGATGGGCCAACCTATTAGACGAGTTGGATATCATATGCACATAGAAGTTTTAGACGTTATCTACTGATGGAACATTAAACTTAGTCCAACACATTGGACTTGATACCTTCTCATTGGCAAAAAGAAAATTTAATGGAAGCTCTCCCTTAATTTTTTATATGGCTAACTATGATGTGTATGTGAGATCCACTCCGACCATTAGATGTGTAATCCTATTTTGGGCCTATAGTCCAAAGAACAAGATGACCTATAATTCACGTGGGCCACTTCAAGGGAAACAATTCAAAAAGATGTCCACCCTTGATTTTTACAAAGCCCACCACGATGATTATACAAAATTCATTCCAACCATTAGACGCCACCACACTGAAATGTAGGCTTAGGGGCCCAAAATTTAGGTTCATCTGTGATTCAACTGGCCCATACGACGGGAAAAAGTTTAGAGGGTGAGCTTTTTACTAACACTATTTCCAATAGTGTGGTCTACGTAAATCACAGATGGCTGTAATTTTTAGGCCCTTGGTGTAACATTGGGTTACACACCTATGGTTGGGGGTGGATTAAACATTAATACCATGGTGAGACCCACCCAAGTTGCTACCCCTTTTCCCAAGTTACCTTCAAATAAGATTTATCTCCTCTCTGCCAACATTTACTGACATTAATTACTCCCTTGAATTACGAGTAGAAAGGTGGGAGGCGAACGACCACCTTTGATTTTTTTATAGTTCCACTGTGATGCATACATGAGATCCAGTACGACCAATAGATGTATAATACCATGTTCCGCCTAGAGCCAAAAAGTCAAGGTGACATGTGATTTAGGCGGGCCACACTAATGGCAACAATTGAGAGAGAAGTCCACCCTTGATTTCTACAGTGCCCACCATGATGAATATGTGAAATCCACTCCAACCATTAGATGTTAGACCAAAATGTAGGCTTGCACCCAAAGAATCAGTCCTATATGTGATTCAAGTGGGCTACACTAAGGGAAACGTTTTGAAAGGTGAACTTTTCCTTTATGATGAGGACATCAGGCCATCTAGATCATTCAAGCAGGTGTACCATCATAGGTGATGCACGAGGAACACCACGGCATCACTTTGGCTTGATGATGTGTAGCATGACATACTTGAGCACAATGAACAGTGAACAGTGAACAATGCGCGGGAACAGTTTTTCTACTTTAAGAAATGATGTTTCAGTTTTCTAGGAGCAGTTATTTGGAGCTTTTATTGTTTTTTTTTTTTTTTAAATCTAAGTAGATGCTATGTATGAGTAAAAAGACAGAATATGATGAATTTGAATGCATTTTGAAAACTTCTTCTTCCTTAAGAGATTCATGGACGAATAGTTCTTCTTCCCTAAAAGGCGCGACGCCTCCTTGTTTACAAGGTTGTATCTACATCGGCGAGAGGTTGGTATTCTTCTTCTCTCTACTCATCTCTTTCACTATTACAAAGGTATATTCCTTTCTCTCTTCTTTCCCTAAACCTTCAAACCACAACCATTTTCTTTCTCAAACCTTACATCAACCTAAGCCAACATCACCCCCTTCATCAATCCATTTCCACAAATCCTAAAACTCCATGAACCCTGATTTCTCAAAGTCCCAAACATTCTAGATCCATAAAATCCACAACCTCCAAGAGCCTAAAATTCCCTAACCCTTAGGAACCATTTCTTCTCTTTGTTAGTGGCTCAACCCTATGAAAGAATGGAATTTCTCAATTCCATTGGGACCATAAAATCTTTACTTCTTGATGGGTTTAACACTGGAGGACTGTTAATACATAGATTCATGTATGTTCTTATTTGATCATCTTTAGATTTGTGCTGAAATCAATGAATGTTTATATTGCTCATGTATGTGATGAGCCGATGCCGAATTCATGCATATTACTCTCATCTTGGCATGGTCCTACACCAGATTTGGTATCAAAGCCTAGGTCTTTCATAGGGTTTTCATTCCATCATTACATTAGGACTGTTTAATTGTAATCTCATCATCCATTGCATCATACTTACAGTTCTAGGACATATTTCCTTCTCTTCATTGCTGAAATATTTTAGTATTCATCTAGTTAGGTTGTGGTGACATATCATTGCATGCAACCTAAGAAGAGGCCCACAATGGATTTAGAGCAGATTACTGAGCTCTTTAGGACCATGGAAGCGCGTCTTACCGCCAACATGGATGAGCGTTTGCCCAATATTCAGGGTCAAATCGCGACCCGGAATGAATGCCTAGGAAACATTGAGAATTCTTTAAGGGCCAACTCCGAACTTGGAGATAATGCGCAATCCCAAGCTGGGAAAGTTGCACATGCTAGAGTTAAGAGGTCCGGGTCAGGAGCGTTATAGAGTCCAGGAGCGAGACCGTGAGCGTGATCATGGTCATTGTCATGAAAGATTCAAGGGCAGCATACATTATGTGCCTGATTTTGAACCACGTAGAGAAGTCCATAGGCACGATGATCCTGAGGAGAGGGTCATGAAGAGTGTCAAGGTTGAGGCGCCTAGTTTTGATGTCCGCTTAGAACCGAAGGTCTTTGTTGATTGGCTGGCTGACATGGATCAGTACTTTGATTGGTATAACATGACTGATCCACGTCGAGTCCGGCTCGCCAAAATGAAGTTGGTGGGCCAAGCCAAACTTTTCTGGACTATTGTGGAAATGAAGGTTGAAAGGCCTAGCGACCCTCCCATAACTCAATGGAGGGAGATGAAAGAGGTTCTGAAGGAGAAGTATTTGCCTTACTCCTACCACCAGAGATTGGCCAACAAATGGAGATCCTTTCGCCAAGGGACAATGCCCATCTCGGATTACATCGCAAAATTTGAAGAATTTGTGAGGTGGTGCGATCTTGAGGAAGACCCCATGATCACCTTGTTAAGATTCAAGACGGGTCTTCGATTAGACATCCAAAGGGAATTGTACACTTGGGATGTGAGTACACTTGAGTAGATGTATCAGGTGGTAACTAACATCGAGCACTACCTCAAAGCACCCCTAGGGAAACGTTTTGACTCCAGGGACTCCAATAGCAAGACGACTACTCTGGGAGGCAAGTCTAACTTTGGGAGTCAGTCCAAGGCTGCTAGTGGATTGCAGTCCAATGTGAGAGATGATAAGGGCGAAGGAGCTATTGGGGCTCGCCGGCACGGTGGTGAACTCAAACAATGCTTCAAGTGTAAGGGGTATGGCCACTTTGCCCGTGAGTGTGCCACTAATGAAAGCACTTGTGCCCTTATGATTGACTTGGCAGCAGAAGATGAAGGTGCTGACCGAGGTGATGATGAAGTCGAAGAGTATCACCTAGAAATTGATGCCAGTGATGAAGAAGATGAAGAGGAGACCATTCCCCTTGCAGTTGTCAGGCATGTCCTAGCTTAGTCTAAGGGCTCTAACGATAGTGATTGGCAGCATAACAATTTTCTATACTTTCGCCAAGTGTGGTGATAAAAACTGCAAAGTCATAGTCAATAGTGGCAGTTTTGCCAATGTGGTCTCCCAAGGCATCGTGTCTTGATTGGACCTAAAACCTAGTCCTCACCCCGGGCCCTATAATGTTTCATGGGTAGACGATTCCTCTATGCATGTTTCCCAACGATGTCTTGTGCACATTCAGTTTGGATCCTACAAAGACTCGTTATGGTGTGATGTTCTCCCTATGAATGTCAGCCACATTATTTTGGGCAGGCCATGGCTATTTGATCGTGACGTCACAATATTTGGTCATTCCAATACTTGTGTGTTCACACATGAGGGCAAGAAATTCAAGTTGAATCCCCTTCCGCCCAAAAGTAGCTATGAGAGTCGAAAAGAGGATGCAAAGAAGGGCAAGATGGAAACTGAGAGGAAGTCTAAACCTATGTCTCTTCATATAATCAATGCCAAAGAATTTGAGAAAGAGACCGAGGTAGACTCGATGGTGTATGCCCTTGTCTCCAGGGAGCTTACACCCGAGGTTCAGGTGAAGATTCCTATAGAGACGAACCCGGTAGTCCAGGAATACAGTGATGTATTTCGTGATGATCTTTCAGATGAGCTTCCACCCATGAGAGACATCCAGCATGCGATCGATCTTGTTCCCGGGTCCACTCCACCAAACCTTCCTCATTATTGAATGAACCAAAAGGAGCATGCCGAATCGAAGAGGCAAGTAGATGGGCTCCTAGAGAAAAGCTTCATTCAAGAGAGTATGAGCCCGTGTGCCGTGCCTGCACTCATCACGCCTAAAAAGGATGGCACTTGGCGCATGTGTGTTGATAGCGAGCCATCAACAAAATCATTGTCAAGTACCGTTTTCCCATACCTCGCTTAGACGATATGCTTGACATGATGGCTTCAGCTACCATATTCTCAAAAATTGACCTCAAAAGTGGTTACCACCAAATCCGCATACACCCAGGTGATGCATGGAAGACAGAGTTTAAGACGAAGGATGGGCTTTATGAGTGGTTGGTTATGCCTTTTTGGGCTGACCAATGCACCTAGTACCTTCATGCGAGTAATGACCCAAGTGCTTAGACCTTTTATGGGAAGGTTCCTTGTCGTGTACTTTGACGATATTCTTATCTATAGTACGACAAAAGAGCTACATCTTGAGCACTTGAGGCAAGTTTGGGGGTCCTTAGGGCTGAAAAGTTGTATGCAAACCTGAAAAAGTGTACGTTTATGTCTCATAGTGTTATCTTCTTAGATTTTATCGTGTCAGCCAAGGGGATGAAGGCAGACCCCGAGAAGATCAGGGCCATAGTCAAATGGCCAGAACTGCGAAACATTCATGATGTGCAAAGCTTTCACGGCTTAGCCACATTCTATACGCGGTTTATTCGAGGATTTAGTACCATCACGGCTCCCATCACTGATTGTATCAAGAAAGGGGAGTTCATATGGACTAAAGCTGCCTTGAAGGCATTTAAGGAAATCAAGCACAGGATGAGTGAAGTGCTTGTCATGCGACTTCCAGACTTTTCTAAAGTCTTTGAAGTAGCGTGCGATGCATCTGGAGTGGGTATAGGAGTCCTGAGCCAGGAAGGTCACCCCGTTGCTTATTTCAGTGAGAAGTTAAATGAAGCCAAGCAGCAGTACTCCACCTATGACAAGAAATTCTATGCAGTTGTGCAGTCATTGAGACATTGGAGACATTACTTACTACCGCAGGAGTTCATCTTGTTTTCCGATCATGAGGCCTTACGCTATTTGAGCTCTCAAAAGAAACTCAATTCTAGGCATGCGAAATGGGTAGAGTTTCTTCAAGAGTATTTATTTGGGTTGAAGCACAAGGCCGGGTCCAAAAACAAACCCATTCATGCCCTTAACCATAGAGTGGTGCTTATGCAAACCATGAGAGTTGAAGTTACGGGGTTTGAAAGCATGAAGGATGACTATCCTGATTGCCCAGACTTTGGCATCATTTATGCATCACTTTTGGATGACCAGGGGAGTAGCGGTGGGTTTGTCCTATTGGATAGTTATCTATTCAAGGGAGACAGACTTTGCATTCCTTGGACGTCCCTACGGGATTTCCTAGTTTAGGAGCTCCACGCTGGTGGTGTGGCAGGACATTTTGAGAGCGATAAGACCATTGCTCTTGTTGAGGATCGATTTTACTGGCCAAGTCGCAAGCGAGATGTAGCCAAAATTGTTGGGCAGTGCCGTACTTGTCAACTAGTGAAGTAGAAGAAACAGAATACTGGGTTGTATACGCCTTTGCCAGTTCCCTATGCTCCCTGGCAAGACATTAGAGTATGGATTTCGTACTTGGACTCTCCAAGACTATTAAGAAGTATGATTCCATTTTTGTAGTAGCGGACCATTTCTCCAAAATGGCCCATTTCATTCCTTGTTTCAAGTCATCGGATGCCTCCCACATCGTTCAAATTTTTTTCAAAGAGGTAGTTCGCTTGCATGGTGTGCCGAAAAGTATTGTGTCTAATCGTGATGTAAAATTCGTGAGTTATTTTTGGAAGACACTTTGGCATCTAATGGATACAAAGCTCCAGTTTTCGTCGGCTTATCATCCACGGACGGATGGACAAACCGAAGTGGTCAATAGAAGCTTGGGAATCTTGCTTAGATGTCTAGTGGGTCATCATATTAGGACGTGGGATGTTGTGTTACCAAATGCCAAGTTTGCATATAACAGTTCAGTCAATATATCCATAGGCATGCACCCTTTTGAAGTTGTTCATGGTCCTAAGCCTAGGAAACTTGTTGATCTCATCCCCATGTCAGTGTCATATAGACCTTCAGAGTCTACAGAGTCCTTTGCACAACATATGCATTCATTACATGATGAAATTCGGTGAAGGATTAATATGCACAATGAACAGTATAAGCTTTCTGTTGATTCTCATCGCAGGTTTAAGGAATATCAAGTGGATGATTATGTGATGATTCGAATTAGGCCAGAGCAGTTTCCTCAGGGAACTGCCAAAAAATTACAGGCCCGCAATGCTGGGCCCTTCAAAATTTTAAAGAGGAACGGGGCTAATGCATACATTGTTGATCTTCTACCTTCCATGGGAATCAGTACCACATTCAATGTGGAAGACCTTGTTCCTGCTTCAAGGAAACCAGGAATCACCCATAACACCCCATCTAACCAGTCCCGGACCCATGGCCTATACCTGATATATCTTCCCAGCCTACACCCCCAATCCCAACAGTACCTTTGAGAAGAGATGAGATCGAGGACATCCTTGATCACTAGATGGTATCTACGCGGGAAGGAGGCTTTCAAAAGTTCCTAGTGAAGTGGAAGAATAGGCCTTCTTCAGACAGTACGTCGGTTAGCAAGTCTGAGCTGCAGAGCATCGACCCCAACATTCTCGAGCGCTACAAGAGTTTTATCTCGACGAAGTCAAGTGTTTTTCAGAGGGGGAGAGTTAATGAGGACATCAGGCCATCCAGATCATTCAAGTAGGTGTACGATCGTAGGAGACGCACGAGGAACACCATGGCATCACTTTGGCTTGATGATGCGTAGCATGACATACTTGAGCACAGTGAACAGTGAATAGTGCACGTGAATAGGTTTTTTTTTTCTACTATGAAATGATGTTTCAGCGGGAACAATTTTTCTACTTTAAGAAATGATGTTTCAGTTTTCTAGGAGCAGTTATTAGGAGCTTTTATTGTTTTTTTTTTAATATAAGTAGATGCTATGTATGAGTAAAATGACAGAATATGATGAATTTGAATGCATTTTGAAAACTTCTTCTTCCTTAAGAGATTCATGGACGAATAGTTCTTCTTCCCTAAAAGGCGCGACGCCTCCTTGTTTACAAGGTTGTATCTACGTCGGCGAGAGGTTGGTATTCTTCTTCTCTCTACTCATCTCTTTCACTATTACAAAGGTATATTCCTTTCTCTCTTCTTTCCCTAAACCTTCAAACCACAACCATTTTCTTTCTCAAACCTTACATCAACCTAAGCCAACATCACCCCCTTCATCAATCCATTTCCACAAATCCTAAAACTCCATGAACCCTGATTTCTCAAAGTCCCAAACATTCTAGATCCATAAAATCCACAACCTCCAAGAGCCTAAAATTCCCTAACCCTTAGGAACCATTTCTTCTCTTTGTTAGTGGCTCAACCCTATGAAAAAATGGAATTTCTCAATTTCATTGGGGCCATAAAATCTTTACTTCTTGATGGGTTTAACACTGTAGGACTGTTAATACATTAGATTCATGTATGTTCTTATTTGATCTTCTTTAGATTTGTTATGAAATCAATGAATGTTTATATTGCTCATGTATGTGATGAGCCGATGCCGAATTCATGCATATTACTCTCATCTTGGCATGGTCCTACACCACTTTATAGTTTCCAATTGTGTGGTCTACCTGAACAACAGATGGAGATAATTTTTCGTGCCGGTGTCCAATATAGGATATGACACACCTGATGGTCGATGTAGATTATACATTAACATCATTGTAGGCCCAGTCATGAGCCATCTTTCAAACTTAAGGTGAAAAAGGATTTTTCCAAGAGCATTTATGTAAATTAAATAATCCTTAAATCAGGGTAGGTTGTTAGACGTCCAACTTGTTGTGTGTGGACTATGTACCTCTTAATGATTTTAGCTACACAACTCATATATTAGAGATCAAACTCATTCATTAGATAGAGTATATTGTAATATGCTAGGGACAAAAAAAAGTTTCTATGATAAAGGATGCCAAACACTCAAAAGAAGAGTGGGTAGTTAATAAAATAATCTAATGATATGGATTCAACATGCATGTATGCTTACCTCGTAAGTGTAATTTATTAGTTTTTTGGCACATAATTTCTCTATGGTGAGCCTCAATTGTTGAATGGCTTGGATCTTTAACATGTATGCTACTTTACATAAACATAATATATATTTCAAATTCTCTTAATGTAGGTGTGTATATTATATTCAAGAGGGAATTTTTATCATTAAATGCACAGCTAATTGGACCAAAATGCACGGTCCAACTAGTTGTGTGTGAGCATTACTCATATATATATATATATATATATATATATATATATATATATATATATATATATATATATATATATATATATTCTGTTTTGAGCAAGTACTGGTGGCTTCTGTCATTCCATAACAAATTATTTTGGGACGAAATACAATTGACAGTAGACTGTATATTCTACACAAATGATTACAGCCATGCATTTAAATAGTTTCAGAGTGGTGCAACTCATGCCAAGGGACCAAAACTGCTACGAATCACCCCTACTTCCCCATTTCGCTTGGTGACTTATCTTGCTGTAGTCGAAACCAAACTGCATTGTACCAAATGAAATTTGAAACCATGATTACAATTTACAACTGTTTGTGAAAGCAGTGTTCGCAGTATCGGTATTGCGTTACGTTTCGCACCCTTGGGATACAGATACATATCGCGTATCGCCAGGGACATATCGGTTGTATCGGGTAATGTATCGCACTTTTTGGGAAACATTGGGAAACATTGGGAAATTGATTGAATTTTTCAATGAAACTTCAGGGATTGTTAAAATGAACCTTAATACACACATTTAAATCATAGTGTAAAAAAAAAAAAAAAAGGTCCACATAATGGAGTTCCTTTCTAAAAGGATCCTAAGCTATACACTGTCTGACTGAACTAATGCAACTATTGCTTAAATTGATTCTATAAGATATATAAATGTAAGAAGGCATTAATGAAAACACAACCAATTCATTGACAAAGTAAAACAAGAGAAAGAGTTAAGAAATATACCTATGGATGATGCAACTAACTAGGTATCCTCCAAATGCAATTTTGAATATCCTAGTTCAACGCAATGCAGGTTACCCTATATGGCTTAGATTTATATGGAGACTCAACAAAACCTAGAAAATGGCAAACTAGACCCAACAAAATATGACCCCTTCGAAGAGTTGGTAAGCGGGTGGAGCTGTGCAATCAACTCATCAAGGGTGCAGGGAGCGGTTTTTTGTTGTCTCCAGGGCAATTTCGTATTGTTGACCTGCGATATATTGGCCGATACTATTGATATTGCAAACACTGTGAAAGTATGTTCAACCAGTAGGATAAATTTAGGATTCTATACCTACTGCATGGCTTTTAGGAACCATATTGTTGGTATAGGGTCCATACACAATTACACATGGAGATAGTCTTTTAGCAAATTCTATTATCTAATATTTTGTTACCATATTTAAAATGATTCTTATATGGCAATCGAGAGCAATGTTTTAAATAACGAATAGCGTGTAGCATAGCGCTCACCCCTTTGAAGCGTGAGGCATAAGCTACATAGCGTGTAGCATAAGCTACACGCCACTACTAGATTTTTAATCAAGGTGCTTGGTTGCACCAATATCATGATATTCTGTACCAAATTTGACTGACTCATAATGAAAGCTAACAAAATTTCATGACTTTTTGTGAACAAAGTGGAACCTAAAGTAATAGGAAAGGGCAATGGTTAAGTATAAATTTAAAGAAAGAGCAATGAAACTGATTTAGTATTGTTTTTTATATTAATTTACTAATTTTTATTGGAAATGGAAAAATGTAACAAGTCATTGAAAACATCATGTGAGCTACATAGCTTGTAGCGTAGTTACGTAGCATGTAGTGTATGCGATTTATGATGTAGCGTAGGCTACATGCGACTTAATCTATTTTCATGAGCTACGTAGCGTTAAGGCCATGCTACGCTACCTAGCGTAAGCTACACACTACATAGCGTAGCTATTTAAAACACTGATTGAGAGAAGTAGGTGAATCATGTGGACAAATAGTTTTTTTCATAGTTTTTAGCATTAATTATCTAACCGGCAATATTCTCCCCTTGTCTTTTTGCATTAAATTAGTAGTTTATATAACTATGGTTATATAAAGCCACATATATGAGCAAAGTACAATGGAATATTTTAACTGACAGGATGTTCTCTTTATTCCTATAGTTGTGCAAAATCACCTTTGGTCCAAGGACTTCGGCGCTTGCATGGAGCAATTCCATATATTTATCATTTTAGTGTTGTTTTATTAGGTTGTTGCTGATTTTTTAGAGTGGATTGGAGACCTATGGCAACATGTACGAGGATCTCAATCATGAAACTCATAAGTAATTCAGATTTAAGCAACCAATCTTATACATCTCTGCATCAGTTTTAAAGCAACTTGTTCCTCGGATGTCTCTAGTTCCATTATTTCTCTCTCTTATTCTTTTCCCCATTAAACCCTAAGTTTAGAATCTGTCCATATCTTTTAACCATAGTTTTATCCTCAATTTTAACCCTAAACCCCTATAATTAGCCAAATCCCTAATTTCTTACAAACCCCAGCACCCTAACTACTAAATCCCCAATTTTCCAAACTATAGGTCCCTCATTTGTCAAATCCTGCCCCAATTACCCAAATTCCCTTAGTATTTTCCCATTTCTCTAATCATCATTCCCCACTGTATCAAAATCTGCATTCTTCGGGGCCTTCAAAAAATAAATTCCACATACCAGCCCATCTGTACACCTGAGTACTAAGAACTCGACTAACTCAAAATTCTGATTTGTAATATTCTAAATATCTAATATTAAAATGTTGTCAAAATCGTACGATTCACGATACAAATCGTACTATTCGCATCGTACGGCCAAATTGTAAATATGATCGAATCGTATGATTCAATCGTGAATCGTACGATTCGACCAGCCGACGCATAAACCGGCAGCAATCGGTCCAAAAATCGTGAATTTGCAATTTTGTTTTGTTTTTTGCATATTTTTTTTGTTCTTTTTGTTTTAAAACCTATTTAGGCCCCACCCAAGGTAAAAAGAAGCTATCTTTTGCAACTTTTGAGAGATTTTGGGGGCTTTTGGAGCTTGTGGGCCATCGCTCAACGAAATCGAACGCCGCTTGTTGCATTCAATTTCTATGTTGAAATAGGTAAGAATCGAGGTAAAATATTCTACTATTCTTTTCTATTTCATTTCTTTCATATATTTGTGAAAATATGGATTTTTTAGAGAAGACAAATATAATATTTAGATTTTTTCATATTTTTTGTCATTGTTTCTTGGGCTTTTGTGTTTAAAAGTTATTTATGCCCCACATACATTATAACATCACTTATCTTTTGTGAGATTTTTTCAATAGTTTTTTCATTTATTCCAAATTTAAAATGGTTTTCTCATTTTTAATCAATTTATAATCTTTTTTTTGTGTGGGGCCTAACCTAAATAGTTTTTATTTTCTTAATATGTATGTAGGCTTGGCTTGTCACTTGTGTGTTGCCGAATTGCCGTGTTGATTTGTTTTGAGCATTGAAGATGGGTAATAAATCGAAGACGAAGGGCAATGATCTTACACGGGACTATTGTTCTAAGATGGATGAGAACAAGAATCTCCACCTAAGATGCAATTTTTGTGGGAAGGCGTATTGGGGAGGTGTGTTTTGAATGAAACATCACCTAGCTTGAACAAAGAAGAATGTTGTGGCATGTCCTCAAGTAGGTGATGATATAGCTGAAAAATTCAAGAATTTATTGGATGACAATGTTAGCGAGAAGAAGCAACAAGGGGAGATGGCCTATGATGTTGGAAGGGTGTTCCTATAATTCCTGATGTTTAAATGGGTGGTGAAAAAAGAAAGAGAACAATGGATGATTTTATGGGAAAGAGTGGAGCAAAAGAAAAACAACAAGCCACTCTAAACAAAATATGGAAGAAGGGAGATAGAGATAATGTGTGTTTATCTATTTCACATTTCCTATATGCGAATGCTCTACCATTCAACTTTATAAAGAGCCTATTCTTCGCACCAGTGATGGAAGCGGTTGCCGCATTTGGGCCGGGATTGAAGCTTCCTTCGTATCACGAAGTGAGGAATAAATTTTTTAAGATGGAGGTTGAGTCGATAGAGAAATCTATTGATGTATATAAGGAATGGGGGAAGACTGAATGTACGATTATGTCAAATGGGTGAACTGATGGAGTGAATCAATCGGTTACAAATTTTTTAGTAAATAATCCAAGTGGTACAGTATTTTTAAGATCTATTGATACGTCCGATATTTCAAAAAATGCGGACAATTTGTTAGGGTTGCTCGAGTCAGCGAAGAGAACGCTGTGCAGGTAGTTACAGATAGGCATTCGCCTATGTGAAGGCAGGTTAGATGTTGATGGAGAAGAGGAAGACATTGTTTTGGTCTTCATATGCAACCCATTGCATAGACTTAATGCTTGCAGACATTGGCAAGCTGCAAGTTCATTCAGAGACTGTGGCAAAAGCAATGGCTATAACGGTCTATATTTACAAACATCGTTGGGTATTGTATTTGATAAGGAAGCATGCGAAGGGAGAGTTGACTCGACCGGCCGTAACATGGTTTATTACGTGTTACTTAACTTTAAAAAGCATTCATGAAAATAGAATTGGCCTGAGGTCGATGTTTACCTCAAAGGAATGGGAAGCTAGCAACTTCTCCAAGACCGCAAAGGGGAAGCATGTTCAAGACATTGTTTTGGCCAATGTAGATTTTTGGCCATCTATCAAGTTTTGCTTGAAGACTACTCTCCCATTGGTCAAGGTGTTAAGGCTAGTTGATTCAGATGAAAGGCCGGCCATGGGATCTATTTATGAAGCGATGGATCGAGTGAAAGAAGCTATAAAAAAAAAACTTAGAAGAGGTGGAGAAGAGGTATTCGGCTATATGGGACATAATAAACCAATGATTGAATCTTCAGTTGCATAGGCCCTTACATGTAGCGGCTTATTTCTTAAATCCGAGATTTCAGTATGATGACAATTTTCATCCGAATTTAAGGATTAAAACCGGCCTATATGATTGTATTGAAAAAAATGGTCCCCGATTCAAGGCAAAGGGTCATCATTGATGAGCAGATAGACAAGTTCAAAAAGGCCTATGGTTAACTAGAACGACAAAGCAACCAGGTAAATTTACTTACAAAGTTACAATTATTTTGCTTCTTTGAGTTTGATTGTGTGTCTATTGTTTATATAAATTATATATGATTGTGTTTTAAGCAGTGTTTTAAATAGCGAATAGCGTGTAGCGTTGCCTTCACCTCTCTGAAGCGTGAGGCGTAAGCTACATAGCGTGTAGCGTAAGCTACACAACACTTAGATTTTTAATCAAGGTTGCACTTGGTTGCACCAAATTAGATGATTAATAATAAAATTTAACAAAATTTCATGATATTTGGTGCAACAAATGCAACCTAAAGGAATAGCAAGGGTAATGATTAAGTATAAAACTAAAGAAAGAGCAACAAAACCGATTTAAAACTATTTCTTATATTATTTTACTATTAAGCATCGAAAAGACTAACGAATTTTCATTGAAATAGAATTATGTAACAAATCATTTTTAATGATTGATTTTAATGTTATCGTGAAAAATGACTTGTAATGTAAGCTATGTAGCGTGTAGCGTAGTCTATGAAGCGTGTAGCGTATCCAAATTAATCATGTAGCGTAGGCTACACGCAACTTAAGCTATTTTCATGAGCTACGTAGCGTTTAGGCTAAGCTACGCTACGTAGCGTAAGCTACACGCTACATAGCGTAGCTATTTAAAACACTGGTTTTAAGTCTATGGTGTGAGAGTTATGGAGATGAGCGTCCAGAATTGCAAAACCTGGCTATTCATATTTTGAGTTTGACATGTAGTGCTATTGGTTGTGAGCGCAACTGGAGCACTTTTGAGTAGGTCAACATTATAGAATTCATTAATCAACTTATGAATTCACCATGTAGTCTGTAGATTGTAGTGACCAATAGCCTTATATTATTATACTCGTGGGCTTGCAAATCCATTTAAAGAAGAGGAATAGACTTGAGCAATAAAGATTGAATGCGCTCGTCTTCGTAAAATATAATCTCCAGCTCGAACTCCGTCATACAAAGAGAGAGAAGAACCAAGGACTTAATCCTATATGCTCATCAGATATGGAATCTAATGATGAATGGATCACGGAGAAAGAGGATCTCGCACTTCCTTCAGATAACACCTGGATAGACATAGGTGAATGTTTTGCTTAAGGCTTGGAGGATGTGCAAGGTGTAGGCGGATCCACATCAAAACCGGATGGGCGACGTGGTATATGACTCATATTTTTATTGTTTAGTCATATAGTGTAGTCTTATAATTATTAATTATTAATTTATTATAATAAATTTTGTTGCAACAACTATTTTGTAGGTCCTAGAAAACTTGTTATTCGAAGCAAGGCAAAAGGAAAAGCAAAAGTGGCAGAAGTGGAGGAGGAAGATGAGTTTATTTCAACAACAAATTCTGAAGATGAAGATGATGTTGATAATGTTGACCCAATGGGTGATGAGGAGGATGATGATGAATAATAGATTTGTTTGTATTTTTTTATTTACTTTTTGAATTATAGAAACAAGTGAATAGAAAATTATATATGTAAATGAGGATGGGGAACATGTTATTTTTTGAATCATATAGAAAACTTACATGCACACGGGATGTGAAAGGGATTATTGTGAGAACTTGATTATGACATGATGATATACACATGATAAGTCTTTTTTGTTTTTTGCATATTCATGACAAAATGGATGATTGATATGTTTTTTTTATTTATATTATTATATACATTTTTTATAAAAAAATTTATGACATGTTTTATGAAAATCTGAAAAAATCTTACGATTTACGATACGATTTGCGATACAATAGGATACGATTCAGACCCCTTTACGATTTACGATATAATAAAACATAATTAAGATTATCTTAAACAAATCTACAATATAATTTTTTTTCATAGAATGAATAGTTTCGACCCATTTTGGGTACACACTAGAACGGCCTGAAATCTGTCCACTCCTTGGGATACATCCACTAATGCATATCCCTAATCATTATACACCTATCATGAATACACTTGAATGGCTCAAAAACGACCTGAAATTCATGCAATCCATGGAACTCATCCCAATAATACATATCCCTAATCATTCTAGACCATTACCCTTAAGAAATTTGAGGGAGAAAATATCAGGTTACTATCCCTTTCAAACAATGGCCAAAGACACCAATTTTTATTTTATTTTTATAAATTCTCAAAATAACTGATTGAATGCATCAAACTACAGATTTAGACTACCCTCATGTCATTCATGCATGATTGTAAGAAATTTCTTAAAACAAATAGAATAATAAGAATAAAATCGCTAGGAACTAATAAAAGAAAGTGAAAATCTGAAAAATCCAAAAATTAACCAAAGAGTCCCAAATCAAACACAAATCAAGCATGATTTGATCAATTAGGTCTTATTATATTCAAATCATAAACAATGGCCAAAGACACCCCAATTTTTTTTCTTTCTTATAAATTCTCAAAGTAACTGATTGAATGCATCAAACTACAGATTTAGACTACCCTCGTGTCATTCATGCATGATTGTAAGAAACTTCTGAAAAAAATAGAATAATAAGAATAAAATCACTAAAAACTAATAAAAGAAAGTGAAAATCTGAAAAATCCAAAAATTAATGAAAGAGTCCCAAATCAAACACAAATCAAGCATGATTTGGTCAATTAGGTCTTATTATATTCAAATCATAAAAAAACAAATTAAAAAAAAAAAAAAAAAAAAAAAAAAAAAACAACCAAGTAAAAACACTAATCAAGGAGTTGCAATATCTCAGTTTCGATTAGCCAAAGAGGCCCAAATAGTTCACAAGTTGACCTCTTTATGCTACCAATGCATATACACCCTGTATCAGCTGATATGGCCGATACTAGGGCAATATGACCAATTCATTAGACTGGTAGACTCCCACAATCCATACGGGGGTTGATCGATGTGGCTACATATCAGCCAATAAATAACTGATACTGAAAACCTTCGTACAAACCCTAATTCCATCTTGAAACCCTTGTCCAGCACTTCAATATCCTAAGACCCCAAAACCCAAACCTGGTGACTATTAGAACCTAAAATAACCAATCATACAGAAAACCCTTGTACAATCCCCAAAACATAATTTCTAGCAGCAATTATAACCTAGACCTAGATGTACACCTATATAATAGCCCATAATTACATATCCAAACCTCTCACAGTCTCCTAAACCCAATTTCCTACCCATAAACATACTCCAAGAGGAGACCCTAACCTTCACTCAACGTCTAAACCCAACCACACCATCTACTGGTCCATGCAAACACAACCAAACTATCCTTCAAACAATAGCCCATCCTCCCCAATTTTCCAAAGTCCACACCCTATTCCCTAATTTTATCAAAATCAACAATTTCCTCCCAACCCAAAACACCAAGAAACCAGTTTCCCAAAATCAGCTAATGATATACTCCAAAATATAAATTCCCAACCCTAAATCCAATCCCAACCTTGATACAAACCCAAAATCTTCAGGACCTTGTCCGAACCTTCAATACCCTGGAACCCAAAATGGCAACCATTAGTACCTAGATATCCCAACTGTTCCCTATTAAAATTACTAATGCCATATACAACCACTACACAATTCCATGAAGTCAATTTCTAGCCCACAAACATACTCCAATCTGAAACTCTAAGTAGTTGCATGCATTGTTCCGAGTATCCCTGAGATTATCAACAATATCCCCAAAATTATTGGTATCTCCAGCTCGGCAATAGCAATAACACAGGTAGTATAAAAAATTCCAGGTATCAACCATACATTGCTAGCTATCACCAATGTATCGCCAAAATTTTCAACTATCTAAATTCCAAGCGTCACTTGTATCACCAATGTATCGGCAATATTTCAATAGTATTGCTAATGCATTGATATCCCCAAAAAAAAAAAAAAAACTCTCCATTAAAAAAGAAAAAAAAAAAATCATTTCAATTTTTTTATGGGTGCATGTTTGAATGATGAAATGCATGTTTATATGTGTGTACACGTATGCATGCATGCATGGATAGATGGATCATGGATGGATGGATGTATGTATGCATGGGTGGATGGTTGGTTGGTTGGTTGGATGGATGGATGGATTATGCATATGTGTGTGTGTGTGTGTGTGTTTTTGTCATTGTATGTATGGATGTATGCATCCATGGATGGTTGGATGGATGGATCATGCATGTGTGTTTGTATGTATGTGCATGCATAGATGGATGGATGGATCCACCATTTTCCCCATATTTCCCCAATGCTTCCCTGAGTCGAGGATACATGCTTTTAGGCCCCCATTAAAGGGAAACTTGTTATTTGATTCCTAAATATGCAAATATGCTTCTTTTTGTAATTATTTGATTCTTGTATAAGTAGATATGTGTATTTTAGATCTCCTAAAGTATCATTGAAAAATTCCACCATTTTCCTCATGTTTCTCCAATGTTTCCTTGAGTCAACAATACATGCTTTTAGACACCCATTAAAGAGAACTTATTTTGTATGCGTCTTTTTTGCAATTATTTGATTCCTAAATATGCAAATGTGCATTTTAGCATCTCCTGAAGTTTCTTTGTGAAATTCCATCATTTTCCCCGTGTTTCCCCAATGTTTCCCTCAATCAATAATACATTTCTAGGTATCAGCGATATCGATACATGTTTCTGTATCCCCAACCAGCGATACATGTAACGATACCGATACTAC
Organism: Liriodendron chinense; assembly: GCA_003013855.2. Taxonomy (NCBI): domain Eukaryota; kingdom Viridiplantae; phylum Streptophyta; class Magnoliopsida; order Magnoliales; family Magnoliaceae; genus Liriodendron; species Liriodendron chinense. The sequence goes on from PVNU02003292.1 coordinate 2,238,564, forward strand.
GAACACTAGTTGCATGGACCTTCTACCACACATTCCAGTGCCAAATCACGCTTCAATCTCATTCCCACTCTCGCTTCAATGTTTGTTAACATTGTCAAACAAACGCCTCCCTAATCCCGCAATCTACTGCAACTTTCCCTCCATGCTCCATGCAACTATAGCTCCTCACAACAACATCACCTATCCGTCCAAACAATTGAACCTTGTCATTCTACACTTCAATCATAGCCCATACGGACTGGAGTATTTGAGAAATTTTGGAAAAGCAAGTTTTTAGGTTTTGAGGAATTAGGTTATGACCAGTCATTGACGCCTGGAAAAATTAGGAACTTCTAGAAATCAGGGTATTAAGGCTTGGGAAATTACCTTCATGATTCATGCCACTACTAAGTACTACCTCAACCTATCAAGGCAACAACACCACCTACCCAGCCATCGACTTAAAAATCTACCCTCAATTGCAGCCCATCCAGATTGTGGGAACTAAGGAATTTTGAAAAGAAAAACTGAGTTTTAGGGTTTGGGAAATTGGGAAATTGGGAAATTGAAAAATTAGGGTCATGTGGTTTAGGAAAAAATTGGGCCTTTCGAAATACTAGGTCTTAGGATTTGCAAAATAATTTCGGATTTGGCTAAATTAGTGGTTTGAGTCAAAATTGAGGTTAAGAGTAGGGTTGAAGATGTGGACAATTTTGGGAACAGAATTAGTATTTAAAAAAAAAAAAAAGACAAAAGAAAGAATGAGACTAAGAACATCCTAGGAAGAATATTCTTTGATACAATCTGATGGAACAACTTGAAGATCTAGAACCCGAATTACATAAAATATGAAATACTTGGACCAAGATCCTCGAATATGTCTCATCCTCAAATATGTCACTATTAATCCACTTCAAAAATCATAACAATCTGTTAAAATGGTAAATAGAATGATAAATAAGGAAAACTGCCCCATGCAAAACCTAGTCACGGGAATTAAAAGAAAAGAATATTCTATCATTAAAATATCATCAACCATTTTTATACTATTCATGAAAATGGGTTTATATAGCCATATTCAATGTTTTCAGTATCTTGCGATATCACTGACATATTCCACAATATATCTATTATTCTAACTAGACAAATACAAAACCCAGCTTTAATATCCATGTTTCAAGCTATCGTGAAATATATCACACACTAATGCGATATAACGTGGATACTATGATATCGTGCAATATATCCACGTCCCCTTTTTAAATTCTTAATATATCGTGCGATCTATCGATATCGAGTGCGATATCAAAAGGGATGAAAGGAACCATCGTTGTTTTGTCTGGAAAATTCTAAAAACTCACAAAAATTGATTTTTTTTTTTTTTTTTTTAACTTCTTCCTAGCATATTATAAGGTGATTTTGACCAATTCACTCTAGTTTGTTGGAAGAAAATCTTTGAAATTTCTACAAAATCGCGATTAGAAGCTTCTTGTGGCCGGATTTTAAAAGGTGCGTGTTTTTTAATTTTGATTCTTTTTTTCCGTTTTTATGTAAATAGTGTCAAATGGTAAGAAATCTGTGATTCTTCATGTTTTGCATGAAAAATTATGAATTTGGAACTTCGATTTTTAATATTTGGAGGAAGTGGGCCGAGTGGCGGAAAATTGAGAAAAAATTGAAATTTTCCCGACTTTACCCAAATATGTTGCAACATTAGAGTTCAATCACGAAATCAAATATGTATATAACCTAATATACACATTCGTGGAAATTTGGGATTTTTTTTTAGAAAAAAATAATTAAAAATGTTAAAAAAAAAAAAAAATTTTTCAAAATCCACAGGTACATTTCTAGTTATTTTACTTATTCTTTTGCTTTTGAATGTAATGCTTGTGTTTCCATACATATCTTCTCACATTTATAAATTTTATGAATTGGCTTTAAATATAGTTGCATCAGTTTAGTTAGACAACACATAGATCCCCATGTAGATTAGGACCTATGCAAAGGAAACCTATTCTGTGCACTTGTTTTTTGTGACTTTTTATTTCTAAGTGTGTATTGGTGTCTTTTTTAACAACCCCTGAAATTTCATTGTAAAATTTAACCAATTTCTCAATGCTTTCCAACAATAGCAATAAATTAAACAATACAACTAATATATCCCATGTGATAGCCGATATGTATTCACATCCCAAGGGTGCAATACATTACGCGATAACAATACATAAAACATTGGCCATAGCTACATAAATTACTAATTAATGCTAAAACCAAGGAATAAAACCTTATTAGTGCACATGGACTTGGCCATTTATATCAATTGATATAAAAGAATCCTTTGTAGTTTTGAAACTAAATATTAGAGACAGCATATTGCTACAAAAAATGCATATCTCCATGCGAATAGACTCTATACACAACCTTATGGTTTCTATAAGCCATGCGGATGGCATAAAATCCACAAATAGCTGTGACCAATCGTGTAGAATATAAGACAGCTATTGCCAACTTTGCATACTTCCCAATAATAGCATCTAATTGCTATAAAGTGCTGGAAATTGTCTATATATGCTGGAAATAGAACATAAATCCCAAGAGTGGATCTTGACCGGACCTATGGCCCAACAGTCCAATCAACAGGCCTATACAGCTATCTAATTGGATTTGTTGACCTATGCAAGACAGGATCTGCATGTTTGTTAGTCGGGGTCTGATATGAACCTCATATGGTGACCACGTTGGACATGTGGCTTGGATGCAACGGAATTCAGGACTCCAAACTCCCATTAATTTCCCACATACATCTGACTGACATAGATTAACTAGCTTAAACAGAACTTAAAGAATAAAATGGCAATGACTATGCGGATATGCACATTCTACCCCATGGCGTAGCCTAATGCTCCTCACCGTTTGCATCCAAGTCACCTTCCTCTGTATTAGCTAGGTCAATTCTTGAAGACCAGCAACGTATGTATGAGAGACTCCAATTCCCAAAAAAATATACAGCAGATTTCACTGAAATCTTCTTAGCTGACTAGGATTTGCATCGAATTAATTGAAAAAAAAAATCGATTAAGCATAAGAGAGATAGAATTGATATCTCACCCCATCATGTAAATAGAAGCTGCACACATGCGTGCATTAGGGTAACTTTTATGGAACTACAACTTTTTTTTTTTTTTTTTTTTGGGCAATACTGGAGGAACAATTTTCACTGATAGCCAAATGAAGCACTGCCAGTAAAAATGTTGTCTACCTTCAATGAAGCCAGTCTGGGTTGGGACAGTTACCAGGTTGATGGCTCCTGCGCCCCCCCCCCCCCCCCCCCCCCCCCCCCCAAAAAAAAAAAAAAAAAAAAAAAAAACAATGCTATTGTGATGTTTTGGAAATAAGCATGTATTTTCCACTAAAATTGATAAAAATATTAGAACTCCTTAATTATTCAGTGCTACTCACACAGTGGTTAAGCATAATTTTAGAAAGGCAGGGCATTAGAAGGCCAAAGAGACATGCCAGACCCAGTGCTAAAGCCAGTGAAGTTCATATGGAATAGCTATGAATCCGTGGCAGTAACTCAAGGAGACCTATGTTGTGTGTGGTGCCGATGATGGAATCCAGAGTGAAAAAAGAAAGCCAGAAGGTTTGCTGTCACTATCATAATGATTCAATAATAAGTCTGTAGGCTTCACCATCTACAAGATAATAATATCTTGACGAAAGAAAAAGGGAATGAAATAAATGAATGCATTGTAATAGTCATCATAGCAAAGAAATGCAACATGCAGGCTGAATGGAGATCATCAATACGTAGTTTCTTAACAACAAAAATAACAGTTGAACACTAAAAGAGGGAAAAAAAAATCACTTACTAAATCCATCCAGTGAAGCAAGGACAATTTCCCCTGGCAAGAGACTGAAGAACTTCTTGCCCGCTTGTGAGTTTACAACAGAACTTGTGAAAAATCCAGAGACCTTCACCACCCCACTTAAGATTCCGGTAGCCACTTTCTCTGACATTTTTGTTACTCTTTTCACCCTACAGAAGTCACTCATGTTATTGTAGAAATTCAATCTTTCTGTTTTAGAGAGAGAGGGAGGGGGAGAGAGAGAGAGAGAGAGCAGGGACTCAAAAATACAGATTTTTAAAAAGAAACTAAAAAAAAAAAAAAATAGTTGAGACGACAAACTAGAAATATTGAACTAGATAAAATAGGATGAGCTCACATTGTAGATGTAGGATACTTCAGTCAAACAGCAAAATAGTCAACAATTTGTGGATTTCTTATTAGATCAGATTTAGTTTAAAATCCAGACCAAGTGTTACCGTAACTGAAGTCATAAGGTAGTCTTGGAGTCATCAGTCTGACAAAAGGTTTCAAGTGGTGCAGTTTTTTGTCCAAATCAAGGGAAATAGGATTAAGACAAAATCATGTTCAATCCAGCGTGTGAAAGGTGATTGGCATCCATCCTGCATAGATAGAGTTGCTTCAAGAAGTCCAACACACAGATTATCCTAACCAATTCTTTAATACCTAAAGAAAACTGCTAAGAGATTAGAAAATAAAAACCTAATACAATAGGATGCCTTCTAAAAACTTCATCCCTCACATGCTTCCATTTATTACGTGATATCAGCCTCAGAATCTGCACACAATAACAGATACGTTGAGCATATACCTCTGGGTATCTGACCTTTCACGGTTGTAGTAGGCCAATTGATGCTTTGGGATGATACCCAGGGCTGCGATGAGAAGAGACATAATACGGTTGTGTGGTGTCCCAAGTTGGGCGGTAGCAGTGATAATTACTAAAGATAATGATGGTATAATTTATTTTTATTTTTTTTTTAATTTTCCCTTGTGCACAAAAACTGAAAGCAACGGAAAAGGAGAAATATAAACCTACATGAAACCAAAAACAATTAAAAACAAAGCACAATAAAATATAAACCTACATGAAACCAAAAACAACTAAAAACAAAGCACAATACATTGCTAGTGTGTTCGTATGAATCGCACTGTGGCTCACAGTCTCCACCATCTTCACTGCTCACATCTCACATGCACAGCATGCTGGTGACCCTTGATCTAGCGGGCCATCACATGGCAGAATAACATTCATCAATCAGACGATCTTACCCATCCAATTGATGGCCTCTGAATGGACAGTAAGAAACAATGAGCAACAGTCTAAAGCATGGTCCACACACAACAGGATCAGCATGACTTTTTGGTACATGTATGTAATGGACCACTAGATTCAAAAGGCCCTGGTAGAGACTGCAAGTCACAGTGCACCCTGACTTGCACACACAATTTCCTTGAAGTAAACTTCAGAGCCAGTAAAGAAACATAGAAAACAAATAGTCAACCTAAACCAACAAAACTCAAACCTTTTCATCCTCTTCATTGCTTCACGACTGACCTCCGTAGGCTTTGCATTCGGATCCATCCTCCTCCTCAATGTCTCATTCCCCCACTTCAAACTAACGACCGTTGCATCCCCACACCACAGAATCCCCTTTATCAGTTGCCCTGACCCTGCCGCAATTGCCCTCGCCACTGACCCACTGTAATCCTCCACATTCGGTGCCAGTGTCGTCCAGTATGCAGCTGATCGCTTCTCCATCATCTCCTTCTTCGCCTCCGACTCCATCTCCACCGGTGTAACCTCCCTTGCCACCAATCCATCCAACACTTCTGACTTCCCTGAAACCCTCTGGACCGAAAAACTACTATGATTCTCCAGAATCCTATCCAATTCCTTCAACACCCCCTCCTGCCCTTTCGACGCGAATGTCAGGCCATAATTCAGTAGATCCTCTGAATCCGTGCCACTAAAATCGTCATCAGAGCCCGGGACCCGGAGAGAGAAGAAGTAGTGGGAGTCATCGAGCTTCACAGTGGCCTCATCTTTAGCCAACGGCCACTGAATTTCATCACCAACACGGGCAAGGACGGCAACGACATTCCTGCCTTGGCAGATACTGACAATCATGAATTCACCCGAGGCAAGCTCCACGCTCTGCTGCTTGTCAATAAGGTGGACCATGGCACCAGGGATCTTGAGGACGATCTGCTCCAATGATTCAACAGGGGTGGTCGGGGCGGTATCGGGGAAGAGGTTCTCAGCAAGGTCTGTCATGTCGACGGAGGGATATAAGGTAGATGACTGAGACGATTGAGAGATGGGCTGCTGCGATGAACCGACAGTGGGATAGAGAGACGATGATGATCGATTAGGGGTTGAGATGAAGGGGGAGTTCTGCTCTGGGTTGGATTGAATGACTTCAGGATAGAGGGAATTAGGGTTTTTAGAGTTTTGCTGAGAGGACATTTTCTAGGATTTTGGATCTTCTTCTTCTTCTTCTTCTTCTTTCCTGAGCGGACAGAGAGAATGACGGTGGAAGATGAAAGGTGGAAGGTGATTTATTATAGGGTTCTGGAACGCTTAGGGTCGAAGAAACGAAGAAATACGTGTCGGAAGTTGAAGAAGACACGTGTAAGTTGCAAATTCCAGTTCGGGACAGCTCTCCAAGAGAGATGCCGTTCGTTACCGTCTCCGCGGTTTCCCCGCGCTTTTACCGGCAACTTGGATTTTTGCAGCTCGATCTTTTACGACGGAGTCCTGACGCATGTGAAGGCTCTTACGATCCTGATGCGGCAATTTCATACGAATGGGACCGTATCTCACTGATCCACACCGTTGATCTTGTGAACCGCATGGGAGATGATAGATGGCCAAAATGTTAGGCTGAAAGTTTTCTCACAAGAAGTTTTTAATGGTCAATCACGACTGAGACTAAACGGATGTATGGCTTATGTAGAAGGCACATACAATAGTCAGGGATCCACCGACCTCAGTCCGAAGCCGCCTCCCACTAAATGTGGCATTTCAATCACTGTCCACTGCTCAGGCCGTTAAGTCGAGGGGCCCATTTTCGGGTGCCGATTTCCTGCAAAGCCTTGCGCAGGAACTTCCTGCATTGGGAACCAAGGTGGGCCCACAGTGATGTTTTTTGATAAATCCACCCTGTCCATCCGTTTTGGAAGCTCATTTTAGGACATCAAAATAAAAATGAACCGGATCCAAGACTCAAGTGGGCCGAACTAAAGGAAAAGGTGGGTAGGTAAATTACTACCGTTGAAACCTCCTTGGGGTCCACAGTGATGTTTATATGACATCCATACCGTTCATAACGTCACTACTACTGGGACGAACTGGAAACACAAATATTATCCTAATTCGAAACTCCTGTGGCTCCACAAATATTTCAACTGTGGACGTTCGATCCTCAAGTTTGCGGCCCACTTGAGTCTTGGATCCGGTTCAGTTTTGTTCTCATATCCTAAAATGAGCTCCCAAAACGGATGGACGGGGTGGATTTATCAAAAAAACATCACTTTGGGCCCCACCTTGGTTCCCAGCGCAGGAACTTCTTCGCAGGAAATCCGCGCCCCCCATTTTCGACGTAGCACCTACCGAAATTTACGTTGGTTGAATGTCGAGCCTTCAAATGGTGGCAACCACGAAGGAAAGTATCAGCGGTTCAGATTCAATGAGAACAGAAATGATGGACCATCGTCGTCGATTGTGAGGTAAGCGGATTGTCTGGTGCACCCTACACCAGCTACGTTGCTGGTGTAGGGACGTGGCGGACGCAGAGCGAGTGCGCAGTCCTCGAGCACCATGTTCGTATGAACGGTTCAAAGTAGATTAAGGCTATGTGGACCCCCACAATGATGTATTTAGTACATCCAAACTGTCCATCCATTTCGGGAGATCATTTTAGTGGATGATACCTAAAATGAGTCATATCCAAAACTCAAGTGGACCACACCAATAAATATAGTGGGGACAATGATTCTCACCGTTAAAGCATACCCAAGGTCCACCATGATGTTTATTTGTCATCCAAACTGTTCATAAGGTCACACGGACCTGGATGAAGGGTAAAAATAAATATCAGACTGATCCAAAACTTCTGAGACCTCCAAAAAGGTTTCAATGGTATACGTTTAATCTCCCACTGCTTTCTGCAGTGTGGTCCACTGGATCCTTGGATCTGTCTGATTTTTTGGGTCAAACTTTAGAATGATTCCAGAACATGGACGGACGGTTTGAATATAACAAGTACCTCATGATAGGACCCACAAAACTTGATGACGTCACTGCACTAGCAATGTAGCTGGTGTAGGGTGCACCAGCCAATCCCCTTCCAATTGGGAGGGTCGTCCCGAAAAAGACATCTTTGGCATCATTTATATTATTATAATGGGTTAGTCGGTTGTAACTTCGAAGACGTCACAGGATCTGATTCTGCTTTACCGTGTTATCATAAATACTAGTTGTCACATACGTCCTTATGGCCCGCCTTACAGCGTATTGTGGACAGATGGACCATGGATTACCGTCTACTACAAATCGTACGCGTCTGATGACTCAGACTCAGTCAAGGCCGATCCAATTCAAATTGGATGAGTCATTCCCATGTGATAACTCAATTGGCCCACTAAGTCTAAGGACTACATAAGTCATGGCCTTTGTTAAGGTTCAAAATTGAACAACATATGTTGATCAAGGATCAACGGTAGCTCTTCGTCGCTCGATGTGGACACAGATGAATAGTAGTGATTTTAGGACCTGAGATCACAAAGAGAAGATCGTGAGGGGGTGTCAGTCGTACCGACAGAGGATCCTCCGATGCTTAAATCAGTAATAGAGATGATTGAGCGTAAGAACTTTATAGTGTATTGCATAGTGTATGAATGCATAATGCGTACCTGGAGGTGATCCGAAGGTGTCCTTTTGTAGGTGATGGTCCACAACTGATGGCGATGGATCTTGTAGATCCCATCTATGATATGTCTCTGTGTTAGATACCGTCTAGGATACGTTTACAGATTAGGAGAGATTATCCTTATCATGTCCGAATCCCGCGTATCCCGACGTTAATTGTTATCTCTGTATGGCGATGCATAACATGCTCAAATCTGAAGACGTCTAGGGCGGTCTGCACTCAATATCCTTGGATGAGTCATCGGCTGCAATTCAGCAAGTGTCATTGTCCGAGGTTGAGGCCTCAGTTCTATAGTGATGGCAAGGAAGATGTTTGCTCTTCTCTATGGTTCTTGGTAGCCTAAGGAAAAGGACTCAGCTTAATGTCTGTCACCTGAGGCCGAACTTAAGGCCTAGGTCCAATTCCATTATCCGAGACTGAAACCGAGTACTTAGGATTTTGTTCGATATCTGAGGCTGAGCTCGAGGCCTCAAAACTGTATTCCTAGCTATAGTTGAATATAAAGACTTTTCGCCTTGATAAGCTTCGATCATTCACTATAGATGAGCTGGCCTTGGTAGGTCACATATATATGATAAGTACCTAATATTATATAATTAACCCTGGTTATTAAGGGCATTATCATTGTTTTTTCCGGTTAATTATCTCTCATTAGGTGAATTTTCAATGTTCAGGTGTTCAAGAGAGGTTAGACAAGATCTGAATTAATCAAGGTGCTTTAGGACCCAAAAGTAATCAAGATCGGACATGCTTGCGGCCTTGAGGAAATCAAGCCATGAGAATCGAAGGATGGACCATATTTTACTGTGGAGATAAAGATCTGAAGGTTGGAAGAACGCATCACAACCACGCATTTGGAAATTCAGGCTGTGCATTTTTGGATAGTCGTGATTGGGCGATCATACAAGTTTAGACGATCAAGATTGGATGTTCACATGAAGGGTGAACCAAGCATCAAGCGACAAGTGGAGATGTTCATCTCAATTGCTCAACTTGATGTCCACCGTCCATCGGATGTTGTCCACGACCGACTAGCAACAACATGAAAGTCCAACACATGCAACAGCCCAACTTGAGGGCATCAGATCCTAGCTGTTGATCAACTCCACATGGCCCATCTTCAACGGACAGCCCAAAGCTCCCGCCATCCAACACGCCTCCAGTTGATCTCCAACCGCCCATCTTTTACGTCCAACAGCTGCCAAGATAACAACCGTCCATCAGATGGACCACCTCCAGCCCCACAGTTTGCATGTGTATCAAACAGCACTCCAGCGTACAGTAGAGATGACTGTCAATCCAATCGTCCAGCGTGTAGTAGCTGACGTTGCAGCATAGAGATCCAATCTCTCCACCATCCAGTGAGGGATTCATCTCTGCCGACCATCATCTTAAATGACCATCTTCTCTGTCCGTCCAACCAAAAGTTGCTCCTCATTCAATGGAGGGTCCTTCATCAGCCAAATCAACGGTCCAGCTTCAGCCACCTCAGCCGTCAAGCAGATGGAGTAGAGATTAGATCTCCACCATCCAGAACTCCTCTACACTGTGCATCAGCCCCACCATATCAGCACCGTCCATGAGCAGGCCAGCCATGGAACTTCATCTTCACACATGCCAACAAGGTGGACCCCATCTTCACTGTTCATCAGCACGTGCAGCCCACCTGATCTCCATCGTCCAGCAAGGTGATTCCCACCTTGCACGTGTAGCAGCAGTGCTGCAACACTAGATTCTCCATGTCCAGCGGTGGACCACATCATGCGGCAGCAATGTTGCATCCCTTCCTCAGCTACATCATCCAAGCAGTGGACCCCACCAGCGTCCATCCATTTCAGCCCACTCTCCACACGTGCCAATGGAGGAGAATTCAATCCCTAGCGGATGAATGGCCCAAATCTCACGTACATCCACCTCACCACCAGTTGATCAGTCCATGACCGTCCACAGCAGCAATCCAACCATCTGACGAACAGATCACAACCCATCCTGCACATCCATGTCTAGCATGTGGACCCCAACAACAATGGACGGTCTAGATTGTTTAGATTCTCCATGTCTAGCATGTGGACCCAGTTAACTCCAACTCATCACCCAGTTAACTCACCTAGTTACCTTCCATCCTTGGGCCAAGCAAATGCTCTCTCCATCCTCTTCCATCCATGAGCTTCAAACCAAAAAGAAAAGTTTTCTTTGGGCATTCCAAGCCTAACTCCTAACCCAAACCTAAAAGGCAAAACTATTGGCTTGGAAGTGCCACATCACCATCCAAGCCTAACTCTATTCCTAAACCTAAAGAAACTTTTGGTTTAGGCTTGAAGTGCCACATAAGCTTCTCATGAGGCTATAAAAGGAGCTCAATCCCTTCTCATTCTCATCATCCCATCATCCCACAATCCAAGTCCTCTTTTCTTTTCTTCTTTTCCTTTGTTGAAGTAGAGTAGTGTAGCTTTTCCTTTTGTAGAAGTTTTAGTCTTCTATTGTAGCATGGTTGGCTAAACCTCTAGCTAAGGCTAGGGGTGAAGCCTTTGAAGAAATTTGCAAGCTTTGGTTCTTTCGGTTCAACAATGGTGTGTGAATGTTGGAGTTCTCTTTGGTTGATTGGTTCGGTTATCCACCTCGGCAGACGCTATTGTTGTGCAAGCCCCTTGATCTATCATTGATTCCGGGCACGTTGGATGCTTGGGATCCCTTGCACACCAATTAGCTAGTTCATGATCGATAAAGTCCCTTGATCCATCTTCAACTCTGAGCACGTTGGATGCTTTGGATTCCCTACGGTCATCGAGCTAGTGCAAGAAAGTCATCGATCTGTAAAATCCCTTGATCCATTATAGACTCCGGGCACATTGGATGCTTTGGATTCCCTGCGATCGATAGACGAGATCTTAATGGTTGGATCGGTCAATCAAAGCCTCCTATCTTGTAAGTATGCATTTGATCGTATGATTTGTGATCTTATCGATTGACTTTTTGGCAAGGTAGTTGAACTATATAATTACTTGATCCATTGTCGACTCCAGGCATAGTGGATGTTTGGAATTCCCTGCGATCAACTAACGAGTGCTTCATGGTCAAATCAATCGGTTCAGATCACCATCTTTTATGAAATATGCAAATGGTTTAACTATTTCATCTTCTAATTGGAATGAATCTTTATTCGATTCCAGTTGAGTTATAGTTAGACTAATGAATCAAATCTTGTGGATAAATCAAAAGTGGATCCCTGATACTTTAGCCCCTTTTCTATTTTTGTTTTTCACCATACACAACTTGCTTCACTCTCGTGGATAATTCAGACTTCATCTCTCACACCTAAACTAATTTCTCTAAGTGTTCTTAACCCTAATCCCTGTGGATCGACCTCGGTCTTACTGAGTATTTTACCACTTCGCTATCTGCACTTGGGTGTGCAATCTTCGGATTGTAGCAATATACTTTTAGCCTGTTTTCTTCTCCAGGGACTTGGATGAGTGTTCGCTCACCTCAAGTGCAAGGCTGCGATGTAGTAATAATTTTTTGTGAGACCGAGGTCAATCCACAGGGAAAGAGGTAAACAAATTCAAACTATTTTAATAATTAGAATATAGAAGGTTAAGAAAATCAGTTTTAAGAACTAAATAGAATAATAGGAAAAATCTGAGAAGTAAGAATAACTAGAGCATCAAGGATCCACTTGTAGTAGTCAAATGCCAATTCATTCATCCAATCACAAACACAATTAGAATCAAACTCTCATCTCTCATCTAATTGGAAGATATAGCTTTCAAACACAAACAATCCCACTTAAATATGGAAATCAGACTTCTAGTTCTAATGAAGTACATAGAACTTGAATTTGTAGCCTTCGAAGTAACAGCCATACCAGGAGATCATGACATGCTTTAGGGTTACTACAATTCAAATCCAAACAAACCAATCATGGCAATCTTAGAGAATTGCAAGGAACTCGTGTCCAGAGTATACAAACTCTCATAATTCATCTAAATATTCATACTTTATTCAAACTAGAACTTGAATATCGAAAGTTAAGGAAGGAGTTCTTGAACTAATGAATTAAGTATTGAAACTAACTACAAACTTCATCTCTTAGCTTTAGCTAAGACGTTAACTAAAGGAAAGAATTATAAACTAGAACTAGAACTAGAACTAGAAGAAGAAGAAGAACTAGTTGTATGAGGCTAGGAAGCCTCCTAGGTCTTGATTCCTTTGCTCCCCATGTTGTTAGATGCCTTAGGAAGGGAGTGGAGGTGTCCTTTTATAGCTTAAATCCACCATCGACTTGGAAGATTCGAGCAAACGTAGAGTCCTTCCGCACTTTGGAAACTCGAATTTAGAAACCGAAAATCGAAGTTTCTGGAACACTGAGGACCGATCTTGCGATTGGTCTTTGAAGCTCAAAAACAGTCCAGCAAAATCTGAGTTTTTGGACTATTGAAGATCGGTTTGAGGACCAGTCGGGCAACTAGTCTTTAGATAGGTCTTTGAGACTTTTTTTTGTATTTTCTTCTTTTTCTCTTCTCTTTCTTTCTTGCTTCTTTCCTCCACCTCTTGGCTTTGTTTCCATTAGTCTTCAACACATCAAGGGTAGTCCTTTTAGCATCATATTGGTGAAGTCTCTCTCTCATTCCTACAAGCACAAAAGCATGCATTAGATATGTCTTTTACACATAGAAAATATGCATAATGAGTGATGATTTGGGGTTAGAATATGCACAATTCAGAGCTCAACAATGAGCTCGAATTTTCGTAATCCTTTAGTAACTTGAGCGCTTTGACTCTATAGGGGCCATTTTCTCACCTCTTACCTCAAACTCGTCCGTGATTTGATTCACTACGATTTGTGAATCGCGGTGTATCATCAAATTGCGGACTCCCATCGTCTTAGCTAATTAAAGGCCAGCCGAGAGGGTCTCGTATTCTACTTCGTTGTTGTATGCTGAGAACCCAAAATGGAGCGCAAATTTTGAATCTTCCAGGGCGATTAATATCAGCTCGACCCCTTTCCCCCGAGAACTAGAAGAGTTGTCCACGTATAGCGTCCATAGTGGCTCCTCAAAGGAGGAGGGCTCTTTCGGTTGTACAAGAGCTAGATGTGTAAACTCTATGATGAAATCTACTGCGGCTTGCCCTTTTATTATTGTACGAGGGAAAAACTTCAAATCGTGTTCGCTTAACTCGATGGCCCACTTGGTCAATCTTTCATAAGCTTCAGGCTTTTGCAGAACTTATTTCAAGGGATGGTTCGTGGGAACCACAATCGTGTGCACCTGAAAATATGGCCGAAGTTTTCCAGCTGAGACCACTAGGGCCAGCGCCAGTTTCTCTATCTCTAGGTACCATGTTTCAGCATCAATCATTGCTTTGCTGATGAATAAACTAGCCTCTGCGTACCCTTGTCATCTCGTATCAATGCAGAACTAACGGTTGTGGGAGACACCGTCAGGTACAATATGAGTTTCTCGCTGTTGACGGGCTTCGAAAGCACTGGTGGGGCTCCCATGTATTCTTTAAGACGAACGATGGCTTGCTCACATTCGTTTGTCCATTCTGCTGGTTTTTTTTTTATCCCTTCAAGAGCTTGAAGAAGGGCAAGCATTTGTCTAACGCCTTAGAAATGAATCTGTTGGGGGTGGTTACCCGGCCTGCTAGCTGTTGTACCTCCTTCATAGTTCTAGGAGAGCCCATCTCAAGGAGAGCTCAGATCTTCTCAGGATTGAGATCTATACCTTGTTGCCTGATCATAAAGTCAAAGAACTTGCCTGAGGCCACACCGAACACGCACTTTGCAAGGTTCAACTTCATCTGATGACGACGCAAGATCTGGAACATTTTTTGAAGATCTGAAAAGTGATCCTCGACTTTGATGCTCTTGATGAGCATGTTATCAACGTAAACTTTCCTTGTCTTGCCAATCTGGTTGGCGAACATTTTGTTGACAAGGCACTGATATGTAGTGCTAGCTTTCTTAAGGCTAAACGGCATGACCTTGTAGTAATAAAGTCCTCAGTCGATGATGAAGGATGTCTTCTCTCTATCTGGTGGGTGCATGGAGATCTGGTTATAGTCGGAATACACATCCATGAAGCTGAGCAGCGCATATCCAGCCGTGACATCCACCAGCTGATCAGTTCTTAGTGTAGGGAAGCTATCCTTTGGGCAGGACTTATTGAGATCTGTGTAGTCGATGCACATTCGCCACTTACCGTTAGCTTTTTTCACAAGCAAAATGTTGGCTACCCATTCCGGGTAATCAGCTTCCTCGATGAATCGAGCTCGGAGGAGCTTGTCGACCTCATCCTTTATAGCTTCATGCCTTTCTAGATTGAAGGACCGCCACTTTTGCTGCATGAGTTTACAACGAGGGTCCACCTTCAGATGGTGGATAGTAACACTTGGGTCAATGCCGGGCATATCCTCATGGGACCAAGAGAAAACATCCTGGTGCTCGGTAAGAAATTCAGCGAATCTTATTTGTACCGCAGGGTCGAGGGCGGACCCTATTCATACAGTTATCTTCGGGTCTACAACATATATTCGAACAGGGACTAAGTCCCCAGCCGGGGTCCCTCTTCAAATATTATCCTCCCTGGGATCCAAGGAGGAGGTCGTCTCAGACTCTGATTCTTAATGAGGAGTCGTCAGCGCCATGATGGGGGCAACTTGTTTTCCTTTATCTTCCCGCAGCACTAGGTCATAACACATAGGGCATCGGACTGGTTTCCTCTAACCACTATGACCCCTGTTGGGGTGGGGACAACGCGACTTTGAGCTTTGTCATGAATGGGCGCCCGAGGATCGCATTATACGTTGATTTACGATCCACTACTAAAAAATTGATCATCAGATTGATCTTGTTTGGGGCCTCACCAAAGATGACTGGGAGGTTGATGCTTCCTTCTGGCTCGACGACTTCTCCCCCAAATCCAACCAACGAGATCTTGACTGGCTTTAGTAGATTCATTGATAGATTCATACTGTCGTAGGCAGCAACATACAGGATGTTTGCTAAGCTTCTGGTGTCCAGCATTATCCTGTAGATTTTGTAGTTTGACACCCTTAGTGCTACCATGATAGCATCATCGTGGGGGAAGTGAATTCCTTTCCCGTCCTCTTCGAAGAAAGTGATGACCTAGTGCTCTAGTCTAGGTTGTTTACCAGGTCTCTTCGCTGAGTAGACTGACTGGGGCTCAGACTTAGCTTCCTCGCATGGGCCTTTCCGGTGTTTTGAGAATCCCCACCTCCAGCTGGCCTGCCAAAGATGGTTATGATCTCGCCAACAGGCTCAGAATCTTCTTGCGTCGGGCGGTCTTACCGTTGAGGTGGTCGGTCCCGTTGTGGTCAGTCTTGTCGATGAGGATATCTGTCGCGTCTTCTAGGGGAGCGGTCTTGCCGCTCCACATAATCACAAAGGTGATCATTCCTAATGAGAGTCTCGATCTCATCCTTGAGGGTCGTGATCCCAATGGAATCGGCAATATTTTTACTTGTCCCTCTTCTCAGGCTCAGTCCTCATCTTAGGCGGCTACTTCATGTACTTCTGATCCCCGATATGCATGAAAATCTTTTCATGCGTGGAGTTCAGGGGGTGTAGTCCGAACACCATCCCTTAGGGGGGACCCTTCCTTGGGGATCGGTCTCACTGATCCTCCTTTTTGACTGAGGACGAGGACTCCTTAGGTTTTTTCTTCTTGTCACTAGATCCAGTCTCGGCCTCCCAACTAGCTCTTTCTACTTCTTCCGCATTAATGTACTTTCGGGCTTTGGCCTGGAGTTTCGCCATTGTCTTCGGAGTAGATTTGTCGAGAGAAAACCAGAACTCCTTACTCCTGACCCCTCTAAGAATGGGAAGTCAGGTCTATCTTGTCCGTGTAACCCTCAGTCTGCACTGATTTAGACGTGGAATGGACCATATATTCCTTCAGGGACTTGTTTGGCTGTTGGCTTCTTCATCTTCCTACTCCCTAGGAACTATAATACGAACAACGTGCATAATTGGAAGAAGGAACTAATCGATCATGGCTTGAGGTTCTTGAACCACGTCCGGGCTACGTCCTTAAGGGTGAGAGAAAATGCCTGGCACATGATCTCAGTGCTGACACCCTCAAGCTCCATAAGAGACCTGAAAGTCTTGATGTGTTCCATAGGGTCTCCTGACCTTGTATAATGGGTGATGTTGGGCATCCAGAACTTTTTTGGTCACAGTGCCTCCATGATCTCTTTGGTGAACGACGGCTCTATTTGGTCCACCATCGCTTGTATTGTAGCGGGCGGGTTGGATCGATACCGCAGTTCCATATTGGCAAACTTGTCTTCAAGCTTTTTGAGGCATTGTTCCCACGCTAATGTGTGATTACAATAGAAACTTCGACAGCCTCGCCTTAATGCTAACATCTAACATCAAGCATGGGGCGTAAATCTCCTGCGAAAAGATTACTCCCTCCATGTTGAGCGGGGACTTGAACGGGTGGTCCAGCCCGACTTGTTGATGCTTAGTTTTGTCCATGTTGCTCTTAATGTTGAGGGAAGTGAGCAGAAAGTGCTGGAACGTTAGGTTGCAGAGGAGTAGTAAGGGTAAGCAGTTGTTCCAATCGTCTCGCCATGTGGGCGAACTGAGTGATCTCAATCCGCATTGCTAGCATATTATCTTCAAGGATATCAATTCTGACAGTATCGTTGGCCAGAACCGGCAGTTGCGGCGTAGGTTGTTGAGGAGCTTGCTGACATTTGTGTAGAAATGGATGCCCCAGTTGGCTGCTTGTTTTTAAGAGGCATTGTGAATATGGAAAAGAGATCTGAACGACAAAGAAATAGTAAAGGGAGAACGATCTAATCGTTCCCACAGACGACACCAATTTGTTAACGTTCAAAACTGGACAACAGACGTTGATTAAGGATCAACGGTAGATCTTCGTCACTTGATGTGGACACGAATGAACAATGGAGATTGTAGGACTTGAGATCACAAAGAGAAGATTGTGAGGGGGTGCCGGTCATGTGTTCGCTTCCCCAAGTGTAGGGTTGCGATGTAGTAATAATCTCGGTAAGACCGAGGTCGATTCACAGGGACTTGTGTAGGAATCACAAAACACTTCCAATGGTTTCTAATTGAGAACTAACTAAACATGATTTTGAAATTGAATGTAGATATATATTTTAAGCTAAAAGTGAATGTAAATAATTAAAAGAGCACTAGGGGTTCAAGGATCCACTTGTAGCAATCCTTGATGCTTAATTCGTTGTGGTTTCTCAACGTATTCAACTAGAATTGAAATCAAATCCTATCTAGTCGGATGATAGAGGAGTTAAAACAAACAATCTGCCATATGTGTGATTCATATACATGATTCCCTCAATTCAAGTTAGGACTTGAGCACACTCAATTGCATAGGTCAATCCTAGTTCCAATAGATTAAGATCACAATCATAATCATCATTAAACTCTGTCACAAAGCATAACTAGATCATGATTTGAACTTGATTCAAATCACTTACACAATCACACATAATTCAGAAATTCAGAAAAGTAGAACCTTTGGCATGAAGTTCTCACATGAGAATCAAAGATCTAGAGCGTATTGAATCTGATTCCTCGAAGCGTACATGTTTAGAACCATTCAAAACAATTAAGAACTTGAGCAATTCTTCTAAACATCCATGAGCCATCATAAGATTAAGAAAAAACTACTTAGAACTTTATTCAAACTTTAAACTATTATTCTTCACTAATAATCCAACTTGAAACCAAAACAAATGAATTGAAACATCTTCGATTCACTACAAGCTTCACCTCTTAGCCCTAGCTAAGAGGTTTAGCAGTTCATGATCTAAGGAAACATGAAAACAACTAAGAAAAACATAAAAACTAGAAGAACAAATTAGGAGGAGTTGTAAAACTCCAGATCCAACTTTCGCCGCCTCCTACCGTGGTAATTCTCTTCTAGGATCCTTTAGGAACGAGCTAGAGGAGTTCTTTTATAGGTTTGGGGCCCTAGGTGCGAAGAAACTTTGAGAAATCCCGTAAAAATTGCGCTTTGCGCAGCAAATTTTGGAGCTTGTAGAAGAAGCTCTATTCGCAGTCGACCGGTCGGACGACCGGTCTGAGCCCATGGACGACCGGTTGGCCGACTGGTCGCAAAAGGCCAAAAACAGTCCAGAGAGTTTTCTGGAAATTCGAACCCATCTTTTAATTCAACGACCGGTCGGACGACCAGTCTGAGTAGTGGACGACCGGTCGAACGACCAGTCGTGATTGGTCCAGCAAGGATTGGCAGCAGGGTCCTCCTGTTGAGTGTTCAGACTGGTCGGACGACCGGTCCTGGGTTATGGATGACCGGTCGGACGATCGGTCTTCAATGCAGCTTTCTACACTTCTCCTTTTCTCCTTTGCTTCTTTCTTCCACCCTTTGGCGCTTGGTCCTTTGATCCTCAATGCTTGTACGCAGCGTCTCTAAGCCTTCAATTGATAAATTCTCTTTCTCATTCCTACAACTGCAAAACCATGCATTAGTTGGGTCTTTAATCATGTATTTCAAGCATAATTTTTTGATAAAATGTGGTTAGAATATACACATTTAAGAGCTTAACATCATGCCGACAGAGAACCCTTTGATGATTAAGTCGGTAATGGAGATGATTGAGCGTAAGAGCTTTAGGGTGTGTTGCGTAGTGTATAAATGCGTTATGCATACCCAGAGGTGATGCGGAGGTGTCCTTTTATATGTGATGAGCCATAGCCGATGGCAGTGGATCTTGTAGATCCCATCTAGGATATGTCTCTGTGTTAGATACCGTCTAAGATACGTTTCCGAATTAGAAGAGATTATCCTTATCATATCTAGATTCCATGCATCCCAACGTTGATCATTATCTCCATATGACGGTGCGTAACATGCTCAGATCCAAGACGTCTGATGCGGTCAGCACTCGGTATCCTTGGATGAGTCGTCGGTTGTAATACAACATGTGTCAATGCCCGAGGCTGAGGCCTCAATTCTATGGTGATGACAACGGAGACGTTTGCTCTTCTCTATGGTGCTTGGTAGCCGAAGGAAGAGGACTCAGCTCGATGTCCGTCACCTGAGGTCGAACCTAAGACCTTAGGTCCAATTCCACTATCTGAGACTGAAATCGAGTAGTCAGGACTTTGTCCGATATATGAGGCTAAGCTTGAGACCTCAGAAGTATATTCCTGGCTGTAATTGAATATGAAGACTTTTCATCTTGACAAGCTTCGATCCTTCGTTGCAAATAAGCTGGCCTTGGTGGGCCACATATCTATGGCTGCACATCTTCTGGGCCATGATCAGGGACACAGCCGGATTTACCCAAAACGGCCTTAACCTAGTTCCTTAGTTATATAAATTGATATAAACTGCCCATCCACTTTCCATTTACAACAATAATTGTTAGTGCACTTTTCTATGACATACTAGTGCATCTTATTTGTCAATCACGTGTCTCCATGTGTTGTAATGTCGGTTGAGCCTCGGCGAGCTGAAGACCGAAGATTCAAGTGGACAAGACGCATCAAGGAGGAAGAACAGGTAAAAGAGATGCCTTGGTAATCCTAACCCTTAAAACTAAAACAACTTAAACCTCTAGATGACTTGGATCTCATAGGTAAACTCTTAGTCATCATTATTAGCCTTAGAACACTTAGAAAAATAGGATAACTTAAGTTAATAAAAGAGGTGTAAGCTGCTGTAAATGAAATAGCCAACACAACAGTTTTCAAGTGTACTTCAATCCATCAGAGTTCAATCTCGATGGGATTTCAATCCTTCGAAGACCAGTTCAACACATCGAACATATGTACAATAACATTTTATGAACTCTCTGGACAGTTCTCTGATCAATCGAATAAGATACTTTGAGCCATTGAAGTGGATGTTTCGATCCATCGGAGACTGCTTTAATCCCTCGAACTGGATGTCCAACAATTTCATAAACTCTCTGGACAATTTTTCGATCCATCGGAGTAGGATCTTCGATCCATCGAAGATACCTTCGACCTATCGAAGGGTATTTTGATCCATCGAAGAATCGCAAATCTAACCCTTTTTTATCATTGGAAATTTATTTATAAAAGTGGGGAGTTCGGTTTTTGGGCTTAAGAGATTGAGTTTAATGATTTGAAGCCACCATTGTTAGAGATCATTAGAAGTGCTAATCCTAACCCATTCAAGCCATTCTCCTTGTGATTCATCACAAGCATTGAGCATTCAAAGCTCAAATGAGAATGAACTTGTTCTCTCTTGATTTTTAGGAGTTAGACACCTTGATCATAGGATTTCTAAGAGTTTAGACATCCTTGTCTAAACACATCCTAGGAATCCAATCAGGTGTATTCCTCTAGGCAACTATTTTCTATTAGTTGTAGAGGATTCACCACCTCCTCACCTTGGGCATCTTCATCGGAGTATCAAATGTAAGGTAGTTGATCTTGGAGCTGAAGCATTGGCGACACATCAGCATAATTGATCGGGGGAGCACATGGGGAGCTGATTGAAACACAGGAGAGCGGAGATCAAGCAATCTAACTGGTGCATCAACGAGGATCAAATCTGACAAGTACGGTTATCAATTTGTAAGAGTCCAACTACTCTCTTCTGTTCGCTCACCTCAAGTGCAAGGCTGCAATGTAGTAATAATTCTCGGTAAGACCGAGGTCGATCCATAGGGAATTAGAAAACTAATTCTAAACTATTCCAGCAACTAGAATTGAAACAATTTAGAGTTTTGAATTAAGAGAACTAACTTAAAATAGTAATTTAGAGAAATCAATAATTAAAGGAACTAATGCTTTCAAGGATCCACTTGTAGCAATCCCATTTCAATCCAATCAATCCAAGCATAAAACACAATTAGATTCAAAGTTCTATCCCTCATCTAGTTGGAAGATAAAGCATTGAAACACATTTAATCCAACTTAAGTCGAACTTCCAAGTTCTAGTCCTATTTAATCCCATAGCATTCAAAATCATAGCCTTCGGAGTAATAGCCATGCCTATGGACTATGGCATGCTCAAGGGTTACCACAATTCGAATCTAATCAAGCCAAATATGATAATCTCAGAGAATTGCAAGGAATCCATGTTTGAAGCATATGAAGTCTCATAAAACTTCTAAAAATATCAACTTTATTCGAACTAGAATATTCAAAATCCAAACTTAAAGTGAAAGTACTTGAATCAAACTGAATTAAACATGAAATTGGCTACAAGCTTCACCTCTCAGCCCTAGATGAGAGATTCTAGCCGAGCATTGTCATACTATAACTAGAACTTAATGAAAAAGATATAAAAAATAGAAAAATCGAAATCAACGGAGTTGTAGATGCTCCACGGTGCTCTCCTTTACTTCCCACGACCTCCAATCTCTTCTAGGATGCCTTTAGACGAAGCCCTAGGTCCCTTTTTATAAAATAGAGCAGAAGATTCCAGATTGCGCAAGAAATCACGGAGCTGCGCAGAGAAAATCGGAGCTTGTGGGACAAGCTCTGTTATGCAATCGACCGGTCGGAGCTCCTGGACGATCAGTTGTAAAAGTAAAAAATAGTCCAGTGACTTTTTGGATTTTCCACCCCCTTCTGTTGAGTGCTCGACCAGTCTGAGCGATGTACGATCGGTCTGACGACCGGTCTAGCTTGGTCCAGTGAAAAGGGGGTTCTCTATTGAATTGCAGACCGGTCGGACGACCGGTCCTGTGCCTTGGCAGACCGGTCGAACGACCGGTCTTCAGTGTTGAGTGTTGCACTTCTTCCTTCGTTCTTTCTCTTTCTCCCTTGCTTCTTTCACCCATCCTTTGGCACTTAATTCTTTGATCTTCAATATGCCTTTGGTAACCTTTTTAGCCTTAAATCAGTGAAATCTTCGCCTCGCTCCTACAATCACAAATCACACATTAGATGTGCCTTTTAAACATGCAAACCATGCATATAATGTGATGTAATGGGCTAGTGAATGTATAAATTGGAAGCTCAACACACCCCCCAAGCAACATTTTGCTAGTCTCGAGCAAAACATCCGTGAAGCAAGATCAAATCTCCAAAAACCAACTCTCCTTCAGAAAATATGCTTCTATCCATTCCAAGCCATACAAGTGTAAAAATCAGAAAAATTAGGTGATAGAAGTTGAAACCTTAAACTCTCAAAACATAATAAGTGTTCATATGAAATTCACGCTAATTGATTGATAAATAGAAGAACTTGAACAAATTCAACCTAGTGTGCATAGTGAATGTTCATCTCATGAGTTTCTGGGATTATCTTCTTCATAGATCAACTAAACTATGGATCTCAAGGTGCACAGATTAACAACAAGCCTATGATAGAAATTTGCCTTACTGTCCTTCTGACGGCTTTCACACTACATCCCATTTCCGGCTTTGGTTATGGGTAGACCATCCCCCGATTGGTAATAGGTAGCCCTTTTCAGAATTTTCTACCATATTCTCCATCATTCCCATGTTTTCATCCTTCCTTTCCCTTTTTCTTTTTCATTAAATAGGATTTTTAGAAATCCATATCTTTTGTTATTTTCCCATGGATTAGCCAATCTATAAAGCTACATAATCCTTTCAAACCATGAAAATCGTGTAATGTGAACTAGGTGTAATAGTGTTTAAATTTTCTATCAATCATATAAATAGGGGAATTCACATATAAAACCATTATATTAAAGGTAGTTCAAGACTTGCAACATCACTCACTTCGTATCTCCTTTCCTTAGACTTGTATCATCCCAAATGCATAGAAATAAAATTTTCTAAAAGAGTTTTGAATTTTCAGAAAATTCAAAAAATTTTCAACAAATAATGCTCGAAGTGTCCACAAATTGCTAGATGGGGAATGTCATCTCACCCCCCAACCAAATCTTGCATTGTCCTCAATGTAAAAAGATATGCAATGAGCATGAACATGAGAGCAATGGTAAAATAAAAGAGAGTGAGAATGATAGTACCTGAGAGAGTCGATCATGGAAGTGTACAACCCCGGTATCAAAATCTACTAAAGTAAATAAAACTAAAACAGAAAAAAAAACTAAACCTACTTACGCTATACCTTCGTTAGACTAGGAGATCAATCATCCTGATACACATGATCATTCAGAGTGATGGACATGTCCTCTGAATCAAATTTCTCAACAAATGGTTTAAGGTGTTGTCCATTCACTTTAAAACAGTTACCATTTGTGGCATTCTCTATTTCAACAGTCCCATGAGGAAAAACTTCTTTAACAATATATGGGCCGATCCATCGAGATCGCAATTTTTTTGAAAAAAGATGAAGTCGAGAATTGTACAAGAGCACTTTTTGACCTTCCTGGAAAGATTTCCTGAAGATGTGCTTGTCATGGAATACTTTCATCCTACTCTTGTAAATCCTTGAGTTCTCATAAGCATCATTCCGGATCTCATCAAGCTCATTAAGTTGAAGTTTACCAAGCGAGCTAGCCTTGTCAATGTTAAAATTCAATGCCTGAATTGCCCAATAGGCTTTGTGTTCAATCTCCATAGGCAAGTGGCAAGCTTTTCCATAGACAAGTCTATAAGGGGACATTCCAATGGGCGTCTTGTAAGCAGTGCGGTGAGCCCAAAGTGCATCATCTAATCTAAGCGACCAATCTTTGCGATCCGACCTCACCGTTTTTCCCAAAATTTGTTTAATTTTCTGATTGAAAATTTCAGCTTGCCCACTCTTCTGTGGGTGGTATGGGGTACTCACCTTATGCCTAATGCCATATTTCCTCATTAAGGCTTCGAAAGGCCTATTGCAAAAGTGAGAACCACCATCACTAATGATGGCTCGAGGTGCTCCATATCTGGAAAGTATGTTTTCTTTAAGGAACTTTAAAACCGTACGATGATCATTGGTTCTACATGGAATAGCCTCTATCCATTTAGACACATAGTTTACGACAAGCAATATGTAGACATGTCCAAAAGCTGAGGAGAACGTCTCATGAAATCGATGCCCCAACAGTCAAAGACTTCAAGATGTTGAATTAGGGTAAGAGGCATCATATTTCGACGGGACAATCGTCCTAGCTTTTGGCAATGCTCGCATGCTTTACAAAACTCGTGAGTGTCCTTAAATAAAGTAGGCCAATAAAAACCACACTGCAGAATTTTAACAGTGGTTTTTTTGGTGGAAAATGACCACCACACGCTTGATTATGACAAAAGGAGATGACAGAATTATGTTCATCATTAGGGAGACATCTCCTAACTATTTGATCTAGGCAATATTTAAAAAGTAAAGGTTCATCCCAGAAGAATCTGTGCACTTCCCTTAGAAATTTTCGTTTGTCCTGCGCAGTCCAATGAATCGGCATCGCACCTGTGGAAAGATAATTAGCTATGTCAACGTACCATGGTGGATGCATAGCAACAAAGAGTTGCTTATCAGGGAATGAGTCTTCAATAGGTGACTCGGCAATGAAATTAGGTAGGACTAGGCGGGATAGATGATCCGCCACCACATTCTCTACTCCCTTCTTGTCCTTGATCTCCAAATCGAATTCTTGAAGGAGTAGGATCCATCTAAGAAAACGAGGCTTAGCATCCTTCTTAGAAAGAAGGTATTTCAGTTCTGCATGATCTGTGTAAATAATGACCTTGGATCCTATTAAGTAAGGCCTGAATTTGTCCAAGGAAAAAATGACGGCTAGGAGCTCCTTCTCCGTAGTCGAGTAATTAACTTGGGCAGGATTCAAGGTCCTACTCGCATAGCAGATAACGTAGGGCTTCTTATTGGCCTAGCACCGCCCCAATAGCATAATCGCTTGCATCGCACATCAACTCAAAAGGTACGGACCAATCCAGTGGTTGCATGATAGGAGCGGTTGTCAACATGTCTTTTAGCTTTGAAAAAGCTAATTGACATTCGACACTCCACTCAAATTGGTTCTCCTTTTGAAGAAGGTTATATAAGAGCCTTGAGATATTACTGAAATCCTTTATGAACCTTCTATAAATGCTTGCGTGTTCAAGGAAGGACCGCACATCGCGTATGCTCTTAGGTGGTGGTAGGTTGGAAATAATATCAATTTTAGTCCGGTCTGCCTCTATTCCATTGGATGAGATGATATGTCCAAGGTCTATTCCTCTTTGTACCATAAAATGACACTTCTTCCAGTTTAAGATAAGGTTCTTCTCCTCACACCTTGTCAAGACCAACTTCAAGTGATTGAGGCACTCTTCAAATGTACAACCAAAAACAGAAAAATCATCCATGAATACCTTAAGAAATTCACCCACCATGTTCAAGAAAATACTCAACATGCATCGTTGGAATGTGGCGGGTGTATTACATAGCCCGAATGGCATTCTTCGGTATGCGAAGGTGCAAGACGGTTATGTAAAGGCGGTCTTCTCTTGGTCTTCCGGGGCTATCTCAATTTGGTTGTAACCGGAATAGCCATCTAGGAAGCAATAATAGGAGTGACCCGCTAACCTCTTCAAAATTTGATCTATGAACGGGAGAGGGAAGTGACCCTTCCTACTGACCGTGTTTAGCTTCTGATAATCAATGCACATACACCAACCGGTAGTCACTCTAGTCGGTATAAGCTCATTGTTGGCATTTTCTACAATGGTAATACCAGACTTTTTAGGGACAACTTGGGTAGGACTCACCCATTAGCTATCTGAGATGGGGTAGATGATACCCACATCTAGTAGCTTTAACACCTCGGTTTTGACAACCTCCATCATATTTGGATTTAACCTTTTTTGGGTTGTCTAGTCGTTTTTGCATTTTCTTCGAGGTGGATACTGTGAGTACATACCGAAGAGTCTATCCCCTTGAGGTCCGCTATTGTCCAACCTATGGCTTCCCTATGTTCTTTGAGTAGCTCAATCAACTTAAGCTCTTGTTATTTTTCTAGGTGAGAGGCAATGACAACCGGGAATGTTTCTTCTTGACCCAAATATACATATTTCAGCTCGGATGACAATAATTTAAGGTCAAGCTTCGGTGGTTTGATGTTAGATGGTAGAGGCCTTGATGTGGTTGGTGGCAATCTTTTAAAATGGGGCCTCCACCGGCTAGTATCAACTACCGATTTCTTAATGTTCAATGCTTGCATAATTTCACTAATAATGAGGTCTTTGGAATTCTCGAAATGTGCCAAGCATGTCTCCAAGCTTTCTAGTGATTCAAGTTGGAGGAGCTCTTCTTCTTCGAAAGATTTGAGCATGTTTACATCGAAGAGCTCATCATCATCATCCCTATGCCTTTTGCCCAAATGGAACACATTCACCTCCAATGTCATGTTTTCAAAGGACAATTGCATTACCCCATTCCGGCAATTGATAATTGCGTTTGATGTAGCAAGGAATGGGCGGCCTAAAATCACCGGTATTTAAGTGCTAGCATCTATAACCGGTTGCGTGTCCAAGACGATAAAATGCATCGGGTAGTAGAATTTGTCAACTTGGACTAGAACATCCTCAACTATCCCTCTCGGTTCACAGATAGATCTATCAGTGAGTTGTCATGTGGTTTTGGTGGGTTTTAATTCACCAAGACCCAATTGCTCATATACCGATTATGGGATCAAGTTTACGCTTGCCCCCAAGTCTAACAATGCACGTTCAATCTGGTAGTCACCAATGATGCATGAAATTGTGGGACTACCGGGATCCTTGAATTTTGGGGGGGTCTTTTGAGTGAGAATGGCACTAACTTGCTCATTTAGTAAGGTCTTTTGTTGCATATTATATTTGCGTTTGGTTGTGCATAAGTCCTTTAGAAACTTGGTATAAGAGGGGATTTGTTTAATGGCATCAAGCAATGGAATGTTGATCTTGACTTGTCCGAAAATCTCTAAAATATCATGAGAGTTTGGGAGAGATTTTGGAGCAACCAATCTCGAAGGGAATGGTGCTACGGACTTATAAACGCGTTTTGTTTCTTGTGGGGATGAGTTAGATCCATCGTCATCCTTAGAATTTATCGGATCATTAGGCTTGTCGGCCTTCACCGGAATGGATTTGTTGATTTGCTTACCACTTCTAAGAGTGGTGACGGATTTAGATTGCTCCACATGTTGGTTGGGAAGATTAGGGATGCTTACTTCACGTACTTGCTTAAGATTGGGCTGAGGTTGGGCCGGAAAAGTCCCTTCCCTAGCATTCAAGCGTCCCTTTATCTCATCAACCGAGACTTTAAGCTCTTGGAACATTTGTTGGTTTGTTGGATTTATTTGCGTTTGCCCTTGCATAAACGCCTTTAGAGTATCTTCCATTGAGAATTGAGGTGGGGCTATGTTTTGCATGGGTGGCCCTCCTTGAGAGTTGGTAAGATTTCCTATGGGATTATTCTTTCAATTGAAATTTGGGTGGTTTTTCTAAGTAGAGTTATACGTGTTACCCATCGGTCCATTAAAAGGCCGTTGATATCCATATGTGGCATTTGCGTGTTCTTGTAACACCTCTTGAAATGCAGGAATTGTAGGACAATCTTGCGTAGCATGTATATTAGTGGAACAAATTCCACACATGTTCTCAATAGCTTCATTGGACTTTGAAACTCCACTCTTATTAAGTTCCATGGCTCGATCTTCCTTGTGAGGCTGGATATCTTTGCATTCACATCATCTTCTTCTTTAAGAATATAAATGCATCCTTTTTCCTTTTGTTGAGGAGGCTTGAGATTACTAGATTTGTCCGATGTATCCCATGATTGGGCATTCTCGGCCAACATATCCAAGTAACTCCAAGCTTCATCTGGATTTTTACTCATAAACTCGCCGTTGCACATCATCTCTACGAATTGGCGCATGTTGGAACTTAATCCATCATTGAAGAAGTTTATGATTCGCCAGCTTTCGTAGCCGTGATGTGGGCAAGCAAGTAGGAGGTCCTTAAACCTTTCCCAACATTAGAAGAATGATTCATTCTCTTTAACCGAAAAGTTCATTATGGCTCTTCGAAGGGTGTTTGTTTTATGAGCCGGGAAGAACTTTTTCAAGAATTTCCAGGTCATCTTGTTCCATGACCTTATCGAGTGTGGTCTAAGAGAGTGAAGCCAAGTTTTGGCTCTTTCTTTCAATGAAAAGGAAAAAAGTTTGAGTTTTATAGCATCTTCTGAGACATTAGTGTATTGCAAAGTAGCCACCACTTCTTCAAATTCCTTTAAGTGTAAATATGGGCTTTCAGAGTCTAGCCCATGGAACTTTGGTATAAGTTGAATCACACTCAGCTTTATATCAATGTTTCCCCCGATTGGTGGTAAGACCACGCACGAGGGTGTAGTTATACGGGCCAGTTGTAGGTAATCCCGTAAAGATCTCATTGGAGGAACATTGTGTACCTCATTCTCTCCTACTGCCTCTTGATTTGCGTTTGTAGTTGGAGTAAGGGGGAGGGTTCCTTAAAGGTGTTTGATCCATACTCCCCAAACTATCGCAATGCTCTTGGTATTTTTGGACTCGTCTATGGACTGATAATGGTCCAACTAGACCACCTTCGGATTGGAGACGATTGGTGTGGTCACGTTCCCAATGGGACATAAACCACACAACTAGATCTAAATAATCCTAAGTCCTAAAACAAAATTAAAAAAAAATCTAAAAATTGAAAAACCTGGAAAAAGCACTAAGTTAGAAGTATATTACCCGATTCGCTTGAACTATGGAAGAATTCCTACAAAACAAAACAACTTGTTAGTCCTAAGAAATCATAAAAACCTATCTACTTCTACTTTTACAGCTACTAAAACAATCTAAAATCGTTTATCTAAATTCCCTGGCGATGGCGCAAAAAACTCATTCGCTCGTCTCAAGTGCAAGGCTATGATGTAGTAATAATTCTTGGTAAGTTCGAGGTCGATCCACAGGGAATTAGAAAACTAATTCTAAACTATTCCAGCAACTAGAATTAAAACAATTTAGAGCTTTGAATTAAGAGAACTAACTTAAAACAATAATTTAAAGAAATCAATAATTAAAGGATCCACTTGTAGCAATCACATGTCAATCCAATCAATCCAAGCATAAAACATAACTAGATTCAAAGTTCTATCCCTCATCTAGTTGGAAGATAAAGCATTGAAACACATTCAATCCCACTTAAGTTGAACTTCCAAGTTTTAGTCTTATTCAATTCCATAGCATTCAAAATCATAGCCTTCGGAGTAACAGCCATGCCTATGGACTATAGCATACTCAAGGGTTACCACAATTTAAATCTAATTAAGCCAAATATGATAATCTCAGAGAATTGCAAGGAATCCATGTCCGAAGCACATGAACTCTCATAAAATTCTAAAAATATCAACTTTATTCGAACTAGAATATTCAAAATCCAAACTTAAAGTGAAAGTACTTGAATCAAACTGAATTAAACATGAAATTGGCTACAAGCTTCACCTCTCAGCCCTAGTTGAGAGATTTTAGCCGAGCATTGTCATACTATAACTAGAACTTAATGAAAAAGACATAAAAACTAGAAAAACCTGAATCAACGGAGTTGCAGACGCTCCACGGTGCTCTCCTTCACTTCCCACAACCTCTAATCTCTTCTAGGATGCCTTTAGATGAAGCCCTAGGTCTCCTTTTATAGAATAGCGTAGAAGATTCTAGATTGCACAAGAAATCACGGAGCTGCGCAGAGAAAATTGGAGCTTGTAGGACAAGCTCTGTTACGCAGTCGACCGATCGGACGACCGGTCTGAGCTCCTGGATGACCGGTTGTAAAACGTAAAAAACAGTCCAGTGACTTTTTGAATTTTCCACCCCCTTCTGTTGAGTGCTCGACCGGTCTGACAACCGGTCTGAGTGATGTGCGACTGGTCTGATGACCGGTCTGGCTTAGTCCAGTGAAAAGGGGGGTCTCTGTTGAATTGTAGACAGGTCGAACAACCGGTCATTAGTGCGAGTGTTGCACTTTTTCCTTCGTTCTTTCTTTTTTTCCCTTGCTTCTTTCTCCCATCCTTTGGCACTTAATTCTTTGATCTTCAATGTGCCTTTGGTGACCTTTTTAGCCTTAAATCAATGAAATCTCCGCCTCACTCCTACAATCACAAATCACACATTAGATGGGCCTTTTAAACATGCAAACCATGCATATAATGTGATGTAATGGGCTAGTGAATGTATAAATTGGAGGCTCAACACACCCCTCGTAGGGAATTGAGTGTAGAATTTGAATTGTCAAACTCGATAGGTTCGGTTGTAGGACCTAGGCCTGATTGTAGGGTTGAATCAAGTCTCCAAGTGGGGAGCCTCCGACGAGAGTATACGCTAGGTTTGGTTATAGAACCTTCGCTTGGTTGTAGAGCCTAAAACCATTGAGATTCAGTTATAGGACCTTGGCTTGGTTGTAGAGTCTAAAACCATTGATGTTCGATTGTAGAACCTTATCTCGGTTGTAAAGCCTAAATCCAGGTTCGGTTAGAGGAGCTTAGCTAGGTTGTAGAGCCTTAATCCAGGTTCAGTTGTAGGACATTGGCTCAAGTGTTGAGCTTAAAGTTAGGTTCTTGTGTAGGACCGCAAGGTTGGGTGGAACCTGTAACACTTGAGTTAGGTGGAACCGGCTTAAAACACTTAGGTTGGGAGGAACTTGATTTAAACTCCCTTAGTAAATTTCGGTGTGTTCAAGGGATGAGTACTTGAATTGGGAGGGGAGTAGACAAGTAGTCGAACCACTATACATGCTTGTGTTTGGGATTGTTTTGAGTGCATTTCTACTTATGCATTGTATATTTAATTGCTTAATTATGAATGCTTAATTGAAATGTATACTATGTTCTAAATAGGCACATTCACACACAAAATGTATGTTCACTAATAGTGTAGACTTGAGCTTATATGATTGCATCTCATATAATATACATGGGTTGCATAAATTAGGTGCTTGATTAGTTAAATCATTTATTAATCTATGCATTTAGACTAGGTTGCTTAATTGCATATCTTAGCTAGTCTATGTGATTGGACCTACTAAGGCTTGGAAGCCGGAGTGTTCTTGCTTGCTTAGTATGAATTGGTAGATTAACTTAAGTAGGCGAAAAGAATTTTCAAAAGGTCCTAATCACGCCCCCTCTAGGACTTAGCCATAATTCTAGTAGCTTCGCCAATCTTCCACGTATAGCGTAGGGTGTCATGTTAGACCATTTGTTGCGCAATTTCAATAATATCATCAATAATAATTTGTTATGTTATTAACAATAATAATATCATCAACTATAATATCTTCGGTCAATTTATATAAGCCATTTATTAGCTTTTCATTTTAACTACCATCACCCTTTTATAATATTTAATAGACCATTTTCACTACAAAAAAAAACTTATACAATTTTCATCAAACTTTTTCAATAATAGAAGACTCTTCCTCAAATATACCATATACCACATATTAAAAAATGCATGTGTGATACCATTAGGCCCTGTTTGGCACAATGGATTTTGGGGGGTTTGAAGGGATTTGAGGGGGTTTCAAATCCCCTTATATGTTTGGCACATAAAGCAACTGGGGTTTGAAACCCCCTGTGGGTTTCAAATCCCCTTGATGAGGGGGGGGGTTGAAATTTAAGGTAGAATCTTGGATTACATCTAAAATCCTTCCAAGAGTCACATATGTAACATGTGTGTCACTAGGCTGCTAATCTATTGGGCCCATTGATGATATCCCAAAATAATTAAATTATCAACTGCATCATTAAAATTACTTTAATAGGATGATCTGCGTCGTCCAAACATTGTCCATGGAAATCAACAAGTACAATTCATAAGTTAGCCACTTGGATGTGATCCTGTGCTTATGGCCCATCCGATACTTGGAATTTCATCATTTTCGGCCAAAGTATATATTTCAATGGGCTTATTATAACCATTGTGTCGAACATTACATAAGTATACTAATTAGGGATATTAAAGTTGATTTAGTAATTAAATTCAAACCCCTATAAATATCATACTTTTGGATTACAAGGGATTCCAAATCTAGCATGCCAAACACAACCAGGGGGTTTCAAATCCAGAGGGTTCTAAATCCAGGGAGTTTTGAACCCAGGGGGTTTCCAAATCCACGTTCCAAACAGGCCCTTGAATCCAAAATTCATTAATTCCTTGTAAAATAATTGCAGACAACACTATCCCATCCTTAAATGAATTGCCTTTCTTAATTGGGTTTCACTGGAAGCCATTTGAATTTGAAGCTTAATCATATAAATTAAGTTTAAAGTTTCCTTTATTTTTTTTCCTAAGTTTACAATTTTTGCACAAGTGTACCTTCTTTTCATAATTTCAACACTTTCATACTTTGTGTTATTTTGACTTGGATAATTTAATTCCTCCCACTAGTATCTTTCTCAGTAAATTTTTCTATAATTATCAAAGCATCATTAGAAGATCTCTCATTTATTTTTCTACGACTCTTTTTTAAACAACGTAAATGCGACTAACTCCATATTGAAATCAGGACCGTTGTTGGGATTCATTACCAAATTATCCAATAATTTAGCATTGAACAAAGCATAAGTTCAACATTTTATCCATCATCAATCTTCGCATCAACTTTTACTAATTTGTTAATCAGGGTATTAAATCCAATCAAGTGTTCTTGCAAAGAGGATCCTTCTTTTACTTTTAAGTTGTACAATGGTCGTCGGAAAAAAAATTCTTATTTGACATTAATTTTTCTTCATATAAGTTTTACAATTTGTCCCACAAACCTTTAACAATGGTAAATAAGACATGATTAAAAAAAATTAAATCATTTAATATAAGAAGAAGGCATGTCATAGGTAATTCATTTTCTTCTAAAATACTTCATCTTTCATTTCTACAGGCTTCTTTCCTTTTTCTTTTATAGCAATTGCACAACCTTCATTTACCAACACCGTATTCATCTTTAATTTTTACAAGGCGCAATTAGATTCGACGAGCTTCACCTCAAATTTGGTATAACTCAATCCAACAATCTGAAACATATATATATATATATATATATATATATATATATATATATATATATATATATATATATATATATATATATATATATAACATGAATGCAAACACCAATCTTGTACTAAAAGACTTTTCAAGCTTTGGCTCGATATCAATTGTTGCGAAAAAAAAATAATTCTCGCACACAATTGGTGCAGGCAAAGCAAAACCATGAAAGAAAAAGTGCCAAACAAAAACTCAAAGGGCAAAGAAAGAACAACAAACAAAAGGTATAAAGATTTTCGTGATTCGATAATGTACCTACACTACTAAGGCTTAGTAACATAAGCTATATAGATGACACGAAGAAATAAATAATATCTTACTATATATGATCTAATGTTGGTAATTATAGATAATTTTGCCCTTACAATTAGTCTTCTGCGGAGTATCAACTTCACATTTTAAGGTGATAGTTTTTTTTTATCCCTTAGTAGTTTTTCATTTTTAATGCCAGTAGTAACATGCTACCTCATGCTCTCTCCTCTTTATTATGGCTCAAATCGCTAGAGAGCATGTGTAATAAAAAGCTTTATGGAGAATGATGCTTGCACGACATCCAATCGATTCATCAATTGTGGTAGCTTATATTAAGGGATGAGCCCAAAAGTGAGGTAGATTCAGAACCCAAATGGACCACGACTTCGAGGAAGAATGGATGGGAACATTCACCCTTGAGATTATTCTAAGTGGTTTTCCCTTTTTCATTATGTATAGCCCACACTTAGCCACACCCTTTCCCTCCTATTCCTCTCTATAATGTTCTCTATCCTCTCCCCCGATGTGCATTACACATGCCATACCTCCTAGTTTAACAACACACTTGTATACAATCTAGTCTATATATATGTTGACACATGAATTTTGGTACTTAGCTTAAAATGGATCACCACACATCCAATGGGAATATTATGCCAACACATAAATTTTGGTACTTAGCCAAAACGAGCACCCACACATTCAACAATAACATTATGACAAACCATCTTAGTTCTATCAGCATTGCGTTGAACGATCGCATCATCACATTGTGCTAACCAACGGAAAAATCAAGAGAAGACCATCCGCCACCTTTAGAACCCTTTGTGCCTAATGCAAGGATCTCCACACTAAGCTACTAAGACAAGCATAGAGAATAAGTTCCCATAATATCGGACCTATAAGCTTATAAATACCCCAAGAGCACTTCTTCTGAGGAGGACGATAAGATGGATCATAAGAGACATGAGAGAACAACCAATCAGATGAGAAAGAGAGAAGGGCTTAGCAGGATTAGGACCTTGGAACCTTCAGGTGTAAATGCTCATAAGGTGCGACTTGCCTAAGCTTTTCGTCCCTTCATTAGGAAGGCATGTGCTTAGGGACCCCCAATGAAGGGAGAGGCTTTGTACCATGGGTCATATCCTCACAATGTAAGTCTTGACTCTTAAGTATCATATGATATTGGTGTTAATGCGCTTTTCTATGGCATACTAGTGCACCTTATTTGTCAATTACTTAGGTTAGTGAGTCTAGTGTCAGTTGAGCTTAATGAAGATGAAGACTGAAGACTTAAGGCAGACCTGCTACATCAAGGAAGAAGAAATAGATAAAAGAGATGCCTTGGTGAAGCATTAACCTTGAACTAAACCAAAACCCAAACCTCTAGATGACCTTAACCCTTTAGACATACTTGTAATCATCTTAGATTGGCCTTAAGTGTCCCAAAAGACCACCCAAAGAATAGCCAAAGAGGTTGCATGTGCTGCTGAAAAAACACACTTGAAAGTCAGCAGAAAACATTTCTTAGACCAGTTTGCAGACCGGTCGACAGGTCTGCCAACCAGTCGGCAGGACCCCCAAATGAGACAACAATAATCTGTAAAAAATAGCTAGTCTTTGGGCATTTATTGAATGGTCACCCGACCGGTCAAAGGGCCTGTCTGATCGGTCGCCCGACCGGTCGGTAGGGGGCAAAATCTGGAAAACAAGGTTATCCATCCCAGGACATTTATCGATCGGTCAGAGACCCTATCTGACCGGTCAATGGTGAGTATCAACCGGTTGACAGAGAGCCGTTAAGAGCCGTTTTATGACCGTTGGAGATCAAAATTTATATATATGGAGCTCAATTTTTAGGCATTAAGAGAGGGTTTTGAGAGCCTATTTGCTATACCATTTGCACATCATTTGAGGCCTTATAGAAGAGCAGATTCAAGTCATATCCGTTGTGTTTAATCATAAGTGAATACATTCAAATGCAAACATAGAGATGACTTGATTCCTCTCTCATTCCTGGAGTCTTGAAACTAAACCATTTACTTAAATCTCTTGTATTAGATCTCTAGAAGACCCTCTAGGTGAATCTTTTAGTTAGAATAAGCTACATATCCCATGTAGGAGATTCAACCATCCTCCCATCACCTTGGTTATCTAAAAAAAGATCATATGCAAGGCATTTGATTGATGGAGCTGAAGCCTTGGTAAAGTGGTGATAACACGATCCGGGGAAAAAGGGAGGCTGATTCTAGTACGAAAGAGCGAGAAGAAGTAACCCAAGCACTACAACGGGGCTCAAATTTGACAAGTAAGGTTGTCAATTTGTATTGAGTCCAACCACTCTTTTCCCAATAGGAATTGAGTGTAGAGTTTGTTTGTCAAACTCGAACTAGGGACGTTTATCGTTCCTTGGCACATTTGTTGGGCTTAAAGTCTAGGGGCATTTGACGCTCCTTGGCACATTTTTTGGGCCTAAACAAGTCTCCAAGGGGGGCCCTTTGACACGAGAGTGTATGTACATTAGGGTTGAGAGTTAGCCCTTGTCTAAAAATTCGTTCGGGTTGAGAGTTAGCTCATGTCCAAAACTCCACTCGAGTTGAGACTTAGCCCTTGTCCAAAACTCTGTTCGGGTTGAGAGGTAAACCAGTAAAACCTTCGTGTAAAGGTTGAGAGGTGAGCCTGATTTAAAACCTCTGTATAGTGAATGCTGGTGTGCTTAAAGGGGTTGAGTACTTGAACCGGGAGTGGAGTAGACCCAAAGTCGAGCCACTATACATGCTTGTGTTTGTGATTGTCTTTTGAGCCATTCCCTTCTTGCATTGTCTTTAATGGTTAATTATATGAATGCTTGAATGGAATGTATGTTATGATCTTGTTAGGTAGATTCACACAAGATGTATGTTCACTTAGCTAGTAGACATATGCTTATCATGATGATTTCATATTTTCTACTTAGCTCTTTAGACTAGGTGCTTGTTTTAGTATATCGTTTGTAGTCTAGTTTGCATATTGATTAGGAGTTCAACATGTTGTATGTTTATAATATATGTGCTTAGGCTAGTTTGCTTATTTTCTTATCATTAGCTAGCCTTATGATTGGACCCACTTAGGCTTGGAAGCCATAGTGTTAATGCTTACGTAGTTTAAATTGTTAAATTACATAAGTAGGTGAAAAGATTTTAAAAGGTCCTAATCACCCCCCCTCTAGGACTTAGCCATAATTCTAATTGCTCCTTTAAGCTTCCGCACGCATATACGTCCACAAGTGTAATCAAAGTGACGCAATTTCAATTGGATTGATCTTTGCACCCAAGCACAAAACCACTAACAATGTCTATACATAGTTACATAGTTCTCCTTTAATCTATCCGACTGTGTGGATACTGGATCGTAGGCGGATCGTGCTCATGGTTGGCTTCTACAAAGGCTTTCGTATGGTATATTTGAGACACGGGGGTATTATATTTAATTAGAGTCTCCACTAGTTAGATTTCCATGGTCGGTTAGACCCTGTAGACACCTTTGGAAAGGAAATAATTGGATTCCCTGTTCTAAAATGACTCTTTGATATACGATCAAAAAGTCTAGGTAAGGAACCACAATTATAAAGAGGGAAGGTGTTAAGCATACTCTCTGCCCATACAGATGTACGATCTCTATTTCATAGGACTAAATTGACTTTCAAGGATTAGGTTGGTTCTTGTGGACTGAAGATGCAATTGTGTGTGCAATGCTTTATGATAATGTGATGCCTGTGACAAGCGATGGCCTAGGTTAGATAAATCTACCCTGATTAACCCACTTGATGAAGCGGTCGAATTTCCTGTCAATCCGAGTTTTATGAGCAAGATCTAATATTTTAACAAGCCGCAAAACATACACTTGAAACAACTGGGTACTCAGATGCAATACATGCAATATGCGATGCTGATGGGCGGAATAAGTAAGGGAGTTGAGAAGGAAATTAGTGTTACACGGTGCTTATGCAAGTATAAATGAAACTGATCAAAGATGGATAAATGGGTGAACGAGTTTGTCGCAAAGATTAACTTGAGTGGTTTAGATTGACCCTTTGCCAACTCAAGTGTTTAGGTTTAGGACTTGGATAGGCTGACCTAAGTCTAGAAGAGGCTTCCTCTCTTGCACTCTTCCTCTCCTTAATGGATGGATGAGCTTAAGTGAGTGGTGAATGTGGATAAAGGGTGAGAGATGAGAGGAGAGAGATGATGTGAAAATGACAAGTGAAGGAATATTTATAGGTGCCTTGGGTGGTTTTTTTTTTGGGTAAATCTTAGAAACTTTAAGAGTAAAAAATGCTCTAATGGATGGGATGGGTTGCTATAAAGTGGTGCGATGTGGACGGTTGGATCGAAGGCAAAAACCATAATTTTGGCTAAAGGGGAGGACAATGGGATCTTTTCCTATTCGAGCACGCTTACCATGGAACCAAAATAACATCACACCCCACCTAACCTCTCTTATAGAAGTTGCAAAATTGTCATGTGACAGGCGGTACACTACGTGTCACCTACCACATGAATGGCTCCCATCTTTTGTAGGGGTGATGTCATCACCCTATGTAATACCCAAAAAATTTGTGCACTTGTGTAGGTAGACCAGTGCATATCCTAGTACTCCGATTTAAATTCTTGCAAATTAAGAGGATGTCATTGGGACTTGTGCACACGTACACATACTTAGACCCTCGTATGCCCTGTAATGACCTTTAATGCCAAATGTATCTATGTAGATCTAATATCAACCATCGGACTACCCAATTATTGTAAATCGACTTCAAAATCATCATATCCATTCACATGCCCATCCATCTGTAAATTTGATCGTTAATCTCATCTACCACCTTTCATATAAGTCTATCTAACTGATGAGATCATGATCTAGTGACCCATTCTTAAGTACATACACTATCCTTCATATTCCTAAACTTCTCATCATTGCATATCTAGTCTGCCATTGATACAAACCATCGAGCATGCTTTCATGGACTTATTGAACTACTCAACTGTCCGATTGTGGAATGTATCATCGTCTATTACAACATCATGGCATCATCTTTCTCCAATTGTCGATGCATGATCTTGCAGCCACATTTTCCATTGAGCTCATACAATTGTCAACCACCCATGATAGCCCTTTAAGGCTTCTAGGCCTAGCCCAATATTAAATGGACCTAAAAAATAAAAGGATTATGTAACATGATCAATTCCCATAACGTTTACTACCGAGGCCAGCCCAACTCTAATATTGTATGGTTTTCAAGCATCATTGACTATTATCAAGCCTATTTTAAGCTATAAATTCAGAGAATTTGGGATGATTTCTTCTTTCCTCATTCCATTAATTTATAATTATATAATGTACAAATATGGTAAGTATATAAGAAAATTTGGTAAGGAATTTAAGGTGGTCTGTAGGAGCACACGAATATATATACTAATACTCCCTTCAAGTTGGAGCATGAATAATGGACATGCCCAACTTAGATACAATATCAAATAGAAGAGGTCCAGTTACACCTTGGGTTAAAATTTCTGTGTAAGTTGGTCCTTTGACAATAGGCAATAGTGTAAATTATACCATTAGATAACTTTTTTCACGAAATGACAATTAACTTCAATGTGCTTGGAACATTGTTCGCTCGCCTCAAGTGCAAGGCTGCGATGTAGTAATAAACCTCTGTAAGACCGAGGTCGATCCACAGGGAATTAGGTAAACCGATTCAAGTTATTCCAGCAACTCCAATCTCAGTGATTTTGGAATTCAAATTCATAAATTAAACAAAAACAGTAAAGTTGTAAAAATCTATAATTTAAAGAAACTAAGGCCTCAAGGATCCACTTGACGTAGCCCCCGTGTGAATTCATTCATCCAAGCATAACACAACTAGAATTGAACTTCTATCTCTCTTCTAGTTGGAACATATAGCATTCAAGCACAAACAATCCCTACTTAAATTGAAGAATAAGATTCTAGTCTTAATAAAACATGTAGAATTCGAATATGTAGCCTTCGAAGTAACAACCATGCCAATGGACTATGGTATGCTCAGGGGTTACTACAATTTGAATCTAATCAAACTAAACAAGATAATATCAGAGAATTGCAAGGAACCCATGTCCGAAGCACATGAACTCTCATAAAACATCTAAAAATACCAACTTTTATTCAAACTAGAACTTAAAATCCTACTTAAAGTAAAGTACCTGAATTAAAACGAATTCAACATGATAACTACCTACAAGCTTCACCTCTTAGCCTTAGTTAAGAGGTTCTAGCCGAGCATTATCATGCTTTAACTAGAAACAATGAAAAATAACTAGAAAACATGAAAAACTGGATTCAGGAGAGTTGTAGACGCTCCATGACGATCCTCTTCACCTCCCATGAAGTCCTTGATCTTCTATGATGCCTTAGGAACGAAACCCAGGTGTCCTTTTATAGTGGAGAGGCTCTACCGCCTCAGAATCTTCCAGAATTGCGCAACCCTTACGCAATTGCGCACAAAAATCGGATCTTGTTGGAAAATTAAATTTTCTGCAGAATTACACATGGCCGACTGATCTTGACCGGTCAGACCTATTTGAGGAATGTCTAGGGAGTGCAATGGGGTGACCGACCTCATGGCCAACCGGTCTTGACCGGTCGGACCAATTGGTCCATGCTCGAGCAGCTTTACAAAAGGGGGCAGCTATGTGGCCAACTGGTCTTACCCATCTTTTTCTTTAATTTTCTTTCTTTCTTTTTCCTTCTTCTCTTCTTCTTCTTTCTTCTTCCTTCTTTGGTCCACCTTGGATCATCATCAAGGAGGCTTCTAATTGAGTCTTTTAGCCATCAATTGGGTGAAGTCTCTCTCTCATTCCTACATACACAAAACATGCATTAGATTAGTCTTTTAACCATTCAAACCATGCATAAGGTGCAATGTAGTGAGCTAGGATATGTATAAATTAGAGGCTCAACACAACTCCCCAACTAGCATTTTGCTAGTCTTGAGCACAACAAGTGTGAAATAATCCACCTCTCTGAAAACTCAACTCTCTCTTGGAAACTATGTTTCTATAGACTTTAAGACATATAAGTGTAAAATTCAGAAAAATAAAATAATGAGAAATTAAAGTCTTAAACCTTCCAAACATAATAAGTGTTCACATAGAATCCCCATCAATTTATTGACAAATAGAAGAATCCGAACATGTATGGTCTATTGTGCATTGTGTATATTCATCTCATGACTTTCTAGGATTACCTTCTTCATAAATTAGCTAAACCAAAGATCTAAGAGTGTACAGATCAACCAATTGCCTATGACAGGAATTTGCCTTACCATTCCTTCGACTGGCTTTCACACTACTTTCAATTTCCAGCTTTGGTTACGGGTAGATCATCTCTTGGTTGGTAATAGGTAGCCCTTTTCGAAATTTCACAAATATACAATAATACCCATACTTTCTTTTTCCCTTTCTTTTTTCTTTTCTTTTCTTTTTCTTTTCTTTTCCTCATATATTAGATAGGATTTTTAGAAATCCATATCTTTCGTTCTTTTCTCTTATTTTCTCATGAACAAGGATGGACAAAGTACCCCGGCTTGGTTCCTCAACACCTCAAATCTTAGTCTAACCAATCCACAAATCTACTAATCCCTTCGAATAATGAGAATCGTGTAATGTGCTCTAGATTCAAAATTGTTCAAATGTTCTATCGATCATATAAATATGGAGATTTACA
Source organism: Liriodendron chinense (assembly GCA_003013855.2). NCBI lineage: Eukaryota > Viridiplantae > Streptophyta > Magnoliopsida > Magnoliales > Magnoliaceae > Liriodendron > Liriodendron chinense. Next base: position 2,280,316 of record PVNU02003292.1, read on the forward strand.
TATAAAACTATTATGTTTAAGTCACTTTAGAGATTTCAAAATGATATTAATTCATCTTTCATCCTTTCATACTCATAACATCTCAAGTGCATAGAAACAAAGTTTTAAAAAAGAGTTTTGAAGTTTTAGAAAAATTAAAAATTTTCCTACAAACTTTGCTCGAAATGTCCACAAAGTATTAGATGAGGAATCTCATCTCACCCCCCAACCAAATCTTACATTGTCCTCAATGTAAAAAGATATGCAATGAGCATGAACATGAGAGCAATGGTAAAATAAAAGAGAGTGAGAACGATAGTACCTGAGAGGGTCGATCATGGAAGTCTACCTTCGTTATCAAAATCTACTAAAGCAAATAAAATGAGAAAAACAACTAAACCTAATGTACTCTATACCTCTAACAGATAGGAGATTAATCATCCTGATACATAGGATCGTTTAGAGTGATGGACATGTTCTCTGAATTAAATTTCTCAACGAATGGTTTAAGGCGTTGTCCGTTCACTTTAAAACAGTTACCATTTGCCACATTTTCTATCTCGACAGTCCCATGAGGAAAAACTTCTTTAACAATATATGGGCCGGTCCATCGAGATCTCAAATTTTCCAGAGAAAGATGAAGTCGGGAATTATACAAGAGCACTTTCTGACCTTCATGGAAAGATTTTTTGAAGATGAATTTGTCATAAAAGGCCTTCATCCTACTCTTGTAAATCCTCGAGTTCTCGTAAGCATTGTTCCGGATCTCATCAAGCTCATTTAATTGGAGTTTGTGAAGCGAGCTAGCCTTGTTAATGTCGAAGTTCAATGTCCGAATTGCCCAATAGGCTTTGTGTTCAATCTCCACAGGCAAGTGACAAGTTTTCCCATAGACAAGTCTATAGGGGGACATTCTAATAGGGGTCTTATAAGCGGTACGGTGACCCCAAAGAGCATTGACTAATCTCAGCGACCAATCTTTGCGATCCGGCGTCACCATTTTTTTCAAAATTTGTTTGATTTCCTTATTGGAAATTTCAGCTTACCCACTTGTCTGTGGGTGGTATGGGATACGCATTTTATGTTTAATGCCATATTTCTTCATTAAGGCTTCAAATGGCCTATTACAAAAGTGAGAACCACCATCACTTCTAATGGCTCGAGGCGTTCCAAATCTGGAAAGTATGTTTTCTTTGAGGAACTTTAGAACCGTACGATGATCGTTAGTTATACATGGAATAGCCTCTATCCACTTGGACGCATAGTCTACAACAAGCAATATGTAGACATGTCCAAAAGATGAGGGGAATGGTCCCATGAAATCGATGCCCCAACAATAAAAGACTTCGAGATGTTGAATTGGGTTGAGAGGCATCATATTCTTACGGGACAATCCTCCTAGTTTTTTACAGCGTTCGCATGCTTTGTAAAACTCGTGGGTGTCTCTAAATAAAGTGGACCAATAAAAACCACATTGCAGAATTTTTACAGTGGTTTTCTTGGCGGAAAAATGACCACCACACGCTTGATTATGACAAAAGGAGATGACATAATTTTGATCATCATCAGGAACATATCTTTTAATTATTTGATCTCGGCAATATTTAAAAAATAATGGTTCATACCAGAAAAACCTACGCACTTCCCTTAGAAATTTTCGTTTATCTTGCGCAATCCAATGAGTTGGCATCGCACCTGTCGATAGATAATTTGTAATATCAGCGTATCATGGTGGATGCATAGCAACAAAGAGTTGCTCATTAGGGAATGCATCCTCAATAGGTGACTCGTCAATGGAATCGGGTAGGGCTAGGCGAGATAGATGATCTGCCACCACGTTCTCTACTCCCTTCTTATCTTTAATCTCTAAGTCGAATTCCTGAAGGAGAATGATCCATCTAAGCAAACAAGGCTTAGCATCCTTCTTAGAAAGAATGTGTTTCAGTGCCGCATGATCCGTGTAGATTATAACTGTGGATCCTATTAAGTACGTCCTGAATTTGTCCAAAGCAAAAATAATGTCTACGAGCTCCTTCTTTGTAGTCGAGTAATTGACTTGGGAATGATTCAAGGTCCTACTCGCATAGTAAATAATGTGGGGCTTCTTGTCCTTCCTTTGTCCTAACATCGCCTCAATAGCATAATCACTTACATCGCACAACAACTCAAAAGGAACAGACCAATCTAGTGGTTGTATTATAGGAGTAGTTGTCAACATGTCTTTTAGCTTTGAAAAAGCTAATTGACATTCAGCACTCCACTCGAATTGATTATCCTTTTGGAGAAGGTTACAAAAGGGCCTAGAGATATGGCTAAAATCCTTTATGAACCTTTTGTAAAAATTGGCATATCCAAGGTGTTAGAACTGAAAATGCAGCAAGGACATTTTCTGTGTATTGTTACTTTGGAGTTCTGAGTAATGGAAACATTCATAGACAATTGCAAGCATTCACAAAAGGTACACAAGAAGAGATATCGCAAGGTGAATTTTATTTCAGAGATTCTAAGATCATGTACATTCCAAGCCGTGATCTGGCACGAGCCCTTAATTACATCGAATGATCGATGACCCTTGATTAAAAGGCAGAAGACTAGTCAACAGGGACTATGGTCTTAGAGTTTGTGGTTGTAGAGACCTGTATTTGTGCTGTTATGGATTGTGCCATCTTTGTATTAGTCAGATGTCTATGTCGCATGTTTTGACTGGAGTTTCGGGCTGAGACTATCACGGTTTCTAATTGAGAGGGACGACTCTGAGCCCACGTTTGTCATGTTTGGCTAGGTGACCTCGGAAAGTCCGATCTGCAGTTGTATGTACCTGAGTAGCCCAATCGACGAATGCCGTTTGAATGGGTAAGCATCGACTGTTGTGTTGTGGCAGTTCATAGCAATTGCTTTATAGAGAATTAGAACACTTTGATATGGTTTATTGGGATAACCATAATCCCATTTGTCTAGCTTTCGATCTTAATCGGATCATATCTTATGGTACATGTGAATTATGGTACATTTGAATAGTTCTGGGCGCTGACGGCTTCATTCCGAGAAGTTATTTCATTCATCGCATTGAATTGGGTCAAACCTCGAAGGAATGCAATTATGTTCATTTATAGATCCTATAATGATTGTTTGACCATTCCATTGCGTCCGGAACGCTTGAAATACCCAAAATAGGCTTAAACAGGGCCTAAAAACACTTAAAATGAGGTCTGGTGCGCCTGTAAACGTTTTTTGTAATTGGCTGATTTTTTGGGTGCGTGGGACCTAATTTATGGGTGCGTGGGATTGTAACACACCCTTAAATTAGTGATCTGATTTTTGTTGAATTTATAAATGTGTGGGACATTTTTCGGATGTGTGGGAGTCCAATGCACTTATCCGAATTATGTCTAATTTATGGACGCATGGGACCTGAATTTATGGACGCGTGGACCATTTTTTGGGTGCGTGGGAGTCCGATGCACTTGTCCAAATTATGTCAAATTAATGGATACGTGGGACTCAAATTTGTGGGTGCGTGGACCATTTTTTTGGTGCGTAGGAGTCCAATGCACTTGTCCGATTTGCTATTTTACGGATACGTGCCCAAACTTATGAATTTTTTAAAATCTGGACCTGCGGTGGTCGGAGTAAGCTTCCGATGGGGGATGCCGGTGATCGAAAAGGGATTTTGGTGACTGAGAAGGGTTTTCGGTGATCGAAAAGGGATTCCGGCGATGGTTTTCGGCTGGAATCTCGATTACCCAAGGGATAATAGCTCTCTTTCTCTCTTTCTTGAAAAACGTACAAATAAACAGTCGGGCGATGTATTTATACTCGAAAATACTGGAAGCTGACCAATGAGGGGTTTTCATGTGCCACACACCCCTAAAATACCTCCAAGGCACCCTAAAATCGATGTGTGGAGCTCCGACGCACCCGTAAACTGTTTATGAATTTGGCTGATTTTTTGGGTGAGTGGGACTCCATGCACCCTCAAATGATTTTTTTAAAATATCCTGAATTTATTTAAATCGATTTCTGATCTCTAGCAAATTTTTGGGTGCGTGGATACCCGAATTTATGGACACGTGGGACTCCATTGCACTCATAAATGAGTCTCTAATTTTGTTGATTTTTCAGGTGCGTGGGTACTCGAATTTATGGGTGCGTTGACGGACTTTTGAATGCTCTGAATTGGGTTTTGAAAAATGATGGGTTTGTGGGGCTCGTTTGATGATGAAAGCATATGCATTGCTTATTATAATTCATATTGAAGATGTCGGCTTGATTTCGAATGGTTCCAATCACGGTGATTCACGGGGCCCGCCGAAGATTTTGGCCAAAATGGCCAAGTAGGAGGATTTAACTGTAAATCTCCGTTTTACGCGTACTAGAAGATGTTTTGTGGAATTCTTTTGGAGATGCGTGGCCATTTTATTTGTTTTGAGGCCCCCTACATTTTGGGACCCCAACAGATGCCCCTCCGGTGCGTTGTGATGGACATACGATCGTTTAGTGCAATGCACCTAACCTTTGGGTCCCTGCTATATATACATAAGATAGTTATTTTTCGTTACTTCTCATTTTTCTTGATTTTTGGCTCTGCTTTCCACGCACCCAAAAAATTCTCCAACGCACCCAAAAATTCTCTCCAACGCACCCATTTATTCTGCACGCACTCGAATATTCAAGGTGATGTGAATTTATGGGTGCGTGGGCTAGCATGCACCCTCAAATGAGACTTCTGATTTTTTGGATTTTTAAGGGTGCGTGGGCTCACACGCACCCAGAAATGAAGTTTAAAATGGACTTTTCAAACTTTTAAGGGTGTGTGGGGGCTCACGCACCCATAATTTTCAGACTTAAGGGAATTTTCGATTTTTGGGGTGTGTGGGGCTCACGCACCCTTCGTCAGAATTTTTAGAGGGTTTTGCCCCTTACACAACCAACAAATGGGTTTTTTTGCAATGTTTTAAGGATGCATGGGAGTCCACGCACCCAAGAATTGCAATTTTGGAGAATTTTGCCCCCCACGCACTCAATCAATGTGTTTTTGGACATGTTTTAAGGGTGCGTGAGGCCACACGCACCTACTAATTGTAGACTTATGCGGTTTTCATGTTTTGAAGGTGCGTGGGGTGGCACGCATCCAAAAATAAAAAACTTAGGTAGATTGTTTATTTTAAAGGTGCATGGGGTGGGACACACCCTAAAAAAAAAGGCTTGGGCATTTTTAACATTTTAAGCGTGCGTGGGACCACATGCACCTAGAGAAAGGGACTTAAGCAAGTTTGATTTTTGAAGGTGCATGGGGTCTCATGTACCCTGAAATGAACTTATACAAATTTTCAATTTTGAGGGTGCGCGGGGCCTTACGCACTTGAATTCTAAACTCATGATTTTGTGGAATGTTGCAAGATGCGTGGAACCCATGCACTTGAATTCTCAGACTTTAAGAAATTTGCATATTTGGTGGGTAATTAACTTAATAGTGCTTGTTGTATCTGGATTTTGAAGGGTGCGAGTTGCTACACCTTCATCTTAAATCTATGTACATGTGAGACTATTTTGAGGAGGTGTGGGGTCTCTTACACTTAAAAGATTTCTGGATCATGCCCTGCTGAAGATGTAATCCTAGTGATTAACTTAATTAGAGTTTTAAGCGTACCTTTGCATACTTTTCTTCATTTTGAACTGGATCTGAACTTCTTGTGTGCTTTTTGCAGATCATAATGGCTAGTGATCCTTTGGGAGCCGGTCTGTCGGGCCCTTCGTTGACTCCATCGAAACGTAAGTGAGTGGCCCCAAAGAAGGTTAATAGGCCGTCTGATCAGAACCCCCAGTGGTTCCTGCGTCCAGAAACTTTCAACTTCTATGAACGCATATTGACACTATCCAAAGATATGTAGCGAAAGATTCTTTGCGACAGAGCCATGCCACTTCCTCCAGACAGGGGCACGCAAGAACAGTGGGATGCTTGGTATGCCGCAATATGTGGTTTTCGATCCGATGAGACTGTAGGATCTGAGGACAGTGAAGCAAGTCCGTCTGTGCCTGCTCAACTTATCAAGCGCGGTCGTCCGAAAAGGGCTGGAAAAGGTGCCAAGCAATTGTATTTAGAGAATAAGGCCAAATCTAAGTCTGACAAGATGAGGATTCTTGGTCTACTGTCAAATCGGTGACGTCGCCTCTCAAAATAAAAAACCCTTTCACTCAACAACACATCAAATACGTGAAGAGTTATCAACGGCAATGTTCTCTTTCAGAGATTGAGCCTTCCAACGTATGTCGTAGTAATTCTTTCTTCAGCATGGATACCTAGACATCTGGCCCAGCACCATTCCTCAATTTCTCTTTATCTAAGAACGGGAAGCGTTAGTTTATAGTTGGTACGAAGGGCATGATCTTCTTAGAGCCGAACCATGACCCTCACCAGCCTTTCCTCACACATTATTTCGAGACCCTTTGCCAGAGGTTTCATCACTTAGGGGATACTGAGATTTGGCCGTCTGGTGCATTCCGAACCCAAGGTCACTTGATTCCTCACCCAGGGTATGAAGCATGGGCACGTCGTATTCTGGAGCAATATAGGGCTATATTGTGAGCAATAGGCCTGTATAAGGCTATTGAAGCAACATCATGCTATTTTTATCGGGAACCGTGGGTTTACCAAGGGTTCTTAAACCATTGGTGTTCTATCACCAACTCCTTCCACATGCCATATGGAGAGATGAACATCTCGCTTTGGGATTTAAATTGGATTGTGAGTCTCCCAATCCGCGGGAGGATCTATGATGAATGGGTCCCAAGCGATGAGGAATTGTTTAGGAAGAAGAAGGGAGTAGACGAGGGTTTCTTCTTCGAAGCCTGTTATGAACTCTTCACGGAGCTCCTGCAGTTCTGGGTTTTCAAAGATAAGCTCCCATTTGAGGATTGACTGTTCTATTTCAGCCACGGTTTGGAGTAACTGTCTTGTTACAAGTTACATCACATCGTTCCGTTCCGTCTTTCTTTCTTTCTATTGATATCATGTTTTCTTCTTTCAGCTTGGACTATGCAACTTATGATGAGGGTTGTGGGGATAAGGCCTTCTTGGAGAGCAGGATGAAGGAAAACTTCCCTCGTCCCAACAAATTGTCCCCCACCTGTGAGCTGGTCGGTTTTCTGGCATATTGGCTTAGCTGCGTAGTATTGCCGAGCTCCAAGCAAGTGGATAATCTAAGAATATCTTGCTTCACTGTTGTAAGGGCTTTGGTAAACGGCCACCGGCATACACTAGCTCCAGTGGTTCTATGCTCTCTCTACTAGGCCTTTGGCTACGTTATCAGCAACAAGGAATGCGCTACTTATGGAATGAACTCGACTTACTGCAGGTGGCATTTCTTATCCGGTTAGCTTAGGGTATATTTTCCCTGGGTTTATGGGGTAGAATGCAGAGACTACATCTAGCTAGGGAAGATTCCGTTATATTTCTTCTAGAAGAAGAGGATAGTGGGTCAAAATTTGACAACCATTGAAGCAAGGATCGCTCGGTATGATGATGTTCATTTCTTTCATTTCTTGGTCACCCGTAACAGAGAGTCGATTTTGTGTACAGACGACGACAGCATTGATTATTATGAGTGTTCGTTCCTGACCGCGATTTGTTCATCATCACTAACGCTGTGCGAGGGACTGAAATTTTGGAGAGAACCATATTACCCTAATCGCTTTGCCCGTCAGTTCAGCTATGATGAAGGGGTGCCCGAGACATTAGAGTCGGTGACCCGTGAGCAACGAGCGTATGGTGTCGAGCCCATTCATTGGAAGTGGATGTGGCGACAACTCTTATTAACCGGGACCAGTTGTTCTTTTGTTATCCTGGGGATGAAGTACTGCATTGGGACTACTTTCGGATGGATGAGGTGGTGGGCCCACCAATATACACTGGTTCGAAATAATTTCCCTGTTAGTGAGCCCATTTTTGTTACACCTTTGGTTGTTACCCCTATTCCAGCTGATGGGCTTGGATATGTATCGAAGCATCTTTATCAGCCTACCGCATCGGGTACGAAGAGCCTTACAACTTCTCTGAGTGTGGTGATCGACCATGAGAAGCCTAAGCATACTTTGGAAGGTTGGATTGCTCATGGAGAGAGAAATGTAACGTTGGAGGAACTAGAGTTCCCACCCCCGGGCCTTTGGATGAAGTGCTTGAAGAAGGTGATATTCCAGGAGAGAGTGATGGAAATGGCAACAGTGACGGTGATGTTGATGGTGATGACGAAGATGATGATGTTGCTGGTGATGGTGGCGGCGATGGAGGAAATGACGGTGATGATGGTGGTGATGGAGATGATGGTTGTGATAGAGATGGTGGTGGTGATGATGGAGGTGATGAAGATGATGGTGGTGATGGAGATGATGGTGGTGATGATGAAGGTGATGGGGATGATGGTGGCTTAGTAGGGATCGTGTCGACAAGTGGTCAAAGGAGCCAAGGGGATTTGCCCAGATGTTCTATTCCTGGGGATAGTGACGATGAGGTGTTGCCCGAGCGAACCGGCTCCCGAGTGAAAACTGCCCCTAGCCTTCCTGTCACTTATGGGGGCAAGAAGATCAAGGAGATGCGGAAGTTATACAAAACCGAGTGATTACAGAAACAACTCTCTAAGGATACGGGTGATGCTCCGGCTGACAATGCAGGCAAGGTCAGGGAAGAGGGTGAATTAAGCTCTCAAGCCAATCTAAGTGGAGACCGTCACTCCAGTGGGAATAACGATGATAAACCGATATATGAGAGATCCGTCCATAAAGAAAACACAGGAGCCATCTTTATGGATCTGGATGATGACGCACCTGCAAAATCTGTTCTTCCTCCTAATCTTCCCACGCAGAGGCTGAAGTCAATCAGAGCTATGTTCCTGAAATGGTTGTACTACTGCAGCGGAGGAAGGGGTCGTAGTTTCTAATACTGAACCAAGTGTACCTGAGCCTGCTGTGGAAGTGCCTCCTGCTGTTGGACCATTATTGACTAAACTTGTCACTGAAACCCTTCTCACTGTCGAGTCATCATCAGCTGAACCCGCCATAGACATCCCTCCTACTCTTGAGCCACCATCAACTGAACCTATTGTGAATGCCCCTCCTACTGTTGAGCCATCGTCAACCGCCAGTATCCCTAAGGTTATCATATTGTCTTCTCCAGAATTGCCTAAGCCATCGGCAGAGAGAATGGCTGAGCATGCCCCAGTGTTGTCCGTGCCTACTGCCTCAACTAGCGCTCCCGTCGTTGGCGTTCCTCAAGTCACTGGTATATTAATTGTCTTTATCATTTTGGCTAGTTTTCTTTTTCATTGCGGTTTCTCTGTATTGATGTTTGTCATTTATTTATACCAGCAACCATTCATGCCCATGTTCCTGCTCCTATCGTTTTACCTGAAGCACTCATTTCTTCCCTTCATGGTTTAATGAAGATAAAGGAAAATCTTTTGAAGAATCTTCTGACGAATATCGCCGATTCTCTAAAGAATGGGGATGAATGGTCTATTTTGGATGAAGGGTTGCAAGCGCTCGAACATAACACTATCTGGCTCGAGATTGATGTCTCCTTGATTGTCAGTCACGTAGTCTAGTTTAAGGAAGGAATGACCCGAGTTAATGGTGTGAAGCATCTTAGGACTGATCCTTCTGTTGAGAAAAAGCGTGGTCAGTTGCAGTCCCTTCTTCTGAAATTAGAAGTACACAGGGCAGACGTGGCTGCAGTAAGGAAAAATTGGCAGGTTGCCAACATCGGATGTTAAGGGGCTACGGAATGTCTTGAGGAGATTGATAGTGAAATAACACGGCTGCAAGCTGAGCGTTTGGTTGTTCACCTAAACTTCTCCAAATTTAGCAATCAGAGAGCTTGTTTGCAGTCGTCTATTGATCAACATGAGGCGAAGTGTAATGCCGTAGAGGCTCAGATTACAGAACTGCAGCAATTTCTTCAAAATGTTCCTGATCCTACTCAAGTCTTGTTTGAAGCAAGGTGGCATAGAAGGAGATTCAAAGTTCTACAATCGATCTGTTAGAACAATGTTTGAAAAAATTAAATGGTTGAAATGTAAACAATTTCATTTTATGATTTGAAACATGTTGTAATGGATATTGTAACAACACGTATACTATTGTAGTTTTGTGATTTTATTATGTCTTTAATCTACTTGGCATTTCTTTATTTGAGTTTGGATGCGAAATAAATTAGGCCATTTTGAAAGGAACGCACCCCCCCCCCCCCCCCTGTTAGGACTCAAACCTACGCTTATGTGAAATGGATGTGACTGAGTCTTGATTTGAGGCTTATCCCAATTCTCGATAGTCTTGAAAAGGTAGGTGCCATACTTGACAAGTCCTTAGTCTTAACGACTTTTCTGATACCTGTGTAAACACAAAATAGACGATTAGTATTTTGGTTTGTGGACATTAATTGTTGTGTGGTATCATTTCTTTTGGTATTTGTTTATTACACTTTCCCTCTAATGGGGTGTTTACAAATCACAACAATAAGCTAATGTCAAGTATAATATCTTTTCAAAAATCGGCCATTCACTGGCGAACTGATGCCCTGCCCCTTGCAATCAATTACTTGATAGGCTCCGTTGGAATAAACTTCATCAATGATACACACTGGATCCCATTTTGGGTCGAATTTGCTTTTAGGGCCTTGAGCCAGTGCCGGGCATTTCATCATCAGTACCAAATCACCCCTTTTGAGTGACCTGCCCCGAACTCATTTATCGTATGAGGCTGAAATCTGCTTCTGATACATTTCGAGCCTTTGCTAAGTGGCGTGCCTCTTTTCATCTAGATCATCAAGCTCGGCCATTCTGGTCTTGACGTTTTGCTCAGATGTCTGAGAGTGCCAGAGTGCGACCCGTAGCGACTCAACCTGTATCTTCATCAAGACTACCGCCACTGTGTCGTATACCAGTGAGTAAGGTGTGGCTTTAGTGGCAGTATGGTATGTGGTCCGATACGCCCATAATGCTTCGGGCAGACGCTTGTCCCAATCTCTCTTATTTTTCGCTACCGTTTTCTTCAAAATTTTCATGATAGTCTTGTTAAAGGCTTTGGCCAGTCCATTCGCAGGGGGATGGTAACGTGTTGAATAATAATGCTTGATCTTGAACTTCATGCATAATTTGTCGATGGTGGCATTCTTGAAGGGTGTTCCGTTATCGGTGGTGATCTTCTCGGGGATACCATGTCGGTATAATATAGTATGACAGATGAAACCTTCGACATGTTTGGCCTTCACATTCCTAAGTGTCGCTGCCTCGGGCCACTTGAAAAAGTAATCTGTTGCGGCCAAGATGTACTGATGCCCTTGAGAAAGGGTGGGCTGATCGATCGGATCACGTCCATGCCCAAGCTGTGAAAGGCCAGGACATCACTGATTGGTGCAACTATTCTGGTGGCGAGTGTATGATATCTGTGTGGATCTGACATTGATGGCATTCCTTGACATGCTCTATCGCATCTGTTGTCATTGCAGGACAATAATATCCCATGTGTCGAACACGGTGATGTAAGTTCTTGCCTCTTTAGTGAGCACCGCACTCTCCCCCATGAGTCTCCTTCAATGTGGCATACGCTTCATCTTAGTCTAAGCAACGCAGCAACACTCCCTCGTACGAGCATTTGTAAAGAATGTCGTTCTGCATTATAAATGAACCAACGCGTCTTCTGACTTGCGTGTGCATCTTGGGGTCTTTTGGTAAAAATCAGTATTTCAAATAGTCAACGAATGACCTTTTCTAGTCATTTTCCTCTGTAATCTCAAAGCAGCGGATGGGGTTCGCACTTGATTCACCACTGCACAATATAGCTGTCGGTAGGATTCTTCTTTCTTCAATTGTTACTTGGAGTGGGCTTCCCCCGGGATTATCCAAAGCAGCGGCCGGACTGGCAAGTGCGTTGGCTTGTATATTCTCTTACGTCGGTATTTGTGAAATGTTACTGTTCTGAAATTGATCGAACAATGATTGAGCTTGATGACAGAAAGGCAATAATTTAGGTTTGTGGACCTCATATTTAGTTGTCAACTGTCTGATGACTAGCCTGGAGTCACCATAGATCTGTCTCGCCTTGATTCACATTTTTAGGACTAGTTGTAGTCCGATGATGAGAGCTTGATATTCTGCTTCGTTATTGGTGCAATCTGGCATGATCGTAAATGAGAAAGGCAGCAAATCTCCCTGCGGACTGATGAATATAACTCTTGCTCCTGCCTCTGTTGATCTGGAGGCTCCATCGAAGTACATTTTCCAGAGTCATGGTTCTCTGATCATCATAACCTGGTCATTTGGAAGATCGCATTCCATTTCTTCACTGCTTGGGATTGGTTGCGTAACGAGGAAATCTACGATCGCTTGTCCTTTAATAGCTCGGGCTAGGACATATGTGATGTCGAATTCTAAGAGGAGAAGGGTCCACTTAGCTAGTCGTCTAGACAGCATAGGCCAGTTCATAATAAATTTGATCGGATCTACCTTGGATATCAACGTTATTTGGTGTGAGAGGCAATAGTGCCTAAGTTTCTTCACAATGAAAATGAGGGCGAGACATATCTTCTCGATTGTTGAGTCATTGAATTCGGCTCCCACCAGTGTGCGACTCAAATAATATAACGCGTTCCCTTTCTCTTCTTCATTCTTTTGTGCCAGGAGTGCCCTTAGTGAATTATCACTTACTGCGATGTATAAAATCAACGACTTTCCTTTGATTTAGGCAGCAAGGACTGGAGAATTCCAGAGCATTTCTTTCAACAAATCAAAAGCCTTCTGACAGGCCTCATCCCATTCAAACTTAACATCTTTCTTGTTAAGGCAGGAGAATGGCTGACAACGACCAGTTAGGTTCGAAATGAATCTTTCAGGTATGACACGCGGCCTTGAAAACTCTTCAACTATTTCAGATTCTTCGGTGGTGGCATTTCTCTGATGGCTTTGATCTTTGCAGGGTTGATCTTTATGCCCCTGTGCCTGACAACGAAGCCCAAAAATTTGCCAGACGCGACCCCAAATGCGCACTTCAATGGATTCATACGGAGACTCTTCTTGTACAATCACTGGAATACTTACCTCAAATATTCCCTATGTTGTTCATGATCAGTTGACCTCACAACCAAATTATCTACATAACATTCAACATGCTTGTGCATCATGTCTTGGAATATAAGGTGCATCGTGCGCTGATACGTTGCCCCTACATTCTTCAACCCGAAGGGCATTACGCAGTAACAATAGATGCCGAGATTCGTACGGAAGGCTATAGCTTCTTCATCTTCTAGAGCCATGCGGATTTGATTGTACCCCGAATGCCCATCCATAAAAGACATTATCGCATATCCTGTAGTACTATCAATCAACAATTCTGGGATGGGAAGAGGAAAATCGTCTTTTGGACATGCTTCATTAAGATTTCGGAAGTCAATATAGACCCGGATCTGTCCACTTTTCTTCTTGATTGACACGATGTTTGAAATCCACCAGGGATACTTCACCTCTCGAATGAACTCGACCTAGATCAGCTTCTTGATTTCTTCTTCAATTTTAGGTACGATGTTAGGGTGAAACCGTCGTTGAGGTTGCTTCACTGGCTTCTTCTCCTTCATGATGCTCAGCTTGTGCATGGCGATTGTCGGACTGAGCCCTGTGTTCGCTTCCCCAAGTTTAGGGTTGCGATGTAGTAATAATCTCAGTAAGACCGAGGTTGATCCACAGGGACTTGTGTAGGAATTCACAAAACACTTGCAATGGTTTCTACTTAAGAGTTAACTAAACACAATTTAGAAATTTGGTGTAGATAGATATTTTGAATTAAATTGAATGTAATCAATAATAAAAAGTACTAGGGGTTTAAGGATCCACTTGTAGCAATCCTTGATGCTTAATTCACTGTGGTTTCTCACTTTTTCAACTAGAATCGAAATTAAGTTCTATCTAGCCGGATGATAGAGCAGTTAAAATAAACAATCTGCCATATGTGTGATACATGATTCTCTCAATTCAAGTTAGGATTTGAGCACACTCAATTGCATAGATCAATCCTAGTTCCAATAGGTTAAGATCATAATCATAATCATCATTACCTTCTGTCACAAAGTATAACTAGATCATAATTTGAACTCAGTTCAAATCATATAAACAACCACACATAGACAGAAATTCCAAAAAGAGTAAAACTTTTGGTATGAAGTTCCCACATGAGGATCATAGATTTAGAGCGTATTGAATCCAATTCCTCGGATCATACAGGTCTAGAATAATTCAAAACAATTAAGAACTCAAGTAATTTTTCTAAACATCCATGAGTCATCATAAGATTAAGAAAAACTACTTAGAACTTTATTCAAACTTCAACCATTGTTCTTCACTAATAATCCAAATCGAAACTAAATCAAACGAATTGAAACATCTTAGATTCATTACAAGCTCCACCTCTTAGCCCTTAGCTAAGAGGTTTAGCCATTCATGATCCAAGGAAACATAAAAACAACTAAGAAAAACATAAAACTAAAAGAACAAACTAGGAGTTATAAAACTCCGGATCTGACTTTCACTGTCTCCCACCGTGCTAAATCTCTTCTAGGATGCCTTAAGAGCGAGCTAGGGAAGTCCTTTTATAGCTTTGAAGCCCTAGGTGCGAAGAAACTTCAAGAAATCCCACAAGATTAGCGTTTTGCGCAGAGATTTTCGGAGCTTCGGAGGTCCCTGAGTGTTGTCTGGCCGATCGGACCCCCTGTTTGGCCGGTCAGACAAAATGCCTGCAATTGCAATTTTCACTGGAGTGTTCTTTACACAGTCCGACCCATCAGCCGACCGGTCGTCCGGCCGGCCGGTGGACATGCTTCAATCTGCTGAAAATCTCTGGATATTACAGTGCATAGGCCGACCCTTCAGCCGGCCGATCGGCCTACTGGTCGGTCAGGGGGTCGGCCTTCATAAACTTTGTCCAAAGATTTTCTGGTTTCTGGAGGGTTTGGCCGACCGATCGGTGGCTATGGCCGGCCGGCCGGTGGTCACGAAATTGGCTGAACTTCTCAGCTTCTCCTCCTTCATCTTCAATGCACTTTTGCTCCACCTTTGGTCCTTTATTCCTTTGATCTTCAAGGTGTGTAAATAGCATATCTTAACCCTTATTTAATGACTTCTCTCTTTCACTCCTATAATCACAAAACCATGCATTAGTTGGGTCTTTAATCACTTATTTCAAGCATAGTTAGTAATGAAATGGGGTTAGAATATGCCCATTTAAGAGCTCAACACACCCCCCAATCAGCATTTTGCTAGTCCCGAGCAAAACATGCGTGAAACAAATTTCATTCTTCAAAACCCAACTCTCCTTTAGAAACCATGTTTCCATATATTCAATGATATGCAAGTGTAAAGAATTTGGAAATGCCCAATGATAGAAGTTGAAACCTTGAATTTTCCAAAATATACTAAGTACTCATATGAAACCCCCGCTGATTGATTGATAAATAGAAGAATCCAAACAATTTAACCTAGTGTGCTTAGTGAATGCTCATCTTATGGATTTTCAGGGTTACCTTCTTCATAAATTAACTAAGGTATGGATTCAATGGTGTATAGATCAACAACAAGCCTATGACAGGAATTTGCCTTATTGTCCTTCCGACAGCTTTCACACTACAGTCTCATTTCCGGCTTTGGTTACGGGTAGACCATCTCCCGGCTGGTAATAAGTAGCCCTTTTCGGAATTTTCCACCATATTCTCCATCATTCCCATATTTTCATCATTCCTTTTTGTTTTCTTTTTCATTAGATAGGATTTTTAGAAATCCATATCTTTCGTTATTTTCCCATGGACAAGGATGGACAAAGTACCCCGGCTTGGTATCTCAACACCTCAAATTCAAACTTAACCAATTCACAATTCTACATAATCCTCTCAAAGCATGAGAATTGTGTAATGTGAACTAGGTGTAAAAGTGTTTAGAAATTCTATCAATCATAAAAATAGGGGGTTTCGCATATAAAACTAGTATCTTAGAGATTGTTCAAGATATTCAACTTCACTCACTTTGCCTCTCCTTTTTCTTATACTCACACCATCCCAAATGTATAGAAACAAAGTTTTGCAATGGAGTTTTGAATTTGTAGAAAAATTGAAAAAAGTTTTACATAATTGCTCGAGATGTTACAAAACATTGGATTCATCCTAGTGATCCCACACCCCCCAACCAATTCTTGCATTGTCCTCAATGTAAAAGATATGCAATGAACAAAACATGAGAGCAATATAAAATAAAGGGGAAGAATGATGAGAGTACCTGAGAGAACAAAAACTGGAATTCTACCTCTTTCTATCAAACCTAAGAAAAACAAACTAAAAGCAACAAAATCCTAATCCTAACTACTCTATACCTCCATCAGACTAGGAGATCAATCATCCTGATACACAGGATCAGTTAGAGGTATGGACATACCTTCTAAAGGAAAATTATCAAAGAACGGTTTTAATCATTGATCATTTGCTTTAAAGATATTTACGTTCCTTAGATTTAACAACTCGACAGTCCCATATGGATAAACAATTTTTACAATGTAGGGACCAGTCCATCGAGATCTCAATTTCTCGAAAATAAATGTAGTCGAGAATTATACATAAGGACCTTTTGATTAATCGTGAAGGTCTTACGAAGAATGTTCTTATCATGGAACACTTTCGTCTTGTCCTTGTAAATTCTCGCATTTTCATATGCCTCGTTCCGGAGTTCCGCAAGTTTATTCAATTGATGTTTGTGCAACGAGCTTGCTTTGTCGGAATCAAAATTCATCTTCTTGATCACCCAATATGCCCTATGTTCCAACTCCACGGGCAAGTGACAAGCTTTCCCATAGACAAGTCTATAGGGAGACATACTAATGGGGGTCTTGAAAGCAGTACGGTAAGCCCAGGGTGCATCAGTTAGTTGAAGCGACCAATCCTTGCGATCGGGGTTCACTGTTTTCTCCAAAATATGTTTAATCTCCCTGTTGGATATCTCAGCTTGACCACTTGTTTGTGGGTGATAAGGAGTACTCACTTTGTGATTTACGCCATATTTCTTTATTAAAGCTTCAAACGGGCAGTTACAAAAATGAGATCCTCCATCGCTTATAATGACTCGAGGTGTTCCAAACTGGAAAAGGATATTTTCTTTTAAGAAATGAATGACTGTTTTATGGTCATTGGTTCAGCATGGAATCACTTCGACCCATTTTAAAACATAATCGACGGCTAGCAATATATATATAAATTTCCTGAAAGAAGATGGGAATGGACCCATGAAATCGATGCCCCAACAATAAAAAATTTCGATTGGTAAATGGGATTGAGTGGCATCATATTTCTACGAGATATTCCTCCCAATTTCTGACAACGCTCACACGTTTTACAAAACTCATGGGTATCTTTGAACATGGTGGGCCAATAAAACCCACATTGTAGAATCTTGGCTGTGGTCTTCTTAGTGAAAAAATGATCACTACACGCTTGAGAATGACAAAAGGAGATGATACTGTGTTGTTCATCATCCGGCACACATCTCCTTATGATTTGATCGTGACAATACTTGAATACGTATGGGTTGTCTCACCTCGTTGAAGAACTTATCCTTATCTTGCTTTTTCCATTGTGTCTGAATTGTACCTGTTGCAAGATAGTTAGCAATGTCCGCATACCATGGTAATTGGGAGGCTTTAAAAAGTTGTTCATCAAGGAACATGTCATTGATCGCGGTCGTCTCAGGAAAATTGGTGAGGACATGTCTAGAGAGATGGTCGGCCACGACATTTTCTACTCCTTTCTTATCACGTATTTCTATGTCAAATTCTTGGAGTAGGAGGATCCATCTTAACAAGCGTGACTTAGCATCCTTCTTAGAGAGAAGGTATTTAAGCGCAGCATGGTTAGTGAATATGATGATCTTGGATCCGATCAAGTAGGACCTAAACTTGTCTAAAGCAAAAACTACGGCTAAAAGTTCTTTTCTGTAGTAGTGTAGTTTTCTTGAGCCGAGTTTAAAGTTCTACTTGCATAGTAGATTACACATGACTTTTTCTCCCTTCTCTGGCCTAACACAGCCCTAATAGCGTAGTCGCTCGCGTCGCACATAATTTCAAAAGGAAGGCTCCAATTAGGTGGTTGCATTATGGGAGCACATGTCAACATACCTTTTAGTTTGTTAAAGGCATTTTGACAATCTTCAGTCCACTCGAATGAGTTTTCCTTTTGAAGTAGGTTACATAAAGGACGAGAGAGTGAACTAAAGTCCTTTATGAACCGTCTATAAAATCCGGCTTGTCTCAAAAAGGACCGCAAATCTCGTACGCTCTTAAGTGGTGTAAAGTTAGAGATAAGATCGATTTTAGCTTTGTCCACCTCAATTCCATTTTGTGAGATGATGTGACCAAGTACTATTCCCTTTTGAACCATGAAGTGACATTTCTCCCAATTTAACACGAGGTTCTTTTCTTCACATCTTTTCAACACAGTTTTTAAGTGCATAAGGCACTCATCAAAGTTACAACCAAATACAAAGAAATCGTCCATGAAGACTTTGAGAATCATTCCCACCATATCAGAAAAAATACTCACATACAACGCTGAAAAGTGGCAGGGGCATTGTATAGCCCAAACGGCATCCTTCGATAGGTGAAAGTGCCAAATGGGCATGTGAATGTTGTCTTCTCTTGGTCCTCTAGGGCGATCTCTATTTGGTTATACCCTGAATATCCATTAAGGAAGCAAAAATGGGAATGACCCGCCAACCTTTCTAAAATTTGGTCAACAAATGGTTGGGGGAAGTGGTCTTTCCTCGTGACTATGTTTAGCTTCCTATAGTCAATGCACATTCTCCAATCGGTAGTGACTCTGGTTGGCACGAGTTCATTATTGGCATTGGCTACAATGGTTATTCCGGATTTCTTAGGTACCACTTGAGTTGGACTCACCCATTGACTATCAAATATTGGGTAAATGATACCTACATCCAATAGTTTCAATACCTCGGCCTTAACCACCTCCTTCATGTTTGGATTGAGGTGTCTTTGTGGTTGCCTAGATGTTTTCGCATTCTCCTCAAGGTGTATGCGATGAGTACAAATTAGTGGGTCTATGCCTTTGAGATCCGCAATTGACCATTCAGTGGCGCTCTTATGCTCTATTAGAGTGGCTATTAGCCTACTCTCTTATTTCTCATCCAAGTGGGAAGAAATCACCACCGGATATGTCTCATCTCGACCTAAGTATACATATTTCAAATCACTTGGTAATGGTTTTAGGTCGAGCTTTGGTGCCTTGATATTGGATGGAAGAGGCTTGTTCTCACTTAAGTGTAAAGGTTCAAATAGTGCCTTCCATCTTTTATTCTCAAGTTCCGGCATAACATCCAAAATGGCATCCATCTCTCGTGTTGTGTCATCGTTCATCTCATGAGAGTGGGCCAAACATGCCTCCAAAGGGTCGGAATATAATGTCAACGGGAATGTCTCCTCTACGAATGATTCAATTAAGTTTATCTCCTGGATCTCGTCATCAACTTCCCATAGTTGTTTGCATAAATCAAATATATTTAGCTCGAGTGTCATATTTCCAAATGACATTTGTACAAGCCCGTTTCTACAATTGATAATCGCATTTGAAGTAGCTAGAAAAGGGAGGCCAAGTATGACGGGAATTTGAGCACCGGTACCTATCACGGGATGTGTATCCAAGACAATAAAGTCTACTGGGTAGTAGAATTTATCAACTTGGACTAAGACATCCTCAATCACTCTTCTCGGTATACGAATAGATCTATCAGCAAGTTGGAGTGTGGTTTTGGTGGGTTTCAATTCACCTAACCCAAGTTGTTCATAAACCGAGTATGGAATGAGGTTAACACTTGCCCTTAAATCAAGTAAGGCTTGTTTAATCCAGTAGTCTCCTATGATGCATGAGATGGTTGGACTACCCGAATCCTTGTATTTTTGGGGTACCTCTTGTCTGATAATAGCACTCAAATTCTCAGTCAAAAGTACTTTGTTGTGAACATTGTGTTTCCTTTTGACTGTACACAATTCCTTTAGAAATTTGACATAGGATGGTATTTGTTTTATGGCATCTAACAACGGGTTATTGATCTTCACTTGCTTAAAAACCTCTAAAATTTTCAGGTTTTTGTCTAAAGGTTTGGGTGAAATCAACCTTTGGGGAAACGGGGCAACCGGCTTGTGTTGCCTTTCCAGTTCTTTCTCATGTGGAGTGTTGTGCGGGCTATTGTCCTCTTTGGAAATTTTCGGATCATTAGGCTTTGGGGCCTTCACCGGATTAGATTTATCGATTATTTTTCCACTTCTCAAAGTGGTGATAGCTTGAACATGCTCCGTATGTTGGGAGGATGAGCTTGCGTCTTGTATCTCAAATTGGGTTTTTAGGTTAGGAAGAGGTTGGGCAGGAAGTGTGCCTTTCTCCCTAACACTGAGATGAGATTCAACTCTAGCCATTGAGCTGTTCAAGTCATTAATGGCTTGAGATGAATTTTGATTGAATTTCAGTTGCTCTTGCATGAACCCATCAATTTTCAGAGAATTAGTCTTTTTATATTCAGCTTGAACCGATACGAATGCACCCAACATCTCCTCTAGCGTAGCTTTTGGTGTAATAACTAGGGATGGATCTAGTAAAGGTTGAACTTGAGGGGTATTGTTTGCATTTGCAATGGGTCCATTCCTCTAACTGAAGTTGGGATGGTTCTTCCAACTAGAATTATACGTGTTTGAGTTTGGAGCACTAAATGGCCGTTGATAACTGTTTATGGCATTTGATTGTTATTGTAAAATATATTGGAATGCTGAAATTGTGAGACAATCTTATTTTGCATGTTGATTTTCGGCACAAATTCCACAAACAGTTTCAAAATCTTTTGAGTTGATCGTCTCTCCTTTCTTCAATTCCATGGCCTTGACCTTTCTTGTGAGTCTAGCCACACGTGCACTTATATTATCTTCTTCTGAGAGGACATAAATTCCTCCTTTTTCCTTTTGTTGGCTTGTTTTGGAATTTGTTGGTCTAGATGTATCCTAAGACTATGCATTCTTAAACAATTCATCAAAATAGTCCCATGCTTCCTCGGCTTCCTTATTCATGAATTCTCCATTGCACATCATCTCTATGAATTAACGCATGGGTGAAGTCAGTCCTTCATAGAAAAAGTTTATTACCCGCCAAATTTCGTAGTCATGATGTGGGCATGCATTTAACAAGTCCTTGAACCTCTCCCAACATTGGAAGAAGGTCTCATCCTCCTTTTGGGCAAAATTCATGATAAGGCATCTCAACATGATCGTTTTGTGAGTAGGGAAGAACTTTTTAATGAACTCCCTAGTCATCTCAGTCCATGTGCCAATTGATCTTGGCCTTAATGCATGAAGCCAACCTTTAGCTTTCTCTTTAAGGGTAAAAGAAAATAATTTGAGTCTCATCACATCGTCGGTTACATTTGCAAAGTGTATTGTGGCTATCACCTCATCAAATTTCTTAAGATGTTGATAGGCACTTTCACTGTCTAGTCCATGAAATTTGGGGAGGAGTTGGATTACTCCCGATTTCAAATCTATGTTCCCTGCATTTTGTGGAAAAATTATGCATGAGGGAGTGCTTGCTCTTGCTGGTTGCAAGTAATCACCTAATGTTCTGGGTAGGGGAACATTCTCAACCACATTTTCTCCCGTTTCGGTTTGGTTTTGGCCCAGATTTTGATTGGCCATAGGGTTGGGTTGATTGGTAGCCATACTTTCAGACAAAATTGGAGAATCTAAACGTCTCTTAGCACGTGGCTCCCTATCAATTCCTTCAAATATTCCCCCTTCACTGATGAGTTGGTTATTAGAATCCCGAACCCAATGTGGCATGCAAATCTCAGAAAAATAAAAGAAAAAGGGTTAGAAAAACCTGATTTGAAGTGACTACTTCGACTCGTAGAATTCCTGGAAAAACAAAACAAAGCAAACAAACTAAGTTAGTAAAAGAGTACTAAAAATCTCAAATAAAGACTATTTTCAGAAATTTTGTGAAAAACCATCGAAGTCCCCGGTAATGGCGCCAAAAACTTGTTTGCTTCCCCAAGTGTAGGGTTGCGATATAGTAATAATCTCGGTAAGAACGAGGTCGATCCACAGGGACTTGTGTAGGAATTCATAAAACACTTGCAATGGTTTCTACTTAAGAGTTAACTAAACAAAATTTAGGAATTTGGTGTAGATGGATATTTTGAATTAAATTGAATGTAATCAATAATAAAAAGCACTAGGGGTTCAAGGATCCACTAGTAGCAATCCTTGATGCTTAATTCGCTGTGGTTTCTCACTTTCTCAACTAGAATTGAAATTAAGTTCTATCTAGCCGGATGATAGAGCAGTTAAAACAAACAAATTGCCATATGTGTGATACATGATTCTCTCAATTTAAGTCAGGATTTAAGCACACTCAATTGCATAGATCAATCCTAGTTTCAATAGGTTAAGATCACAATCATAATCATCATTACCTTCTGTCACAAAGTATAACTAGATCATAATTTAAACTCAGTTCAAATCATATAAACAACCACACATAGACAAAAATTCCAAAAAGAGTAGAACTTTTGGTATGAAGTTCCCACATGAGGATCATGGATTTAGAGCATATTGAATCCAATTCCTCGGATCATATAGGTCTAGAATAATTCAAAACAATTAAGAACTCAAGCAATTCTTCTAAACATCCATGAGCCATCATAAGATTAAGAAAAACTACTTAGAACTTTATTCAAACTTCAACCATTGTTCTTAACTAATAATCCAAATCGAAACCAAATCAAACGAATCGAAACATCTTAGATTCACTACAAGCTTCACCTCTTAGCCCTAGCTAAGAGGTTTAGCCGTTCATAATCCAAGGAAACATGAAAACAACTAAGAAAAACATAAAACTAAAAGAACAAACTAGGAGGAGTTATAGAACTCCGGATCTGACTTCTGCCGTCTCCCACCGTGCTAAATCTCTTATAGGATGCCTTAGGAGCGAGCTATGGAAGTCCTTTTATAGCTTTGAAGCCCTAGGAGTGAAGAAACTTCGAGAAATCCTTGCGCAGAGATTTTAGGAGCTCCGGATGTCCCTAAGTGTTGTCTGGCCGGTCGGACCCCTTGTCCGATCGGTCAGACAAAGTGCCTGCAATTGCAATTTTCACTAGAGTGTTCTTTACACAGTTCGACCCATCAGCCGACCGGTCGTCCGGCCGGCCAGGTGGACATGCTTCAATCTGCTGAAAATCTTTGGATATTATAGTGCATAGGCCGACCCTTCAGCCGGTCGGTCAGTCTATCAGCCGGTTGGTCAGGGGATCAGTCTTCATAAACTTTGTCCAGAGATTTTCTGGTTTCTAGATGGTTTGGCCGGCCGGTGGTCACGAAATTGGCTGAACTTCTCAGCTTCTCCTGCTTCATCTTCAATGCACTTTTGCTCCACCTTTGGTGCTTTATTCCTTTGATCTTCAAGGTGTGTAAATAGCATATCTTAACCCTCATTTGATGACTTCTCTCTTTCACTCTTACAATCACAAAACCATGCATTAGTTGGGTCTTTAATCACTTATTTCAAGCATAGTTAGTAATGAAATGGGGTTAGAATATGCCCATTTAAGAGCTTAACACCCTGACATTTCTGACTATGTCTATGCAAAAACATCTTTATTCTCCCTCAACAGTTGTATGTATTTCTCTCTTTCATCTTCTAGAACGTTTCTGCTCAGGTATGTGTTCCTGGGTTCTTCAATGGTGCCTAAATTTTCTTCTTCAAGTTCATCAATTGTTGATTGTCCACCATCTTCCAGTTGCACAGGTGCGACACTTTGTTGGATAATATTAGTAGGATCTTGTAGCTACATTTCTTCTACAGGCCCGATAATTACCATATTCACGCTTGCCTTGGCTCCTAGACCTTCTCCGTTTCTGTATACTTGCTTGTATTCTTCAAATGGAGCTAGTAACCTTTTCTTTGTGATTGAATCTTGGCTGGAGAATCCCATGTTTCTCATAATCTTTCGGTTGGCTCTGCTATATATCTTTTCCTCTATTGGCTGAAGTCAGGCAGATTCTCTCCCCTCTTCTTCTTCTTCTGATGATGCTGGCTGATTTGGCCCTGAGTGAAACTTGATATCTTTTTTAGTGATATCCCTTGATGGCATGAGGAATTGACTGGGAGCTTTCAGGAATGGCTTGATTCTTTCTATTTTGGGTACCGGCATGTTGAAACTGGATTTGAGCACACTCATGTATTGATTTGTGATCAGTTTTAACAAAGACTGCCCTGGTTGATGTAAATGCTTCTGTATCACATAAAAAAATTTCGTGATCGACTGAGGTTGGTCTTCCAAATGATACTAGGATCTCCCTTAAGTGATGGGCTGAGGTTTACTTTTCTGCTTAAACTTTTCAACCCGAGGTTTTGCCCCTTGCCTTTTCTTCATTACATCGGGCTTCTTGCCAGTTTTACTGCTGTCGGTCAAATCGTAATATCTTGCATCGACAAAAAATGACTCAGCTATCATGTATGGCTTCGGGTCTACTGCTACCCTATATTGAATCCCATCCCTGTTGTATTTGAAGCACTGATGATATGTCGAAGGGATCACGCGATTTTGATAGAGCCAAGGCCTCCTTAAGAGGAGATTGTATGTTATCACTGCATCGATTATCTGACATGTTACTTTCATCATCAGTCCTTCGATTTCCAACAGCACTATAATTGCCCCAAGGGTACGCTGGCTATCTTGATTGAACCCTTGAATTATCATGAGACTTGGTCGTAGAGCCAATTGCCGTAGCCCAACTTCTGTAGTGTTTTCAAAGGCATAATTTTTATGGCAGATCCATCATCCAACATACACCTTTTGACCTCTGTGTCCCTGATTGTTCCTGTAACCATCAATGGACGGTTGTGGTCTGTTAATTCGATCGAATGGTCTTCTTCTGAGAAAGTGATTGCCGAGGGATGGTCGACCTGTATAACTTGTGACATTGGTATATACCCTTCCCAAAATTTATCTGTATTATTCATTTCTTCTTCTATTCCTATCATCATAACTTCCCTGACTTCACTGTCAGGTAAGGCGTTGATTAACATTTCTCTGTATACTTTCAAGAGACATAAAGCATCATAGATACTTAGGCGGGCGGGGACCTTCCACAAATGTGACACAACGTCATATGCTACTGGCATTGCTAATAGTCTTGGGCTCGGCTGACTAGTTGTGGCCTCAACAACCTTCTCCTTTAGTTTCTGCATGCGGGGTCTTTCCTGTGGCCTATCGGGGATAGCCTCTTCTCGAATTGGGTTCTCCGACTTCGGAGGGGTACAGTCAAGCATCTATCTTCCTGATTGTAAGATGACTGTGTCAACTTCTCCCTCAGTTGCTTGCGGGGTTCCTTCGGATGGTGTTTGTTTGACAAATGACACCATTCCGCAACATGCCATGTTCATCGATTGTCATCTCTGCCCCTGTATTATTCATTTTCTTCCTCTTCCTCTATTCTTCCTTCGATTAACGAGCCTTCGTCTGTTCTCAGGTCTTTTCTTGCTACTGACTAGAGTCCATGATTCCTCTGGCTCGGGGAATGAAGTTGGTCGATTGGTGTCGTTTTCTATTGGGATCGCTGAAACTACCCCAGCTGTTTCCTTCATTGTTTCGGGTGCTTTTATACTGATGAACCCTTGGTTGATCAGCCCTTGTATTCTTCCTTTCAAGGAAAAGCAATCCTCTATTTTATGGCTGACACATTGATGATATTTGCAATATTTTGGATCATTTGTTCGCCAAACTTCATGGGGACGGACAGGCTCTTGCAGACGCATCAAGCCTTCTTCGATCAGTTGCTCCATGATCGGAACTAAATCGGCCATATCAAATATGTATGGGCCATTCGCCCTTTCTCTTTCGGTTATCGATACGCGTCTGGGTATATAGGGCCTTTTACCCTTGTCTTGTACAACTGTTGTCTTTGTTTTTGGCTTATGATCGGCAGCAGGACATTTTCGGTCTTTCTGGTCTCTGCCCTTACCGACTTGATGAATTTCCACTATTCTTCCCATCTCTCTCTTCTGTCTCTCAGGTTTGAAGTTTACCCGAGAGGCTGCTTCCTCAACCAAATGCGCCTTCGTTGCTAGCTGGCAAAAAGAATTGAAAGTATTGCCTGACAATCCGTACAAGATCATCGGGTCTAGAGCCCTCAGGCACATCTTCATCTACTCACCTTCACTAGGCAGTTCCCGACATTGAGCCGCCATTAGTCCCCATCGGTTAATGAATTTCTCGACCGATTCCCCTTGTCTTTGTCTGACTATCGTCAGGTTTGTCAGTGAAATTTCTCTCTCGATAGCGAAGAACTTCAAAATGAAGCTATCCTGCATATGCTCCCATGTTCTCATAGAGCCTGTCGGTAATGACATGTACCACTGAAAGGCTTTCCTTGTCAGGGTCGATCCAAATAGCCGCATGCAATACTGTGGGACGGCGGACCAATTGCCCAGTGTAGTTAAGAAATGGGTGATGTGTTCTTCCAGCAATCCTCTACCATTGAACTTTCCAAATTCTGGACATCTGAAGTTAGCCGGGAACGGCACTTCCTCTACTTCTGGTGGGTACAGGACTCGATATTTATAGCTACCTCTCTTCTCTTTCTCTTGTTACATCAGGTGAGCTATCGTCTGTGATAACTCTTCTCACGACATGTGCGATGCAGAAAGTGGCGCACACTCTATTGGCGAGACCCTGGGTTGGACGAGTGGTTTAGGCTCAGCTGGACCTTCTGCTGCCCCTTAGGATTTTTCTGCCAACTGATGAGTAGGCGGCACAATACTTCTGGTGGCATTCTGGGCTATCAAAGTGGTCAAGGCTTCTTGAATAGCCCTCATTTAATCATTCGTCTCGCGATTAGCCTCAACCAATCTGTCATTCTGATCTTGGACTGGCGGTAGTTCTTCTGCTTCATACAATCCTTCTTCTTTTTCTACTACTTGAACCATCGTTACTTGTGCTGACTGGAGCTTCTGAGCTGAATTCTGTCTTGATTCGAGGACTGCTGTAGGCTTGGATTTCTTTACGTGGGTAGGCTTGGTCGGCTTATGTGTGACGCGGGTAGCCTTGGGCAATGGCAGGAACTGTTCGGTTATCATTGCAGGTACCGAGGGCTTGATTGATATAACCTGACTGTTGATAGGGATCTTCTACCCCTGTTTCGGCTGCCACCGTCTCTTGATCACGGAGTGGGGTTTTGTAGCATTCGCCCTTTTGTATGCAGCTATGACGACTGCTTTCCTCTACTCTTTCTTCTGTTCTTTCTTCTGTTGTCGGGTTTCAACCAACTGCCATTCTGAGTTGGAGATGGCTGGTGTGGTTGTGGTGAAATGGGGGAAGCTGAAACCCCCGCTGGCAAGGAAGATGCACAGATTCGTCATCGAGTATGCCATCTCTTCTGTCTGCGTTAATATCTTGTTAATTCTGCGGTGTCATAAAAATCATTAGAACAGTTTATAAATGTGGTCGGGAGTATGAACCCATCGATCGCAGCACATTAATTGATGGAAATAAGCAAGAAGGAGACAAATTCGTGTAACTATGGAAGTTTATGGGTTCGAAAACCTTTGATTTAGTGTCTATTGCCTTAAAGATGAAGGGAAAAATGTTCCCATTGAGAGTCACTAGTTTGGCTCCCGAGGGCGTCGAAACATTATGCCTTGCGATAATTTTTCCTCTATACACATTCATGTTTGTAAATGATTAATCTTAGAGTGTTTTTGTACTTAGAGCTAACTAGAGATTTTGGGTTCGATCCCCAGAAGAGTCGCCAGTTTATTAGAACTGAAAATGCAGCAAGGACATTTTCTGTGTATTGTTGCTCTAGGGTTCTGAGTAATGGAAACATTCATATACAATTGTAAGTGTTAACGTCAGATTTTGTCGTTGGATCCTCCAGATGTTCACCTTCTCTTCACCAGAGATTTCCCTCCGCCAAACCTGAAAGAAGGTAGACAGCAACTAAGGGTGGCTGGGGACCAGCCGTTAGCCCTCCGATGCTTAAG
Organism: Liriodendron chinense; assembly: GCA_003013855.2. Lineage (NCBI taxonomy): Eukaryota > Viridiplantae > Streptophyta > Magnoliopsida > Magnoliales > Magnoliaceae > Liriodendron > Liriodendron chinense. Next base: position 2,308,406 of record PVNU02003292.1, read on the forward strand.
TCAGGCCAAAGCAAGAAGAAGAATAGCCAAGAAAAACGGGACAGAGATTGAATATTGTGTGTGTACCTTCCTCTTAATGGAGTCATCCCTTTATATAGATCCGAAGCGATTCAATCTGTATCGAGATCCCGCTGATCTCGAGTACGATACGAGATTCTGCTAATTTCGTGGGATAAGATCCTTATCCTAAATGACGAGATCTAACTAAATTACTTACTTCGGCAACCACGTCTCTTGATAGCAATCCCTTGAGATCCGGAATCAGCGGGGAAGATAAGCCCAAAATCGCCCTATACAGGCTGTTGGTAAGCGTAATAGTAGCGCTGATTACTCATGGAAACCGTAGTTGGAGTGATAACTAGCGAAAAGGAAGGAGACGCTGACGGGACGGAAACTACCGAACTGGGTGTAGCCCTGCTTGGTGTCGCAGAGGGATTGGACAAGCTACTCGACGGGAATCGGGTGCTGGTACTGAAGGCTAAGAGATGTTGCCGCAGGAAAGCTGCTCGCATGTTGGAATGTGGTCGCGAGTCCAAGTATTCGCTCATTTAGATGTAACGTCCTTCAACGACTTGTGAGAAGGTCTGCTCGCGGATCGAGCTTTGCCGTATTTGACTATCGGTTACGAGAACTCGAGACTTGCGAATAGCTGCTCCGTATTTTTCAATCTGTGACTCCCGATCAGGTGAGCTCGAGAGTCGAGGGGGTGTCCCACACTTATCCAATCTGCGACTCTCGATCAGATGATCTCGAGAGTCGAATGGACGTCCCGTACTTATCTATTCTACGACTCCCGAGCTTACGATCTCGAGAGTCGAACCGGCACTCCGAATTTACCCGTTCTGCGACCCTTGATCAGATGATCTCGAGAGTCAAATGGGCACTTCTGCGTGAAATCTTATCTCCACCATTTTTCCTATAACAGATGCCCCCCAAGTCCTTGCCGCCAAGAATTCTTAAGGAAAGGACTTAGCTTGTTGTCATGCGCGGCTGCCTCTTGCCTTTACTGAGAAGCCGTACATGATTAGGCTGGAATTAATGAGCGCCAGCCTTTCCGCAGTCAGAAAATGAAGAGGCGCTCACCACGTGTCCAAGTATTTAATGGCCGTGCCTGCTCGAGTGCTGTGCCGAACGAGAGATCGCCACGTGCTACCATATACGGCGGAATGATTGCCTATAAATATACGGAGTCCGCCATATCTTCTGATTTTCATAGAAGTTTCAGAATTTTCCTTTGCCTTTCAATCATCTTCCTCCAGAGTTCCTTGGTGTCTTCCTCGATCTCCTTTGGTGCTCTTTCTTTCCTTTCTTACTGTGGTATTTCTTCTTTCTTTTTCTTCTTAAATACCCCATGGCTGGTGATTCTGAGGAGAGTACCGTTCCCTTAGGAGATGCCACCCCGGAATCCTCTGCTTCTAGTAACACAAGGGTTCCGGCAGGTCAGTATACAGCGGCTGGATATCCCTCCATTCTATCAGAGAACCGGCTGCTGGAGTTGCGGGAGAGATTTTCAATCCCTGACTCAGTCGCTCTCCGGTTACCCAGAGATGGAGAGACGCCAGACTCCCCTCCCCCAGGGTGTGTGGCCTTCTATGAGTATCAACTCATTCTGGGGGTTCGCCTTCCCCTCCATCCCTTCATCCGGGATGTACTTCGATACTATAAGATTGCCCCCGGGCAACTTATCGTGAATGGATGGAGGGTGGTCCTAAGCTCATTCATCCTTTGGGCTCAAGCCGGGAACGGGGAGCTTACAGCTGATGAGTTCCTCCGCATGTTCCGCTTGAAGAAGGCACCCTCCAGCGAAGGCTGGTATTATCTGTGTTATTGGCACCGGGATAACTTCGTGTTGGGAAAGCCCTCATCGAATTATCCCGGCTGGAGGAAGCGCTGGTTTTATGCATCCGGAAACTGGGAATTTGCTTCTTCGAGGGGCCCAAGAGTAAACCACTTTTTCTGTGAAGGTAGGCACAATCCCGCATTGTGCAGTTTTTCTTCAATTAGGGTTTTAGGGTTTTACTTCATTTGACCCTTGTTTGTGCTTGCAGGTATCCCGGCCTTGAGAAAACCGAATTTGAAAGGAGGGATCAACGAAAAAATCGTAAAGGTGTACAAGGTGCCTATTGGTGATAGGCACGTCGAGACTTGCTTGTCTCCCTCACGTCTTGCAGCAGCGGGCTTAATACCCAGAAGAGAAGTCGAGATGACGCAGGTCGGAGAGAAGAGAGGTCTGCTGTCCCGGCTGAAGGGCACGGGCTCCAAGAGACAGAAGAAAAATCTGTCGGTCCATCTCACCCATCCATCGAAAAGGGTAACGATCAGCCTGCTCCTCTCGCGAGCAGGGCGGGGGCTCCAGCAGGGCCCGCTATTCCTTCACTGGTGGTCGCACCCGGGCCGCCAGTGATTAATATCGTTGACAATTCCCCAGATGGGACAGGGTCCAGCTGCCCCCCAGCTGAAGAAGCTCGTGAGCAAACGGAGCCTCGAGAGATGGCTACTGCTCGTGAGTCAGCTCCTGCTCACGAGCTGATTCCTGCTATCGAGCAGGGACCTTCTCGCGAGACGATGGCCCCTCCTCGCGAGCCGTCTGGGCAGATCGTTGCCCAACCTTCCTGTAGTGGGACATATTCTGTTCCTCGCCACCTCCACCCAATATGTAAATTCTTATTTGAGAATGTCCCGCCCCAATCCTTCGGCTCTCTTCCCGAGCCAAGCCCCGAGAGCCTCTTCCTTGAGGCAGGGATAAGGATGGCTCAGGTAGAACCTCCTAGCCCAAACTTTATTATTTTGGGGTTTCTTAAGTATTTTTTCTCACCCCTCTTTTTTGTTTGTAGGGCTTGGACCTCATCTTGCGAACGAAGCGAGACATCGTCGCCGCTCGCCGCAGTAATAGATGAGGCAGATGAGAAGAGGGTCGCTTTAGAGAAGGCGGTCCAGGGACGAGATCAACTCCTCAAGTCCCGTGAGGCAGTGATCTCCAAGAGAGATGAGGAGATAAAAATCCTCATAGAGAAAGTCCAAGCGTTGACCGAAAGGTATCAAGCTTTGGACACTAAGTTCGCGAAGACCGCCGACTTGAAGGAGAGGGCGGAGAGAGAGAAGGAGATCTTTCGCCAAGACAAGATCTCATTGGAGGAGCGGCTTGCGGAGACCAGGTCGCAGCTCAAGGAAGCTAACGAGAACTTGGAGAAAGAGCGCTCTGCTCTTGCACAGCTTAAGGACGACTCGATCCATTGGGACGAGGAGAGAGTCGCCCTTGTAAAAATGCTCTCGGAGGAAGGTCCTCGGGCAATCTCCGAGTTTCGGACTTCGCAGCTATATGATGATGAACAATATGAGTCATATGATGCTGGTCGAGACTTTGCACTAAGAGTAGTGCAACGAATGATCCCATCCTTCGATATGGGGGAATTCGGTCGAGTCGCGACCATCATAGCTGCAGCAGAACAAGCTGCTGCCGAGAACGAGGTGACTGAAGTCACGCAGGTTGGAGGGGCTCCTGAAACGAGCCCTGAAGTCGAGAGCGTGGCTCCTCCTCCAAGAGATTGATTTCCTTTTATTTTCTTCTCTCTTGTACTCGCGATCATGTATCTATAATCGTTTAAACATCAATGAAAAGATATTTTTGGAAGTGTTACTGTTTTGTCGCTGTTTTCTCTTTATCTTTCATTTGTGCTTTATGTTGGTCTCATGTTGATTCATCAGAGGATGCGATCCCTTAATTCGAACACGAACTGCGCTGCTCGCATTTAGGGTGTACGACCCCATAACTTGAGACGAGCTGCGGTGCTCGCATTCTGGAAGTGCGATCCCTTTCACCAATCGCGAGCAACTAACTCATGAAAAAATGGAATTAGACTCAATCTGGGGGTCGTGTGACCGTGTCCACGTTGAGATAGACTGATCTATCGATTGAGATTTTGATTCTACCAAGGGCAGAAGGTTGGTCAAGAGATCACATATGCATCTCTTCGGGGCTATTTTTAATCCATAGAATGGAGAAGCAACCAACTGGTAATGATTTCAGTCCTACCAAGGGTAGGCAATTGGCCAAGAGGATGTGTATGCATCCTCTTCAGGGCTATTTAGGTCCATGTAAATGGAGTAGTGACCAAAAGATATCCTTCACTTTATTCATAAAATGTTGTAATAAACTACATTGAATCTAGGGGTAGTATCGTAGCAAATGCTCCACGTGCCAAGGGCGACGTACGGGCTTCCCTTGCATGTCTTCAAGATAATAAGTACCGGGTCGTACAACCCTAATAACCCGATACGGGCCTTCCCAATTTGGATCCAATGAACGAGCAGGAACTCCGAGATTTTGCCTTAGTACCAAATCTCCGGGTTGGAAGGATCTAGGCCGAACTCTAGCATTTCGATAACGAGCAATACGTTGTTGATATGCTGCCACTCGTAGTTGGGAAGCATTTCTTCGCTCTTCCAAGAGATCGAGATGAAGTCGGAGGTTTTCCTGATTACTTGCGGGGTCATACTGCTCGATCCGATACGAGGGCACTTTATTTTCCACTGGTACCACTGCGTCAACACCAAATGCTAAGGAGAAAGGAGTTTCACCTGTTGATGTACAAGCCGTGGTTCTATAGGCCCATAATACCTCCGGCAGAAGTTCTAGCTACACCCCTTTACATTCACCTAGCTTGGTCTTTAAATGATGCTTTATGATCTTATTCACTGCCTCGACCTGCCCATTCGCCTGAGGATGATATGGAGAAGTGCGGAGATTACGTATCTTCCATTTTTCACAAAATTCATCAAAGGCTGCGTTGTCGAACTGTGTTCCGTTATCGGTAATTATAGTATGAGGAAGTCCGAAACGGCATATGATATTTTTCCATATGAACTTCGTTGTTTGTTTCTCAGTAATCTTGGCTAATGGTTCTGCCTCGGCCCATTTGGTGAAATAATCAACCGCCACGATCGCGAACCTATTCTGTCCCTTTCCCATGGGTAGGGGCCCGATGATATCGATCCCCCACTGAGCAAAAGGCCAAGGGCTATCAACTGGGGTCATCCGCTCGGATGGTACATGAGGTATAGGTAGATATCGTTGACACTTGTCGCATTTTTTAGAAAATTCGATGGCGTCTGCTTTCATGGTGGGCCAATAATATCCTTGCCTCATAGCCTTATATGCTAGGGATCGCCCCCTGGGATGGTTACCACATGCCCCCTGGTGTACTTCGTCCAGAACACGAAGTGCTTCTTCTGGATGAAGACACCTTAAATAAGGCAAGGAGAAGCTTTTGCGCAACAATATTCCGTCTTGCAAAGTATACCTGGCAGCCCGAAGACGAATTTGCCTTGCAGCTTTCTTGTCCTCTGGTAGGTGTCCATCTCTGAGATAAAGGATGATCGGATCCATCCAGCATGGAGATGATTGTACCGATATTATGTGCTCGAGGGTCGCATGGTCGATACTTAGATTCTGACGATGCTCGACGGGGATTGAATGTGATAACTCAGATTCTGGTGCAGAAGCGAGCTTTGCCAAGGAATCAGCAAGTTGGTTCTTCGCGCGAGGAATATGACGTATTTCATAAGTCTTCAGTTTGGCGAGCATGATGAGGACGCGAGACTTGTATAAGGCCATTCTTTCTTCTTTGGCTTCAAATTCACCAATAACTTGGTTGACAATGAGCTGGGAGTCGCTATGAATTATCAAATTCTGGACTGCGAGGACAACGGCCAGTTCGAGGCCAACAATCAGGGCCTCATATTCTGCTTCATTATTGGAGACGCGTGATTCGAAACGCAGAGCATATTGAAAATGCGACCCGTCGGGAGCTACTAAAATCAAGCCCTCTCCGCTGCCAGTGGCCCGCGACGACCCGTCCACGAAGAGTGACCAAGGAAGCTGGTCGCTGGTCATGGTATCGTTTTCGGAAGAGTATGTAAATTCAGCAATAAAGTCTGCCACGGCCTGGCCTTTGACTGCGGTCCTAGGACAGAATGAGATATCGTGCTCACTGATCTCGACCGCCCATTTAGTTAAGCGCCCGGAAGCCTTAGGTTTTTGAAGGACTTGCCGTAGTGGATGATTTGTCGGTACTAGAATAGCGTGGGCTTGAAAATATGGTCGCAGTTTTCGAGCTGCCGTGACTAAGGCTAGTGCCAACTTCTCCATATCAGAATACCTAGTTTCTGCATCAACCATTGCTCGACTAATATAATAAACGGGCCTTTGCACCCCAGAATCTTCTCTTATTAAAGCGGCGCTAACGGCCGTGGTGGACACAGAGAGATAAAGAATGAGTTGCTCATGAGCTACAGGTTTAGATAAAATAGGGGGTGTGCTCATGTATAACTTCAATTGTTGAAAGGCTTCCTCACATTGTGGTGTCCATTTCCAATCAGACTTGGCCGTTGCACGAAGGAGTTTGAAGAATAGTAAACACTTGTCAGATGCTCGCGAGATGAACCTGTTTAACGATGCGATGCGACCAGCCAGACGCTGGACGTCCTTCAGAGTGGTGGGGGATTTCATCTCTATCAATGCTTTTATCTTTTCAGGATTTGCCTCAATTCCGCGTTGGCCAACCATGAACCCGAGAAATTTCCCTGCAGACACACCGAACGCACATTTTTTCGGGTTCAATTTCATTTGATACCTCCTCATTAGGTCGAAGGCTTCTCGGAGATCAGAAATATGATCATCTTCTACAGTGTTCTTCACGAGCATGTCATCAACATAAACTTCCATATTCCTACCAATTTGATCAGCGAATATTTTGTTGACGAGACGTTGATAAGTGGCCCCTGCATTTTTAAGACCGAACGGCATCACCTAGTAGCAATATAGTCCTCGATCCGTGATGAAGGCAGTATGCTGGCTATCAGGTGGATGCATCATAATCTGGTTGTAACCAGAATAAGCATCCATAAAGCTGAGGAGAGCATGTCCAGCTGTTGAGTCGACCAACTGGTCGATCCGCGGTGTCGGGAAGCTATCTTTGGGACATGCTTTGTTCAAGTCTGAATAGTCGACGCACATCCTCCATTTGCCATTAGCTTTCCGGACGAGAACTACGTTCGCGACCCACTCTGGGTAGTCAACTTCTTTTATGAAATTAGCCGCGAGCAGCTTCTCAACTTCAGTTTTGATTGCCATTTGCCTTTCTGCAGTAAAGGCACGTCGACGCTGGTGTATGGGTTTATGCTTCGGGTCAATGTTGAGACGATGTGCGATGACATTGGGATCGATGCCTGGCATATCTTTATGAGACCAAGCAAACACGTCCTGGTATTCAGTGAGGAAACGGATCAAATTTTTGCGGTGGTCACTGGTTAAGGAGGACCCGATGTACACGATCTTAGACGGGTCGCCTTCAGTCAGGTGAATTGTCACTGTTTCCTCCCCCGGAGTTCCTGACTTCAGAGCATTTTCTCTCAGATCCAACGAGGTGGTGAGGGGAACGTCGGGTGAACCTTGAGCTATCTCCATGACGGGCGTCGCTTAAGCCTTCTTTCGATCTTGGAGGGCTATCTGGTAGCAAGACCGTGCCTCCTGTTGACTTCCTCGCACGACCCTGATACCATTTGGGGTAGGAAATTTAACACACAGATATGAAGGGTGTAAGGCTGCCCCAATCTTAGTTAGAGACGGCCGTCCTAAAATGGCGTTATATGCTGATTTTCGGTCCACCACGAGGAAGTTCACGAAGGCGGTGGTCTTCGCTGGACTTTCTCCAAAAGTAACTGGGAGATCGATGCTCCCTTCAGGTGTTACTACTTCTCCTCCAAAGCCGACAAGGGGGGTCGATACTAGCTTGAGGAGGTTTCTGGCGAGAGCCATTTTATTGAAAGCCTCTAAATATAAAATGTCGGCTGAGCTACCTGTATCCACCATAATTCGATACCTTTAATGTGACTACGATGGAGTCCTCATGAGGGAAGTGAATTCCCGCTGCATCTTCTAGAGTGAAAGAAATTGGAGGATGGTTCGCTTTCGATGAGTTGGACGTCTGTTCCAGCCAATAGATTTGCTGGGGTTCTTTGGACGCCTTTCGAGCGTATGCCTTTCTTGAAGCTTGAGAATCGCCCCCGCAAGCTGGTCCCCCGACGATAGTGCGAATTTCTCCCGTGGGCTCAGCGTCCTCTTGGTCGGTTTGATGATGAGGCGGTTCCTTTTGGCGAGATGAGGTCTTCGCCCTTTCTGGTGATCGATTTTTATGAGCAACATAATCCTAGAGATGGCCTTTTCGAATAAGGGCTTCGATATGGTCTCGTAGAGAGATGCAATCCTGGGTCCTATGCCCGTGGTCTTTGTGGAAGTAACAGAACTTGCTCTTATCCCTCTTCTCAGGATCGGATTTGATCTTTGCGGGCCACTTTATATATGGCTTGTGTTTAATCTCCATCAGAACTTTTTCATGAGACTGATTAAGAGGGGTGTAGTTATGGTATTTACCAGAGTAAGGCTTCTTGGGAGAACGATCGCGCTGATCACGACGATATTTTTTATCTGTAGAAGAGGTTCCTTCTGGCTTGCGTTTCTTACTTTGTACTCCATGGCGTGCCAATGCGACTTCTTCTGCATTGATATATTTCTGAGCTTTGGCTTGGAACTCTGCCATAGTTTTCGGAGGGCTTTTATCTAAGGCAAACCTGAATTTCTCGCTCGTTATTCCGACAATGAGAGCTGTAAGACCCTTTTCTTCAGTGTAACCCTCAGTTTGGACGGCTTCGGCGGTGAACCGTACTGTGAACTCCTTTATTGTCTCCCCATGCTGCTGTCTCAGATTCATCAGATGGGAGGCTGGCTTTTTAATGCGAATGCTTCCCATGAACTGAGAAAGGAATGTCTCCGATAACTGGAAAAAGGAATTGATGGAACGAGGCTTTAACCCCCGGAACCACGTACGAGCTGCTTCCTTCAATGTTAAGGGAAAAGCCCTACACAAGATTTCTGAACCATGTCCCTCCAACTCCATGAGGGACTTGTATGTTTCCAGATGTTCAAGAGGGTCGCCAATACATGTGTACGGGGTGATAACAGGCGTTCGATACTTTCTAGGCAATGGGGCTTCCATAACCTCACTGGTGAAGGGGGACTCGGATTGATGTATCGCCGCCATGACGGCAGATGGCCGATTTACCTGGTATCGCTGTTCCATGACATCAAAACGATCATGGATTCTTTTGAGATCTCCTTCCCATGGTAGGGTATAGCTCGATGTTTCGGCGGTGGAGCCCTGCGGTTGAGGTTGTCGAGACGAACTAGAATGTATAGAATGTGGAGACGGTACAGGGGGATGGCTGCCAAGTGGTGGGACCTGTGGTTCGTCCATAGAATGTCTAGATGCCACTGGTATGGGCTGCGGTGGTAACCCTTCGGAGGCTTGTCTCTGAGGTTCGGGGAAATGCTGATCAAGCCGATTTGACAGGGCCTGAACTCTGGCATTTAGAGTCAGAAGGGTGTTTCCGAGGAAACGCAAGACATCATCTTGATTTCCAGTAGCCTCCAGTAATGGGTTTGTTGACGGCATATTCGGGGCTCCTTAAGGGATATTCATCGGATCAGGTGGAAGGGCAGGTACAGGTTCCATCTCATCAGGCGGAGGTGGAGCCTGCCTTGAAGTCGAAGGATGAGCAGCCTTTTTAGGAGGCATTGCGAAAGGATTTTGATCGGTGGAACGATTGATTTTGACGATCAAGCCGTTCCCACAGACGGCGCCAAACTGTTAACGTCAGATTTTGTCGTTGGATCCTCCAGATGTTCACCTTCTCTTCACCAGAGATTTCCCTCCGCCAAACCTGAAAGAAGGTAGACAACAACTAAGGGTGGCTGGGGACCAGCCGTTAGCCCTCCGATGCTTAAGTCAGGCCAAAGCAAGAAGAAGAGTAGCCAAGCAAAACGGGACAGAGATTGAATGTTGTGTGTGTACCTTCCTCTTAATGGAGTCATCCCTTTATATAGATCCGAAGCGATTCAATCTGTATCGAGATCCTGCTGATCTCGAGTACGATACGAGATTCTGCTAATTTCGTGGGATAAGATCCTTATCCTAAATGACGAGATCTAACTAAATTACTTACTTCGGCAACCATGTCTCTTGATAGCAATCCCTTGAGATCCGGAATCAGCGGGGAAGATAAGCCCAAAATCGCCTTATATAGGCTGCTGGTAAGCGTAATAGTAGCGCTGATTACTCATGGAAACCATAGTTGGAGTGATAACCGGCGAAAAGGAAGGAGACGCTGACGGGACGGAAACTACCGAACTGGGTGTAGCCCTGCTTGGTGTCGCAGAGGGATTGGACAAGCTGCTCGACGGGAATCGGGTGCTGGTACTGAAGGCTAAGAGATGTTGCCGCAGGAAAGCTGCTCGCATGTTGGAATGTGGTCGCGAGTCTAAGTATTCGCTCATTTAGACGTAACATCCTTCAACGACTTGTGAGAAGGTCTGCTCGCGGATCGAGCTTTGCCGTATTTGACTATCGGTTACGAGAACTCGAGACTTGCGAATAGCTGCTCCGTATTTTTCAATCTACGACTCCCGATCAGGTGAGCTCGAGAGTCGAGGGGGTGTCCCACACTTATCCAATCTGCGACTCTCGATCAGATGATCTCGAGAGTCGAATGGACGTCCCGTACTTATCCATTCTACGACTCCCGAGCTTACGATCTCGAGAGTCGAACCAGCACTCCGCATTTACCCGTTCTGCTACCCTTGATCAGATGATCTCGAGAGTCAAATGGGCACTTCTGCGTGAAATCTTATCTCCACCATTTTGCCTATAACAGTAAGCAATCACAAAAGGTACACAAGAAGAGATATCGCAAGGCAAATTTTATTCTAGAGATTTTGAGTTCTTGTACATTTTAGGCCGTGATCTGGCACGAGCCCTTAATTACATCAAATGATCGATGACCCTTGATTAAAAGACAGAAGACTAGTCAGTAGGGACTATGGTCTTAGAGTTTGTGGTCGTAGAGACCTGTATTTGTGTTGTTATGGACTGAGCTATCTTTGTATTAGTCAGATGTCTATGTCTCATATTTTGACCCAAAATTCAGGCTGAGACTATCAGGGTTTCTAATTGAGAGAGACAACTCTTGGCCCGCGCCTGTCATGTTTGGACAGGTGACCTCGGGAAGTCCGATATGCAGTTGTATGTACCTAAGTAGCCCAACTGACAGATGCCGTTTGAATGGGTAGGGCATTGACTATTATGTTGTGGCAGTTCATAGCAATTGGTTTATAGAGAATTAGAACTCTTTGATATGGTTTATTGTAATAACCATAATCTATTTGTCTAGCTTTCGATCCTAATCGGATCATATCTTACAGTACATGTGAATAATGGTATAGTTGTACAGTTTTGGGCGCTGACGGCTTCTTTCCGAGAAGTTATTTCGTTCTTCGCGTTGAATCAGGTTAAACCTCAAAGGCATGTAATTCTATTCGTTTAAAGATCCTAGAATGACTGTTTGATCATTCCATTGCGTCCAGAACGCTCGAAATACCCAAAATAGGCTTAAACAATGCCTAAAAATATTTAAAATGAGGTTTGGTGCACTCGTAAATGTTTTTCGAAATTGACTGATTTTTTTGGTGCGTGGGACCTAATTTATGGGTGCACGGGAGTGTAACGCACCCTTAAATTAGTAATATGATTTTTTGTTGAATTTATGGATGTATGGGGCATTTTTCGGGTGCATGGGAGTCCAATGTACTTGTCCAAATTATGTCGAATTTATGGACGCGTGGGATCCGAATTTATGGACGTGTGGACCATTTTTCGGGTGCGTGGGTGTCCGATGCACTTGTCCGAAATATGTCGAATTAATGGTCACGTGGGACCCGAATTTATGGGCGCGTGGACCATTTTCGGGTGCGTGGGAGTCCGATGCACTTGTCTGATTTACTATTTTATGGATGCGTGCCCACACTTATGAATTTTTTAGAATCCGGACCTGCGGTGGTCGGAGTAAGCTTCCGATGGGGGATGCTGGGTGATCGGAAAGGGATTCCAGTGACCGAGAAGGGTTTCCGCCGATCGAAAGGGCTTCCGGCTAGGGTTTCCGACGGGAATCTCGATTACCCAGGGGATAATAGCTCTCTCTTGAAAAACGTACAAATAAACAGTCGGGCGGGGTATTTGTACCCGAAAATACCGAAAGCTAACCAATGAGGGGTTGCCATGTGCCACGCACCCCTAAAATACCTCCAACGTACCCTAAAATCGATGCATGGAGCTCTGACGCACCCGTAAACTGTTTATGAATTTCACTGATTTTTTTGGTGCATGGGACTCCGATTTAACGTGTGCGTGGGACTTCATGCACCCTGAAATGATTTTTTTTGAAATGTGCTAAATTTATGGGTGTGTGGACCCATTTTTGGGTGCGTGGACTGCAATGCACCCTTTAAATCGATTTCTGATCTCTGGTGAATTTTCAGGTGCATGGGTACCCAAATTTATGGACCCGTGCGACTCCATTGCACTCATAAATGAGTTTCTGATTTTGTTAATTTTTCGGGTGCATGGGTACCTAAATTTATGGGTGCGTTGACGGACTTTTGAATGCTCTGAATTGGATTTTGAAAAATAATGGATTTGTGGGGCACGCTTGATGATGAAAGTACATGCATTGCTTATTATAATTCATAATGGAGATGTCGGCTTGATTTTGGACGGTTCTGATCACGGTGATTCGTTAGGCCCGCCGAAGATTTTGGCCAAAATGGCCAAGTAAGAGGACCTAACTTGTAAATCTCCATTTTGTGCATACTAGAAGGCATTTTGTGGGATTCTTTTGGAGATACGTGGCCATTTTGTTTGTTTTGATGGCCCCTACATTTTGAAACCCCAACACAAGGAAGGACCATACATCGCATATGCTTTTGGGTGGTAGTAGGATTGAAATGATCTCGATTTTGGTCCGGTCTACCTCTATTCCATTGGACGAGATGATATATCCAAGGACTATTCCTCTTTGTACCATAAAATGACACTTCTCCCAGTTTAAAACAAAGTTCTTCTCCTCACACCTTGTCAAGACCAACTTCAAGTAATTAAGACGATCATCAAAAGTACAAAAAACAGAAAAATCATCCATGAATACCTTGAGAAATTCACCCACCATGTTTGAGAAAATACTCAACATGCATCGTTGGAATGTGGCGAGTGTATTACATAGTCTGAATGGCATCCTTCGATATGCGAAGGTGCCAAACGGGCATGTAAAAGTAGTCTTCTCTTAGTCTTCCGGGGCTATCTCAATTTGGTTGTAGCCAGAATAGCCATCGAGGAAGCAATAATAGGAGTGACCCGCTAACCTCTCCAAAATTTGATCCATGAATGGGAGAGGGAAGTGGTCCTTTTTAGTGACTGTGTTTAGCTTTCGATAATCTATGCACATACGCCAACCAGTGGTTACTCTAGTCGGTATAAGCTCGTTGTTGGCGTTTTCTACGATTGTAATACCGAACTTCTTAGGGACAACTTGGGTAGGACTCACCCATTGACTATCCGAGATGAGGTAGATGAGACCCACATCTAGTAGCTTTAACACCTCGGCCTTGACAATCCTCCATCATATTTGGATTTAGCCTCCTTCGAGGTTGTCTAGTCATTTTTGCATTTTCTCCAAGGTGTATACGGTGAGTACAAACTGAAGAGTCTATCCCTTTAAGGTCCGCTATTGTCCAACCTATGGCTCCTCTATGTTCTTTGAGTAGCTTAATCAACTTGAGCTCTTGGTCTTTTCCTAGGTGAGAGGCAATAACAACCGAGAATGTTTCCTCTTGACCCAAATATACATATTTAAGCTCGAATGACAAAGGTTTAAGGTCAAGTTTCGGCTGTTTGATATTAGACGGTAGAGGCTTTGATGTAGTTGGTGACAATCTTTCAAAATGAGGCCTCCACCAGCTAGTTTCAATTACCGATTTCTCAATACTCAATGCTTGCACAATTTCACTATTAATGAGATCTTTGGAATCTTCAAAATGTACTAAGCATGTCTCTAAATTCTCTAGTGGCTCAAGTTGGAGGAGCTCCTCTTCTTCAAAGGATTCGAGCATATTTACCTCGAAGAGCTCATCATCGTCATCCCTATGCCTTTTGCCCAAGTGGAACACATTCACTTCTAATGTCATGTTCCCAAAAGACAATTACATCACCCTGTTCCGGCAATTTATGATTACGTTTAATGTAGCAAGGAACGGGCAGCCTAGAATCACTGGTATTTGAGTGCTAGCATCCATAACCGGTTGCGTGTCTAAGATGATGAAATCCACCGAGTAGTAGAATTTGTCAACCTGGACTAATACATCCTCAACTATCCCTCTCGGTACATGGATGGATCTATTAGCGAGTTGCAATGTGGTTTTGGTAGGTTTTAATTCACCAAGACCCAATTGCTCGTATACCGAGTACGGGATCAAGTTTACGCTTGCCCCCAAGTCTAATAATGCATGCTCAATCCAATAGTCACCAATGATACATGCGATTGTGCGACTATTGGGATCATTGAATTTTACAAGGGTCTTTTGGGTGAGAATTGCACTCACTTGCTCATTTAAAAAGGCCTTTTGTTGCACATTGTATTTGCATTGTTAGTGCATAGTTCCATTAGAAACTTGGCATAAGAGGGGATTTGTTTAATGACATCAAGCAATGGAATGTTTATCTTGACTTGTCTGAAAATCTCTAAAATATCATGAGAGTTTGGGAGAGATTTTACAGCAACCAATCTTGAAGGGAATAGTGCTATGAGCTTGTAAATGAATTCCGTTTCTTATGGGGCTGAGTTAGATCCATCCTCATTCTCAGAAATTATCGGATCATTAGGCTTGTCGGCCTTCATCGGAATAGACTTGTCAATTGACTTACCACTTCTAAGAGTGGTGATGGATTTTGCTTACTCCACATGTTGGTTGGGAAGATTAGGGATGCTTATTTCATGTGCTTATTTAGGATTAGGCTGAGGTTAGGCCGGAAAGGTCCCTTCTTTAGCATTCAAGCGTCCTTTAATCTCATCAACTGACGTTTTTAACTCTTGGAGCATTTGCTGATTTGATTGATTGATTTGCGTTTACCCTTGTATAAACGCCTTTAGAGTATCTTCCATTGAGAATTGAGGTGGGGCCATGTTTTGCATGGGTGGCCCTCCTTTAGAGTTGGTAGGATTGCCCGTTGGAGCATTCTTCCAACTGAAATTTGGGTGATTCTTCCAAGTAGAGTTGTACGTGTTACCTACTGGTCCATTGAAAGGCCTTTGATACCTATATCCGACATTCGCTTGCTCTTGTCACACCTCTTGAAATGCAAGGAATTGTAGGACATTCTTGCGTAGAGTGTACATTAGCGGCACAAATTCCACATACGTTCTCATTGGCTTCCATGGACTTAGAAACTCCACTCTTGCTAAGTTCCATGGCCTTGACTTTTCTCGTGAGGTTGGCTAGCCTTGCATTAAGATCATCTTCCTCCTTAAGGTTGTAAATCGCTCATTTCTCTTTTTGTTGAGGAGGTTTGAGGTTACTAGACTTGTTCGAGGTATCCCAAGATTGGGCATTCTTGGCCAACATGTCCAAGTAACTTCATGCCTCATCTAGATTTTTGCTCATGAACTAGCCATTGCACATTATCTCTACAAATTGGCGCATGTCAGAATTTAATCTATCATAAAAGAAGTTTATAATACACCAACTTTCCTATCCATGATGTGGGCAATTGAGTAAGAGTTCCTTAAATCGTTCCCAACTTTGAAAGAACGATCACCCCTTTTCCCATAAAGTTCATTATAGATCTTCGAAGGGTGTTAGTTTTATAAGCCGAGAAGAAATTTTTCAAGAATTCCCGTGTCATCTCAGTCCATGTCCCTATCGAGTGTGGTCTAAGAGGGTGGAGCCAACCTTTGGCTCTTTCTTTTAATGAGAAGAGAAACAATCTAAGTTTGATGACATCTTCTGACACATTGTTGTTGATTCGCTCGCCTCAAGTGTAAGGCTGCGATGTAGTAATAAATCTCGGTAAGACCGAGGTCGATCTATAGGGAAAGAGGTAAGCAATTCCAAGTACTCTAATAACTAGAATCTAAGAAGTTTAAGGAAGTAGTTTTCACATGAAATAAGAAAATCTGAAAATAAGAAGAACTAGAGCATCAAGGATCCACTTGTAGTAGTCCAATGCCAATCCATTCATCCAAGTACAACACAATTAGAATCAAAGTCCTATCTCTCATCTAATTGGAAGATATAACATTCAAGCACAAATAGTCCCACTTAAATTTGGAAATCAGATTTCTAGTTCTAATGAAGCACATAGAACTTGAACTTGTAGCCTTCGGAGTAACAGCCATGCCTATGGACTATGGCATGCTCAAGGGTTACTACAATTCAAATTCAAACAACCCAATCATGGTAATCTCAGAGAATTGCAAGGAACTCATGTCCGGAGCACACAAACTCTCACAAAACTTCTAAAAAAACCAAACTTTATTCAAACTAGAACTTCAAAATCCAAAATTAAGAAAAGGGTACTTGAAATAAAAGAATTAAAGCATTGGAACCAACTACAAATTTCACCTCTAGCTCTAACTAAGAGGTTAGCTAAGGAAAAGCATATTAAAACTAGAACTAGAACTAAGAAAAGGAAGAAAAACTAGCTGTAGGAGGCTTGGTAGTCTCCTGGGACTTGAACTCCTTGCTCCCCACGTCCTTGGTTGATTTGGAATAGAAGAGAGCACCTCCTTTTATAGTGCAGCAATAGTACAGCAACATAGCAGAATTTGTTTCGCTTGGTACGGCTTAACCAATGGTCGGATTCCCTTCAAATTTGGTTTGTAGCTTCCTTGTAATGTGATCTTCCAAATAGATGATTTAGATTTCCAATATTATCCTCTGAATGGGCCCACCAATCACATCACCGACCGCCTCTCAAAATCGCGTACTTTGGGTACCTTCAGAACCAGTCATCTTGCTTTCAACGCCCCGGAGTGTACAGAGGTCAGATTGATCTCAAATTTTGAAAATTGGTAGAAAACTTCCTCCTCTACATGATGGATGGATTATATTGTCCAAAACAATTCTAGAATATGGTCTGAAAATTAGAACACTTAGGGCTTTTATAAACTCTGCGCAGTTGGATCTTTCTGGATGGTCCATCTTTCTTCAACCGGTACGATCAAACCACACATTCTTTTGATCTGAAACTTTTGTGGTTATTCATATATGGATGTGGTCTAAAAGATGGTCAAAGTAGATTCTTTATATCATCAATGATGGGTCACCTGGACCAGCCCAGAGTTGAACAGCGAAATCTGGAACTTTCTGGACAGTTCGTATTGTTTTGGCCACCACGGTCAATCCATAGCTCTGATCGACACGAAAATACTTGAGTTAGTTCGGCGTCGAGCTCCTCTTCGACATGGATGTATTGGATTTCCAAATATCATTAAAATGGGCCCAGAAAACTGGTCCGAAAAATCAGACACGGGATACCTTGGTGTTTTAGAATCTGGAAGTTGAACTTGCATGGCCGACCGGTCATGACCGGTTGGACAGGGCTGGCTGACCGGTCATGACCGGTGTAGACCTGCCTTGCAGATGTCTAGGGAGTGCATCCGACCGGTCTTGACCAGTCGGACCCAGTTTTGCTTTTTTTCTTCTTTCTTTTCTTCTCTCCTTCCTCTCTCTTTGCTTTCTTCTTTCTTTGGTCCACCTTGGGCCTTCATCAAAGGCTCCTAAACATGGTCTTTTGGTCTCCAATTGGGTTAAGTCCGCTCTCATCCCTACAATCACAAAACATGCATTAGATGAGCCTTTTAATCATGAAAATCATGCATACCATGTCATGTAGTGGGCAATGCAATGTATAAATTGGAGGTTCAACAGTTGTGTTGCAAGGTAGCAACAACTTCACCAAACTCTTTTAGGTGTAGATATGGGCTCTCAGAATCTAGCCCATGGAACTTTGGCAAAAGTTGAATTACCCCCGGCTTTATATCAATGCTCCCCCCGGTGGTTGGTAAGACCACACAAGAGGGTGTAGTCGTACAGGCCGGTTGTAAATAGTCAGGTATAGATCTCATTGGAGGAGCATTGTGCACCTCATTCTCTCCTACTCCCTCATGATTTGCATTTGTAGTAGGCGTAGGGTGGGGAGGATTCCCTAATGGAGTTTGATTTTGATCCATACTTCCCGAACTTTCACAATGTTCTACGTATTTTCGGACTAGTCTATGAACGGAGAGCGGTCCAACTAAACCACCTTCGGTTTGGAGACGATTGGTGTGGTCACGTTCCCAATGGGACATAAACCACATAAACAATGATCTAAACTAATCCTAAGTCCTAAAAACAAAACCTGAAAATAAAAATTCTAAAAATTGAAATTTGAAATAGTTCAAGTTGGAAGGATAGTACCCAATTTGCTTGAACTAGAAGAATTTCCTATAAAACAAAACAAACCTTATTAGTTCTAAAATTCAGAAAAACTAATCCTAAGAAAACAGTAAACCCTAATTACTTCTATAGCCACTAAAATAATCTAGAACCGTTTAACCTAGATTCCCCAGCAATGGTGCCAAAAACTTGTTTGCTCGCCTCAAGTGCAAGGCTGCGATGTAGTAATAAATCTCGATAAGATCGAGGTCAATCCACAGGTAATTAGGTAAACCAATTCAAGTTATTCCAGCAACTCCAATCTCAGTGATTTTGGCATTCAAATTCATAAATTAAATAAAAATAGTAAAGTTGTAAAAATCTGTAATTTAAAGGAACTAAGGCCTTAAGGATCCACTTGTGGTGCCCCCATGTGAATTCATTCATCCAAGCATAACACAACTAGAATTGAAGTTCTATCTCTCTTCTAGTTGGAAGATATAGCATTCAAACACAAACAATCCCCACTTAAGTTGAAGAATAAGATTCTAGTCTTAATGAAGCACGTAGAATTCGAATATGTAGCCTTCGAAGTAACAACCATACCAATGGACTATGGTATGCTCAGGGGTTACTACAATTCGAATCTAATCAAACCAAACATTATAATCTCAGAGAATTGCAAGGAACCCATGTCCGAAACACATGAACTCTCATCAAACATAAAAAACCAACTTTTATTCAAACCAGAACTTAAAATCCAACTTAAAGTAAAGTACTTGAATTAAAACGAATTCGACATGATAACTACCCACAAGCTTCACCTCTTAGCCTTAGCTAAGAGGTTCTAGCCGAGCATTATCATACTTTAACTAGAAATAATGAAAAATAACTAGAAAACATGAAAAACCGAATTCGAGAGAGTTGTAGATGCTCCACGACGATCCTCTTCACCTCCCACGAAGTCCTTGATCTTCTATGATGCCTTAGGAACGAAACCTAGGTGTCCTTTTATAGTGGAGAGGCTCTACCGCCTCAGACTCTTCCAGAATTACGCAACACTTATGCAATTGCGCATAAAAATCGGATCTTGCTGAAGAAGTTGCTGGAAAATCAAATTTTCTGCAGAATTACACATGGCTGACCTAGTCGGACCAATTGGTCCATGCTCCAGCAGCTTTATAAAAGGGGGCAGCTATGTGGCCGACCGGTCTTACCCATCTTTTTCTTTGATTTTCTTTCTTTCTTTTTCCTTCTTCCCTTCTTCTTTCTTCTTCCTTCTTTGGTCCACCTTGGATCATCGTTAATGAGGCTTCTAATTGGGTCTTTTAGCCATCAATTGGGTGAAGTCTCTCTCTCATTCCTACATACATAAAACATGCATTAGATTAGTCTTTTAACTATGTAAACCATGTATAAGGTGCAATGTAATGAGCTAGGATATGTATAAATTAGAGGCTCAACACACATTCCAAGCACAGTATTAGAGGCAATATGAATGCTACTTGATTATCGTAAAATAAAGGAACAGGAGACGAGGTGTCAATCCTCAATTCACGGAGAAACAAATGAAGCTAGAGAATCTCACTGGTACTATGTCCCATGGAATGATACTTAGCTTCAATAAAAGAATGAAAAATGACAGACTTTTTCTTACTTTCCACATGACCAAATTACCCTCGATGAATATATTAAAGTTAGATACAAACTAACGATCAGTTGTACACCAGTCTAGTCAACATCACAATAAGTATGAATGTCTAAGCGACCATGATCATAATATAAAATGCCATGTCTTGATGTTCTTTTAAGGTAATAAAGAGTGTGGTAGATTGCTTCTAAATGGTGTGAGAACGATTGTTGCATGAATTGACTAATGACACTCACAACATATGCAATATATGGGTAAGCGATTATTAAATAAACAAGATTCTCAACTAGTCGTCGATATTATGTAAGATCATTATGGGTAGTGCTAATGTCAAAATTTGATTTGGAGGGTTAGAATATTTGTATTTTAACAAAGAACAAAGAAAACTTGAATGAAAGAATGCTCGTTATCGAAGATTTCATTTATCCGAGTTCTATTACATTTCTTTAAAAAGTCCCTTGATTCTGAAATAAGATATGTTTAATTGTACAAGATTGGACAAAAGCTAGAAAAACAATTTCGATAGCATTTCGGCTCTCGTTTGTGGTCAAGTGATGGAAGTGTTGTGTGGGATTAGAACCCCTTCTTTATGCTTCAGAACCATAATTGAATCGTCCAGAGCTTGAAAAATAGCCAATACATGAACCGAGGAGCTTGAAAGTAAGCATAAATGCCCCTTTAAAGAGACTTGTGTGGCAGCTATTGCTTCATTTGTGCGGTCGCACAACACTTATGAGTTGTGCAGCCGCATAACTTATTGGAGATTTAACATTCTCCTTCTTTGACTTCGGCAGTTTTTCTGACCCAAGATGCAACTGACTATGGTCAGTGCATGACTCTCAAGAAGGATGTTGCTCGAGTCTTCCTTGATACCTTTCAGCTACTCAAACAAGATCTTTGGGAAGCTCCGGATTCTCAAAAGTTACCAAATGAGAGAGATGATGGGATATTTATAGCCATTCAGATGTGTGAAACCCCTCTTTCTCCTAACGCGATATGGTGTTGGGCAATCACACAACACTTCTTCGTGTTGAGGTTGTTACACGGTCGCACAACAACTCTGGTGTGTAATCACAGCTGCACAACAGCACTTGTGCAGTTGCACAATAACTTCAGTCACACAACACCTTCAACCACATTACAGCTTCAGCCGCGCAACACCTTCAACAGCACAACAACTTTAGCCGCGTAACACCTTCAGTCTCACAACTGTCCTTAATGAACTTTTTATGCCATAATAGTTAGAGGACTAAATAGCAAACAATCAATGATTAGCTTCAATGGGAATATCTGAGAAGTGATATGTCAACATGCCCATGTTCTTAATGATATCTAAAGCTTACTTTTCTTTAGATATTAAGATATCATGGGTAAATTGAGCAACCTCAATACTGAGAAAATATCATGAATGGCCCAAATCTTTAATTTTAAAGTCACAAGCAAGAAAACTTTTGATCAAGGCAATTTTCTCAAAATTATTGTCAGTCACTACAATATCATCTACGCACATAACAATAATCATAGTATAACCCTCCTTTTGCTTAACAAAATAGAATGGTTAAAGGAAAATCACAAAAATCTAAGTTGTATGATAGAGGCACAAAAGCGCTCAAACTAAGCATGTGGAGATTATTTGAGATCATACAATGCTTTTAAAAGATGACACACCTTTCCATTACTACCCTAAGGACAAGGCATGTGCATATATATTTCTTCATAAAGACCGCCATGGAGAAAGTATTTATTAACATCTAATTAATGGAGCCACTAATGTCAATGAGCAGTAATAAACAAAATAACTTGGATAGAGTTCATCTTGATAATGGAGGAGAATGTATAATAATAATAAACTCTAGATTGCTGTGTGAAACCTTTAACAACTAATCGTGTCTTAGCTGAGCAATAGTTCCATCAAGGTTATAATTGTTGGTGAAAACCCACTTGCATCTAATGACATTTTGTCCCTTAGGAAGATGATCTAACTCCCAAGTGCCTTACTATCAAGGGATGTGCATTTCATCAATCATGACATCCTTTCACTTAGGGTCCTTTAGGGAATTTGTAACTAAAGATGTTCTATGGTCAATTGACCAGTATCTCCAGTAAACAGGGTGAAGTTTGGTAAGTAATTCCTAAGTAATGGATATTGTTGGTGTTGAGCTCTTAAATGTGTATATTCTAACCCCATTTCATCACTAACTATGCATGGTTTTCATGTTTAAAGACTATTCTAAAGCATGTTTTGTGATTGTAGGAACAAGAAGGGGACTTCACCAATTCAATGCTTAAAAGGTCACTTTGTACATATTGAAGATCAAAAGACCAAGTGCCAAGGGGTGGAAGAAAGAAGCAATGGAAAAAGAGAAGGAAAGAAGGAAGAAGTATAGAAGATTGCACTGAAGACTGATTGTCCGACCGGTCGTCCATAGCCCAGGACCGGTCGTCCGACCAGTCCGAACACTCAACAGGAGGACCCCTGTTGCCAAACGTTGTTGGACCAATCACGATCGATCGTGCGATTGGTCGTCCACTACTCAAACCAGTCATCAGACCGGTAGATTAATTTAAAAGCCAGGATGGATTTTTCGAAAACTCACTGGACTGTTTTTGGCCTTTTATGACTAGTCGTGCGACCGGTCATCCATGAGCTCAGACTAGTCGTCCGATCGGTCGTCTACGTAACAGAACTTCTTCTACAAGTTCTGAATTCTGCTGCGCAAAACGCAGTTTTTGCGGGATTCCTTAAAGTTTCTTCGCAACAACGGCCCAAAACCTATAAAAGGGCACCTCTACCTCATTCCTAAGGTATTCTAGAAGAGATCTACCATGGTGGGAGGCGGCGGAAGTCGGATCTGAAGTTCTACAACTCCTACTAGTTTGTTCTTCTATTTTTTATGTTTTCCTTAGTTGATTTCATGTTTCCTTGGATCATGATCGACTAAACCTCTTAGCTAGGACTAAAAGGTGAAGCTTGTAGTGAATCTAAGATATTTTAATTCGTTTGTTTTGGTTTCAAGTTTAATTTTCATTAAAGAACAATGGTTTGAAGTTTGAATGAAGTTCTACATACTTTTTCTTAATCTTATGATGGCTCAGGGATGTTTAGAAGAATTACCTTAGTTCTTAATTGATTTGAATGGGTTTAGACCTATACGCTCTGAGGAATTGGATTCAAGACTCTCTAGACCTGGATTTTTATGTGGGAACTACAAATCCAAAGTTCTAATTTTTCTGGAAATTCTGTTTATTTGTGATTGTGTACGTGATTTGAATGAAGTTCAAATCATGATCTTGTTATGCTTTGTGACAGAGTTTAATGATGATTGTGATTGTGATCTTAACTATTGGAACTAGGATTGACCTATGCAATTGAGTGTGCTCAAGTCCTAACTTGAATTGAGGGAATCATGTATATGAATCATATCTATGACAGATTGTTTGTTATAACTGCTCTATCATCCGACTAGATAGGATTTGATTTCGATTCTAGTTGTATAATTGTGAAACCACAGCGACTTAAGCATCAAGGATTGCTACAAGTGGATCCTTGAACCCCTAGTGCTCTTTTACATTGTTTACATTCACTTTTAGTTTAAAATTGCTATTTACATTCAACTCTAAAATTCAGTTTAGTTAGCTCTTAATTAGAGTCCATTGGAAGTGTTTTGTGAAGTCCTACACACGTCCTTGTAGATCGACCTCGGTCTTACCGAAATTATTACTACATCGCAACCCTACACTTGGGGAAGTGAACAG
The DNA here is from genome assembly GCA_003013855.2 of Liriodendron chinense. Taxonomy (NCBI): domain Eukaryota; kingdom Viridiplantae; phylum Streptophyta; class Magnoliopsida; order Magnoliales; family Magnoliaceae; genus Liriodendron; species Liriodendron chinense. Next base: position 2,332,171 of record PVNU02003292.1, read on the forward strand.
TTGGCCAATCCACTCCGAATACGACTTATGGTAAACCAGGGTAGTAGTGAGGCCGAGAAATTGGCCTGCCACTTTTTGGACCAACTCCATGACTTGGTTGCGATGCAAATGGTGTGGTTCCACCACTGGTGGCGATTCTGGACCAATCTGATTTTATCCTTCATGAAACATTAGATTTTTTAGAAAAGGCTCGAGAGTCTGTCCCCCAGGCATTCCCTGATTTCTAGCTTTAGGAATGAAATTCCTAGCCTCTCGTTCTGGTCGCCTAAACTCAACAAGCATAGAAACATTCCATATTTTCTGGACCGGAGCTGGATGAACGTTATGCTGCTGTTGTAGAGATATTAGCGGTATTTGCGCCAAATTTCCCACATTGCTGACCTCCACATTTGGAACAGTAGGCTAAGGTACTACTTATGCCGCTTGTGCTCTTTCAGCAACAATAGTCATCATTTGATTTATGCTCTTGGTCTACATGGCCATCCATCTATTGAAATTTTCACTTTCAATTCAAGTTTACTCAACCTGGGCTAGTGATAGCTCGACTTGAGTTCTCCCTTATTCTGCAATATGCTGAATTCCCATTTACATATCCCGTATCTTAATTGATATTACATCGATAGGGTTATTTCAAGATGTGAATGCCCTGTCTCGATTTGGAAGGTTAATGGTCGGGTGTGATACAAGATTCAGGAGTTCAGGTGCAGGTTGCACCTGCATTTCCTCAGCTAGAGGAACCACATCCAGTGTTATAGGCTCATTAAACCTAGCTGCTCGAGTAGTTTTGCAACTCATTTTTAGTTACTTACACAATTTCACACCAAATAGGATTTTGTGTCCCATCGGCCATGCCAAAAATGTTGTGCTCGTTTGTTGGCTTATTAAGTACACTCTTAGCCATGTGTGATATGCACAAGTGTTCCAGAACTGATTTATGCGGCTTGATTCCAACTGAACAAGTTTTAACCCCAAGTGCTAAGGTAGGTAGATATGTTGAACTCCTCGACCGTATATGACCGAGACTTGAGAAGATTGGTCACCTATTCACCCACTCGCAATATGTTGTTTAATAGGATCAGGTGATTATCAGAGGGTAGGGTTCATCCTCTGAAAATGGGCTGCACCTTTCCTTCCACAAGAAAGGACTTTTCAAATACAATAGCAGATTAAAAGGAAATACTTACGGCCGTTCATGGAGATAAACTACAAGGCAATTTTCTGAATGAAGAACTTAATTGTATTAAGATAACTAAGTCCAACATATGAGCGTTAACTTGGATTACAACTAAATATTACTGCTACTGGATTACTACTAGTCCTAATGTAGGATTACAGTAAGGGCCTATTTGGATTTACTGAAAGGGTGGGAAAGAAAATTGTGTTTCTCGGGAAACTTTATTTCCAAGAAAGCGTGGGAAAAGAAACATTATTTCTCATGTTTGTTTTTCAACAACATTTTCATGAGAAAATTAAATTTTATTTTCAAATCATATGTTTGGCAAAATAAAATTTTCTTTGAGAAATTCCTTTTATTATAGTTTCAAGTCTCAAAGATTTAGAAAGCAATGCGAGCCTCACTCTAGGCACACTTGATTAATAACCTAGATGAAATATTTGGTATCCACATACAAACATATGTTCATCCTATCCACATAGAATCTTATAAATTGGCCCACTTAAGTTGTACATTGGGCTGATTTTTGTCCCAGTGCCTAACATTGAGGGATAATCCTGATGTATAGAGTGAATTTGACATAGAGAACATGGTGGGGACAACTGATGTATGGAGTGGATTAAACATGAAGAACATGGTGGGGCTATGCAAAACTCATTTAACAAATAGTATCCATGGCCTCACCCAAGATTACTGTGGGGCCACCTTAATGTATGTATTCTATATCCATTCCGTCCATCCATTTTGCTAGATCATTTTAGGGCAGGAACACAAAAGAAATCCAAATCTCAAGTGGACCATACCATAAGGAACAGTAGTGAATGACCATTAAAAACTTCTTGTGGGCTATAAAAGTTTTGGTTCAAGTTGATATTTGTTTCTTCCCTTCATCTGAGTTTATTTGACCTTATTAAGGATGAAAAATAAACATTATGAAAAAATTACGGTAGGCCCTAGGAAGTTTGTAATGATAGGGCATTCAATTGCCATTGTTTCTCATAGTATGGTCCTCCTAAGATTTGGATCTACTTCATTTTTATGCTCATGGCCTAAAATGATATGGTAAAACAAATGGATGATGTGCGTAGACACCCCACCCTTGGCTACAAAGTTGGTTGAATGGTTAGATGGATGGAGGTCTATACCCCCAAACCTTAGGTCCAAACCTAGCCGACCCATCTATCCAAACCCTAGGTCCATACCTTAAACCCTAGGTCCAAACCTAGTCAACTCACCCATACAAACTCCAATCTATAACCCAAGTCAAGCCTAAATGTTGACCTCTGAATTGTGTATATTTTAATCCGATTTCATCACTCATTATGCATAGTTTGTATTTTTAAAGTACCTATTTAATGCATGATTTGTGATTGTAGGAATGAGAGAGAGAGAGAGACTTCATTGATTTGGTGCTTAAAAAGACCACTTTAGAAGTGTATTGAAGGCGATTGAAGATGATCTAAGTGAAAGAGAAAAGAAGCAAGGTGAGGAGAGAAGGAAAGAAAGAAGAAAATGCAAGGAAAAAATGGTCCGACCGGTCATGACCGGTCGGCCATGTGGCAGCCCTCCCTTTTATGCTTGTTGGACCAAGCCCAGAACCGGTCTGGCCGGTCAAGACCGGTCGGCCATGTGCAATTTCAGCAAGTCAGCAAGCTTCTCTTAGAAGCTTCGAAAAGCATGAGTTGTGCGTAAGTATTGCACCGATTTTGGAACTTTCTGAGGTGGTGGAGCATCAAAGCTATAAAAGGACACTTAGGGCTCATTCCTAAGGCATCATAAAAGGCTTGGGAAGTCGTGGGAGGTGAAGGAGATCGCTATTGAGTGTCTGCAACTCCTCCAAACTCAGTTTTTCTATGTTTTGCAGTAGTTTTCCTTTGAGTTTTAGTTTAACCTGTTAATGGTTGGCTAAACCTCTTAGCTAGGGCTAAGAAATGAAGTTTATAGTTATTTGCAATGTTCAATTCGAATTAGTTCAATTATTTTTTTGTTTAATGAAGAACACTTCTAGTTCAAGTTTGAAATAAAATTAGAATTTTTAGTTAATCTTTTCTCTTGTGATTTCTCTTACATGGGATGTTTTGATTACTGAGATTGCTTAATGGGGTGTTGATTGATAAGATTTTGGGTTGTAAAGATCTTAGATCCATCATGATATGTTGGATTCTAGGGGATCTTACAAACTAAGTTTCTTAAGAGCTTATTTAGAACTAAACTAGAAGGGGTTCTTATCTATGGGATTAATCTGAGATAGATGTTTATGTATTGATTTTGCTTCAATAGAAGTTCGATTCATGCTTCTAAATCAAGTCTAGTGACAAGACTTGAGGAAGAATCATGAATGTGATCTTGCTTGTTTTGTGAAGGATTGGGCTGTGTGATTTGATATGCCCAATGCCTTAGTTGATTATGAGAGAACCATATTAGTAGATGATCCATCTATGTTGGACATGTTGTGATGATTTGATTGCTCTATATTCAGATTGATAAGGATAGAACTCCGATTCCGATTGAGTTATTAGCTTGAATGGTTTGAATTGGCACTGTGAATGATTATAAGTGAATACTTCGCGCTCTAGTGTTTTATTTCCCTGATTTAGTTCTAAAATAGATAGTTTTATGTTATTAAATTCCATCTATTAATACAAATATGAATTTAGACCATCCTAGTTATAACGTTTAGAATTGTTACTGACAACACCTGAGGATCGACCTCGATCTTACCGAGAATTATTACTACATCGCAGCCTTGCACTTGAGGTGAGTAAACAAGTTTTTGGTGCTGTTGTAGGGGATTTGGTTAATGGTTCTGAATTTTGTAATTGGGGTATAGTTAGGTTAGATATGTTAGGTTAGGATTTATTGCTTTAGTAGGTTTTTCTCAGAATTTTTTACTACTAACAGATTTTGTTTATTTTGTAGGATATTCTTCACTAACCTAATTCTTCAATCCGATAATACTGTTCTGAAATAGACTCTTTTATTTCTTAGTTTTTATTTTTATAATCATATTTTTAGATTTTTTGTAAGACCCGTACCCTGATTTGCTCTCCGTACGCTTAGTTTCCAATGCCGGTACGTCCCGGATGGACCAAATTAGCGAGCCTTGATCGCGACCCTATTTTAGTACCGCATCGATCCAAGACCTATACCCTGGCGACCGCGTAGGCTCTGCGATTCCAACGCCGCGCGGCACGCCCCATTGCGATACCTGGTGTGAAAGTTGCGATCATTTGCACAATACGAGGTGGGTCACGCGACGCACGTGTGGCATGGGCCCCACTTGCACAAATCCCAAAAAAAGTCAAATCAATCAATCAATCACCCTCACCCTCACCCATACTCCTCTCATCACCCTAGTCTACACAAACCATACCCACCCCATCCCTCTCTCACCACAAAGTCAACTCAAACCATACCTTTCATGCCCCCTCCCATGCTAGCCATCATCATCATCATCTCATGATTCCTCCTCTCTACCCATACAAGAGCTTATTTAGGGGAGGGGGGGCTCCTCATTTTCCATTTGCAGAGAGAGAGAGAGAGAGAGAGAGAGAGAGAGAGAGAGAGAGGATTAAGAAGAGAGAGAAAGAGAGAGATTAAGAGGAAGATCAAGAGAGAGAGATTAGGGAGTTGGGGGAGTTAGACTGAATTGAAGGAGGAGATCAAAGCTTGGAGGGCCCCAACCATCATCCGGACCGTCCGATTGTCAATCCAACCCCATCCAAACGTCCAACCATCATTGCGAGTGCAAGGGGGACATAAACTCCCCATTTTCTTAATTGCCTTTCATTTTTTTTTGGGGCCCATCTTGTGATGGGCAATCAAATGGATGGATTGGATCATCTATGAATGGGCCCCACATACCTGTAAATAATAATAATAATAATAATAATAAATATATATATATAAAAAAAAGAAAAAAAAGGGGCAGCAGGCCGCTGGATAGACAGCGTCCAGGGAACGCTGCTGCCCACCACGGCCTGGGCGAAGCCCTTTTAGGCGTTAACCATGGGGCCCACTCGTGGGACCCACCTTGGTGCTTGTGTTCAATCCACGCCGTCCGTCTGTTTCTCCAGTCCATTTTAGGGCTGGACACCAAAAATGAAACAGATTCAGATCTTTGGTGGACCACACCATAGAAAACAGTGGAAATAATGATGCCCACTGTCGAAACTTTTTGGGCCCACCATGATGTTTGTAGACCCTGTAACCTACCCAATATAGGGATCTATGGGTTACTCATGAGCTAGGGAACCTGATGAATGGAGTGGATCATACTTATGTGGGCCCCACTTGAAAGAAACAAAGAGAGAAGAAAAGGAAAAAAAATATATTGAAGACGATGGACGTTCACAGCGTCAGAGACGCTGGAACAGTCCAGCATCAGAAACCTGGACGACGTGAGTGGGGTCCCCACTCATGGGACCCACCTTGATGTTTGTGTTTAATCCACACCATCCATCTGTTTTCCCAAATCATTGTAGGGCCAGAGCCCAAATATGAAGCGGATCCAAATCTTAAGCGGACCGCATCACATGAAACAGTGGGGAAAATGATGCCTACTGCTGTAAATTTCTTGGCCCACCTTGATGTCTGTGGGCCGTATCACATACCCAATATAGGGCTCCTTGGGTCCCCCATGAGCTGAAGAATCTGATGAACGGAGTGGATCATCCTCATGTGGGCCCCATTTGAAGAAAACCAAGAAAAATAAAAATAAAGACAAAAAAAGGAAGGAGAGGCGCAGTGTCTCTGACGCTGGGCTCGTGGTGCCCCAGTAGGTGGCCCACCCTGTGGGTCCCACCATGATGCGTGTGTTATATCCACACCGTCCATCCATTTAGAGAGATCATTTTAGGGCATGATCTTAAGAATGAGAAGATCCAAATCTCAAGAGGACCCTACCAAACAAAGAAAACAGTGGGGATAGTGACCAGACCGTTGAAAACAATTGGAACCCACTGTTGCACGTGTGGGACCCACCATGAGGTTTATTTACCATCTAACCTGTCGTTAAGGACACCCAGACCTGGATGGATGGAAAACACATATATTAGCTCGGTCCAAAACTTTTGGGGCCACGAGTGTGGTCCACACTGAAGCAGCGTGCTGGACACGCTGCCCAGAAGTGGCCCACCTCATGGGACCCACCATGCCTAACCGTCCATCCGCTTTGCTATTTCATTTCGGGGCATGGGTCCAAAAATGAACCAGATACAATCTCATGTGGGCCACACCATCTGGAACAGTGGGAATGAACGTCCACCGTTGAAGCCTTCCTAAGGCTCACTGTAATGTTTATCTTCCATCTAGACCTGTGGCACAGGTCTGAATGAGAGAGGAAACACAAATATTAGCTTGATCCAAAACTAATGCGACCCCCGAGGGGGGGGTCTCACGTTGCCCAGCAGGTGGCCCACCCTGTGGGTCCCACCATGATGTATTGTCTTATCCACGCTGCCCATCTGTTTTCCCCATATTATTTTAGGACATGCCCCCAAATATGAGGCAGATCCAAACGTCAGATGGACCACACCCGCAGGGAATAGTGGTCAATGATGCCCACCATTGAAAACTTTCTTGGGGTCACTGTGATGATTATCTTCCATTCAACTAGAGGGTGTGGGCCCATCTTTGGGTTCCACCTTGATGGATGCATTGTGTATCATGCCACCCATCTTGATCGACGCGTGAGGCCCGATTTGAGTGGGCTTCACTTAGAAAATGATGGTGATTGAATACCTACCACTGCAACTTCCTAAGACCGATGATATATATTTACTATCTGACCGATGGGCGGGGCCCGCCATGGTCCTTCCTTTGATATATATATGTTTTATCCATGCCATACACCTAATTTGTCAGCCGATTTGGTATGTGCAGGCCTAAGTATGGGGCCGATGTGGTCTCAAGTGGGCTATGCCACGAAGACCTTTACATTTCCAATGGGACCCACAGTCCGGGTCCCACTCTTTGTATATATATTAGGCCATTTAAGGCCAACATTACATGATATGTTTGGTAACATGCTAGTATACTTAGCTTGATACTTCACACTGATAATATGCTTAGTATAATGAATACCATGCTCATTCATATGCCAATACGCATCATTTATATGCCTGTTATGGACCACAATTAATCATAGCATATGCTAGTTGGCTTGTTATACTTAGGGGACCCGTGCGAGACAGGGTCGCCCCACATGATTGCGCAGTATACATAAGTTTGGTGCATGACTTGGATTGTATGACTCATGCATTTTGCATTATGTGTGTCACGATCGCCTTCACACCCTAGCAACATCGGGGTGGTGGCCACCATAGTCACATTGTGGCTGGCAGTAATGGACACCGGAAACTTGTTCTAACACGTGTGCGCTATGGATGTCCTTGGGTGAAAGTCCTTAAACCCTGTGGTACCAATAGGATGCTCCAATATTGAGACCGAGTGGATAACACGAGCTCCCGAGTGCCAAATACCAGTAGGCCTTGTCTCTTACTATGTCGAGGTCGGTTGGAAAGGGGTGTGACCTTATCCGCCCGTGTGGAGTAGGCTATAAGCTAGGTTGAGTCTGACCAGCTCGTGAAATGGGTCCGTTCTCGGTGAGCCAAGTGGGTATTGGCATACCACTGACGAGGCGGATAGTGAGTTCTTTTCTACTCATTTGGTTATGCGCGCGATATGTGACGACCAGTATCAGAGTGTACTAGACCCCGGTGATGTCCCAGATGAGAACCATTTTGATATGTGGATTAGTTGAGGATGGACGTGTTTGCATTGCATCTCTAGCATGTAACACTCGGCCATGTAGGCCTTTGCATCGCATAGCCTTGGGATGGCTGATAGCATTCATGAACCTGGTAACTTAGCTCTCTATTACTTCCGCTTACTCTTGAAAGTACATCGGGTGGTTTAACACAGCACCCACGTATGTGCGGAAGCTTAAAGAGCAACTAGAATTATGGCTAAACCTATAGGAGGGGGTGATTAGGACCTTTTTTGAAATTCTTTTCGCCTACTTATATAATTCAACAAATCAAACTAAGTAAGCAAGAACACTTCAGCTTCCAAGCCTAAGTAGGTCCAATCACAAGACTAGCATATGATTAAGCAATAAACAACCTAGTCTAAAGCATGCATAGGTAATCAAAAGATTTAACTAATCAAGCTCCTAACCTATGCAACCTATGTAGACTTATGAGAATGGATCAATGAGCTCAAGTCTACACAACTAGTGAAAGTATATCTTGTGTGTGGATGTGCCTAATTAGTGCCTAGCATACATTCCTATCAAGCATTCATAATTAGACAATTAAACTAACAATGCTAAGGTATTAATGTGCTCAATTCAATCACAAACACAAGCATCTATAGTGGTTCGACTTTGGGTCTACGCCACTCCCGGTTCAAGTACTCAACTCCTTTGAGCACACCGGCATTCACTATAGGAGGTTTTAAATGAGGTTAACCTCTCAACCTTTACACGGAGGTTTTACCGATTCACCTCTTAACCATAACTGGAGTTTTGGACAAAGAGCTAACTCTCAACCCAAACGGAGTTTTGGACATAGGCTAACTCTCAACCTGACGCACGTTCAATCCCGTGTCGGAGGCTCCCCCTTGGAGACTTAGTTTAGGCCCGGCTAACGGGCCAAGGAATGGCTAACGTCCCTAGTTCGAGTTCGACAAACAAACTCTAAATGGACTCTGAATAAAGACAACCTTACTTGTCGGATGAGCCCTTTGTTTAGCGCCGGTTTGGGTTGCTTGATCTCCGCTCTCTTGTGCTTCAATCAACTTCCCTTGCTCCCACGATCGTGTTGCCATTGCGTCGCCAATGCCTCAGCCACACTTGATCAAACACCTTGCATGTGATGCCTTTGAGATGCCCAAGGTGATGGGAGGATGATTGAATCTCCTACATGGGATATGTAGCTTGTTCTAACTAGGAGATTCACCTAGAGGGTCTTTTAGAGGTCTTGAACAAGAGATATGCCTATATGGTATAATGTTTCACCTCTAGAATTGAGAGAAGAATCAAGTCATCTCTAGATTGCATTTGAATGCCCTCACTTGTGTTTAAACACAAGGGATATGACTTGAAACTCCTCCTTTTTGAGGCCTCAAATGATGTACACAAGGTGTGGGTAATGGGCTCTCAAAACCCTCTCTCGCAGCCCTCAAAACGAGCCAAGCCCTTATATAGAACAATGTGCAACGGATACAAAACGGGCAGAAAACGGCTATTGCCGACTGGTCGCACGACCAGTCGGCCAAGGGCCCACGACCGGTCGTTCAGGGTCCACGACTAGTCGGCCACAGGACAACCGAAGACAGGAGCTTGCTGTTTTAAGGTGGGAGGTCTGTCCGACCGGTCTTGACGGGTTGGACCAGCCTAGCAGACCGGTCACGACCGGTCGGCCCTATGGCCTGATCATACCATAGGCTGCTGTCACGCTGGAGTGCCTGTCCGACCGGTCTTGACCAGTCGGCCAGGGGTCCACGACCGGTCGTGACCGGTCGGACAGGCCTGGGTTCAGCCCACTGTTTAGCTGACCCATCCATCCTTCAACCCTCTCACTTAGGCCAAGATTTAGGTGATGTTTTGGGACACCTAGGGCCAATCTATGATGACTAAAGGTTCCCTAATATGGTCAAGGTCATCAAAGAGGTTAAGGGGTTGGGTTTTGGTCAAGGTTAAGGCACATCAAGGGATCACTTTTACCTGTATCTTCTTCCTTGATGCAGCGGGGCCACTTGAGTCTTCGGTCTTCGTCTTCATTAGGCTCAACCAACACTAGACTCACTGACATAAGTGATTGACAAACAAGGTGTACTAGTATGCCACAAAAAAGTGCACTAACAACTCTGATATCTGTATACTTGTCATATGCATCACACAAGCACACACGCACTCTATTGAGCTTCATAGGAAGCTTATATGCATTTGTTTACACTGCAGGTACTAGGGCACATCAGCAGCGTTGAACTCGGTTCATATACCTGACATTTTGGGCTTTTGCTACATCTTGAATTTCTCTTTCCAGCACTATACTCAATAAACTTATTAGTGGATATCTGATGATGTTTTATGGTTTTGATTATGCTCCTTTCAAAAAAAATTTACCTTGAAAATCCTCCTGGTGGGATCCCAAGATCGGAACCTGGCATATGAGAGCTAGGAGCCGAGAATGGGGTACTACGGAGGCTATTGGCACTAAGGTCGACGATCGGAAATTTAGTGAGCCTGGTCCCCGGGTTTGGGGTGTGACATTTTTAGTTTAGGTTTAGTTTTTGTGTAGTTTATGCCTCATTGGGAGCGTGATCAAGCATCGCGACTTCTAAGTGAGGGAGGTTTAGTTGGAGGATTAATTAATCACAGACGAATTAGAAAACGTCTAGAAAATCCTGAATCCTTTGAAATCATAGCTGAGAATGAATCACACAATATTAAGAATGTTGAGCATGATGCACCACCAATTAGGATAGAACATAATGAGAATGAGAAATGCTATGTTCCTCAGGTAAAGACATTGTGAGATTATTTACAACTGGAGAGAACAACCACGTTTTCTAGCATTGTCTTTCCACTTAATGCAGGAAACTTGGATCTTAAGCCAGGAATTATCAAGTTACTTCCAAAATTCCATGGACTCAATTTTGAAGGTCCATATGCGCACCTGAGTGAATTTGAAGAGATCACAAACACCTTTCAATTTAATAATGTCTCCCAAGATGTAATCAAACTAAAATTGTTCCCTTTCTCTAAATGACAAATTTAAATCATGACTTCAATCACTTAAACCTAAAAGCATCGGGACATGGGCTGAGATGACCCAGGAGTTCCTTAAAAAGTACTTCCCGGTTCATAAAATCAATGCATTAAGGCGGACTATCATGAACTTCTCTAAAAAAGGAGATGAAACATTTTTTCAATGTTGGGAGAGGTTCAAGGATCTTTTATTAGAGTGCACACATCATGGTTATGAAAAGTGGCTCTTGATTGACTTCTTCCATGATGGATTAAGTTCAAATATGCGCCAATTTGTCCAAATGATGTGTAATGGTGAGTTTTTTAACAAAGCTCCCGATGATGATTGGGATTACTTTGACATGCTAGCCGAGAATGCCTAATCTTGGGACATCTCCACTTCGACTACTAATCCCAAGTCAGCCCCAAGAGAGAAAGGAGTACATGCATTAAATGGGAAGGATGATTTAAGTACAAAGGTGACGGGTCTCACAAAGAAGATTGAGGCCATAGAATTGAGGAGTATTAACATGATAACTACCGGTGAGGCTGTTGAGAGTGTATGTGGTATTTGTGAGAGTGATGTTCACTTGACAAAAGATTGCCCAACAATCCCTGTGTTTCAAGATATCTTACAAACTCAATCGAACGCTACAAACGCTTATCAACGCCCCTTTAGTACAAGAAATTCTAACTCGCATAATCCTGATTGGCGGTGTGAACTAAATTTTAATGGGAGAAATGGACCTATGGTAAATACAAACAATGTTTCTCAAGGGCCTCCTTAAAAGGGCACTCTTGAGAAAACATTAAACACATTCATGATTGGCAAACTCAGATAAATCAGTCCAACATGCAAGCCATGAATGAACTTAAAATCTCGGTTGAAAGAATTGAGACACACCTAGGAGTTAGGGAGAAATGGACTGTTTTGACCCAATCTCATCCTAACCCCAAGGAACCACTTGAATCGAATACCAATTCTTCAACCCATCCTGTGGAACACGTTCAAGCCATCACCACTCTTAGGAGTGGTAAAACAATTGAAAAATCTGAACCAGTGAAGGCCAAAAAGCCTAATGATCCGGTTGATTCTAAGAGTGATGGTGAATCGAACAATGTTCCACAAGATAAAGAGCCGAAGCACGCGTATAAACATGTGGCCCCATTCCCCCAACGTTTTGTCTCAGCCAAAAGGCCAAGTGAAAATCAGAACATCGTAGAAGTCTTCCAACAAGTCAAAATTAACATTCCTTTGTTGGATGTAATTAAGTAAATTTCTTCATACGCCAAATTTTTAAAGGATCTATGTGCCGTAAAGCTTAAGCAAAACGTGCACAAGAGGGCATTTTTTATGGAATAAGTGAGTGCCATCATACAACAAAATACTCCCCCCCAAATTCAAAGATCCAGGAAGCTCTACAATCTCTTGCATGATAGTTAACTTCTGGATCAATAGAGGCACTTCTCGATCTAGGGGCTAGTGTGAACTTGATTCCCTACTCGGTATAAGAGAACTTGGGCTTGGTGAATTAAAACCCACCAAGATATCTTTACAACTCACGAATCGCTCCGTTGGAATACCGAGAGGAGTAATTGAGAATGTGTTAGTCCAAATCGATAAGTTCTACTACCTGGTAGACTTTATCGTTTTGAATACACAAGCGGTTACAAATGTAAGCACTCAAGTTTCTGTCATTCTAGGCTGACTATTCTTAGTAACCGCCAATGCTATAATCAATTGTAAGAATGGAGTCATGAAAATATCCTTTGAAAATATGACAATGAAGCTGAATGCGTTTAATTTGCATAAATAACAAGATGATGAGGATGAGGATGAAGATGAGATCCACATGATTAATTTCATTGGTACAATTGCGGATGATGATGAGCCACTCTCAACTAAAATTTCCAAAATCTTGGAAGTTTGCTTAGCTCATTCCAAGGAAGAAATAAATTTAGATATTGATGAGACCTTGGAAGAACCAAAATCTGAAAATTTGATTGACAAGTCACCAACCACTGATTTAGCAATTCTGTTGTGCAGGAATTTGATGGATTGGTGCTTGATTTGCCTATGGAGAGGCTAATTTCTGAAAGTATAGTGGTTGAGGACCTATTCCAACCTACACAAGTGACCAAGAAGGTCGAGGTTTCCTACACTCTAGAAGAGTGCTTGGCATATTTTAAGGATTAGGATGATCCTATGATCCGTGACATTGTCAATGCCTTAAGAGAAACTTCACCAATGCCCAAAAAGACTCCTATGGAGAGTAACACCGATTTATCAATAGTAGAGGCACCGGTAGAATCAAGTTTTGTAGAGACCATAACGACTTCTGAAGAAGAAATACAAGTCTCCATATTTCTTTGGTTTGTTCAAACTGAAGAGCACTATCTTTGGGATGACCCTTATTTAATTATTTTTTTTCCAGACAAGTTGGAAAGGAGATTCATAATTGATTACCTCAAACTGAAGAAATTCTCCTTCCCTAACACATGGGGTGATAACTTTGAGAAACCCGTTGAAATTTTTCAGCAAAATTTCAATGAATTAAAATGACAAACATCACCTATGTGCATTATGAAGTGGGATGGTTGATGATATTACTGAAACATCTTTTACTCTAGCTAATAATCCTGCTAGATTTCATTCCTTTGGATGATCATGTGTATCAAGATTGACCTCCTAGTCTGACGGAGGTATAGGGTTGTTTTATTAGTTTTAATTGTTTAGTCGTCGGAAGTTGTAGATTCCCATATTCGACTCTCTCAGGTACTCTCGTTCTCACTCCCCTTAATTTATTTTATTGTTCTTATGTCATTGATTATTGTATATCTTTTTACATTGAGGACAATGCAAGATTTTGGTTGGGAGGTGAGATTCCTAGATGAATCTAGTACTTTGTTACATTTCGAGTAATTTTTGGATGAAATTTTTTTATTTTTCTAAAAATTTAAAACTCTATTGGAAAACTTTGTTTCCATGCACTTGGGATGTTATGAATATGAGAAAAAGAGAGATGAAGTGATTGATTTTGAAGCTCTTAAAAACCTGTAATATAATAGTTTTCTATATGAATTCCCCTATTTATATGATCGATAGAACATTTGAACAGTTTTAAATCTAGCTCGCGTTACACGATTCTCATGGTTTGAAGAGATTATGTAGATTTGTAAATTGGCTAGACTGAGATTTAAAGTGTTAAAGAACCAAGCCAGGGAACTTTGTCCATCCTTGTTCATGTGAAGTAAGAAAAAGAATGGAAGATATGGATTTCTAAAAATCCTATCTCATGTGAAAAAAATGATTGTCATTGAATATTTGTTGATAAATTTTGAAAAGGGCTACTTACTACCAACCAGGGGATGGTATACGCGTAATCAAAGTTGGAAATGGGAAGTAGTGTGAAAGCCATCAAATGAACGGTAAGGCAAATTCTTGTCATAGGCATTTGGTTGATTTATACGCTTTTAGATCCTTAGTTTCGCTAATCTATGAAGAAGGTAATCCTAAAAATTCATGAGATGAACATTCACTATGCACACTAGACTGCATTTGTTCGAATTCTTCTATTTCTCAATTAATCGGTGGTGATTCTATGTGAACACCTATTGTGTTTAGGGAGTTTAGGATTTCAATTTCATATCATTAAGTTTCTCTGAATTTCATGCTTGTATGTCTTTAAGTCTATAGATGTATAGTTTCCAAGAGAGAGTTGATCTTTTAAAGAAGAGATTTGTTTCACGCTTGTTTTGCTTGGGACTAGCAAACTGCTAGTTGGGGGGTGTGTTAAGCTCTGAATTATGTATATTTTAACCCCATTTCATCACTCATTATGCATAGTTTATATGTTTAAAGTACCTATTTAATGCATGACTTGTGATTGTAGGAATGAGAGAGAGACTTCATTGATTTGGTGCTTAAAAAGACCACTTTAAAAATGTATTGAAGGCGATTGAAGATAAGCCAAGTGAAAGAGAAAAGAAGCAAGGTGAATAGAGATGGAAAGAAAGAAGAAAATGAAAGAAAACAATGGTCTGACCGGTCATGACCGGTCGGCTAAACAGGCTCCTACCGGTCATGATCGGTCGGCAATGTGGCAGCCCTCCCTTTTGTGCTTGCTGGACCAAGCTCAGAACCGGTCCGACTGGTCAAGACTGGTCGGCCAATCAGCTCCGACCGGTCATGACCAGTCGGCCATATGCAATTTCAGCAAGTCAGTAAGCTTCTCTTATAAGCTTCAAAAAACCATGCGTTGTACGTAAGTATTACACCGATTCTGAAACTTTCTAAGGCGGTGGAGCATCAAAGCTATAAAATGACACTTAGGGCTCATTCCTAAGGCATCATAGAAAGCTTGAGAAGTTGTGGGAGGTAAAGGAGATCGCTGTGGAGCATCTGCAACTCCTCCAAAATCGATTTTTTAATGTTTTACAGTAGTTTTCCTTTGAGTTTTAGTTTAACTTGTTAATGGTTAGCTAAACCTCTTAGTTAAGGCTAAGAGGTGAAGCTTATAGTTATTTGCAATGTTCAATTTGAATTAGTTCAATTATTTTTTTGTTTAACGAAAAACACTTCTAGTTTAAGTTTAAAATAAAGTTAGTATTTTTAGTTAATCTTTTATCTCTTGTGATTTCTCTTATATGGGATGTTTTGATTACTGAGATTGCTTAATGGGGTGTTGATTGATAGGATTTTGGGTTGTAGAGATCTTAGATCCATCATGATCATGATATGTTGGATGATAGGGGATCTTACAAACTAAGTTTTCTAAGTGCTTATTTAGAACTAAACTAGAAGGGGTTCTTATCTTTGGGATTAATCTAACATAGATGTTTATGTATTGATTTTGCTTTAAAAGAAGTTCGATTCATGCTTCTAAATCAAGTCTAGTGACAAGACTTGAGGAAGAATCATGAATGTGATCTTGCTTGTTTTGTGAAGGATTGGGCCGTGTGATTTGATATGCCCAATGCCTTAGTTGATTATGAGAGAACCATATCAGTAGATGATCCATCTATGTTGGACATGTTGTGATGATTTGATTGCTCTATATTCCGATTAATAGGGATAGAACTCTGATTTTGATTGAGTTATTAGCTTGAATGGTTTAAATTGGCATTGTGAATGATTATAAGTGAATCCTTGGTGCTCTATTATTTTATTTCCTTGATTTAGTTCTAAAGCAGATAGTTTTATGTTATTAAATTCCATCGATAAATATAAATCTGAATTTAGCCCATCCTAGCTATAACGTTTAGAATTGTTACGACAATCCCTGAAGATCGACCTCGGTCTTATTGAGAATTATTAGTGCACCGCAGCCTTGCACTTGAGGCGAGCGAACACTAAACCCAGTCAAATCAGAAAAACCACCTATAGAAAAAACCAATCCAAAATTCTCTAAAAAGTCAAACTGGTGAGTCAACTCACTGAGTCAGCTCACCGAGTCAACCTAACCTTTGCACCCAGTCTACTCACCTAGTTACGGCCTAAAACTAAACCTAAGTCCAAGCTTAGCTCCGATCCTCAGCTTCGGAGCGGCTCCGAACCTCGACCTACGGTTTCGTCACTCTAGGTTTGGAGCTTCAACTGTCCGAAGCTGGAGCAGAGCGTCCGTATGAGCGTCACCCGCTCCTACTTATGAGAGTTGCCACTTCTCGCATTTATAAATACCCCCTCTCCTTCTCATTTCCATCATCCCTTAGCTCCAAGTCCTCCTCTGTGAGAAACGACTCATCTTCACCCCCCTTTAGCCCATTCCTCCACCTAAGATATTCTAAGTGAGTGAAGAGTCTACCCCTGGTCCAACCCAGCCTGATGTTGAGCTCTGAATTGTGCATATTCTAACCCCAATTCATCACACATTATGCATGGTTTGTATGTTTAAAGATCCATCTAATACATGTTTTTGTGATTATAGGAATGAGAGAGAGACTTCACCAATTCATGGCTAAAAGGACCACTTTAGATGTAGTAAAGATCAATGAAAGCGAGGTCAAGAGGTAGAGAAAAGATGCAAGGAAGACGAAGAAGGAAGAATGAAGAATACACAAATTTACGTTGTCCGACTTGTCATCAGACCTGTCGCTACAATGCTTCGACCGGTCGGCCACTGCAGAGGACAGGTCGAGTTATATTCTGAAAATCGGATTTTCAGGCAAAAAAACTCTAAACAGTTTTTTACACTGTCCAACCTATCGTCTGACCTGTCGTTACAGTGCTCCGACAGGTCAACAGACAGGTCAGAAGATGTATAGAAAGAAGTTTTTTAGTTATATTTGAGCTCTGACCTATCGCTACAATGCTTCGATAGGTCGGCAGACAGGTCAGACAATGTCTAGACTGCGTAAGGACTCCACGATTTCTGAAACTTTCCCAGTCAGTGCTCGATTTCTCTTATAAAAGACCACTTCCACTCTCTTCCTAAGGCATCTAGGAACGTGGTGAGCAAAGAGATCAAGTCCTAGGAGGCTTCCTAGCCTTCTACAACTAGTTTTTCTTTTTTTTCTTAATTCTAGTTCTAGTTTTTCTATGCTTTCTTCTAGTTAACTCTCAACTAGAACTGAGAGGTGAAACTTTTAAATTATTATTCATGCTTTGATTATTTGATTTCTAATTTGGATTTATTATTGAACAATTCATTGAAGGTTTGAATAAAGTTGATAGTTTTAGATAATTCTGGGATCTTATGTGCCAAGTGTTAGTGCACTTTTCTGTGGCATACTAGTGCACCTTGTTTGTCAATCACTTAGGTCAGTGAGTCTAGTGTCGGTTGAGCTTAATGAAGACGAAGACCGAAAACTCAAGATGGACCGGCTGCATCAAGGAAGAAGAAACAGGTAAAAGTGATGCCTTGGTGTGTCTTGCCTTGACCAAAACCTAACCCATAACCTCTTAGATGACTTGGACCAACTAGGTATAACTTTAGTCATCATCATTAGTCTTAAAACTCCATGAAAAACATGATAAGTTAGACTAATTAAAGAGGTGGAAGCTGCTGTAATTAAAACAGCTCAAACAGCAGTTTCCAATTGATCTCCGATCAATCAGACATTGGCTCCGATAGGACTCCGATCCATCGAACAGAATCTCCGATCAATCGGAAATTGTTCCAGCAACCTTGAAAACCCACTGGACATATTTTCGATCAATCGGACAGTATTCCAATCCATCGGAAGGGGTCAGTCCGATCAATCGGACAGTGTTCCGATCAATCGAAATATCCTCCAGAGAACTCTCTGGACTAAAATTCGATCAATTGGACATGTCTCCGATCCATCGGACCTTCTTCCGATCAATCGGAGATGCGCGAATCTGCCCGTTTTTTTACCGTTGGAAGAAAATCTATTTAAAGATGGGGGTTCGTTTTTTGAGCTGAGGGAGGGGATTTTGAGGAGATAGAAGCCACCATTGCTAGAGATCATTAGAGGCTCTATTCCAAACCCAAAGCAAGTCATTCTCCTTGTGTTTTCATCACAAGCTTGGGCCATTCAATGGCATCTTGAGAATGGACTTGTTCCCTCTTGATTCCTAGGGTTTAGACACCTTGATGATAGTTAAATCCCTTGTCTAAACACTACCTAGGAGTTCAAATAGGTGTATTCCTCTAGGAAACCCATTTCCTACCATTTGTAGAGGTCTCACCATTCCCTAGCACCTTGGGCATCTCCAATGGAGCATCACATGCAAGGTAGCTGATCTTGGAGCTATAGCCTTGGCAAAGCGGCGGCGTCAAAGATCGGGGGAGCACAAGGGGAGCTGATTCAAGCACGGGAGAGCGAGAAGAAGTAACCCAAAGTGACGCTACAAAGGGGCTCAATCCGACAAGTAAGGTTGTCTTGTTAGGAGTCCATCCACTCAATTCCCTGTGGGAGTTGAGTGTAGAGTTTGTTTGACAAACTCGACCTAGGGTCGTTGGCCGATCCTTGGCATATTAGTTGGGCCTAAAATCTAGGGACGTCAGCCGTTCCTTGGCATGTTAGTCGGGCCTAAAACAAAGTCTCCAAGGGGGAGCCACCAACACGGGTGCAAACGTATAGTTTGGGAGGAACCCGTAAACTCCCCGGTTGGGTGGATCCGATTTAAAACACCTTGGTTGAGAGGAACCAGATTTAAACTCCCCAGTGAATGTCGGTGTGCTCAAAGGGGTTGAGTACTTGAGCCGGGAGTGGAGTAGACAAGTAGTCGAACCACTATACATCCTTATGTTTGTGATTGTTCTTGAGCACATTTCTCTTTATGCATTGTGTTTAATTGGTTAATTATGAATGCTTAGTTAGGAATGCATGCTAGGCACTTGATAGGCACATCCACACTCACAAGATGTACTTTCACTACCTCATGTTGACTTAAGCATTTCTTGATCCATCCTCTATAGTCCACATGAGTTGTTTAGACTAGGTTGCTGATTGTACTTATCATTTGCTAGTCTTTTGATTGGACCCACTTAGGCTTGGAAGCCGAAGTGTTAATCACTTACGAAGTTTAATTTGCTAAATTTGTTAAGTAGGAGAAAAATTTTAAAAGGTCCTAATCACCCCCTCCTATAGGTTTAGCCATAATTCTAATTGCTCTTTAAGCTTCCGCACGTGTATGCATAGGGTGTCGTGTTAGACTACCCGACGCAATTTCACTAAGTACATGAGTTCTTATTGGATTTCTGAGATTAATCAGATTGGTATATGATATTTTGGTTTATGGAAGCCTTTGATTCATTGTGATTTTTGGATACGGTGAATGCTTCGAGTTCTCTATGAGTTGAAATAGTTTGGATTTCTATTAGAACCGATTGATGAAGAGTTCATGTATCTTTTGTATGGAATCTGAGATAGATGTTGTTGCTTGTTGAAATTGGTTTAATTATAGTTCAAATCATTAGTTCTAGTCAAGTGTAGTGAAAAGATTTGATGAAGGTTATAGTTATGATCTCAACGAGATTGGATAAAGGATTGGCCTATACAATTGAGTGTGTCCAAGGCCTGAGCTTTATTAAGGGAACCAAATCAATGAACAACCATCTGTTTTAAATTGTTATTGTGATTTAACTATTTTATGTTCCAGCTAGATAGAGATAGGACTTCGATTTCAGTTGTGCATTGAATCGAATCATTGAATTGAGCATGGTTAATACTAGAAGTGGATCCTTGATGCTCTAGTGTTTACTTTTTAGAATTTTTCCATTTAACTCTTAGTTCTTCTATTTTAATCCTAATTCAAGATTTGTTTAGTTTAGAACATAGGTAACCTTAAAGTGCTTGGATTTAGTTCCATATTCCTTCCCCGTGGATCGATCTTAGTCTCATCGAGTTATTACTACATCGCGGCCTTATACTTGGGGCTAGCGAACACCTGACCCTGGTCCAAGCCTCTCAATACCTAAGTCCCGATCTTAGCCACTCAAGCTAACCCTTGCGATACCTCCGTCCATCTAACTGCTCTTATAATAGTATCATCTCATTCGCATCTAGCATTGTGCAACATTTCTTATCTTTCCAACCCCCTTGTTATCATCCCACTATAGCACTTGATCAGGTCTTAGCGTATGCTCTGAGGCTTGCCTAGAACCTTCCCATCAAAAACTTTGACCGGTCAAACACACTATCATACATCCGGCAGAGCACCTGACAGTTTGAGCGTATGCTCTGCGACTTGTCGATTTAATCAAAACCCGCCCATCAGACACTCTTACTGATCAGACTCATATTCATGTATTATATCATTTATGAGAATGTACGAGGATTGATTTAGACTTTCAAGTACTAGTTAGATTCTGTGAAGTAGAGACCGTACATCTATACAGGCAGAGTGGGTGCCTAACACCTTCCCACCTCGTAACCGTAAGCCCTTACCTCGAATCTCTGACCGCAGATCAAAAGAGTCAATTTAGAGGAAGGAATCTTCGGATTCCCTTCTCTAACGTTTCTACAAGGTCTAGCCAACTGTAGATTTGAAGAAACTAGCTAGTGGCGACTCCAGTCTTATACGAACCTATCCAAACATATCAACTGAAACCCAACAACACACAAAAAGCCCTCAAGAAAGAGGTGAGCCCATGGAAGCGGTGATTCACACCCTCGAAAGGGGAAACGCGGACCGACGAGCGTTCATAGAATGGTGACTCCGTTAGGGATATGCTAGTCCCACTAGTCATGATCCAACTTAAAAAATGAAATCTCTCAAGTACTTGAAAGCCAACAGTCCTTATACAATCTCATTTGCATAACATCTCATTCATAAACAAAAAAAAATAATAATAATTCAAAAACCCAAAAAAGAGTTAAGACATACTTGCTCACCATTGCCCCTCCTCGGGCTCAACATCCTCGGAAACAACTTCCCTACCGTAGCATAATCCGCACCAGAGCTCAGCAAGCCATGTCAGACCACAAGAAGGATGGTCACCTCTTCCTCGTCCTCGACATGACCGAAGTGTAACTTGCACGCAACAACCACAAATTGAAAACACACCAATCATCTAGGAATTAGCACAAGGAATGACAGCAATGCAAGAAATGCTCTTACAACTCATGCAAGCACATGCCGCAGTAACAGCCAGCAATCAAGATGGCCCAATTCAACAACCACAACATCCGTTTAGGGTCCTTCTGGCCTCCAGTTCGAATCAAGCACAACCATCGAAGTCTGCCCAAGACTACCGACAACAGCCATCTCAACCCTCCGTTATGGGGCATCCTTCTCAATACCTTCCTGCGGTGATGAGACCATCTCAGAGCATTCCCGCCGCAGGGATTTCCAGTCAATCTCGCAAGCAATGATCTCAGTAGATTCCATCATGTCCCCGCCGATGGAACCCTTTTGCTTTCTTAGCATGTCCCCACTAATGGGACCTTTACTCAATTCCAGCACATCCCCACCGGTGGGATTTCAATTCAATTTCCAATAGCAGGGAAAACACTGGCGAATACCCACAATGGGGGTTAGTGTTAAGCCCACATCAATCAACGGACAGTGGCGAGTACCCAACAAGGGGGTCACTCCCCAACATCTCAGCCTCCTACAAACAGTACTTTTCAATTCCATCATATCCCCACCGATGGGATTCCAATTAATTTTCAGCAATCTTCAGTTTAGCAAACTCTAGTTAATTTTCAATAATCTTTAGTTTAGCAGTTTCTAGTCAATTTTCATCAATCTTCAATTCAGCAATCTCCAGTTCAATTACAAGTAATTTCCAGCACAAGCTCATCAAATTCCAGTTCAATCATTAAGTCAGCCTTAGCAACCCAGAGTTGCTTTCTAGCAAGCTCATAGGGTCGAAGACATTTACCACTATGCCGAAAAAGAATGTACCTTTCTACGAGAGTCATCAATCACTCAAGTAAATCATGCGGGACTGTACGAGTTGCGGGAGCAGTTCCAGACCTTGCAAAATCAACTACAACGGCAACAGGGGATCGATCTCCCCTTAACAAAGTTCAGGGACCTGTGTCCCTTTCTAGATGCTCAGATACCTTAAAACTTTGAGGCACCGAAATTCAAAAGATATGACGGTAATGGCTGCCCCACAGCACATCTCAAGGCTTTCTAGGAGAGCTAAGCACAGTCGTAAAAAATGAAGGGTCACTCATCCACCATTTTAAAAAATCTCTGAAGGGCGATGCCCTAGACTGGTATACGTCATTAGATTGCCATCGCATTAAGAATTGGGAACAACTTTCCCAGGTTTTCGTTAACAGATTTGCATACAATCTCAACATGGCACCCAGGAGATCAGACCTAACAGCTCTCAGGCAAAGAAGTGAGAAACGTTGTCAGCCTATGTGGAATGTTGGCGAGCCATGACAGCCAGAATGCGAACACCCATCGATGACGAGGAATAAATCTCCATGATCATTCATTCAACATATCCCGGCATATCTGGGTATCTCATCTCGCACTCCTTTGCGAATTTCTCTTAGCTGATCCGTGCCGAAGAGCAAGTTGAAGCAAGAATCTGCATAGGGAAAATCTCCCCATAGCCTCACCAGGCCACTCCAATCAAACGGAACAGAGTGGAAGGAAGACCCATATGATACGGCAATGAAAATCGCAGTGGCTCCCCCTCGCCCGACAGAGATAAACAACGTCATAGCCACCGCTCAGGGAAACCAGTATGCTCCCCCACAAGGATGTCAGCCATATCAATAGAATCAGCCTCAACATCAACCTCAGAGGTACCAACCGCAGCCACCTCTGCCTCAACCACAACTGCAACCACCTCGGCAACAACAACAGTTCAGGGGAAATGGCCAATACCCCTATCAGAACAGGCAGATGTACAAAGAGTTTAGAAAGTTCACCCACTGACTCAGCCACTTAGTCAGATCATGACCATACTGATACAAAAATAACTACTCACTCCTATGGCACCCAAGCCTCATCCAAATCCTCTGCCTCCAAACTACCGTGAGAATGAGTATTGTGCCTAATGTTAAAACTAGAAAATGTGCAAGGCAATTTGCTTGTGTTTCATTGTTCTGGGGGGTTTCTGAGCAAAGAGACATTCATAGACAATCATAAGCATTCACACAGTCACACAAGAAGATATATCGCAAAGAGAATTTTATTCCAGAGATTCTAAAATCTTTTACATTCTAAGTTGTGATACTGGTCACGAGCCCTTAATTATATCAACGGTTGATCACCCTTGATTAAAAGGTAAAAGACTAACCTGCCAGGGATTATGGTCTTGAGTTCATGGTCGTAGAGACCTTTCTTTATTTTGTTGTTATGGACTGAGCCATATTTTGGGCAATTCAAATGTCTATGTCCCATTTTCTTTCGAGTTGTTCGGGTTGAAGGACTGTCGGGATTTTTAATCAATTGGTTTAACATTGGGACCTCTTTCTGTATTTTTGTTGAGCTCTAAATCGTGTATATTCTAACCCTAATTCACCACACATTATGCATGGTTTACATATTTAAAGACTAATCTAATACATGTTTTTGTGTTTGTAGGAATGCGAGAGAGATTTCACTTATATGATGTTAAAGGACTCACTTTACTTGCCTTAAAGATCAATGGAAGAAAGGATAAGAGGTGGAGGTGAAATGCAATAAAGATGGAGGAGAAGAACCATGAAAAACCACAATTCATGGACTGTCCGGCCAGCCGGCCACTACACCAGACAGGCCGGCCAAACCCTCCAGAAATCACAATTTCTCTAGACATTTTTTTACACAGTCCGACCTCTCATCCTGCCGGCCAGATGGATTGGCTGACCGACCATCAGATGGGTCAGCATAGTGTTTTTAATTGCAAATTTTTGGTGTATTTCTGTGCAACCTCCGCCCGGCCGGCCAGCGTCCAGACTGTGTAAGGACTCTCCAAATTCTCGAAGTTTCCAAGTCAGCGACTGATTTTTGCTATAAAAGGACACCTCTACATCATTCCTAAGGCATCATAAAAGGCTTAGGAAGTCCAGGGAGGTGGAGAAGATCTTCGTGGAGCGTTCGTAACTCCTCCAACTAGGGTTCTTATAGTTTTTACTATGTTTTCAAGTAGCTTTTCTTTTTATTCTAGTTGTAGTATGATAATGCTCGACTAGAACCTCTTAGCTAAGGCTAAGAGGTGAAGCTTGTAGCTAGTTTCAATAGTTAATTCGTTTATTTCAAGCATTCTTATTTAAAGTTTGATTTTTAAGTTCTAGTTTAAATAAAATTGGTATTTTTAGAATTTTTAGGAGAATTCATGTACTTTGGACATGAGTTCCTGGAAATTCTCTGAGATTACCATGTTTGGATTGATTAGAATTGAATTGTAATAGCCTCAGAGCATGCCATGATCTCTTGGTATGGCTATTACTTCGAAGGCTACAAGTTCAAGTTCTATGTGCTTAAGTAGAGCTAGAATCTGATTTCCTGACTTAAGTGGGATTGTTTGTGATTAAATGCCTTATCTTCCAACTAGATGAGAGATATAACTTTGAATATAGTTGTGTTTATGCTTGGATGAATAAATTTACATTAGACTACTATAAGTGGATCCTTAAAGCCTTAGTTTTCTTTTAGATTCTCAGATTTTCTCCTATTTAAATTACTGTTTTAGTCATAGCTCTCAATCTGAATTTTCTAGACTCTTTAAAGTGAAGTTGCTAGAATAGTTTAGATTGTTTACCCTAATTCCCTGTGGATCGACCTCGGTCTTACTGAGTTATTACTACATCGCAAGCCTTGCACTTGAGGCGAGCGAACAAGTTTTTGGCACCGTTGTCAGGGAATGTAGGTTAAACGGTTCTAAATTGTTTTAGTAACTATAAAAGTAGAAGTAGTTAGATAGGATTTTCATTTTCCTATAACTAGTTTTTTATTTTCTAAAATTAACATTGATTGTTTTGTTTTGTAGGAGATTCTTCTAGTTCAATCGAATCCGGTACTATCCTTTTAACTTATAACTTTTTCTATTTTTTTTTAGTTTTTAGTTTTTCCAAATTTTTATTTTGGGACCTAGGATTTAGGTTTAGGTTTAGTACAGAATTTTTGTGTGGTTTATGTCTCATTGGGAACATGACCACACAAACCATCTCTAAACCGAAGGTGATTTAGTTGGACCATTATCCGTCCAAAGACGAGTTAGAAAATATCTGAAACTTTGTAAAAGTTCGGGAAGTATGGATCAAACACCGTTAAGGAATCCTCCCCCTCCTACTCCAACTACAAATGCAAATCAAGAGGGAGTACGAGAGAATGAGGTGCACAATGCTCCTCCAATGAGAGCCTTACGTGATTACTTACAACCGGCCCATACGACTACAACTTCATGCGTGGTTCTACCAACCGCCAAGGGAAACATTAATATAAAGCTGGGGGTAATTCAAGTTTTATCTAAATTTCATGGGCTAGATTCCGAGAGCCCATAACTACACTTGAAAGAATTTGATGAGATTGTGGCTACCTTGTAATATGGTAATATGACGGAGGATGTCATTAAACTTAGATTATTTTCCTTTTCATTAAAAGAAAGAACTAAAGGTTGGCTCCACTCTCTTAGACCACATTCGATAGGGACATGGACTGAGATGACCTGAGAATTCTTGAAGAAGTTCTTCCCGGCTCATAAAACTAACACCCTTCGAAGATCTATCATGAACTTTTTGGTTAAAGAGGATGAATCATTTTTCCAAAGTTAGGAAATGTTTAAGGAACTCCTACTTACCTGCCCACATCATAGCTATGAGAGTTGGTGAATTATAAATTTCTTTTATGACGGATTGAACTCATATATGCGCCAATTCATAGAGATGATGTTGAATGGCGAGTTCATGAGCAAAAATCCAGATAAAGCATGGAGTTACTTGGACATGTTGGCTGAGAATGCCCAATCTTAGGATACCTTGAAAAATTTTAGTAACCCCAAGCCTCATCAATAAAAAGAGAAAGGAGGAATTTACATCCTTAAAGAAGAGGATGATGTTAATGCAAGGATAGCCAACCTCACAAAAAAAGTCGAGGCTATGAAACTAAGTAAAAGTAGAGTTTCAAAACCTATTGAAGCCATTGAGAACGTGTGCGGAATTTGTGCCACTAATGTACACTCTACGTAAGATTGTCCTACAATCTCCTCATTTCAAGAGGTGTTACAAGAGCAAGCAAACGCCGCATATGGTTATTAACGGCCTTTCAATGGACCGGTAGGTAACACGTACAACTCTACTTGAAAGAACCATTCAAATTTCAGTTGGAGGAATGGTCCCACGGCCAACCCTACCAACTCTCGAGGGCCACCCATGCAAAATATGGCCCCACCTCAATTCTCAATGGAGAACACCTTAAAGGCATTTATGCAAGGGCAAACGCAAATCAATCAAACAAATCAGCAAATGTTCCAAGAACTTAAGGTGTCGGTTGATGAGATTAAGGGACGCTTGAATGCTAGGGAAGGGACCTTTTTGGCCCAACCTCAGCCTAATCCTAAACGAGCACATGAAATAAGCATCCCTAATCTCCCCAACCAACATGTGGAGCAAGCAAAATCCATCACCACTCTTAGAAGTGGTAAACAAGTGGATAAATTTATTCCGGTGAAGGTCGACAAGCCTAATGATCCGGTAATTTCTAAGAATGAGGATGGATTTAGCTCAGCCCCAAACGAAACGGAACACGTTCACAAGCCTGTAGCACCATTCCCTTCGAGATTGGTACCTCCAAAACCTCTTCCAAACTCTCATGATATTTTAGAGGTTTTCAAAGAAGTCAAAATCAGCATTCCTATACTTAATGCCATTAAACAAATTCCCTCCTGTGCCAAGTTTTTAAAGGACCGATGCACAACCAAACGTAAACATAATTGGCAATAAAAGGCCTTTTTGAATGAGCAAGTGAGTGCCATTTTCACCCAAAAGACCCCCTCAAAATACAAGGATCCCAGTAGTCCCACAATCTCATGTATCATTGGTGACTACCAGATTGAGCATGCATTGCTAGATTAGGGGCAAGCGTAAACTTGATCCCGTACTCTGTATATGAGTAATTGGGTCTTGGTGAATTAAAACCCACAAAAATCACATTACAACTCGCTGATAGATCCATCCGTGTACCGAAAGAGATGGTTGAGGATGTATTAGTCCAAGTCGACAAATTCGAAAACCCAGTGGATTTTATCGTCTTGGACACGCAACCAGTTATGGATACAAGCACTCAAATATCGGTTATTTTAGGCCGCCCATTCTTGGCTACATCAAACGCAATTATAAATTGACGGAATGGGTGATGCAATTGTCCTTTGGAAACATGACATTGGAGGTGAACATGTTCTATATGGGCAAAAAGCAAAGGAATGAGGACAATGATGAGCTCTTCGAGGTAAACATGCTCAAATCCCTTGAAGAAGAGAAGCTCCTCCAATTTGAACCACGTAAAAACTTGGAGACATAATTGACACATTTTGAAAATTCTAAAGATCCCATCATGTGTGATATTGTGCAAGCATTGAGTAGTGAGAAACCGGTAGTCAATACTAGCTGGTGAAGGCCTCATTTTGAAAAATTGCCACCAACCACATCAAAGCCTCTACCGTCTAATATTCAACTGTCGAAGCTTAACCTTAAACCATTGCCATCTGAGGTTAAATATGTATATTTAGGTTAAGAAGAAATATTCTCGATTGTCATAGCCTCTCACCTAGGAAAAGACCAAGAGCTCAAGTTGATTGAGCTACTCAAAGAACATAAGGGAGCCATAGGTTGGACAATAGCGGACCTCAAGGGGATAAACTCTTCAGTTTGTACTCACCGTATGCACCTTGAAAAGAATGTGTAAAAATGACTAGACAGCCTCAAATGAGGCTAAATCCAAATATGATGGAGGTTTTCAAGGCTGAGGTGTTAAAGCTACTAGATGTGGGTATCATCTACCCCATCTCGGATAGCCAATGGGTGAGTCTTACCCAAGTTGTTCATAAAAAGTCTGGTATTACCATCGTAGAGAACGCCAACAACGAGCTCATACCGACTAGAGTGACTACCGGTTAGCATATGTGCATAGATTATAAGAAGCTAAACACGTTCACTAGGAAGGACCACTTCCCTCTCCCATTCATAGACCAAATTTTGGAGAGGTTAGCGGGTCACTCCTATTATTGCTTCCTTGATGGCTATTCCAGCTACAACTAAATTGAGATAGCCCCGGAAGACCAAGAGAAGACCACCTTTACATGCCTATTTGTCACCTTCACATATCGAAGGATTCCATTCGGACTATGTAATGCACCCACAACATTCCAACAGTGCATGTTGAGTATTTTCTCAGATATGGTAGGTGAGTTTCTCGAGGTATTCATGGATGATTTCTCTGTTTTTAGTTGTACATTCGATGAGTGTCTTAATCATTTGAAATCACTCTTGACTAGGTGTGAGAAAAAGAACCTTGTCTTAAACTGAGAAAAAGTGTCATTTCATGGTACAAAGAAGAATAGTCCTTAGATATATCATCTCGTCCAATGGAATAGAGGTAGACTAGGCCAACATAGACATTATTGCCAATCTACCACCACCCAAAAGCATACGCGATGTGCGGTCCTTCCTTGAACATGCGGGTTTTTATCGAAGAGTCATAAAAGATTTCAACCAAATCTCAAGGCCTTTATACAATCTTCTTTAAAAGGATACCCAATTCGAGTGAGATGCTGAATGTCAATTAGCCTTTTCAAAGCTAAAGAATATGTTGACAACTGCACCTATCATGCAACCACAGGATTGGTCCAACCCTTTTGAGTTGATGTGTGATGTGAGCGATTATGTTATTGGGGTGGTGCTAGGACAAAAGAAAGATAAGAAGCCCCACGTCATTTACTATGCGAGTAGGACCTTGAATCCTGCCCAAGTCAATTACTCGACTATGGAGAAAGAGCTCCTAGCCATTGTTTTTACTTTGGACAAATTCAGGCCTTACTTGATAGGATCCAATGTTATAATTTACAAGGATCATGCGGCGCTGAAACACCTTCTTTCTAAGAAGGATGCTAAGCCCCGTTTGCTTAGATGGATCCTACTCCTTCAAGAATTCGACTTAGAGATCAAAGATAAGAAGGGAGTAGAGAACGTGGTGATGGATCATCTATCCCGCCTAGTTTTACCCGATTCCATTAACGAGTCACTTATTGAGGACTCATTCCCTGATGAGCAACTCTTTGTTGCTATTTATCCACCGTGGTACGCTGATATAGCAAACTATCTTTCCACAGGTGCGATGCCGACTCATTAGACTTGCGCAGGATAAGCGAAAATTTCTAAGGGAAGTGCGCAGATTTTTCTGAGATGAACCATTACTTTTCAAATATTGCCCAGATCAAATAATTAGGAGATGTGTCCCTGATGATGAACAAAATTCTGTCATCTCCTTCTATCATAGTCAAGCATGTGGGGGTAATTTTTTCGCCAAGAAAATCATTGCAAAAATTCTGCAATGTGGTTTTTATTGGCCTACCTTGTTTAGAGACACCCACGAGTTTTGCAAAGCGTGCGA
Source organism: Liriodendron chinense (assembly GCA_003013855.2). Classification (NCBI taxonomy): domain Eukaryota; kingdom Viridiplantae; phylum Streptophyta; class Magnoliopsida; order Magnoliales; family Magnoliaceae; genus Liriodendron; species Liriodendron chinense. The sequence goes on from PVNU02003292.1 coordinate 2,362,066, forward strand.
GTGGCGTAAAAAACTAAGAGGATTGTCTCGTTGGAATAGGATGCCTCTCAACGCAATTCAACATCTTAAAATATTTGATTGTTGGGGCATCGATTTCATGGGACCATTCCCCTCATCTTTTGGAGATGTCTACATATTGCTTGCCGTCGACTATTTGTCCAAGTGGATAAAGGCTATTCCATGTATAACCAACGATCATCGCACGGTTCTAAAGTTTCTTAAAAAAACATACTTTCCAGATTTAGAATACCTCGAGCCATCATAAGCGATGGAGGTTCTCACTTTTGCAATAGGTCTTTCGAAGCCTTAATGAAGAAATATGGCATTATGTATAAAATGAGTACCCCATACCACCCACAGACAAGTGAGCAAGCTGAAATTTCCAATCTGGAAATCAAACAGATTTTGGAGAAGACGGTGAGGTCGGATCGCAAAGATTGGTCGCTGAGATTAGTCGATGCTCTTTGAGCTCACCGTACTGCCTATAAGACCCTAATTGGAATGTCTCCCTATAGACTTGTCTATGAAAAAGCTTGTCACTTGCCTGTGGAGCTTGAACACAAAGCCTATTGGACAATTTGGGCATTGAACTTTGACATTAACAAGGCTAGCTTGCTTCGTAAACTCCAATTGAATGAGCTTGACGAGATCCGGAACGATGCTTACGAGAACTCGAGGATTTATAAAAGTAGAATGAAGGCCTTTCATGAGAAACACATCTTCAGAAAATCTTTCCATGAAGGCCAGAAAGTATTCTTGTACAATTTTTTACGTAATCTTTTTTCAAAAAAATTGAGATCTCGATGGACCGGCCCATATATTGTTAAAGACATGTTTCCTCATAGGGCTGTCGAGATAGAGAATGCGGCGAATAGTAACTATTTTAAAGTGAATGGACAATGCCTTAAACCATTCGTTGAAAATTTTGATTCAGAGGATACTTCTTTTCCTCTGAAAGATTCTGTTTATCGGGATGATTAATCTCCTATTCTGATGGAGGTATAGAGTAGATTAGGTCTAGTTTATTTTCTATTTTAGTTTTATTTCTTTAGTAGATCTAGCTGTTGGAAGTAAATTTTCATGATTGACTCTCTCAGGTACTCTCGTTCTCACCCTCTTTTATTTTTATCATTGCTCTTATGTTATTGCTCATTGCATATCTTTTTACGTTGAGGACAATGCAAGATTTGGCTAGGAGGGTGAGATTCCTAGATGAATCTAGTACTTTGTGACATTTCGAGCAATCTTTTTCATAAAATTTTCAATTTTTCTGAAAATTTAAAACTCTTTTGGAAAACTTTATTTCTATACATTCGAGATGATTCGAGTATGAGAGAAAGAGATATGAAGTGATTGATGATGAAAGCATTGAATAACCTCTAATGTAACAGTTTTCTATGTGAATTTCCCTATTTATATGATCAATAGAAAAATTTGAACACTTTTGAGTCTAGTTCACATTACTCGATTCTTATGGTTTGAAGGGATTATATAGATTTGTAAATTGGTTAGATTGAAGATTCGAGGTGTTAAGGAACCAAGCCGGGGAACTTTCTCCATCCTTATTCATGTGAAATAAGAGGGAAAAAAAGAACGAAAGATATGGATTTTTAAAAATCCTATCAAATATTAAAAGAAAATTATGTTATTCATTGAATATATGTTGAGAAATTCCGAAAAGGGCTACCTATTACCAACCAGGGGATGGTCTACCCGTAACCAAAGCTGGAAATGGGAAGTAGTGTGAAAGCCATCGAAGGAACGGTAAGGCAAATTCTTGTCATAGGCATTTGGTTGAGCTGTACACTTTTGGATCTTTAGTTCGATTTATCTATGAAGAAGGTAATTTTGAAACTCATGAGATGGAAATTCACTATGCACACTACGTCAAATTTGTTCGGACTCTTCTATTTATCAATTAATCAGTGGGGATTCTATGTGAACACTTGTTATATCTAGGCAGTTCAAGATTTCAACTTCTATCACCCAATTTTTCTGAATTTTGCATTTGTATGTCCTGGAGTTTATAGAAGCATAGTTTCCGTAAGAGAGTTGGGTTTTGAGAAGTTGAATTTGTTTCATGCATGTTTTGCTCGAGACTAAAAAATGTTGGTTGGGGGGTGTGTTGAGCTCTGAATTGTGCATATTCTAACCCCAATTCATCAAACATTATGCATAGTTTACATGTTTAAAGACTAATCTAATACATGTTTTTGTGTTTGTAGGAATGTGAGAGAGATTTCACTTATATGATGTTAAAGGACTCACTTTACATGCCTTAAAGATCAATGGAAGAAAGGACAAAAGGTGAAGGTGAAATGCAATGAAGATGGAGGAGAAGAACCACGAAAAACCACTAGTCATGGACTGTCCGGTTGGTCGTCCGACCGGCCAGCCACTACACCAAACAGGCCGGTTAAACCCTCCAGAAATCACAATTTCTTTGGACATTTTTTTACACAGTCCGACCTCTCATCCGGCCGGCCGAGAAATGGGTCGGCCTAATGTTTTTAATTGTAGATTTTTGGTGTGTTTCTGTGCAACCTCTACCCGACCGGCCAGCGTCTAGACTGCATAAGGACTCTCCAAATTCTTGAAGTTTTCAAGTCGGTGACGGATTTTTGCTATAAGAGGACACCTCTACGTCATTCCTAAAGTATCATAAAAGGCTTGGGAAGTCCAGGGAGGTAGAGAGGATCTTCGTGGAGCGTTCGTAACTCCTCCAACTAGGGTTCTTATAGTTTTTACTATGCTTTCAAGTAGCTTTTCTTTTTATTCTAGTTGTAGTATGACAATGCTAGGCTAGAACCTCTTAACTAAGGCTAAGAGGTGAATCTTGTAGCTAGTTTCAATGGTTTATTTGTTTATTTTAAGTATTCTTATTTAAAGTTTGGATTTATAAGTTTTAGTTTGAATAAAGTAGGTATTTTTAGAAGTTTTATAAGAGTTCATGTACTTCGGACATTAGTTCCTTGTAATTATCTAAGATTACCATGTTTGGATTGATTAGAATTGAATTGTAGTAACCCTAAAGTATGTCATGATTTCTTGGTATGGCTGTTACTTCAAAGGCTACAAGTTCAAGTTCTATGTGCTTAATTAGAACTAGAATCTAATTTCCTGACTTAAGTGGGATTGTTTGTGATTGAATGACTTATCTTCCAACTAGATGAGAGACAGAACAGAACTTTGAATCTAGTTGTGTTTATGCTTGGATGAATGAATTTACATTGGACTACTACAAGTGGATCCTTAAAGCCTTAGTTTTCTTTTAATTCTTAGATTTTCTCCTATTTAAATTACTGTTTTAGTTATAGTTCTCAATCTGAATTTTCTAAACTTTTTAAAGTGAAGTTGCTGGAATAGTTTAGATTGTTTACCCTAATTCCCTGTGAATCGGCCTCAGTCTTACTGAGTTATTACTACATCGCAAGTCTTGCACTTGAGGCGAGCAAACAATTTTTATGACGGGTGACCACTGGAGTACACGAACTTCGATTGTTGATCGGCATGACTTAAAGCCATCTTTCCGTATTTTTATAGTAGATGACCTCGAGAAGGCACGACTCGAAGCCCTTTTCCCATATTTTTATGACGGGTGACCTTGAGATGGTACAACTCAGAGCCCTCTTCCCATATTTTTATGACGGGTGACTGTGAGAAGACGCATCGCAACTGCTTGATCAGCTCAACCAGTAGATCCTATTGTGAATGGGTATTACATCGACTACTTTTTGTAATGGCAGTCCGTAGCAGGACATTTTGAATGTTGTTGAAACTCTTTAATTTCAGTTTTTCGTGGTAACCATAGTCCCTTCAGTTTAGCCTCAGACCTTGATCCGGGATGAATGAAGTTTGTACATTGCATGAATAAATACAAAGTAAATTTGTTTAATCTTGGAGCCTAACAATTCATCTTCGGGAACATTCCGTCCTTTATGCACCTTCGGATTGTCGGTACGGGATTGGATAAGCTATATTAAGCCATACTCTTTCGAAGATTCAAGTCCGATTGGCTAGATTATGCATTTCAGGGCTTGAAAATGGCTAAGTACCGGGACTCATATATGCCCGTTTATGCTGATAACTGATAAATGGTGGGGATTAGTGTCCCATAAGTGCTTGATTTAGTTGCTTTATAGTATGAGGATATTATATTTTCCTTGGTGTCAGACGATCTTCGAGCCATCAGGGCACTTCCCAAGGCTTAAAATGACTAAGTACTGGGCCTGTTTATCGCTTAATTAGGGTATTTAGCAAATACCGATGATGATTATCTTTGAACGGTGCTGGATTATGTTCATTAGGGTTGTAATGATGCTAAATCCGATTTGGCGTTAGTGAGATTACACTTAATTATACTTGGTGCCAGTCAATCTTTGAGCCATCAGGGCACTTCCCAAGGCTGAAAATGACTAAGTACTAGGCATGTTTATCGTTTAATTAGGGCATTTGGTGATTAGGACGGCGATGAACGTCGATGCGATGCATTATTACATTGCTTCGGACTATGGAGAAGCTAAATCTCACTTGGCGTCGGTCGGGTTCCACTTAATTCCACTTAGTTTCAATCATTTTACGCTCTTGTAAAGGGGTTTTCAGGGTTGTAAAATTGACTAAGTGTTGGTCATTTTTTATTAAATCATGGATTAGAGGCATTTAACATCGACCATTGGAAAATCTGGGCTGGGGGATGGATAGAGCTCATCGATGTGTGTTTAGGAGGGATAATACGCCGGAGAGGGGGGTCCCATTGAAAGTAGGGCCACGCCACAGACGTCCCAGGACAAGGGGGAACTTCCAGGCGCATGTCATGACAGGTGTGGGCACATGTGGTTCCTCCCCCAGGCGCATGTGGCATGATATGGGAAAGAGAGACAGAACATCTATCTCCCAGGCGTATGTGTCATCGCACATGCGCCTAGCTCACATTAATGGGCGCATGTCACTTTGTGAATTAGAATATTTCTCCTCTTATGCAATTCCAGTGTGCGCATGTCCCTCTGTAAAGTGGAGAAATTTCACTACTTAGCCATTTTTCTAATTTTTCAGGCTGCAAGGAGGTGGGCGCTGTTAGTGCACTTTTTTGTGGCATACTAGTGCACCTTATTTATCGATTACTTAGGTAAGTGAGTCTAGTGTCTATTGAACTTAATGAAGATGAAGACCGAAGACTCAAGCGGATATGCTGCATCAAGGAAGAAGAAACAGGTAAAAGAGATGCCTTAGTGAAGCCCTTTACCTTGAACCTATCCAAAACCTAAACCACTAGATGACCTTAAACCATTAGGCATACCCTTAGTCATCTTAGTTTTGAAAGTACGTCGGTAGTCTAACACGACACCTTCTTATTTGCAGAAGCTTAAAGAACAACTAAAATTATGGCTAAAAACCTATAGGGGGGTGATTAGGACTTTTTGAAATTCTTTTCGCCTACTTACACAATTTAACAAATTAAACTAAGTAAGCAAGAACACTTCGGCTTCCAAGCCTAAGTGGGTCTAATCACAAGACTAGCATATGGTTTAGGCAATAATCAACCTAGTCTAAGCATGCATAGATAATCAAATGATTTAACTAATCAAGCTCCTAATCTATGCAACCTAGGTAGACTTATGAGAATGGATCAATGAGCTCAAGTCTACACAACTAGTGAAAGTACATCTTATGTGTGGATGTGTCTATCTAGTGCCTAGCATACATTCCTATCAAGCATTCATAATTAAATAATTAAACTTACAATGCTAAGATATCAATGTGCTCAAATCAATCACAAACACAAGCATGTATAGTGGTTCGACTTTGGGTCTACTCCACTCCCGGTTCAAGTACTCAACTCCTTTGAGCACAACAGCATTCACTATCGGAGGTTTTAAATAAGGTTCACCTCTCAACCTTTACACAGAGGTTTTAGCGGTTTTAAATGAGGTTCACCTCTCAACATTTACATAGAGGTTTTAAATGAGGTTCACCTCTCAACCATAACCGGAGTTTTGGACAAAGACTAACTCTCAACCTGACGCACGTTCACTCCCATGTCGGAGGCTCCCCCTTGGAGACTTTGTTTAGGCCTGGCAAACGGGCCAAGGAGTGCCAAACAACCCCTAATCTTTAGGCCGACAAACAGGTCAAGGAACGGCCAACGTCTCTAGTTCGAGTTTGACAAACAAACTCTACACTCAACTCCCACAGGGAATTGAGTGGATGGACTCTCAATAAGGACAACGTTACTTATTGGATGAGCCCCTTGTTCAGCGCCGGTTCAGGTTACTTGATCTCCGCTCTCTCCTGCTTCAATCAGCTTCCCTTGCTCCCATGATCGTGTTGCCATTGCATCACCAATGCCTCAGCTACACTCGATTAATCACCTTGCTTGTGATGCCTTTGAGATGCCCAAGGTGATAGGAGGGTAGGTTTGAGAACTCTACAACTATTAGGAGTGTGTATCCTAGAGTTTCTCTCCTACAACGATCTCATCTTAGAGTTTTGTATAAGGATATGCCTATCAAGGAAGATCCAAACTCTAGAGATCAAGAGGGGATGAAGGTCATCTTCTTCATGAGCTTGGAATGCTCCAATCTTATGTTAAAGCATAAGGAAGGTGCCTTGCATAGGTTGGGAATGAGCCTCAAATGGTCTCCAACAATGGTGGCTTCACTCCTCTAAAAATCCTTCTTCTTGCCCCTCAAAATGAGCCAAACCCCTTTATAAAAGATGTTCAAATGGACAAAAAAGGGGCAGAAAATGGCTACTTCTGACCTGTCCTAACCGGTCCTGACCGGTTGGCCAATGGCCAGAAAGAGACAGAGTGTTTACTGTTTGAGGGGGGGTCTGTTCGACCGGTCGTGACCGGTCGGACCAGCCCAGCCGATCGGTCAAGACCAGTCGGCCCAATGGCTGTGTACTACAGCGTATTGATGTTTGGTCTGGCAGCCAATCCGACCGGTCTTGACCGGTCGGACCAGTCCAGCTGACCGGTCTTGACCGGTCGGACAGGCCTGGGTTTAGCTCAGCAGTTTTTCACAACCCCACTCTATGGCCAAGGTTAGGATGGTCTTTTGGGACACCTAGGGCTAATCTATGATGACTAAAGGTATTCCTAAGATGGACAAGTCATCAAAGAGGTTAAGGGTTAGGTTTTGGTCAAGGTTAAGGCACACCAAGGCATCACTTTTACATGTTTCTTCTTCCTTGATGCAGCAGGACCACTTGAGTCTTCTGTCTTCGTCTTCATTAAGCTCAACTGACACTAGAATCACTGACCTAAGTGATTGACAAACAAGGTGCACTAGTATGCCACAGAAAAGTGTACTAACAAGTTTGGCCCAAGCCTTGCTTGGATAAGATAACCTCAGCAGAAAGTATAAAAAACATACTCAGGAAAATCTGCAAAGAGGTCACCGAGTGCTCGACCAGACGGCATCGGGCGCCTGACCATTGGCACTATATGTCCAGCAAGCTCCAACAATCTGGACTGAATTTCGAGCACCCAACCATATGCTCACCGGGTGCCTGACCAATGCGCAAAATGTCCAGAGAGTTGCCTAGGAATTCAAATTGAATTTCGTGTGCCCAACTAGCGCAAAAAGTGTCCAGTGACTAAACTATTTTCTAGAGTGAATTTTGGGCGCCCGACCATACGCGAATCTGCCCATTTTTTTTTTACCGTTGGAAGAAAATCTATAAAAGCGAGGGATTCATTTTTAGGCATAATAGAGGGGGTTTTGAAGAAATAGAAGCCACCATTGTTAAAGATCATTAGAGGATCTATTCCAAACCCATTACAAGTCATTTTCCTTGTGATTCATCACAAGCTTAGGGCATTTAATGTGAAAATAAGAATGGACTTGTTCCCTCTTGATTCTTAAGAGTTTAGACACCTTGATCATTGGTAAATCCTTTGTCTAAACACCACCTAGGAGTCCAAATTGGTGTTACCCTCTAGGAAACTCATTTCCTATCATTTGTAGAGGTTTTACCATCTCTTAGCACCTTGGGCATCTCCAATGGAGCATCACATGCAAGGGAACTGATCTTGGAGCTGAAGCCTTGGCAAAGGAGCGGCATCAAAGATCAACTGAGAAAAAGGGGAGCTGATTCGAGCACGGGAGAGTAAGAAGAAGTAACCTGAAGCGGTGCTACAACGAGGCTCACATCTAACAAGTGAGTTGTCTTTTGTAAGAGTCTAACCACTCTTTTCCCTGTGGGAATTAAGTATAGAGTTTGTTTGTCAAACTCAAATTTAGGATCATTTGTCGATCCTTTGCTTATTAGTTGAGCCTAAACTCTAGGGACGTTTGTCATTTCTTAGCACATTTGTTGGGCCTAAACTAGTCTCCTAGGGGAGCCACTAACACGGGTGTGAACGTGTATGTTGGGAGGAACCTGTAAACTCCCCAGTTGGGTGGATCCGATTTAAAACACCTTAGTTGGGTGGTACCAGATTTAAACTCCCTAGTGAATGTCGGTGTGCTCAAAGGGGTTGAGTACTTGAACTGGGAGTGAAGTAAACCCAAAGTCGAACCACTATACATTCTTGTGTTTGTGATTAATTTGAGCACATTGTTATCTTAGTATTTTATCTTTAATTGTTTAATTATGAATGTATATTAGGCACTAGATAGGCACATCCACACATAAGATGCACTTTCACTATGTAGTGTAGACTTGAGCTCATTGATCCATTCTCTTAGTCTACATAGGTTGCATAGATTAGGAGCCTAATTTATTTAATCATTTTATTATCTATGCATAATTAGGCTAGGTTATTTTAATTGCTAATTATATGTTAGCCTCGTGATTGGACCTACTAAGGGTTGAAAGCCGAAGTGTTAATTGCATACTTATTTTAAATTGTTAAATTACTTAAGTAGGCGAAAAGATTTTAAAAGGTACTAATCACCCCCCCCCCCCCCCCCCCCCCCCCCCCCCCCCCCCCAAGGACTTAGCCATAATTCTAGTTGCTCCATAAGCTTCCGCACATACGAAGATGTCGTGTTAGACTACCGATATAATTTCAGGCGCATGTCCCTCTACAAAGTAGAGAAATTCCACTACTTAGCCATTTGTCTGGTTTTTTAGGCTGCAAGGAAGTGGGTGCATGTCCCTCTGCAAAGTGGATAAATTCCACTACTTAGCCATTTTTCTGGGTTTTCAGGCTGCAAGGAGGTGGGCACATGCCCCTCTGCAAAGTGGAGAAATTTCATTACTTAGCCATTTTTCTAAGTTTGCTTCTTCTCTCTCTCTCTCTCTGCATTCGAACTTCGGCGGGAAAAAACCCTTTTCGGCAATGGATTTCGGTGAAGAAATCCCTATCTGATGAGGGGTTCTGGTAAGGAAAAATGGAGCGAGCGCATGTTACCTCTTGCGTCGCTCTGATGTCATCTGCAAATGATGTCTCTTATGGTCATCAGGTCAACCTACTATTTATAATAGGCTAATCAGGTCCGAGTCTAAGCAATGGAAGACGGTGAGCGCATGTGTTTCTAGAGGATTTTCCGAGCAAATGTGGTTGGCGCATGTGGTGGGCGAATGTGCCCAAAACTTGGTATTTTTCAAAAGTTTTCCAGATGTATCTCCGGGAGAGAAACGCCCCAGGCGCATGCAACTAGAGCATGGACGCATGTGGCTGCGCATGTCCCTCTCGTGAATTCCCATACTTAGAATATTTCTATGTTCTGCACTCTAAGAGGGAAAACAACCTCCAGACTTAGAATATTTCAGGATTTTCAGGCTCCAACGGGTGACCCCTCCAAGGATAGGTACCTTTTTGGGGACCATAGTCACTGACACCAAGCCACGTTTAAGCTCTTATTGACCTATCAAATGAACGAGATGGGGTGTGGAGGATCAGATGTTACAAGTTTTAGTAGTTGCTTCCTAATTTGGACCGTTCGGGTCAGCTCTTGGTATAAGAATTTCGCTCCTCGAAGCGCGCATGCGGAAATATGCATCACCTGGCTTTCAAACTTAGTAGTCAGGGGTTTATAGGCATTCCGGATCATTTAGCGGCAATACGCATGTCTAGATCTACTCTAAAACAACATTTTTAGGTTTTGGTCATAATTGCGCAGATCGCTTAGGGTTAGGGCTGCGCTGACGTCCGATCGTGTTTTCTGGGTTTTTCCCGGGTCTAGAATTAATCTGAATCATCGTAGATGGACCGCTACATGTTGTTTTATTATGGGTGCGAATTTGAGCCCCAACACCTACCATCAAGGGCGTGGCCACACCACTGACCAATGCCTGACCTTGAAGAATGCCATCCAAACTCTTATCGACGACCACAAGATCATCATCTCAGTCCTCGGAATCCTCCAACTGCTCCCACCAGCATCATTCAGAACCCTCTACCTCAGCATCCAACGAACCTTAGTTCATCTCGTAGCCCTACCGTCAATAGCATGGAAGAAGGAGAGCGCATTGATCACTTCTTCTCCCCCATCCAGTCCATCCATGCCTATACTTATGGGCCAACAAATCCTCTTCTGATCCTGCAAGGAGTGATCCCCCTCCTTCCATTAGTCTTTTAGCCATTAGTACTCGAGGGAGCACCTCTATATGATGCATCGGTCGTCCAGCCATAGGTAATGCCAGCTCCAGGGCTCGTCCTTTTGTAAGGGGCACCCTACAATCACCCATGTTGGGAACCAATTATCCTAGAAGGATCATAATCATGCACCAAGCCCGCATACGAGCCTGTCATCATGCAAGGGAAACTTCAACTCAAGGACGATTCAATTCCCAATGGGGGGATTACACCTATCAGCATCAGGAGCCTGCTATCTTAGAAGGGGCTCCCCCAGTCGAGCCGATCATATTGCAAGGGGCAGTCCCTGCTCTTGAACCACAAAGAAGACCAGGCGGTGTGTCAATTACACTACATCAGCTAGGCCACATAGGAGGATCCCTCACTATGACAAGAGGACCAATGTTCATCCCGTGGGAACCTCCAGCTCTACAGTCAGTCAAACCAAGGCCTCGAACTTATGTAATCTATGAAGATGAGTATTGCCATTATCACTTCAGCACAGGCAACAATGTAGTCTTTAAAGAAAAATCTCCATATAAGGAAGATCTGGTATCCCCGTTAACACAGCTGTAAGAGCCAGTAGTCTTGGAAAGCAAAGGGGAAGAAAGTTACAAAGAGGTCCCATGACACTACCCAGAATGTACGGAGGTAGGAAACATGAATCCAAATGGGCGTTGCATTTGGAGAGATAATCAGAACAAAGGAGATCCCAAGGGTGTCCTCGTAGGCCTCGACAACAAGAATGAAGCCGCATACGATGTCGCAACTCAACTCAAGTCAATCCCTGCCCAAATCTTGGTATGGGAACTACTTTGTACATCTCACATACACTGAGAAATGTTCGCCAAGACACTGAGCGATGCCCACATCTCCTCAGACACAGCACCCGAAATGATAGCATTGATGATCGGACAACTTCTAGCTCCATGCACCATCACCTTCACCGATGATGAGCTGCCACCAGAAGGACGCAACCATGGGCGGTCCCTCAACATAGCCATACGATACAAAGACCTCTGCGTCCCACTGGTCCTTATCGATAATAGCTCTAGCCTAAATGTCTACCCGCTCAAGACTATAGAACCCCTGGGAATTAGTCCCTCCTCATTTCGACCCAGCACCATGTATGTCAGGGCATTCAACAACACCCGCTGATCAGTTGAGGGTGAGGTCGACATAGAGATATAGATAGGCCCAGAAGGCTTCACTATCACATTTCAGATCTTGAACATATCAGTCTCCTTCAATATGTTGCTCAAACGACCTTGGTTACATAAGGTCAGAGTTGTACCTTCTACCTTGCATCAACGAGTGAAGTATATTTGCGGGAACCAAGTGATCTTGTCCACGCAGAAAAGGAGCTCATCATTCCTTCCAATATTGCTACCACTGAGCTAGATATCCCCGTCATAGACATCTAACACTCTAAAGAAGACGTCCCATATCACAGTTTTGAGTTTGAGACTGTGAACGCCATTGCCAACCCAGAACTGATGAGCGTGGACTATGTTTTTTCTCCAGAAGAATGTCTGAGCCTCAAGTACCGCATGAAGAATCATTTCAAGTTCAGAAAGATATCACTGGTATATAATCAAGCAAATGGGGACTCGGGTACAGGTCAATCATCATGAACAAAAGGAAAAAGAAGTTCTAGTGCTTACCCATTCAATTCATCAGGCCCGGAGAACCCTGTAGAGATCCAAGAGAAAGTTTACCAACTGCACTGCATAAAGGTCTCCTAATATATATATGCCTGGCTTAGGCCATGTGGCCTCCCATTCGATGGGACTAGATTCTCGAACCACCTAAGCCACCAGAGGAAGAAGAGGAGGATGCAGATGGAGGAGAAGATAAAATACAACAGCTTCAGGACCAAGATACTATAATACCTTTCCTCGCTTCAATTCCAGTCAACCAGGGGCACAACCTGCCCGCTTCAATTCTGGTTAACCAGGGGCACAACTTTGCCATCTCAGCATTAGTCAACAAGGGGCACAACTTTTCCATCTCTGCAGAATCAATACCATCAACTAAGAACCAGGGGTAGAAGAAGCTCATTCATTGGACCAAGAAAAGGAAATGGCTAGCCTTGGATTGGTCCGATGTTCAAATTCCAAGCCAATGTCTCATAGTGGAGCCAGACGAACTTCAATGCGAGGTAAGTGATCCAGGAGGGACTGTGTATGACTCAGATCTCAAACCCGACCAGTGAGAGATCATGGTCATTGGACCAGACCGTGACTCTCCACCTGAATCATCAACCCCCACCTCTCTAAGGGAAGGAGTGTGGGGTCCCAAATGGTCATCTATTCTCCGAACTTCTGAATTAGCCAGAGGGCTATCAAAGGGCTCTGGCTTCCAAAAAATGCCGGTTTAAGTAATTTTTCGCACCCTGGAGCAAGCTGGGATCAATCATAGTCAACAATGCCTGCTTGCTCAGGGTCCCTTAGAATCCAAAAATTCAAAAAAATAAAAAAAACTTTCAAAAATAAAAAATATCCAGCATTCCAATTCCAAACAATTCTCAAAAACCAAAAGCATTTCTTTTTCTGCATTTAATAATGTGTCATGTTCGTCTGAGGAGTCACATGAGTTTGAAGTCGAATCATATGACTTTGACATCGAATTAGACTTCGAGCTCATGGGACTGGAAGAAGCTCGGGATGGGGAAGATGATGACCTGGCTCTCAAACTAGAGGACATCCTCAAAAAATTTGAACCAAAGCTAATGTTGTAGTCAATGATTTTGAGGTAGTAAGCTTGGGGACACCAAAGATCCCTATGGAAGTACGCATTGAAAAATCTTTACCACTGGAATTCAAACAGAAGATGATAGAGTTCGTAACTCCAAGACTATTTAACTTTGCGTTCTCATATGAAGACATGCCTAGGCTCAATGAAGAGCTCATTGTATACCATCTGCCAACCAAGCTGGATATGAAGTCAGTTAAGTAGAAGCTACGAAGGATAAAGCTAGAATGGGCCTTGAAAGTTCACAACGAGATCATCAAGCAATATAATATAGGATTCATGGTAGTCTCCAACTACCTTGAATGGCTCGCTAACATCGTACCAATACAAAAAAGGATGGAAAAGTTAGAATGTGCATTGACTTTTGAGATCTCAACAAAGTCAGTCCTAAAGATGACTTCCCTCTGCTGCACATCGATACTCTGGTCAACAACACTGCAGAGTACAAGATATTCTCATTCATGAACAGTTTCTCATGTTACAATCAGATCAAGATGGCTATCGAAGATCGTGAGATGACATCGTTTATCACTCCATGGGGAACCTTCTGGTACAGGGTAATGATGTTCGGTTTGAAGAACGCAGGAGCAACATATCAGCGAACAATGATAGCATTATTTCACAACTGATGAACAAAGAGCTCGAAGTAAATGTGGACAACATGATCATTAAATTCTACACGATTAAAGGACACTTTGAAGACCTGAAGAAGCTTTTCAACAGGTTAGAAAAGTACAAGCTCCGTCTCAACCCTCAGAAATGTATCTTCAGTGCAACTAAAGGCAAACTTTTCAGCTTTATAGTGAGCGAGGATGACATCAGAGTCGACGTGACAAAAACAAGAGCAATCATCGATATGCCCCCTCCTAGGATCAAAAAAGAAATCTGTTGCTTCCTCGGCAGAATCCAGTACATCATCCGCTTTATCGCGCAACTCACACCTATATGTGAGACCATATTCAAGCTCCTTCGGAAGAACGTACCGAAAGAGTGGAATGACGATTGCCAAGCCACCTTTGATTGCATCAAGAAGTATCTCGTGAATCCTCTAGTTCTAGTGCCACCTACTCTCGGACAACCGCTATTATTATAATTTCAGTAGTAGCAGAAGCCATTGGTTGTGTCCATGGCCAACATGATGAGACTGGGAAGAAGGAACAAGTAATATACTATTTGAGTCAAAAGTTCACCAACTACGAGACCAGGTATTCCCCAATCGAGAAGACTTGCCTCACCTTAGTTTGGACAACTCAGTGACTCTGACAATATATGATTGCATTCCCTATTCTCCTCCTCGCTTGCATGGATCCGTTCAAGTACCTGTTCGAGAAGCCAGCACTCACTAGAAGGATAGCTAAGTGGTAGCTACTCCTGTTTGAGTTCGACATCACCTATGTAACTCAGAAGCCAATTAAAGGGCAGGCCCTCGCCGATCATCTCGTCGCTCACTCTCTCCTTGACTATCAACCGCTGAAGACCTTCTTCCTTGACGAAGATCTCTTGCTCATCAAAGAAGAAGAAAAGAAGAAGATAAACAAGTGGACGTTATTCTTAGACGGCACAGTCGACTCTAAAGGAAGTGGAATCGGAGCAATCCTCTACTCTCCAGATGACATCCCTATTCCTATATCTCAAGGTGTATAGCATTCGAGTGCACCAACAACATGGCAGAGTATGAAGCATGCATCACTAGTCTAAAGGAGGACATAATCTTAGGCGTCAAGAAGCTACGGGTATTTGGAGACTCACAACTTATCATCAATCAAACCAATGGTGAATGGAAGACCAAAGATGAGAAGTTGATACCATATCATGTGTACCTTAAAAATCTGGTCGAAGAGTTCAAAGAAATCACCTTCTCATATGTGCTCAGGGCTAAGAATCAATTTGCAGATGCTCTCGCTACTCTTACATCAATGCTCGAGATCCCGAAGGGAGCTTCAGAATGGGAGCTCATAGTTAAAACTCAAGATGAACTGGCCTTTTACCTATAGATAGAAGGGCCAAAGCTGCCCCTAACAAACCCTGGTATGCTGACATCAAGTGTCACGCCCCAAATTCGGTTCTCGACGTCCATTCGTTGTAACCCGAATTCAGAGGTGGCAGCCTCCGTAGTACCCCGATCTCGGATCCTAACCCTACACGTCAGGTTCCGATCCTGGGATACCACAAGGAGGATTTTAGGGTCTGAATTTTTTTTTTGAAAACATGAGCATCACAATATGAGTACCATCAAAGACAAACACAATAATTCCACTAAATCATTTTGTTTATATACAGTACTGGAAAGTAAATATACAATGCGTAAATACAAAAACTGTGCACACTTCGGCACCTCCTGCTACTGCACTACAAACTCCAACTCAACGTTGCTGATATACTCTGGTAGAACCTGCAGCGTAACAAACGCGCATAAGCTTCGAACGAAGCTTCGTGAGTGCGTGTGTGCGTGCACAATGCGTATGAGAAACATGATAAATATCAGAGTAAGCAGTAAAGCATGATGAGAAGACTAAACCAAAACTTAGCCCAATTAGGCTACACGATCATGTGATGTGAATAACTAGCCTACCACGGCTATGCAAGCATGCAATACAGATAACTAGCCTACCATGGCTATGCAAGCGTGCAATACAGGTAACCAGCCTACCAAGGCTATATACTCTTACTATGCAATGGCCTATAGGGCCTAATGTCACATACAATGATCCAATGCATGTATGCAAATCACCACATCTCAGTACAGTGGTCCAGATACGAACAGTCATAACGCGATCACGTAAGCAATGCAGGACTCGGAACTGGTAGCTCGCCAGTGTGGTAGCTCGTCCAGGCTTACAGCCTCGCCCACATCACACCCGCCCACATCAGGTCCGTCCCACACCATACAGAACATCAGTCACATCACTGATACCAATACCATCTCTGAAACGGAACATCACCGGGGTCTCACAGACCTCACTACTCACCAGTAGAATGCCAAAGCCTATCTGGTGCAATAGCGGACCTACTCACAGCTGGTCAAACTCAACCCCCTTTGCCAACACTCTTCCGGCAGGTTAGGTCAGACCTCCTTCCAAACTGACCACGTGCAGTGGATAACACCGCCGTTTGGTATTCGGCATACTGGTGTATGATTAAACCACCCGGTCCTTGAATGGAGCACCCACCTTGGTACCAACGGGATCAGGGACTTTCACCCAGGGACATCTTTGGCATCCAGTTTAAAGATCACATATTTCCGGTGTTCTGCAAACCACGATGGAGCTGTGGTTGCAACGTAGTAACCATGCTATATGCGGCACAAGCAGACGGTGCGAAATGCAACCATGCATACAAACGTGGGACGACATGCCCATGCAAGTCTCCAAAGAGCACCATAAAACTATAAGGTCTCAAACACAATGTCACCGTCAGCTGGTAATGAATTGCACGACAATCACGACCGATATGGCCGGTTGATACAAGACAATCAGATGAGCCAAGCATTCATGATGCATGAGTCAAGTATACAGTATGAGTGCCAACAAGTAGTTCATCTACCACGATGGCTATAAATCAATCTAGTCCAACCTATTTGAGATATGATTAAGATGAGGGGACACATATGAATGATCGAGTCATAGTGCGGGATGTCGCTAGCCAGGGAATCTCGCACCAAGGGCTACAAGGTATGCTAAGCTATTCCTACCATACAGTGTAAGTCAGGATGATAGATTCCTGTCCTCGAATAGTCCCATACCTATTGGAGAGGTTTGCGATAGAGAGCACAGGAATTTCATTTGCGCGACTACATCTCGAATGCTTTATGAATGCGTTTATGCCCTAGTGGTCCCCAACTAACAATGGTGATTCGGGATGCATACTCATTACGCATGCATGGTGATCGTCGAAGCATATAGTATAAAGATCATATATGAGTATTCCAAATAACACTACGTGTGGCAACAGACATACTAAAAATAGCATAAAAGATAATTCACTTATAATACAAAGAAACATAAAGAGATAAGACTCTAAATGGATGGTATACAACAACACAGATGGTCCAACAACTGAACGGTGTGGATTAACCTTCAATATTTAGATAACCCAAATGGAAAGAAAAATAATTGAAAACACTACCGACACATCAAGGTAGAATCTACTGGAGCGGCAAGAGTAGCATACCCAAAGTCATGCCGAGACCCATAATCCTGTAGTACCGTTGGGATAAACACAATAATGGTCCATAAAAGGAATATTATAGAACGTATTGAAAGATAGACAGGTTATGACAGAGAATCATAAATGGTAGGGAAATCTGAGATAGATGATCAATACGATGAGGTCCAAAAGAGACGACAGGTCTAACCTCGTACTACAAGATAGGCTCCATATAATGGATGGCCTAGATGACATACGAACGTCGAGGATGAGCCCCACACTCGCCCTAAAGGTAAACGGACGGTGTGGATGAGAGATACACGATATGGTAGTCTTTTAATAGTTGGGTACAAGGGTAGAAGGGGTGAGTCATATGAGTATACAAGCTGAGTTGCTAAGATCAATCAACATGGTGAGTCAACAAGGTGAGTCAACAAGGCGGGTCAACAAAGCGGGTCAACATGGTGAGTTAACAAGGTGAATTGACAAGACGGTTCCACAGGGTGAGTTTAAGAAGGTAGTCCTGTGACTTGGATCAAGCAAACTCTAAGGATGACCTTTCAATAAGGGTTTACACAACTAATCATCAAGGTGGGTCCACGGGATGGACAACGCGGTCATTCGAACACGCACACTAAGGTGGTCCCAAGGGCCATCCTGTAGATAACATGCTAGGGTTCATTCATTTGGATGGTTTGGATTAAGCACAAAATTAAGGCGGTCCTTATGGATGGCCGACATACATATCGCACCATGGAGGCCAATAGCTGACGTGGATAGAACACATGCATAACAAGGTGGACCCGTGGTTGGGTATAACCGCACAAAGGAGTGGGGAAGCCACATATATAAAAGGGGCTACAACAGTTTGGGATCAACTCAATATTTGTGCTTTCCTACTAATCAAGTAAGATGGCAGTCAAACACCATGGTGAGGCCCGCACACCACATGTGTGGAACCCTACCCATGGCTGGGTGACTTATTAACAAGAAGAATGGCAAATAAATATAACAGATGGGTCATGTAAAGTTTCCAATGGTAAGCATTCAATCACCCTTATTTTCTACATGTGGCCCACCTAAAACTGGGCCCACACCCCTGCCAAGAAGAACGACACGATATACTCAACATTCATCAAGGTGGGACCCAAAGTTGGGCCCCATCACCTTTGATTAGATGGATAAATAAACATTACAATGGCCCCAAGGAAGGTTTCAAAGGTGGGCATCAATGACCACTGTTTCCTACAATGTGGTCCACTTGAGGTTTGTATTTACCTCATATGAGGGCCCATGGCCTTAAAATAATATAGAAAAACAGATGGGCGGCATACATAAAACAGATACATCGTGGTGGGACCCATAGAGCGTAGCACCCAAATGGGCCCCAACAGTTTTGAATCAAACTAATATTTTTGTTTCCCCCTTCACCCATATCCATGTGATCTTATGAACAGGTTAAATGACAAATAAAACATCACTTGTAGAGCCTGGGAAGGTTTCAACGGTGGAGATCATAATTCCCACTGTTCCCATGGCATGGTCCACTTGACATTTGGATATGCTTCAATTTTGGCTCAGCCACTAAAATGAGTTGGAAAAAAACATATGGGCGGATTAGATAAGGCACATACATTATAGGTGGGCCCAACGAGTGGGGCCCATTGGCAAGCCGAGAGAGCCTGGGCTGCTGGGCAGCAGCATCCCCTGGACGCTGCCTGTCCAGCGCCCACATTCTTGTTTTATTTTTATTTTTATTTTATTTTATTTTATTTTTTTTTTTTTTTATTATATTGTTCTCTCCTTAAGTGGGGCCCACAGAAGCTTTCGATCAAGCTGATATTTTTGTTCTCCCTTCTTACATGCATGGGTGAACTTATGAACAGATTGGACCTCAGATAAACATCATGGCGGGCCGTAGGAAGGTATCAACGGTAGGGTCAGTCCCTACTGTTTCCTTTGGTAGGGCCCTCCTGAGATTTGGATCTGTCTCATTCTTCGGTTCATGTCCTAAAATGATCTCCCCAAATGGATGGACGGTGTGGATACAGCACATACATCATGGTGGGACCCACGAGTGGGCCACCAGATGGCCTCACGAGTCAGCGTCCACGGACGCTGGCACTCCAGCGTCAGAGACGCATTCATCTTTCCTTTCTTTCTTTCTTTCTTTTTTTTTTTTTTGTTTTATTGCACTCATATCCGGTGGGGTCCACATGGGACTGATCCACTCCGTTCATCAGGTTCTCCGTCTCAAGAGGAACCCATGGAGCCTAATATTGGGTACGTTTTGGGGGCTACAAATATCAAGGTGGGCCGAGGAAGTTCAGCAGTACAAATCGTCTCCCCACTGTTTCATACGGTGCGGTCCACTTAAAATTCAGATCGGCTTCAGATTTGGGCCTTGGCCCTAAAATGATATGGGAAAACAGATAGACGGCGTGGATGGAACACAAACATCAAGGTGGGTCCCACGAGTGGGGACCCCTTTCCAGCCGTCCTGGCGCTGGACGGTTCCAGCGTCCCAGACGCTGTGAACGTCCAGCGCTGGACGTTCTAATTTTTTTTTCCTTTTTTTTTTTTTGTTGTTGTTGTTTATTTCAGGTGGGGCCCACTTATGGACAATCCACCCCCTCCATCATGTTCCCCATCTCATTGGGGTTCTAACAAGCCCAATATTGGGCAGGTAATATGGTCCACAAACGTCACGGTGGGCCAAAGAAGTTTCGACAGTAGGCATCCTTGCCTTCACTGTTTTCTATGGTGTGGTCCACCTGCGATCTGGATCTACTTCATTTTTGGTGGCCAGCCCTAAAATGGGCTGGAGAAACAAATGGACGGCGTGGATTACATACATACATCAAGGTGGGTCCCACAAGTGGGGACCCACGGTCAACGTGCAAGCCCAGCGCTGCTGGGCAGCAGCGTCCTCTGGACGCTCGCTGTCCAGCGGCCACCTCCTTCACCCCTTTTCTTCTTCTTTTTTTTTTTTTTTTTCTTTTAATAAATTCAAGTGGGGCCCACATGTGCAGATCCGCTCCATCCACCAGCTGGGCCATCACATGGTGGGCCCACATGGTGGACAGCGTGGATGAACTACATACATCATGGTGGTCTATTGGCCACACTAAATATGCTACAAAATGGGTCCCAAAGTGGGATCCACACCATCAAAGGGTGGGACCCATTCATGGACGATCCAGCCCATCCATCTGATTGCCCATCACAAGGTGGGACCAAGGAAAGAAAACGAAAAGTAAACGAGAAAAAGGGGGGAAAGGTATGCACTCACAATGATGGTTGGACGGTTGGATTGCCGATCGGACGGTCCGGATGATGATCGGGGTCCTCCAAGCTTGATCTTCACCTTCAATCTCTCTCTTTCTCTCTTGATCTCCCTCTAAATCTTCTCTAAACTCACTCAATCTCTCAAATCTCTCTACTTCTCTCTACTTCTCTCTCTTCTTTCTCTTCTCTCTCTCTCTCTCTCCCTCTCTCTCTCTCTCTCTCTCTCTAACCTTGCAATTGAGAAGCCACCCCCCCCACGTATGGCTCTTGTATGGGAAGAGGGGGGTGCATGATGTCATGATGATGATGGTGATGATGGGAGAGAGCATGAGAGGTATGGGTTGTGGTTGACTTTTGGTGAGAGAGGATGGGGTGGGTATGGTGATGATGGCTAGATAATGATGGGGGTATGGGTGAGGGTGATGTTGATTGATTTGACATGTTGTTGGAATTGTGCAAGTGGGGCCCACGCCACACGCGTGTTGCGTGGCCCACCTCGAATTGCACGAACGTATGCATCTTACACACCGGGTATCGCAATGGGGCGTGCCGCGCGGCGTTGGAATCGCAGCGCCCGCGCGGTCGCAAGGGTACAAGTCTTGTGTCGTTGCGGTACTAAATCAGGGTCGCGATCAAGGCTCTCTAATCTGGTCCGTCCGGGACGTACCGGTACCGAAACTAAACGTACGGAGGGCAATTCAGGGTACGGGTCTTACATCAAGCAATATCTCAAAACTCAGGAATATTCGGAAGTAGCAACAGCAACAGACTGCCAAACCATTTAACGTCTGGCGGGTCAGTTCACTATCAGTGGCGAAATTCTCTACAAGTGATCCTACAATCAAGTCCTTCAATGTGTCGACGAAGCAGAAGCTGATAAAATCATGAAAGAAATACACGAAGGAATCTGTAGCCCACACATGAACGGGCACATGATGGCGAAGGAGATTCTATGACTTGGCTACTATTGGCTCACCATGGAGACAGACTGCTGCTAGCATGTCAGAAAATGCTTCAAGTATCAGGAACATGCGAATCAAATCCATGCCCCCTCATCAGAATTGTACAACCTGACAACTCCTTGACCTTTCTCTATGAGGGGCCTCGACATCATTGGGAAGGTGAATCCAAAAGCATCAAACGGTCATGAGTATATACTTGTGACAGTCGATTACTTCACCAAATGGGTAGAGACAACGTCTTACACCATGATGGCAACATCCAAGGTGATCAAGTTTATGAAGAACAACATCATATGCTGGTATGGAGTGTCAAACTCCATCATCACAGATAATAAAACTTCGTTCGTCAACAAGAAAATGAACGACTTCCTCAGCAAATTCAAGATTCAACATTATCGGTCAAGCCCCTACCGTCCTCAGATGAATGGTGGGGTAGAAGCCGCCAATAAGACGATCATTAGGATATTTAAAAAGATGGTTAGGACTTATCAAGATTGGTCAGAGATGCTCTCATATGCTCTTTGGGCCTATCGAACATCTGTACGGTCTGCTATAGGCGCTACTCCTTTCGAGCTTACTTACGGAATGGAAGCAGTTCTACCAATCGAGGTGGAAAACCATCACTATGAGTATTGCTGGAAAGCAGAATTGAGGAAGGGGAATGGCAATGAGCCAGATTTGATCAGTTACAACTAGCAGACAAGAAGGGTATGCGTGCATTAAATCATTCCCAGTGCTATAAAAAAAGGATCGCTTGGGCTTACAACAAGAGAGTCCAAAAAAGAAGTTTCAAAGTGGGTGACATGGTCATGAAGAAGATTCTGCCTTCACATTTGCCAGATCCCAGAGGGAAGTTCAACCGTCATGGGACGGACCGTTGATCATTAGAGAAGTGCTTCCAGGGGGCACCCTTAGGCTCAACATGAGAGGGGTGGATTTTCTTGAGCCAATCAACGCTGACAACATGAAAATCTTTCACAGGTATGCCAATCTGACTTTATCAAAAGTTACATTAGTAGAGCTGAAGTCAAGAGGTCAAAGCTAGGACCTCTGAGAAACCCTTTCCATCCACTAATAAGTGTTTTAAATAAAGGAGTTTTAAAAGGAAAAAAAATAGAGAAAATAAAGAGAAAAATAAAAGAAAAAAGAGAAAAGAAAATTGGGGGGGGGGGGGGGGGGCAAAACAAGGCATGCAACCCAAGGAAAAAATCAACCCAAGAAACACATTCATCCATCCATCCATCTCAGAAAGGTCTGTAGCTAAGGCCGACAGCTCTACCATTATAACTTAAGATAAAGGCTGAAAGGCCACCATCATTCGGCAACAACAGATTCCCGACCTTTAGTCGCCATAGTTATCTAGAAGAGAAAAATTCAAAAAGAAAGGATGTGCCTAAATAAAGAGGGCGGAATGAAAACCCGAAAGGGTGCTTCGAGCAAAAACAATGGGCACATAATGGACTTGGTGAAAATCCGAAAGGGCGCTAAGGGTAAAAATAGCATAGTTGTCAAGGGGCAGCCAAGATCAAAGACCCGGGATGTTATGAAAATCCAAAAGGGCACCACGGGCAAAAATGACGAGAAAAGCCGGCTGTGGTGAAAACCCAAAAATTCGCCACAGGCAAGAATGGCTCGAAAAGAAAAAAAGAAAAAGTACAGGTACCAGGAGGTAAGATAGTCCATATCAGCTCAGGTAGTCCTAAGACAAGAGCAAGAAGAAGTACAGTCAGGGATATAGGCTCTACAAACCCTGATAAAACTCTCATAAAGCAATGGTTTCAACTGCATACACCTTTAGGGAACCAAAGGGATCCCCCAGAAGTTGACCTCAAAGTATCAATCAAGGTACTGGCTAAGCCTTAGTTCTGATTCCTACATCCCGACATAAAATCCGGACACCCTCACAGACAACTCATGACACAAACATTTTAAAAAGTTTTCTTTCTTCATTAAAGCATCGCATTTCTTTTACATATATCTGATCATTCTTTCAAAAATAAAAAAATGCATCATAGCCAGTCATGCACCATGCAAAAAAGGGAATGTACAGACCGTCGATACAACCCATAAAAGCAAAAAGTCAATCTCTGTCCTCCTCCTCAAAGACCTGTCAGGTAAGCCCTTAGAGGAAACAGCCTCGCCCTCAGTCTGCTCACTTCCATGCGCAGGTAATACACCTTGTCTTTCTCAAGGTTCTGGATCGTCATCTCCTCATCAGACGCCCTATGATCAACCGACAATCTCCTCGACATCATCTCGTAATGATATCTGAGTGTGGAGATCTCTGACAACAAATGACATGAGTGGCTAGAAGGAAGCCGGGATCAATGATTGGGTGCTCCTCAAAGGACTCATATGAAACAGATGAAGAACTGACATCCCCAAGGATATCCAGCTCATCCTCCGTTAAGTGCCAACAAGGAATACGTCGATACAGAGACTGCTCAGGGACCCAAGGCTGATACGGGGCAGTCGCCATCAGAAAAAACCCAAAGCTCAAAACCTAACAAATCAGCAGTCAAGTGGCCTGCCCAAGACTCATCAATATGAGTCCTGAAGTCAGATATCCTAGCCAGAAGTGAAATTGCAGTTTGCACCGCTATTGAGATAAGCTTGAGAGTATGCTTATGTCCTAAAGGGGGGTGAATAGGACTTTTTAAACTTTCTTTGCCAATTAGAACTCAATTGCATACACAATCCAATTTACCAATCAAGTGCATGCTAATGCAAGTAAATCAATCATACAAGATCTTTATAGATTATCAACTATATTAAGAAAAGCATTTGATCAAACAGTTAATAGGCATGCTTGTATTAATCATTCATAGATGGTATATGTGCATTTTGTCAAACATGAGATGGACATTCATTTAGCACTAATAGAATCAATCAACAAGGCATAATAATTGACAAAATACATTCACCACATTGCACACGATGTATAGTGGTTTGACGATGAGTCTACTTCACTCCCGGTTCAAGTACTCAACTCCTTTGAGCACACCGGCATTCACTATCGGAGGTTTTAAATGAGGTTCACCTCTTAACCTTTACAACCTACACAAGGTCTATTCCTACATATGGACTCCTCAAATCCTACATAAGGACAACGCACGTATTCTCCCATGTCGGAGGCCTACGCAAGGACTTCCACGTCCTACGAAAGGACACACGTCCTACTCAAGGACAACTCCGAGATTGGGTCACAATCTCTAGACTCCAATCTTAACAAGTAAGGGGAATCAAACAATGGACTCTATAAGCTTAAACATTTACAAGAGATGAGCCCCGATTCAGTGCCGTTGAGTAGCTTCAGCTTCCACGAATGCTTCAGCTCCTCTCCAAGTTCCCACGATCAGTAACCTTGTTTTGGATGAAGATTTGTACTGGCAAGGTGAGGGATAATAGATTGGGTGAACCTTCTATAAGAGGAGGCTTTTGATGGTGATGAAAGGTTTCCCAAAGGGTTGCATTAAATGGCTTAAATGACTAAGGATATGCCTATTTCAGATTAGGTCAAGGGCCATCAATGAAGACTTGAGTTCATGTTTCAATCCGAGCTTTGAATGCTCATCAATGTTCTCTAACAACTAAGATTGAACAATGAACTCAAGACATAAGTTTGATAAGGAAGAAATAGCTTGGGAAGTCACTCTCTTAAAGCTCTTAATGTTTTCTTCGTGATTACCTCATAAATGAACTTCATTACCAGAGGGCTGAAAAACGGTTTAAAAATGGTCAGAAAACGGCCATTGTCGGGCCCCCTACAAAAGTTAAGTTTTTAAGCTAAATCTTTCTGGACGAAAACCAACTAGTTTGGGCGCCTGACCACTAGTTCGGGCACTCGAAAGTGGAGCCCAAACTCCCTCCAAATTGTCCAGAGAGTTCACTGGCCATTTTAGGCCAAGTTCGGGCACTCGACCATGGAGCCTGACGGTCAGTTCGGGAGCCCAATATGGGGCCCGAAAGTGCACAGAGGAGAGTTTCTTTGTGCAACTCATGGCCAAAGTCCAAGGTTGATCACATGGACACAACTCTAGTAATATAGGCTAAAGGCTCTTCTTATTTGGTTGGGCCAAACTAGAGAAAGAAAGAAGGGTTATAGGTTGCAAGATTCACCCTGGCACAGTTAATGTTTCTGGTTTCTCCAATGTTGATGATGACGTCGATCTCTAGGTCTTCAAACAAGACTTCAGCTGATCTTACAGACTCAACAACACATGATTCACGCATATTGACAAATGTTTGCACTAACAGGAAGAGATTGACGCCGATACCCAAGAAAGCAAAGTGTGAAACATCCTGCTCATACCCGAACTACCGCAAGAACCAGATAGGATGATATGAGAAGTAGGAATGGAAGCCTACCAGCATCAGAGGAAGATAAGCACTACAAAGTATGGGAGCATGTGAAATCCACGACGATTCCCAACGAACATTCCAGTAACGCAACTCGACAAACATACTATAATACAAAGGCTTGCTCATCCCAACGGTACGTGGGGAAAACTCCATGACATGGTGCATAAGGTCAAAGTGACGAGTGTTAGGATACGACATAGGGACAATCATAGAAAGGCGCTCCCACAACCAGACCTAATGAAGAACAAAATAACTCAGCTAAGCATGCGAATTCAAGATCAAAGGACAAACAAGAGAGAAAAAAATACCTAAAGGAAAGCGCAATAGCTATGAAGAATGTAGGTATGACTAAGGGCATAGTCAGTCAGCCCATGGAACAGCTCAGTCAGGACAAGAGAGATGATCCCCTGCTAACGAGTGACTTGGCTCATCACCTCAAAGAGAAGAGGAGTCAGAGAGCGACGCCATCCCGAGAACAACACCCTAGCAACCAGATATAACATCAATGCATTCTGAGAGAACGTGGACATAACCGTGCTCCGAGGGCCTTAAAAGGGATCATATAGAAAATCGAAGGAAAAAACCACAGCATCCTGGCCATCAACTGCGGGCCGAAGAAGATACGGGATCCCGAACCAATTCTACGAAGTGGCAGTCTTCGGTGAAGTCCTTGGCGAGAAATACAGTGCATAATTCCAGGGAAGACCTGTCAAGCGTGCAAGCTTCTCCAAAGAAGGGCCCATCTCCATATCATTGAACTCAAGCAGGTTCAATGATGGGACCTAATCAATCAACACTATGCCAAGCATCCTCCAATCAATATCAACTCTAGCCATGTGAATCAAACCGCTAAAGCCATAAGAATCCAGCTCCTGAACCTCATAAGCTGATAGTCTGCTAAGCTATGCAATCCGTCGTGATGAGAAAGAAGAACGAGGAAGAAGCCGACAAGTCCTCACAGGTATCCCCTCAAGAACAACAGATCCAAAATCCGCTGATAGCTCCTCAAAAATTGGAAGATCAACTGGTAAAGGAGGAAGAAAGGCAGGAACCTCTGCAGCCTCGGCAATGGTAGTCTCAGAAGTGCTCCCAATAATGGCTATGTATAATATAGTCATGTCACTATCTGAAACTGTCACAACCTCTAGCAAAACATTCAGTAAGGCGAGCAGCCTGGAAGAACTCAATCATTCCTCAATAGCCTGGGAAGACTCTCCGACCTCGTGAGAAAAATACGTAAAGGATCGATGGTCAAAAGAAGGCTGATAATCTCTATCAAAAAGATTGTCTACAAAGATCACACCACACATCGTGACATCCTGGACGACCTGACCGCTAGAAAGTACATCTGAACCGACAAGAAAGGCCCTGATGGCCTCAATCGGGGAATCGACGGTTCGATCTAGGGCCAGAAGTTCTCTCCATCATGAATTCAGGAATCTAGCTATCACTTTGTCCAATCAAAGGTATCATCGGGACATCTACACCGTACATCATCAATGATCACATCTAGTCCACATAAGCAAGTATACCGCACATCTCGGTCATCATCAAGTACATCCAAGCCATCAAAGGTACCATCTGAGCCATCCACATCCTCTAAGAGGGAGATCAGCCCACCAATATCCATCATGGCCTCATCACCACCATCAATCATACTATCCATATGGCCCACACCCGATGAATGCATAGTCTCAACCATGGCCCTTCTCCCAATCTCATTCACACCATCCAATCCTCTAACATTCAAGGTCCCATTCAAATCTGAAAATCCAGCCATGCCACCATTAATGGAGGCATTCAAGGTCCTCCAATCAACATCTCCAAATTACCATCAACAGCCCCATTCAATGCCCCATCCACACCACCAACTAAGTGCATCTCACCCCCATTGAAGCCATTATCATTGATAAGGACATGGGACCCATCAACTTTTGCCATGATGGCCCATAAATCATCATCAATGGCTACCCAACAAAGGACAAAGAGAGAAGAACGATACAAACAAAGCAAAGATTCATGGCTAGAATCGAAAGTCAGTGCAGAGAATGTGGGAGACAAGGACTGAGTACTGCTAGGAATGTCCAAACTAGAGCTGGCCAAAGCAGCTCATGAATAGAGAGATGCATGGGCGGTGCCCTCGGGGCCATCGGTACCGACGGTCCGCCTTTCCCTTCGCAGGATTGGCTCCAAAGCCCGGTGGTAGGTGAGATTGTCAAGCCATGTCAGTAAATGGCACTCTGAGAGCCGCCTATACCTCCAATTACCCCAAACTTTAAAAGGAGTTGATTTGAACTGACCAAAGAGTTCCCCACCCACCAAATCATGAAGAGTTACATTCGAAAGGGGTCTGAACAGTCCAAGAAGGGAAAATTTTGATCAAGTTGGTTCCACAAGTGATCTAGACCATGTAAAGGCCAAACCATCATGATCCATACCATTGAAGAGCTTCCCAGGACTCTTAATCATCAAGGATAAGGGTTTGATCATCCAGAAAAGGGGCCAAGTTCAAGATCTAAGTTTCGAGAAGGGCCCACAAGGCCAGTTTAAGCAATCCAGGCCATTCAAGACATCATCTGAGTCATTAAATGTCGTCTAGGTCAACTGGTCATCAAAATCAAGCACGTAGAAGCAAAAATGAAATCGCGAGAAAGCCCTTACAATCCTTTTAGGGTAATATGAGCCGTCTGAAGGCCAATATGCCCCGATTCAGACCATTGAAGATCTTCAAGTGCCATTAAGTCGTCAGGACCAATGATCTATTTGCTTCAGGATAGATTAAAAATAAGAAAGAAACAGCCAAGGCAAGAATATAAGCACGATACGAGACATCAAGATAGCCCCCCAACATCCAAAATGATAGAAAACTAAAGTATTCTTCATTTGTCAAGAAAAACTCATACATCGTCAAAAGAAAGATACAGAAGTCTTACAGAGCTGTAGGCAGACACGTATCCAAGAAACAAGCAACTACAAGTCACCAACATAGTTGTCATCTCCACGTTTCTCTTCTTGCTCTCGACGACGCAAATCCATCATTAGGGCCATCACAAATCCTCCTGTATAACGATGACGGCTGCATGAATCATACAAAGGAGGAAGGATAGGCCCCTACCCAAAATCGAGATACCACTCATCATAATCGCGATTAAGAATGGTGAAGTGATACCCAGGTTGACCCGTAAGAGCATCACCAACGGCCTCAGCCGGCATCTGATCCGGGGGTGGCGGTGGAGAAATAGGAAGTCGAGCAACACCAGTCACCTGGCGAAGCAGTCTCTAGCCCAAGTACCACTAGAAAGACTCCATGTCAGAAAGAATGATCCATAAGCAAGAGGCATCATACACGTCAACCCGCTCCAGAGTGTAATATTGAGGAACGCTGACATACGACATGCGAGTAAATTGATAGAGAATGCACAATTAAAGCAAGACATCCGAGGATACCAAAATCAGGCATCTAAAAGAAAAGATCACTCACATCAACATCAGTTAGGCCATCCACATTGGCCCTCCAATTGTCTTTTGAAATACGAGGGTTGGGCTTTCGATTCTTGTTGTACCAGTACATGAAGTGGCATGCAGGTGGCGCCACGTCGGTCCTCATCAAGGGAGATAGATGAGGAGAGTGCTCGTAGAAATAGGTCTGACCAACATCAAGGGTCATAATCGAGAAGTGGAAGAAAGTTTGAGGCATGTAAAGGAAGAAAGAGCTAGAGGGTACCTCAATCATGAGCCGAAACTCGGTAAAGGATCAGCTACTCCTGGAGGTCTTGTCCAGACCTTGGAATATACAAGTTAAGATAGCAGCATTCCAATTGTAGGATTGGTGCAAGTCCTCAGTCAATCAAAGAAAACGGGCTTCCATCCTTTCATTCCCATGACAGAAGAGGAATGAGCCAAAAGCATAAGCAATCATGGCACAAGCTTTGTGCAAAGCCTCAAGCTCAATAGTGGGCACCATCCTGGCAAAGGTATTCTTCAACTAGTAAGATTCACCTGGTTATGTTGGAACTCTTAAGGAAGGGGGAATGGCCCCCACAAGTCGAAGCCAATCTTCAGGTTCGATAGGTATGAGGGAACCGGCATGAGGCATTGTTACCCCATGAAAAGGAAAGCTAATTTACATGTAGACATCCAGGGGTGTGATTCCCCACTCACGACATGGGAGCTGGAAGATATGAGTCTCATCCCTCCACCTCTCACACAAGGCAGCAAGAAGCATACTGTTGGCATTACTTTTCTTAAACTGAAGAGAGTAAAGGCCAACAAAAGGAGTACCAACAAGTACATGCTCAACCAGTGGATGAGGAGGCACCACCCAATCATCCCCTAGCTCCCGGGTACCCTGGCATTTAATGTCAGGAAGCGGCTGATGCTCCTTAACCAAGGAGCACATGTGATCCCCACGACAGGGAATGAAATCTGAATCATCCTCCCGAGCACGGTTGCCACTACCCTAGGTACTATCTGCCATCGATTCCTACAAGCTCGATAAGGTAAGCATCTCACCTTCAACTTGCTAAAACTGAACCAAAGGGAGCCAAGGGAGAAACTTGCATATCTCAAGATTGAATCCAGAGTCCCAACCCCATGCCTCACTTTGGTATTTTTTGAGCATCCATTCAAAAGGGAGTGGGGTCTACTTAAGAAGGGTCATACATCAAAACCTACATATGACAAGAAGACCATCTCAGTGCACATGATAATATCAAAAGCACAAAAGGACTATGTGCCATGCTAAGGATCAAACTCTAAGGCTAATGGCACATTTTGAAAAAGGGTTTGGCAAGATAGAAATTCATAAGCCACTTTTCGAAACCACTTGTGAGTAAAGAGATGGTCCACTTGCCACATAAAGGCAATGAGCTTCATAGCCCCCATTTAAGATGCCCCCATTTTTATATATGTATGCATGGACAAAGAAAGAATGATGGAAATTATGGTATGTCAAGAGTGACCTAAAGACACCACCCTAATGGTCAAGAGTGGTACGCATAGCCCACTTGAAGAACAATATTGGAAGCACCCATCCAAGGGTCAAGTTTGGGCAACCTATGTGCGTCACTCCCTTCATTGAAAGAAAAGTCACTAGAGTGTGGGAAAACTTGACTTAGTGGACCACCCAACCTTCATGGAACAAAAGGAAAATGTCCAAGTTTAGTACACATAGCCCATTTGCAAATCAAAGACAAAAAGTGTCCGCTCATGGGGCAAACATGGGCAACTTATGTGCACCAACCTTTTTAATGGCTTGGAAGTCATTTTGATCAAAAGAAAATGTGGATTAGTGTCTTACCAAGTGAATGGGCTTAGAAAGCGAAGAGTATTGGTAGGCCCACTTGAAAATCTCAAGTAAAGAAGGACCCACTTATGGCGGAGATATTACAAGCAACTCGTAGGCATTACATTCTTTTCATCACTCCAAGGACCTACTTGAACTTGGAAAACTTAGTGGCATAGACCACCAATGGGCCCTTTGGAATATCCAAGTGACCCAAATCTCTCACCAATTCAAAGAAAAGTGCAAATTAGAAAAATTCCACATGCACAAAGTATGGTGGAAGCACTCTTGCCAAAATACACATAATTTGCAAATTGGGCCAAGGGCTCACCCATCTTGAAAAATGATGAAAGGCTTACCATACTTTGTTCTAAGGATACCAAAAAATAGGAAGAATGTTTACAAGCCAAAAGAATGGTAAGAGAAGTGGGCCACTTGTGCATAGAAGCCCAACTTTAAGAGTTAGCCCACTTGAGAAAGGAAAATGCAAGTAGAGTGTGGGTTATGCTCCTCTTGTCCATACATGCATAGAAAAGGAAATGGGGCCATCTCAAGTGAATTTGAAGGTCCAAAATTTGAAGTGGGCCCCACTCACTTTCATGGGCCCAACACTTGAAAAAGAAAAAAAAGAGAAGCATGAGAAACATGAAAGAGAAGGAATAGTACAAAGGCAAATGTGAGAGTCCAAAATGAAGATTTGGGCCCAACCAAATACACCAAGGGCCCTAACTTCACTTTGGGCCCATTTCTTACAAATCAAGCCCAACTCCCATGAGAAAGAAAAATGAGACTTTGTCATGCACACTTGATGTACATGGGAAAGGCACTCTTGTACACATAAAGGGAGTTTGAAAGAAAGCGGGAGAAAAGAAAAACTTGAGAGCTACACTCTAATGCACCACCTTGAAGCCTTAAGAAAGACTTGAAACCCTCCAAGCTTGGGCCCACCACACCTCTTAAAAGAATACCTGCATGAAGAAAAGAAAGGGAGTATGAGAGAGGAAAGATTAAAGGAAAAAAGGAAGGCAAGATAAGGGAGTGGGCCATACCTTCACCACTCACCAAGAGGGACCACCGTGTTATCCCAAACTTCACCAAGAGTCCCACCACTTGAAAGGAAAGATGGACAAAAAAAAAATTGAAGGAAAGAAGGGAGAAAAGAGAGTGAGAGAGAGAGAGAGAGAGAGAGAGAGAGAGAGAGAGATGCACAAATGAGAGGGGGCCATGCCATGGTTTTATAGAGAAAAATGGGCCACCCCTATTATCCAAGCCACTGGAAAAACAAGTGGACAAGGGGAGGACGGGCGGCACCCAGGGTGCCAGCTGTCCTTCCCCCCCCCCCCCCCCCCCCCCTTATGAGACTTGACACACCTCTCCTCCTTGGGAAGAACTCCCCCTTTGAGAAGATGAATTGCATGGAATCTTGTCATTCTATAAGATGGAGGTGATGGAAGAGGAAAAGAGAGAAAATGAGGGAAATTTGAAAAGGTTGGTGAAAATCTCATCTCTTGAGAAAATGGTAAAAAATGAGAGGATGATGTGAAGGAGAGAGAGAAAATTTCATGTATTTTCAAAAGAAAAGAAAAGTAAAAAAAGTATTTCAATAAAACCCGACATCGATCTCGATCACTCAGAGCGAGATCTGATGGTCCGAATCTTTATAGAAAAACACAAAAAATGCACTTCCATCTGGAAAAATTTCTGGTCCGAAGACCTTAAACTACATTGAGATCCAAATCTTGAGAGATTTGTAATAAAAACCAGCTTTGATCGTGACCATCCGAGTCACGATCCGATAGTCCGGATCATTTCAAAAATCACCAAAAGATTTTTAATAAAATCGGCACCAATCTTGATCGCTCAAATCGGGGTCCGAAATCCGAATCATTTTGATAAACATAAAAAATATTTATGGCCACCACCCAAACCAAATTCGGGTCCAAAGACCTTAAACTACGTCGGGATCAAAATCACAAGAGATTTTCAATAAAAATCGGCATCGATCTTGACCATCCAAGTCAAGATCCGATTACTAGGGCCATTGTCCAAAATCACAAAAAAAAATGTTTTCACTCTCGCCCCCCATCAAAATTCTGGGTCCGAAGACCTT
Organism: Liriodendron chinense; assembly: GCA_003013855.2. Classification (NCBI taxonomy): domain Eukaryota; kingdom Viridiplantae; phylum Streptophyta; class Magnoliopsida; order Magnoliales; family Magnoliaceae; genus Liriodendron; species Liriodendron chinense. Next base: position 2,395,500 of record PVNU02003292.1, read on the forward strand.
AAACTACATCGAGATCAAAATCCTGAGAGACTTTCAATAAAAATGGGCTTCGATCGCAACCATCCGAGTCACGATTCGATAACCCATATCATTTCAAAAATCACCAAAAATTTTCTCAACAAAAACCGACATTGATCTCGACTGCTCGGATCGGAATCCGATGATCTAGAACTTTTCAGAAAAAACACAAAAAATGTGTATTTCCAGCATGTATAAATTTCGGTCCGAAGATCTTAAACTACACTGGGATTAATTTCTCGGGGGATTTTTCTGCTTTCAACAAAAACCGACATCGATCTCGACTGCTCGGATCGGGATCCAATGATCCAAACCTTTTCTAAAAAACACGAAAAGGAATGACTTCCAACATGTATAGATTTCAGTCAAAAGACCTTAAACTATATTGGGATTAATTTCTCGAGGGATTTTTCTGCCTTCAACAAAAATCGACATCAATCCCAACCGCTTGGATCAGGATCCAATGATCTGGATCTTCCTAGAAAAGTATAAAAAAGAATGTACTTCCAGGATGTATAGATTTCGGTCCGAAGACCTTAAACTACACTAGGATTAACTTCCCGAGGGATTTTTCTGCTTTTAACAAAAAACTGGCATCGATCTCAGCCCTTCGAGTCAAGGTCTGATGACCCGGATCATTTAAAAAATACCAAATTTTTTTTATAAGTTTTTAATAAAAGCAAGCACCAGTCTCAACCATTCGAGTCAAGGCCTGGAACCTTCTCGAAACAACAAAAAATTCAGCATCAATTTTAACTGTCCAAATATATCCCCAGTGGTCTGAAGACCTTAAACTACATTGGGATTAATTTCTCAGGGGCTTTTCCCAACTTGTTCCGGACATGGCTCACACTTGATCGTATGGGCGTCCGAAGTTTCTAAATAGGTAAGAGCCGAGGCAGACGAAGCCCCACGATCTGTTCGTGTTGAACACACTGTGATAGACAACCTTGAGTTGGAAGTCGCTGTTGAATCGACAAATGTTCCTTGTTCCTAGAAATCATGAAGGGGATTAAGGTAATTGGGAGGTGAAGCGCACCCTCACAAAATTGTGAGCAGCATAAGACTCCAAATTGGATTGATAAAGGAAAATGTGAGGATGTGTCTCATCTTGTGGCCGAATGAGTCTGTTGAACGATACGTGGTATATGTGCATTACACATGAGGAACAGACAACTTTGTGGGTGTGTTGACTAAAATCCCTCAATCCCCTCATCCGAAGATGTAAAATTACGGCACTTAACTGTGTGAGATCGTCTTGCTCACTGACGTAAAATGGATCGGGTGCCTTATCAGCAGTAGAAACTGGAAGTGGATAAAAATTTCATACATTTCCCTGTATTTTGAAAATCCAACAAAGTACCAAAAATATTTCAAAATCGTCTTTCAAAAATAATAAAATATTTCGCTTGCTTTCAATAAAACCGATCTCAATCATGACCGCTCAGGTAAAGATTCAGACCGAACATTTACAAAAATCATAAAAATATTTCCCTTGCTTTCAATAAAATCAATCTCAATCCTGACCGTTCAGGTCACGATTTAGGCCGAATATTTTTCAAAAAACACAAAAATATTATTGCTATCCCTAGTAGAGCACTTCATGAGTCTCGAACTCCACTCACCCACTTCAAAGTTTTGAGATGACGGATCCGATCACCCGCAAATTGAAATCTTGACCAAAATTGGCGACCAAACACCATCCCAATCACACCCATTCCCTCAGAGGAGCATCTCGAGGTTACAACCTAAAGTAGCTCCTTCATCCATTCCCAACAGAAATTCAACAGCATCTTGGGACAATGGACTTGATCGACCACGGGTTGGGATCTTGACCAACCCGCTGACCAAACATCCGCATTAAAAATAAAATCTCTAGGGAAGTAAAACCCTAAAAGTAATAAGCTCAAATTCTCCACATCCCCAGTAAAAACAATCCTGATTATAATCATTGGACGAGAAGAGAATGAGTTAAACTATGCATCCATACGCACTCAGCATCCATCGCATCAATCACCATGCTTACCTGCTTTCAATAAAAGTTGGTTAGCCGAAGACCCCACATGGCATCCCCAGTGGAGGCACGTGCAAGCCAGATTTCCTTTTCAAAAAGTAAAAAAATATTCCTCTTTGCAAATAAAACTCCACGGAGTATCACTCCCCAGAGTAGGTCTTTTCAAAATCCAAAAAATATTTTTCCAGTAGAGTGTTCGGCCTCCGAGGCACTAAGAAATCTTCTATAACTCTAGGTGGAAGCTAGTGCAAAATCAAATAAGATCCGATGTCTCACGGTTTCCCAAGAGACCATCGGATCCAATGCACTTAAAGTGCGGTTGGCCTAAACTTCATTATCAGGGCGGTCGTACCAAATGCCAAGATATGAAAAAGATGAAAGCCGAAAGACTCGGTCAAAGAAACCATTTGAACGGTGGAAACGATGAATTGTAACCTAAGTATCAAAACCAGAAGATTTGGTAGAAAGTGTTCACCCACACATACCTAGACGTGAATTCCTGAAGTACCTTAATTGAGTCCAAGTTTGCATAGTGGATCTCCTGTAAGGCCGCGTAGACGCAAGGCAACTAACCACTTTGTCAATTAAACGAAACAAGTACTCCTGGAGTGATCTGGGAAAGCAAAGAGCAATCAATTTCAGGGTTAGTAACCTCTTAAGGCAGCACAGACACATGGGCTCTACTGTACCTTTCGATGTTAGTACCGATTGGGAACGGAATGGTTGCGATTGAGTACACAGATTACAGTTAGTGCAGGGACAATCGCAACGTTTTCTCCAAACTCTCACGGTATGTGCGAGTTATCTATTTTTAGAAAATCAATTAACTAAGATACAAAGGCAAACAAATATTCCAGACCGCGATCTATGAATGATCGAGTCAAAAGTGGGGTGTCCACTTGCTTTGGCATTCAGTTGCTCATAACCTCTGCCAAAGATGGGCATTTGTAGATGTTCGCCCGCCTCATGTGCAAGGCTGCGATGTAGTAATAACTTGGTAAGACTGAGGTCGATCCACAGGGAATTAGGGTAAACAAATTCAAACCATTCTAGCAACTTCAATCTTAGCAAATTTAGAATTCAATTTTAAAAACTAAGTAAAATAGTAACTTTAGGAAAAATTTGATAATTAACGGGACTAAGGCCTCAAGGATCCACTTGTAGTAGTTCCATGTGAATTCATTCATCCAAGCATAAACACAACTATATTCGAAGTTCTATCTCTCATCTAGTTGAATATTAAGCATTTAAACACAAACAATCCCACTTAAGTCAAAAAATAAGATTCTAGTTCTAATGAAGCACATAGAACTCGAACATGTACCTTTCGAAGTAACAACCATTCCAAGAGACTATGGCATGCTCTAAGATTACTACAATTCGAATCTAATCGATCCAAACATGATAATCTCAGAGAATTGTAAGGAACTCATGTCCGAAGCACATGAACTCTCATAAAACATCTAAAATACCAACTTTATTCAAACTAGAACTTAAATATCCAAACTTTAACTAAAGGTACTTGAATTAAACAAATTCTACATGATAACTAGCTACAAGCTAAGAGGTTCTAGCCGAGCATCATTATGCTACAACTAAAATCATAAGAAAAACTACTTAAAAGCATAAGAAAACTATAAAAACCTAGTTGGAGGAGTTGCGAATGCTTCACGATACTCCTCTCCACCTTTTTAGACTTCACAAGCCTTCTATGATGCCTTAGGAACAATGTAGATGTGTCCTTTTATAGAAAAAATTCATCATCGACCTAAAATCTTCAAGATGATGGAGAGTCCTTACGCAATCAGGACGCTAAGCGGTTGGCTAGAGCTTAGGCTTCAATGTATATAATTCTCTGGACATTAGAATGCATAACCCGACCTGCCGGCCGGTCAACCGGTTGGGCTTCATAAAAAGTGTCCAGCAATTTTGTTGTTTCCGGATGGCATGTAAAATGTGATTTTTTTCAGCTTTTCTTCCTCCATCTCCATTGCATCTTTCCTCCATCTCTTGCCCTTTATTCCTTTGATCTTCAAGGCATATAAAGTATATCTTTTAACATTATATAGGTAGACTCTCTCTCGCATTCCTACTAACACAAAAACATGTATTGGATTAGTCTTTAATTATAAAAACCATGCATAATGTGTGATGAATTGGGGTTAGAATATGCACAATTCAAACTCAACACACCCCCAACCAGCATTTTTCTAGTCTTAAGCAAAACATGCGTGAAACAACTCCAACTTTCCAAAACCCAACTCTTTTTTGGAAACTATGCTTCTATAAACTTCAAGACATATAAGTGCAAAATTCAGAAAATTTTAATGATAAGAAGATGAAATCCTAAACTCCCTAAACATAATAAGTGTTCAAATAGATTCACTACTGATTGATTGATAAATAGAAGAGTCCAAACAAGTTTAACCTAGTGTGCATAGTGAATGTTCATCTCATGAGTTTCTGGGATTACATTATTCATAGATCAATCAAACTAAAGATCTAAAGGTGTACAGCTCAACCAAATGCCTATGACAAGAATTTGTCTTACCGTTCCTTTGACGGCTTTCATACTACTTTCCATTTCCAGCTTTGGTTACAGGCAGACCATCCCCTGGTTGATAATAAGTAGCCCTTTCCAGAAATTTTCAACATATATTCAATGAACAACTATACTTTCTTTCTCTTTTTCATATTCATTAGATATGATTTTAGAAATCCATATCTTTAGTTCTTTTCTCTTCTTTCACATGAACAATGATGGACAAAGTTCCCGGGCTTAGTTCCTTAACACCTCAAATCTTCAGTCTAACCAATCTAGAAATCTACGTAATCTCTTCAAACCATGAGAATCGTGTAACGTAACTAGGCTCAAAAGTGTTCAAATTTTCAATCGATCATATGAATAGGGAAATTCATATAGAAAACTATTATGTTTAAGTTAATTTAGAGATCTCAAAATCATAGCAATTTATCTGTCATCCTTTTATACTTATGACATCCCAAGTACATAGAAACAAAATTTTCCAAAAGAATTTTAAATTTTCATAAAAATTGAAATTTTTTTTACAAGCATTGCTCGAAATGTTACAAAACACTAGATTCATTTAGGAATCTCACCCCCCAACCAAATCTTGCATTGTCCCCAATGTAAAAAAAATATATGTAATGAGCAATAACAGGAGAGCAATGATAAAATAAAAGAGGGTGAGAACGAGAGTATCTGAGAGTATCGATCATGGAAATCTACCTCCAACAACTAGATCTACTACAGAAATAAACTAAAACAGGAAACAAACTAGACCTAATCCTATGTAAAGCAAGAAACAAAACCTAAGCTATCCTTTTAGAAAGAGAATCTCCATCAGACTAGGAGATCAATCATCATTATAATATCTAAAGAAACAAAGTTGAGCAGGATCATCAAGTAGTGTAATAGATTTTTCCGTAGAACTATCCACCACCCCGCTTTGAAAAGTATATTAGTGACATCAATCATTCTAACCCATTGAAAATCCTGTTGAAAAATTTCAGCGGGTTTCTCAATAACATTGTCACATTACTAAGAAAGGAGAATTGCATTGGTTGGAAATCATTGAATATGAATCTCGTTTCCATCTTGTCTGGGCAAAAATTTATCAAATATGGGTCATCCCAAAAGTGGTATTCTTCGGTTTGAACAAACTAAAGAGATGTGGAGACTTCAATCACTTCATCCTCACAAATTGGTATAGTCTCCACATAATCTAATTTCACTGGTGCTTCCACAATTGATGTTTCAGTTTGGCTCTCTATGGAATTAGACTTTTTAGGCACTAGAGGGGTCTCCCTCAAGGCGTGCACTATGTCCTGAATTATGGGATCATCCTAACCTTCAAAGTAAGCCAAACACTCCTCCAGAGTGTAGGAGACCTCAGGGGAGGAAGTTTTCAGATTTAGACCCTTCACGTCTTCCTCCTTCTTAAGCTTTTGTGTAGGTTGGAGTGGGTCGTCAACCTCTACATTTTCAGAAATTGGCCTCTCTATAGGCAAGTCAAGTACCAATTCTTCCAATTCATGCATAATAAATTTGTGTAAATAAAAAATTGGTGACTTGTCAAGTAAACTTTCAAAAATTGACACTTCTAAGGCCTCATTAATAATCAAATTAGCTTCATCATTGGAGTGTGCTACACATGTATCCAAACTTTCAGGTAGATCGGGTTGGAAAAAGTCCCCATCTTTCATAGATTCTATCATGTTTACCTCATGATGGTCATCATCATCATCCCAATCCTCAAAGGGATCGAAGCAAACAACATCTAGAGAATTAAAATTCTGATTTAAGGCGAACTCCTCTTCCACGATGAATTCAATAAGATTTACCTCATAGATATCATCATCATCCCTATGCCTCTTGCCCATATAGAACACATTCACCTCCAATGTCATGTTCCTAAAGGATAATTGCATCATCCCATTCCGGCAATTTATAATTGCACTTGATGTAGCCAAGAATGGGCGGCCCAAAATTACCTGTATTTGAGTACTCGTATTCACAACCGATTGCATGTCCAAGACGATAAAATCCACCGAATAGTAGAATTTGTCAACCTGGACCAATACATCCTCAACTACCCCTCTCGGCACACGAATAGATCGATCAGTGAGTTATAATGTGGTTTTCGTGGGTTTTAATTCACCAAGACCCAATTGCTCTATATCGAGTATGGGATCAAGTTTACGCTTGCCCCCAAATCTAACAATGCACACTCAATCCGGTAGTTGCCAATGATGCATGAGATTGTGGGACTATCGGGATCCTTATATTTTGGGGGGCTCTTTTGGGTGAGAATAGCACTTACTTGCTCAATCAAAAAGGCCTTTTGCTACACATTATATTTGTGTTTGGTTGTGCATAGGTCCTTTAGAAACTTGGCATAAGAGGGGATTTGTTTAATAGCACTAAGTAGAGGAATGTTAATCTTGACTTGTTTGAAAACCTCTAGAATGTCATGAGAGTTCGAGAGAGGTTTTAGAGCAACCAATCTCGAAGGGAATGGTGCTATGGGCTTATGAATGTATTCTATTTCCTATGGGGTTGAGCTAGATCCATCCTCGTTCTCAGAAATTATCGGATCATTAGGCTTGTCGACCTTCACCTGAATAGATTTATCCACTTGTTTCCACTTCTAATAGTGGTGATGGATTTTGCTTGCTCCACGTGTGGGTTAGGGAGGTTAGGGTTGCTTATTTCATGTGCTTGTTTTGGATTGGGTTGAGGTTGGGCTGGAAAAGTCTCTTCCCTAGCATTCAAGCGTCCCTTAATCTCATCAACAGACACCTTAAGCTCTTGGAACATTTGCTTATTTGTTTAATTTATTTGCGTTTGCCCTTGCATAAACACCTTTAAGGTATCCTCCATTGAGAATTGAGGTGGGGCCATGTTTTGCATGGTGGCCTTCCTTGAGAATTAGTAGGATTAGTCATGGGACCGTTCCTCCAACTGAAATTTGGATGATTCTTCCAAGTAGAGTTGTACGTGTTACCTACCGGTCCATTGAAGGGCCGTTGATAACCATATGTGGCGTTTGCTTACTCTTGTAACACCTCTTGGAACTCAGGGATTGTGGGACAATCTTGCGTAGAGTGCACATTAGCGGCACAAATTTCACACACGTTTTCAATAGCTTCAGTGGACTTGGAAGTTCTACTCTTACTGAGTTCCATGGCCTCTATCTTCCTTGTGAGGCTAGCTATCTTTGCATTAACATCGTCCTCTTCCTTAAGGATGTAGATACCTCCCTTCTTCTTTTGTTGAGGAGGCTTGAGGTTACTAGACTTCTCTGAGGTATCCCATGATTAGGTATTATCAGTCAACATATCTAAGTAATTCCATGCATCCTCAGGATCTTTGCAAATGAACTCGCTGTTACACATCGTTTCTACGAATTGGCGCATGTTTGAGTTCAATCCTTCATAGAAAAAGCTTATGATTTACCATATTTCATAGCCATGATGTGGACAAGCAAGTAAGAGGTCCTTGTGTCTCTCCCAACTTTGAAAGAATGTTTCACTCTCTTTAACAAAAAAAAAATTCATAATAGCTCGTCGAATGGTGTTTGTTTTATGAGCCGGGAAGAATTTTTTCAAAAACTCCTAGGTCATCTCAGTCCATGCCCCAATCGACCTTGGTTTAAGAGAGTGAAGCCATGTCTTGGCTCTTTCCTTCAAAGAGAAAGGGAATAGCTTTAATTTTACTACATCTTCCGATATATTGTTATATTACAAAGTAGCAACCACCTCGTCGAACTCTTTGAGATGTAGATATGGGCTCTCGGAATCTAGCCTATGGAACTTAGGTAAAAGTTGAATAATCCCCGGCTTAATATCAATTGTTCTGGCATTGTTTGGGAAAAACACTGCACGGAGTGGTAGCACGGGCCGGTTGTTAGTAATCACGTAGAGCTCTCATTGGAGGAGCATTGTGTGCCTCATTCTCTCCTACTACCTTTGGATTTGTGTTTGTAGTTGGAGTAGGAGGGGGAGTATTCCTTGACGGTATTTGATCCATATTCTCCAAACTTTCACAAAGTTCAATGTATTTTCTAACTCGTCTATGGACGGAGAGTGGTCCAACTAAACCACCTTCGGTTTAGAGACGATTTGCGTGGTCACGTTCCCAATGGGACATAAACCACACAAATAAAAATCTGAATTAAATCTAAACCTAAATCCTAGATCCTAAAACAAAAATCTGTAAAGAACTAAAAATCTGTAAAACTGAAAAAGTTTTAAGTTAGAAAGACGTTACACGATTAGCTTAAATTAGAAGTAATTCCTGCAAAACAAAACAAAGTTATTTCTAGAAATAAAAAACTAGCCGTAAGAAAATAATAAAACCTAACTACTTCTAATTCTATAGTTACTAAAATAATTTAAAACCGTTTATCCTTGATTCCCCAGTAATGGTTCGATCGCCTCAAATGCAAGGCTGCGATGTAGTAATAACTCAGTAAGACTAAGGTTGATCCACAGGGAATTAGGTAAACAAATTCAAACCATTCTAGCAACTTCAATCTTAGCAAATTTAGAATTCAATTTTAAAAACTAAGTAAAATAGTAACTTTAGAAAAAAAATCTGATAATTAACAGGACTAAGGCCTCAAGGATCCATTTGTAATAATTCCATGTGAATTCATTTATCCAAGCATAAACACAACTAGATTCGAAGTTTTATCTCTCATCAAGTTGGAAGATTAAGCATTCAAACACAAACAATCCCACTTAAGTCAGAAAATAAGATTCTAGCTATAATGAAGCACATAGAACTTGAACATGTAGCCTTCGAAGTAACATCTATTCCAAGAGACTATGGCATGCTCTAGGATTACTACAATTCGAATCTAATCAATCCAAACATGATAATATCAGAGAATTGCAAGGAACTTATGTCCTAAGCACATGAACTCTTATAAAACATCTAAAAATACCAATTTTATTCAAACTAGAACTTAAATATCCAAACTTTAAGTAAATTTACTTGAATTAAACAAATTTTACATGATAACTAGCGACAAGCTTTACCTCTTAGCCATAGCTAAGAGATTCTAGCAGAGCATCATCATGCTACAACTAAAATCATAAGAAAAACTACTTGAAAGCATAAGAAAACTATAAAAACCCTAGTTGGAGGAGTTGCGAACGCTCCACGATGCTCCTCTCCACCTTCCTAGACTTCACAAGCCTTCTATGATACCTTAGGAACAACGTAGAGGTGTCCTTTTATAGCAAAAAACCGTCACCGACCTGGAATCTTCGAGATGATGGAGAGTCCTTACACAGTCGAGACGCTGGCCGGCCGGCTGGAGCTTGGGCTTCAATATATATAACTCTCTGGACATTAGAATGCATAAGCCGACCTACCAGCCGGTCCGCCTGCCGGTCAACAGGTCGGGCTTTATAAAAAGTGTCTAACAATTTTGCTGTTTCTGGAGGGTTTGGCTGGCCGGCCGGATGACATGTAAAATGTGAATTTTTCAGCTTTTCTTTTTCCATCTCCATTGTATCTTTCCTCCATCTCTTGCCCTTTATTCCTTTGATCTTCAAGGTATGTAAAGTGCATCTTTTAACATCATATAGGTAGACTCTCTCTCGCATTCCTACTAACACAAAAACATTATTAGATTAGTCTTTAATCATGAAAACCATGCATAATGTGTGATGAGTTGGGGTTAGAATATGCACAATTCAGAGCTCAACAGTAGACACCCACCCTTCGCTACAAAGCTGGTTGAATGGTTAGATGGATGGAGGTCCATACCCTAAAACCTTAGGTCTAAACCTAGTCGACCCATCTATCCAAACCTTAGGTCTATACCTTAAACCCTAGGTCCAAACCCAATTAACTCACCCATACAAACCTCAATCCATAACCTAAGTCAAGCCTAAACCCAGTCAACTCACCCCTAAACATCAGCCTGAAAAATCACCCATAGGAAAAACCAGTCCAAAATTTCCCAAAAAGTCAAACTGGTGAGTCAACTCATCGAGTCAGGCCAACCTTTGCACCCAATTGACTCACTTAGTTATGGCCCAAAACCGAACCAAAGTCTAAGCCTAGCTCCGATCCTCAGCTTCAAAGCAACTCCGAACCTCGAACCTGTAGTTTCTTCACTCTAGGTTCAGAGTTCTAGCTATCCAAACCTGAAGCAGAGTGTTCTTGTCCCTATTTACGAGAGTTGCCACTTCTCGCAGCTATAAATATCCCATCTCCTTCTCATTGTTCAGCATCCCTAAGCTCTGAGTCCTCTGTGGGAAGCGACTCATCTCCACCCCTTTTTAGCTCATTCCTCCACCAAGGAGAGCCTGAGTGAGTGAAGAGTCTAGCTTTGGTCCAGCCCAACCTAACCCTGGTCCAAGCCTCTCAAGCTACCTAAGTCCCGATCTTAGCTGCTCGAGCTAACCCTTGCAATACCTCTGTCTATCCAGCTACTCTTATACTAGTATCATCTCATTTGCATCTAGCATCGTGCAACATTTCTTATCTTCCCAACCCCCTGCTTATCATCCCACTATAGCACTTGATCAGGTGTTAGCATATGCTCTCAGGCTCGCCAACTCGTCCAAAACTTTCCCATCAAAAACTTTAACCAGTCAAACACACTATCATGCATCCAGCATAACACCTAACAGTTCGAGCGTATGCTCTACGACTTGCCAATTTAATCGGAACCTGCCCATCAGAAACTCTTACTGATCAGACTCATATTTATGCATTATATCATTTATGAGAATGTACAATGATTGATTCAGACTTTTAAGTATTAGTTAGATTCTGTGAATTAGAGACCGTACATCTGTACGAGCAGAGTGGATGCCTAACACCTTCCCACCTTGTAACCGTGATCCCTTAACTCGAATCTCTGATTGCAGATCGAAAGAGTCATTTTAAAGGAAGGAATCTTCGGATTCCCTTCTCTAATGTTTCTATAGGGTCTAGCCGGACTATAGATTCGAAGAAACTTGCTAGTAGCGACTCCAGTCTTATACGAACCTATCCAAACATTTCAACCAAAACCCAACAACATGCAAAAAGCCCACGAGAAAGAAGCGAGCTCGTGGAAGTGGCAATTCTCGCTCTCGAAAGGGGAAACGCGGACCAGCGAGCGTTCACGATGTGGATCTAGAATACATACATCGAGGTGAGTCCCACGGTAAGGGCTACACCATCTTGGGTGAGGTCGGAGCATCACCTAATCTGCTTCCTATTTCAGTGGGATGTCGCAGTAACCCTTCCAATCCCATGTTGGTGCTGAAAATGGTATGTGGGCCTAAGATGATGTATGTGTTTTATCTGTACCATCAATCTATTTTTCCAGCTCATTTTAGGGCATTAGCACAAAAATGAAGCATATCCAAATCTTAGGTGGACCATACTATGAAAAACAATTGTGGTTGCACGCCCACAATTAAAAGCTTTTTAAGGCTCATCATAATGTTTAGTTATCATCCAACTTGTTAATTGGATCACACAAACCATTACGAAGGAAACCACAAATATCAGCTTGATCCAAACATCCGTGGCTCTAAAGAAGTTTGCATTCAATCACAACCATTTACAATGGTGTGGTCCACATGGGATTTAGATCTGTCTCGTTTTTGGGGTCATGGTGTGGTCCACATGGGATTTAGATCTGTCTCGTTTTTGGGGTCATGCCCTAAAATGAGCTGGAAAAATGGATGAAGGGCATGGATAAAACACATTCTTTATAATATCCAATAAAGCTTTTCTAATGCCGATTTGCACAATGTGTTGTACGCGAGGAGTCACCCACTGTATCCACCAATTCCAAAAAACCAGAGAGCCAAGAAGTTGCCGCAACAGCCTCACCTAAGACATTTTAGCCTTTACCATGGGGCCCACCTTGATGTTATTCTATATCCACACTGATCATCTGTTTTTTCAAATCATTTTAGGGCATGATCCCAAACATGAAACAAATCCAAATCTCAAGTGGATCATACTATATGAAACAGTAGTGAATGATCATTAAAAACTTCTTGTGAGCCATAAAAGTTTTGGATCATGGAGATATTTTTTCTCCATATTCATCCAAGATTGTGTAATCTTATCAACAGTGTAGATGGAAAATACATTACAGAAACATTACAGTGGTGGGGCATTCAGTCACCACTGTTTTTTAAAGTATGGTCCACCTGGGATTTGGATCTACTTCATTTTTAGGTTCGTGCACTAAAATGATCTGAAAAGATGGATGGAGGGCGTGGATATAGGATACATGCATCAAGGTAGGCCCATGGTAAGGGTTGCACGTCTCCAGTGAGGCAGGGCCACACCTAATTAACTATCGAGAAATTTTAGGAAAGGAAATGTCCTTTCTCATGGGCATGGGCGAGAAAATAAAATGCAATTTTGACGGAAAATTGACCGCATTGGAAATTGAATTTCCTCTCCTGTTCAGATGATTTTTGTGTTTACAAACAAGGGAAATGTGGTTTCTCGAGAAACTCTATTTCCTTTCCCACCATTTCATTCTATCCAAACAGGGCCTAAGATTAAAAAAAAAAAAAAAAAAAAAAAAAAAAGATTATGCTAGGATAATTACAAGATAGATTTGATTTGGTTTTGATTTGGTTTGGTTGGTGTGAGACCATTTGCTCCATCGATTTCCTTAGTTATTTATAGACTTTTCTAGAGGCAAAAGAACCATCTGGATGCACCTTTTATTAAGATAGATTTGATTTGGTTTGGTTGGTGTGAAATCCTTTGCTCCGTGAATTTCCCCTGTTATTTATAAACTATTTTTTAGACAAAAGAACCATCTAGATGCGCCCCTCATTATGCCATTATGGTAGCCTCTTAATTTTCCGGATGCTTCTTCTTCCTTAACCATTTGCACACCTCGCTTCTCCACTATCCATTTCTAAATGGCGTGTTCCAATTATCCGGCACAAGATGTCATTCTTGAACACAAACAGTGTGTTATACACTTCTTGTGCAATGACACGTGAGTGTCATCCTCTGATGAGCTCTCCGAGAACGGTAAAAAAATAGGGTACAGCACAGGTATGTGCCAACTGGCCAGATATCACCTCAGAGGAGAATAGCCCATTTGCATCATGGGATGGATTACGCATTCAAGTGGGAACCCGCAATGAAAGTTGTGGATTAGTTCTGCTAAAATGTGGAATCAATACCTATCGCTGGGAACACCCAAACTCCCCCTAGGGATTTAGTTTTCCATGATCATGTCCTGAAATTCCACAGGGAAACATATGAACAGCGCCTTATTATTCGTTTCTATCAAACACCTTGCTGAAATTCAGGACAGCGGTGTCAATTGAAACCTTGATCATATAACGTAAGTGCATCCGAAACATCTCATGATGCCATATGCTTAAATCTTATCAAGGGTGATGATGCAGCAGCCTCTTGGACAGGTGTAGAATTCACAAATGTCCTGCATCTCCCATCTGGTAGAATCGTGTCTTGTTTGGCACAAGCCCAAAAATGAGTCCGTCTAGAGAAGATCATGATTATGATTAAAAATTATCATGAAAATAAACAATCATGATCTCTACTACAGAATTTAGATAAACTAAAATGAGATGAAACTCATTTTTAAGTGGCACCCAAACTGGCCTAAACCCGTTGAGAATTGCACCAAATACGTGGATGGATGATGGGTGGCTGAAATCCTGAAAATCTAGCCATCCAACAGTTGCCTGAAAAAGGGACCATTTACCTCACTATAGAAAAGGGGCAAAACTTACAACTAGATGGTTAGAGTGGTCTAATTACTATAGTGCCTGGCCTATAGGTTTATAGCCCAACCAGGCACGGCCCAACTTATCAATAATCCCAATGTACGGTGAGATTGCGAGTAAAGTACCTATCTATACAAATGATGAAAATTCCTCTCCCAAACAGCAGAAGGTGAGCTACTATTATAGCACATATGAAGCCTCCCATATACAATTGAAAATAACCCACTGGTGAAAATCAAAGTCTCCCATGGACAACTGAAAATAATCCACTGGTGAAAATCAATACAAACTGTACAAGTGATCCACAAATCTCTCAGCAAATGGAGTAGCTCTTGGAAGTTATCCACTGGGTTGATGGTAACTTGTGGTCCAACCAGTGTACTTGAGACCTCACAAACAAGACAGACAGATGCACCACACACACTTAAAGATATGTGTGTGTGTGTGTGTGTGTGTGTGTGTGTGTGTGTGTGTTCTCTTCATTTTTTTTTTTTTTTTTTTTTTGACTCCCATTGAGTCCATTCCATCTTGAATAATGGTTTCCTCATCACCCATCTGCTGCAACTTCAGTTTCCATTTCTAGGGTCTATCTGAAATCATGGATGCCATTAAACAAAAAAGTTCCCTTGATTGGACATTATTTTGCTATTTGATTTGCAAACAGAAATGGATTCCACAAAGTCATCATTAGGCTTTCACACATTTCATTTGTCCTCGCACAAGAACTGAGGTGATAAACAGCTAATAAATATGTTTTCATACAAATTTTCCTTTTTGGGCCAGTTTGGATTGCAAATTACATCAGTAATGTACTGTAAAAGTGCAATGATTACAGGTTCATTTACCTGTCTCCTGAAAACATTGCATTTGAATCACAATTCCCATGTTTGGTTTATCATGGTTAAATAGTAAGGATGACGCATTTGCACTACTTCAATGTCAAATCATCATATCTGTAAATTGATGTACGTGTTTGGATTCCAGATTTCCACTGCAATGCAATGTAAAATTGTAATGATAGAAATTCTTTTACCTGTCTCATGTACATCTGCATTTGACTGCCGATTCATGTGTTAAGTTTATTGTGTTAAAATCATAATGAGGGCTGCTTTTACAGTACATTACTGATATAATTCGCAATTCAAACAGGCCCTTCAAATCAAACACAACCTACATTTTGGAATCCTTTATTTTCCTCTTACAGTGGAAATCATCATTGCCTTTTCTTCTCTATTCTCCTGGAATCCATTATTTCAAATGGGCCCTTACTGTCTTTCCAGTCCGCGACCTCAATTTTTTCCTTGCAACTTCATTCAAAATAAAGTTTGTATCAACTACAGGGTTGGATTCCATTAGCAGGAGAGATTTTTGTCATCGTACATCCACAATGGAGCCCACCATATGAACTAATTGATCGCTGAAGGGGAACCTCCACCTGTATGGATGCTAAGTCAGGTTGTGTGCTGATTGGTCCACTTAACTGCACTAATGCTGGGGATATTTCGGGAAATGAAGAATGTGCCCTGGTTTAGGTGGAGAATCAGCACAAGAATGGCAAAAATCCATTAAACTTGGTTAAAATCGTTAAATGTTCTAAATACAAAAAACATCGAATGCTGACAATTTTATTTATTTATTTATTTTTTTTTAAGAACCGGATACATTGCTAGCCAATGGACGATTTCATTGCAAAAAAAAAGAGAGGCATATACATTTTTGTTATGGATTGGCCAGAAATGAAACTATAACTGTTGTGGCTTGCCTAAAATTTCAACAAGAAAGTTCGGATCTCCATTGGACCAAGCTCAACAATAAGAGTAGCATTATTGACTGGGCCGCCTCTCATGGGTGCAGGGCTCTCCCCATTACCCCCTTCGACTTTCCACTTCATGCTTCTCATTTCTGACTTATCTTGGTTTGTAGATAAGCTTGTCTCCTTCACTTCCTTAATCTGCACAAGAAAACCGTGGTCAGTAACTCGTATAAAGTAATAATTCATGTACTGCGAACTTGACTCTAGTTTCAGAGATTTTGGTGTTTTTCTTCTGGGAAACTGGCACAGTTTGATCGGTGTTATATGAAATGGAACAGCTTCATGAGACAATACTGCACTAATCAGTATGCGATGGACAAACAATCATATTCCATGAAGAGGTTTTATGCAATGCTAGGCGTGAACTAGCAACGTTTTGGTTTGGACCAGCATTTCATATACGTGGGTTACATCTTTCAGTGTTCCAGATGGTTCACCTGGTGGCCTCACTGTAGCTGGACAACAGACCAACCTTTTCTTCCACATGATAATCTTAACCAATCTTTCCATTGCATGTGGACAAGCAGCTCTGTATTTTTTTTAGCCATCCATTGCAAGCCAACAATACGATGGTTGGGATTGTTTGATGGGGGAGACATTCTCGATCGTCACCTATCCATGGTGGGAACAAACTGGACAGAATGCTGGCCTGAATGAGATGCACAATTATAAGAGATGAAATAAATTTCTGCAAGGATCACTGCAGAACAAGCAGTCT
Source organism: Liriodendron chinense (assembly GCA_003013855.2). Taxonomy (NCBI): domain Eukaryota; kingdom Viridiplantae; phylum Streptophyta; class Magnoliopsida; order Magnoliales; family Magnoliaceae; genus Liriodendron; species Liriodendron chinense. The sequence continues at coordinate 2,412,333 of PVNU02003292.1, forward strand.
CAAGAATTGTAAGATGGTGGAAGGTTACAGGTCCTTTTGCTTTCTACCAAGTCACATTTTGGAAACCATCTGGATACGGGGACATCCTTAGAGGACAATAGTGCATGGGTTTGAAATCTGAACTAGCCACATTGAATAAAGGAATTAACCATCAAAGGCAACTTTACGTACCATCTTTGATGCAAACATCTTCTTCAGTTCCACTTTGGCCATTGATGAATACTCAGCATCCTCTCCAGCCTAACCATATTCGCATCATAAAAATGAATAACAAAGCTAGAAATCAATCACCATCAAGTAAGGGTTCTTGATTGCCATACCTCATATACATGAGCCAACCGAAGGAGCACATTTCCATCATCCAGCTCCTGCCAAATCAAAGGCAGAAGCCCCTTTAAAAGGGTAAAATACCCAAGTTTTGTGTTGCAGCTGGTTGTGCTGCCAAATCATAGTTATAGGGCTTTCTAAGCCTACCTTAGAATCCAAAAATTGGTAGAAGTAAAACAGAGTATATGGAACACAATTTTAGCAACAAAAGGAGTGCAAATGATGAATTAGTTGAGACTGCTGACCAAGAAGTACTCCAAAATGACCATTTTTTGAATATATTGGGCTGATAATCATGAGCATGGAGATTGAGAAGTACATTACAAATAGAATTCAAGCTAGGTGGAAGAAGTGGAAATTTGCCTGTGGAGTCTTAAGTGATCATCGTGTACCGATCAAACTGAAGGGGAAATCTCATAGGATAGACATAAGGCCAGCCAAGCTTTATGGGACAAAATGTTAGGCAGTTAAGGAACAACATGCTCATAGGATGAGTGTAGCTGAAATGAGGATGTTGAGAAGGACAAGTGGGCAAGATGAGGAAGGACAAAATTAGAAATGAATGCATTCGAGGGAACCTAGGAGTAGTTAGACCAAGAACTGTGCTGGTTAGGAGTGAGTTGGTATGAGTTGAAGGCTCTAAAAGGGTGAGGGAAAGGCCCAAAAGGATGTGGGTGGTGGTAATAAAAAAAGACCTTAGGACCTATGGTTTTACCAAGGATATGGTCTGTGATAGAGTGAAATGGTGAAACGGAAATCATGTAGCTGACTCCAATTAGTTGGGAAATGGATTAGATGATGATGATGATGATGGCAGCTTCCTAGGCCTACTTGTGATGTGCTTGGAGTGGCTGCAGAAAGCTAAACCAAATTAAAGGTTAGCACATTATTGTTTTCCCAACCCACACCATGGTTGAGATGAGAAGACCTTCTGGGTGCCTATTGGAACCATGATTTGACAGTAGCTTGCAAGTCCGCATTGAAAACCAAAAACACCCAAATGAACCCTTATCTACCAGGCAGGATTTCATGCCAAGATTACCTGAAGTGTTATGACTGCAACATTGGGAGGTAAACTATAATTAGGATCCATGGACGTGGCATTCACCAAATGAGAAGCTTTCCAACTTTGCTCTTCCTGTAGAATCAATGATTTCATAAAAAACAATTGAGAAAGAAAAAACACACTGAAAAAATAATTAAGTGGATGATATACCTCATGCGTGAAAGCTAAGAGAAGTGGTGAATAAACTTGTTGACCAACTGTCCTCCTCCAATGTGCCCCAGACCCTAACTGATTGATGCTAATATAATAATATCCACGAATCTGAACAATGAAAATTAGAGGGTAAAAAATCAGAAGCAGCTTTTGAATGCTCAAGACCTCCAATTCAATCAGTTGAATTATGAGAAATTTGGCAGTGTTATTTTACCACTTCTTTCTCCTGAAGTCACAAGTGAAATAAGCATGAGAATGTCCTAAACATATCTCACTTCCAACTTGTTGCTAAGCCTATTGTGTCGGCCTTGGAAATTGGGACTTGCAAACCAAGTACTATTACCTCATAACATCTTAAAGTTGTTCTATATGTACTGCAGAGCTAGAAGATTCATGGGGTAAGATCAAACATTTCAGATATAAAAAAATGCAGGCTGTCTCTTGGCAATTTTATGGTGACTGCAAAATAGGAGTAACAGTTTATTGATTAATTTTGCTTGGTAGCAATTGCACCTGCCGGTCCCTGGACACAATAAAAGAGGGGGTTGATGTCAGGTAGGAAGCCGGTCATCAAACGTTAGGGCCTGTTTGGCGTTGCTTCTAGCAACTGCAGAATTGATTCTTGAGATTTGGTTATGTGAAAAAGGGCATGTTTGGCAAACATGCATAAGAAAATCAATTTCCCCATGAAGGTTTCAATGGTGAGCGTTGAATCCCCACTGTTTCCTGTGGTGTGGCCAATCCACCTCATTTTTGTAGTCAACCCTTACATGGTATGGTGAAACGGTTAGACAGTGGATGTTGCATGGTCATCGCAGTGGGCCCTACAGCCCTGCAGATTGGGTTATTGGAAAGTCGCATCTGTCCGGCTTATCCAGAGATGGGATTTTCCAATACAACTCAAGTACACGCCACACATTTGCCATCATGGCATGTAGGTCCAAGGTCCAATTCATCCATTAGAAAGGCACCACTATATTGATGCCCTAGTCTAAGAATTAAGTTGATCCATTGGCAGGTGGGCCACAGTTTGCAAAACAAATGTACGGCTCTAAAACACTTGGCTGAAGTTTTCTAACCCATCCACCTGTTTCCAATGTTGGGGCCCACCTTCTGAGTGGACTAGATTAATTTTAGGGAAAACATGGTCAAATCAACCTGTGGATGGATCTGATCTCAGACCTACGTGCCTTGATGACATATATGTGGAGGTGTACGGCTCTATACTCACGTGTGATCAACAAACCTTCTAACAAGAGAGATATCTTCGATTTTAGGAATGCTTTTCACAAATTTGTCAAAGCAGAAATGACTGTGGGACATTGGGGGCTAGGCGCTACTGGAAAAAGCACAGATTTGGAGAACTTTTTTTTTTTTCTTTCTAAAATTAATTAATTAAATGACTAGTCAAACACACTTAAAGCCTAAAAAAGTGATTTTTAGAATCAAAATCACAAAAAAAAAAAAAAAACACTTTTTTTAGCAAAGCCAAATAGGCCCTTGACTAAAACAAACATACAAATGAATCATGTTTCAAATCTAATCAAGGTAGGTTTTCCCTACAAGTGACATGGCATGATTTGCAAAATGCGTTGCATGTGAAGTGGTTGTATAGTGCTCTCTCGAAATCATGCTCCACAACCCAAACATGTAGGACATGGCTGCAAATTTTTATTTACAAGAAAGAATTATAGTAAGATGGGATAGGGATCACGGTAGATAAAGACACCGAGGATAAAATAATAGAGGATTAGTTTCTAGATTTATAGCAATCAAATTGATTTTGGGCTAATAATATTGTTAGTGCTTATGCACCTCAAGTACGACAAGAAAATATCAAACTATAATTTTGGGAAGCATTGTATGATCTAATACAAAGATTGCTAGAAGGGGAAAGTGTATGCATGAGTGGAGACTTAAATTGGCATTTAGGGAAGGACGGTGGTGGGTATGATAGGGTACATGGGGATAAGATATGGAGAAAGAAATGAGTTGGGAGAGGCGATCCTTGAGTTCGGAATGACAACTTTTTAATGGCGAGTACTTATTTTAAAAGGAGTGATATATAAAAGTGGAACATGCCTATGACAACAAGAAATTTTAGGAGGAAAGAGTGGTTGCCATGCAAGGATTATATGGTTGAACCAGGTGAGAGCTTGACTACAAAATATAGACTGGTGGTCTTAAATAAATGTGTTAAGGGCAGGAAAAGAGCAATCAAAAGTTAAAGTAGCGCTAGAATAAGATGGACTTAAAAGGGAAAGTTGGTTTTAATTAGAGAGAAAATGATAGAAGGATGCAAATTAAATATCAAAGCAGAGGCTAGGGAAATGTGGACAAATATGGATAATCGGATAAAAAGGGAGGCAAAAGAAGTGCCCAGGGAATCTAAAGGCAAGATAGGTACAAATAAAGAAACATGGTTATGGGGTGACGAGGTACAAAAGCTAATTAGCAAAAAGAGAGTTATAAAGTGTGACAAAGAGGCAGAAAAGTGGAGACATAGACCCCATTAAAAGCACCAAGGGTTAGGACTAGTGGGTCTTCGGTGGAAGCATTGGGCACATGTGGACAGCATGGCACATTACATTTGGGTTATTATTATGGATCGAACGACACGATTACACAATTAAATCGATGAGCAGAAAAATGAAAATCACCAGACTACTCAAGTTGACCACATAAGGGGAATATGAGCCAATTCACATATTGGATCCAGCGGCTATGATAGTTTGTCGATATACGTGTAACCTCAATCAATCACGAGAGTGGGCTGACCTCTTGATTCTCCTATCTCTTCTTCTTATTGTCGCACACACACAACTCTCTCTCTCTCTCTCTCTCTCTCTCTCTCTCTCTCTTCTATCTTCTCTCTTTCCTTCTCTTTTCTCTCCTTTTTTTGTTGCTATCACCCTCCCCCCCTCCCCAATCTTTCAATAATTGGCAGCCCTCTATTGCCATGTGTGGGTGGGCCCCACTAGGGGTTGGCCCCTCCCAATATGTGTCCAGCCCTTGTTTGGAGTATCCTCGATATTATCGAAATATCCCCAATATTATTTGTATCTCCAGCTTGGTGATACCAATAACATTGGTAGTCTAAGAAATTCCAGGTTTCAATTATGTATCGCTAATGTATCAATATCGCCAATATTTCCGAATGTGTAAATTCCAAGTGTTGCTTGTATTGCCAATGTATCGATGATATTTCGATAATATCACCAATGTATCGATAGCACCAAATTTTGTTTATTAAAAAAACTTCCATTTCAATTTTTTTTATAGGCACATGGTTGTATGTAATGTTCAAATTATCATCAATAAGATCGATCATATCACAATATTATCATTATCGCAACTTGGGCGATATCGAGACCAGTCTTTCATTTCCTTTCTAGTTGTTGATGATTTCTTAGAGAAATATCATTAATACCACATGAAGTCCCTTGTTCCTCGAAGATAGAAGAAAATCTTCTTGACTACTTGCCATTGTGCTTGGCTTGGATTACTTTGATATCGAATCATAAGACCCACAACATAACATATGTCTGGCCTAGTACATAGCATGACATACATGATGTTGGACCTTAGTCTCGTGGCTCTCATGGCTATAAATGTAGCGTTCAATTACAGGGTGCTTAGAGCGTGCTTTCGTAAAGTGCCTAAACATGGTGGTGGTAGGACTTAGCTTTGTGATCTGCTATTTGATCTTTGATAATGACACTTGGTTACAATGTCCATAGGCCTTGGTTGTAGGAATAGGCGTGTGGCCATATTAGCAAGGTGTTCCATAACCGTAACGGCCACCACCATTATCGTTACGATACAGTCCATAACAGCCATTATGGCCCTCATTTCGGCCGTTACAGATCTTTTTTTCTTTTGGAAAAATTGTTACAGGGCCGTTACGGCTTGTTTTTTCTGTAATGGCCATTACAGCCGTTTCGACCCCGTAACACGTAATGGTTATGATCGTTACCGTTACGTAACCGATTTTGAATGTGTTGCATATTAGTAAGCCTTAGCTTGAATAATGGGCTGCCTATCACACTGGCATAAGGCAAAGATGACATAAACCGCTTCCTAATATCAGACTAGGAAACATATTTACATTTAATTTGAAGTATTTATTGATCAAAGTTTCAACTTACTTGGAGTTGCGCATTCTAAATCGTTCTAAGATCTCCTTCTTCTTCTTCTTCTTCTTCTTCTTGTTTTTTTTTTTTAGTTAGTCCACACACCCCATTGTTAGTACACCCGACCCTAGTTAGTCACACCACAATGTTAGCCACCCCCCTTGGGAATTGATACCAAGACCTCAAGTGTTGAAACGAGGTTATCTTCACTCAATCTTCCACTTGAGCTATGGATATGGGTATGTTCTAAGATCTTCTTAATATAAGATGCATGCAAAAAGTCCAGAAACTTCTTCGAATGATCTCTTGTGATTTTCATTCCCAATATAAAGTTTCCCTAACCAAGGTCCTTTATTCCAATTTGATGATAGCCATTCTTTGGTCAAGAACAACATTTCCATATAATTTTCTGTTAATAAAATATCATTGACATATAAAAATAATACCAAAAACTGCCTCCCAGATCACCTCATATACACGGTCTTTTACACACATGAAAAATCCAAAATAGGTAATAGCTTCATTCAATCTCATGTACCACACCGCATTGTTGATTGTTTCAGACTGGATAGACTTCGAGAGCATATAGACCTTGCTTGTGTGACCATTCTTAACATATCCCACAGGTTGTTTCATATAAATATTTTCTTTTAAATCTTCATTAAAAAATAATTTTTACATCCATCTAATATAATTCTAAGTCAAGGTATGTCATAATAGCCAAAATCATGTTAACTTATTTAATCTGGCCACAGGTGAAAAGGTTTCTTAATAATCAACATCTTCCACTTATGTGAAACCTTTTCCAACTAAACAAGCTTTATGTTTATTGATTGAATCATCTGCCTTCCTTTCAATTTTGAACAATCATTTATTTGAAATTGCTTTAGGCCAACTGGAAGATCAACTAGTTTCCAACATGATTTTTCTTCATAGAATTAATTTCTTTATTCATTATAAGGATCCAATCTTCAAAATTTGGGGATGTCAATACCCCTTAATATGAACAGAATTCATCTTTATCTGCTACAATAGAATAATACAATTCACCTTCTACTTCAAAATCATTTTAGGAATTTTATCTTGCAAACTTCACCGCAACTAAGGAACACTAGTCGACATCCTCCCACTATCTTCACGAAGCACAGGAATGCCCTAATTATCACTATTTAGACTACCATTCTCACTTCCTTGAACTACTTCTGACACCTCATAGAGTTCTATTTCTATCTTGGGTTCCTTTCTACTATGATATTTATCTTCTACAAATGTCGCATCTCGGGATTCGATTCCAACTACCATGATCTTTATATACTAACGCATATCCTTTCGAATGGACGAAATACCGAATGAATGTTCACTCAATTGTTCTTTTATCTAACTTGCTTCTATTTAGAATGAAGAAGTAAATTTTGACCCAATGAACCCCATGGACATAAATTGCTTAATGACGGTCCCATACCAGTCTACAATTCAAAAGGTGTTAGGAACCGATTTTAAAGAACCGTTTAATGCATAAGTAGTTGTAAGAAGTGCATCTCCTCGAAAGGAAGTTGGCAGATTGGCGTGAGCCATCATAGATCTGACCATATCTAGCAAAGTTCTATTTCTCCTTTTAGCTACATTATTTTGTAAAGGGTAAGGCATTATATGTTGTCGAGCAATGCCGGATTTTTCAAAATATGATTTGAAGATTCTTGACGTGTACTCTCCACCTTTATCTGTTCTCAACACTTTAATTCTTTTATCCAACTAATTTTTTACTTCTAATATGTATTTCTAAAAAAAATCAAGTAGTTCCGACTTTTAAAAGATTAGATATGTTATTTTGTATTACAAGCAGTCATTAATAAAAGTTATAAAATATTAGCAACTATTTCGAGCTCGCACATTCAGAGGTCCACATATATCATTGTGTATAATCTATAAAAGTTCATTAGATCTAACTGCCTTTAGGAACGGTTTTCTAGTTGCCTTTCCTGACACACAATATTCGGAAAAAGACAAATCTACTCTTGTTACTGTTCCTAGTAATCCATCTTGTGCTAACCTCTCCTATATGTCTCAGTCCGTTGTGCCACTTAATAGATTCATATACAATACTAGCATCAGACACACTAACAAAAGACGAACTGCTTGATATTAATGAAAACTATTTACAACATCTAGCTTAGTCAAGTCTCGTAAAAATTCATCCGAAGTAAATATTACATTGTTTTTTTCTCAATGAAACCTTGTCTTTAATAAATCTTACATCAAAACTCACTCTAGGAGCAAAAAGAGTGTCTTTAAGTAGTAGAAAATGTCCAATATTTGACTCGAGGAAATAAGTACTAACTCCTATCATGTCCTCTGATGCATTGTTTTCCATATATTGCTTGTGGCTTTCAAGTGGGATTACTCCGAAAGTCCACAAAACCTTCTCTATCTTTATCAAATGCCTTGTTGCCACTGAATACACAATCCATTGATTAAAGTTTAGATCGGTTATCAATAGTGGATGAAGGAAAAATTTCCATTTTAGTTCAGGGCAAGTCCTGGCCCAACGACCTTGTTTTCCACACATTGAACAGGGATCATAACCCGTCCTCTGGCTCTTATTTTATTATCTTTCCTTGCTACATAGGGTCAAAACATATAACACGCTTGTGGTGGTTTCATGAGTTGATATCTAGGTGGATATGGTTCATTTTGAGGTGGATATGACTGGTTCAGGTAGTCATTGTTGTTAACAAGATGGGTATGGAGGAAAATGTGGAGGAATGAGTGAGCGATAGAATTGATTGAATAGATTATTGGGAGCACTTGGTTTGTCCATTCTTTTAAACTTTTTCCTTAACCAAACATCTTTCTTTCGACTTTCGGCAATAAAAACCACACTGCTTGCAGACTAAACAGATTTTGACTCAACTTTATCTTTCAAATGATGAGTCAAGTCCTTAACGGTCTTGATTACCTCATTGTGATTCAGGATGTCTTAATGATTCCTAATCACTTATCTTGATGAAATGTTTCTGACAGTACTTTCATCTCCACCATTAAATTGTTAATAACCAACAAAATCTTGGTGACTTGACAACCTAAGCTGTTAAATTAGTGATTTCTTAATTGTTATTTTCCAGCCCACTAGCATCATGGCTAAGATAATTAGGATCTAGATTTCTCAGCAATATGACTTTCATGTGGTGGGGATGACCATATCAATGGTTCTAATTGCCTTAGAAGCATGCCATGTGTTCGTAATTGTTATTTTCCAGCCTAGCATCACGGCTAAGATAGTTAGAATCTAGATTTCTTAGCAATAAGATCTTCATGTGGTGGACGGCCACGTTGATGGTTCTGATTTCCTTAGAAGCATGCCGTATGTATGGAGCAGGTGTTGTAGGGAGCTGTCTCCATTGCTAAAGAGGCATATGAGCTTCTTTCTTGACAACCTCTTATTAAAACAGAAAAAAGAAAAAAAGCAAAAAGAAAAAAAAAAAAAAAAAACGGATTATTGATATGCAATAGAGAATAAAAAAAAAAAAAAGGAATTTAGTTTCTTTCGCACAATGATTGACACTCAATGGTTTATCTATCTCCTATTCCCTATTCCACAATTAAATTCTCATGTAAAACAATAGGGTATTTTATCATTTCAACTTTTCTTCTGCAGCACTATTCGGATGATCTCCTAGGAGGGTAGACTTCGGGTAAATATAACATCAAGACTTTTAAACTACAAGAGAAAAGATTTATATGCCAAACCACAATTAGTATTTTATTACTTGGCTTCATCTTAAAACAAGATGGTTAATAATAGAAACATTAAAAAATGTACATAATTATGACATATAGCAACATACCGTAAGTCCCTCACAGGTATCTTCCACACACACAATTTCATCAAGTGCACCAACAACACCTCTGGAATCATCTTGAACCATTCGCCTCGAATAGAACAAAGGGGATAATCAACTTAAAATGGCTATAATGAAAATGAAATGACCATCGTAAAGAATAATTGGCAGAATAGGAGCACTTTAACAATGATATCACATGGAAATTAAACCTATGAAGCATGAGCTCTAGTTCCCCATCTTGAACGCTCGCACCTCCGATGGCACTATCAACCAAGACCGAGAGCTCTGACTTCCCATCCAACATATATATTCCAAGGTTAATCTGACATTTTTTTCGATGATATTAGTGGAGGGCATAATGTGATTTTTTTTGGAAGGTAAGCAGAATTTCATTACCAACCAAGAAAGGGAAATAGACAAACAAGTTACAAGGAAAGAGGAGAACAAGGGCAGTTAGCCCCAAAATGCTTATAGTCAATAAAAACAACGATGATGTGGATTTTATTGCCAATAAAAAATGCTTATAGTCATTAAATTATATATCAACATAGTGTGGAACATTTCAAAAATGTCTGTTGAAAACTAAATGGAAATTGAGGCAGAAATGTATTCATAATCAGTTGGTTCTATGGTAAAAAATAAATGACATTTGATGCACAATGTTCAGTGAGATGGGTATAGACTGATAAATTTCTTATCACAGTTGGTACTAAGGCCTTATATGGGCCTTTGTTCCATTTAGGTTAGAAAAAAAGGAACTAGATTAAAAAAAATTAATAATAATAAAATTAAACAACATAATTCCCTAAAACAGCTGTGGTGAACATCCGAATAACCGCATGCTATAAAACTGGATAATAGTTATACAAAGATCAAGCTAATGAATAAATGAACAAGAAAATGATGTTATGTTTCTGATATATCAGGGATAAATTCTTAAACCTTTTTAATTTGTATTAAAATATACATTCTATAGGAGAGTGGGAAAAAGATCTAGAGGAAAATTCACAAAAAGACCTGTAGTGAGATAGGTGTCCCATGCTTCTTATTGAACAATAACCCACAAAAATTGGGCAAGTGCATCAATAAGTTGTTTCAATACCAATGCTCCAAAAGAATTTGTTAGTATTCTAGAATGGCAAGGGCTTTCATCATTGAAGACCGTGTATTCATTTTTAAAAAACTATTCCGTTACTTAAAAGGGTATTTAATTCTGGGCACTCTTCCTTGTAAGAATAATCTCATTGATGTTCTTTCGCATCAATAAAATTGATGAGATCTTTTATTTCTATTTCTATTTTTATTTTTTGAACATATAGACCCTGGCATGAGCCAACACATGTATTAATTTATTTCAGTAGGACCTTATATTCCACCTCATAGACAATTTTACCTGCCTGTCCCAAGCGTTGGTAAATGAGGTTTGATGTCAGGTTGGCAGCTCCTTGTCAATCTTTTGCCAAGCTAAAATAACAATGAATTCTGTTCCGATGATTGGAGAAACAGGATTCAAGAAGCTGATCCCAAATAATAGGAACAAGGCTATGAAGATGATAATGTCCACAACAGCGATTTCAGTCGCATCTTAATCTGTCATCATGTGTTTACTTTTCTTTCTAAACAATTCAGAAAATATGGTAGAATTACTGTTTAGTATTCTAGCTACCAAACCAGCAATAATTTCATTTCATACAAATTGCAAATTCATTAAAAAAAGTGACATCTTGAATCCCATCAGTAGTCATATTTATTATATCCTATAAAACATATTACAAATTCTGAGTTCATTACAAAAAATAATAAAAACATAACTAATAAAAGATGGTGGAAGAACAACTAAAAGAAGAAAGTTGTTAACTTCTTTATCAAAACTGTGGTAATTTTATGGACGCTGCTATGTTTTTTGTTTAAATAATAAAACACATTGCATTGTACTTTGTTGGTAATTATGTTTGGCCCAAAAGGGCGCCAGTGGAGGTAGCAAGAAAATAATTGATGGTCTGTGATTTAACTGAGGATATGGTCCTTGATAGAGCGGAATGGTAGAACAGGATTCGTGTAGCCGACTGCAATTAGTTGGAAAAAAAGTAAGATGGTGTCGGTGGTGGTTGTGATTCTATGTATTTGTTTCCAAATGCTCCAACTATATCAAGAAATAAGATGAATATTTAGCGTTGTAATCTGAACGAGCTCTGTCGTTGGCCTACATGATAGAGAATAACACATTTTTACATCCCAATTGTCAAAATAGTAAGAAAAAAATAATAAATACGTCAAAATGTTTATATTGTTCTTCTTTTGTTATCTTATTATAATAACTAAATTCGTTAATCAATTACTCACATTTCTGTACAAAGCCTCTCATAGCCCAGTCCAAACAGTGCAATATCGTCCGCTTTGCCGAAGCTCACAGATTTGTTTCCGAGGTAGCCCCCAAAACACGTCACACCATTGAAGGCTGAAACCGGACTTAAAAGTCCACAGATCGCAAGCAACTGCTTGACCGATTTGGGATTAAACCACCTAGCCCGACAGATTGGCCCGACCGATCCAAAGGAACCGGATGACACAGCCCGGATCTTACAGTAGGGAGCGTATTTGATGTGGAAATCAGTGGTACGCCCATTAGAGTGTACCAGAGGAGGAGACATCGCCGATCGAGTGTTGGAGCAAAGGAGCTGATGAGGATGGGCACCAGGCCCATCGAGCCACTTTATTGATGGACCATGAAGACCCTGCACACGTACATACACATCTGGAGGCTCCTTTCGTCGGAGATGTGTGCGGGCTGCTGATTTTGGAGCATATCGACCATGGATCCAAGATTGGATGGCAATCAGACCGTTGGATTCTTCCGATCAGGCCATCCAACCGTTGGATCGACCCGGGCCCACTTTGATGGCCCATTTCCAGTTTTTTTTTTTTTAGTTTTTATTTATTTTAGTTATATTTTCGGACACTATGGATAGTTTAGATGTTATTTTGTGATTAGGATTTAGTTTATTTTAAAGTTTGGACATCAGGGACACATGTAATTTTCCTCCTTAAGTTTCTTCTATAAATACAGAAGGAGGGGGGCGTGGGAGCCCTAGCTGATTTTATGAAAAAAAATATGTTTCTCTTAAAGTTCTTCTTCGTGTAGGTTGGGGTTTCAGGATTAACCCATGGGTGTTGAGGATTCCATCCCGGAGTTTCATGTTTTCCCTTTCTTAGATCTTCAAGGTGCGTGGGAAGGTAAGATCCATCTTTTTTCCTTCTAGAGAACCTTTGTCTTCTCCTTCTTGATGCCAATCTTTCCCCTTTTCCTCTTTCTTTCTTCCTCGAATCTTCCCCTTTGGGCATGATCGGTAGAAGAGGGATTGCTAGTCATGAGAACTTGATTCAGACATGAATGTAGACTGGCCTATACTAGATTTAGGGACGTCCTCATATTCCTAGGTTCCCCTTTTACTCGTTTATGTCCGTTTATGCTATGAGGTATGATCCTGACGGGTTATTATCATCTCATTGTTGAAATCTCATAATTTCTTTAGTTGACAGTGGATAGTTAAATAAATTCCTTGCTTGAATGTGTACTTATTGATCACACATACATATAGAGTTAAGTCATCACATGCCCCTGCATCAATTTTGGTATCAGAGACATAAACATCCCTCCATATGGTGAAAATTTACAAAAGAACCCAATAACCCAAATCGTAAAAATCGTAGAGCTTTCAGGAGCTCCACCCCGAACCCTGGGCAGGGACTCTACAAAGGGGCACTGTAACAACAAATTGCAATAATTCAGGCTCCACACTAGCCCATGTCGTTGAGTCATCACATAGATCTAGGACACATAGGGTAGTTGCATTGCATTGAACTAGGTAGTAAGACCACATTTAGATTTTCACCTTTTTACACCTTTGTGCACCTAGATCTAGGGCCCTTCACATTTCATTCATGGTGTATGCCCACGCGCATTGGTCGTGGGTTTGGTCTCCATTACACTATGGACTCTGATCAATTTGCTAAAGCTATGGAGGGCCTAACTAAGAAATTGGATCAACAGTTTCGGACCTTGAAGGATCAGATCGCGTAGCAGTTTGCGCATTGGGATGGTAAGTTCACACGTTTAGATGAGAGAGTTACGCGCTTAAAGGCTGGTACGCCGGCCGCCATTTTAGATGGTGCCCAGGCGACCCTCGACATTGGGGTTGTCGATCAATCCCAAGTTGTGGGTCCTGATCCGCCTAGGGATGGTTTGGGTGTAGACTAGGCCCATGGGCCTGGCAACAGACATGATGGGGTATATCCCCTACCACCCCCACACTATCGTGATCCTGTTTTCCCCGTCAGACACTCCATCAGGAGAGTTGACTACTCCACCGATCAATCCAAAGCAAAGGTCGGGACGATGTAACACATAGCAACAACACAAATGAGAGGAGTAGGGTGAACGGAACTGAACCAGAGCCCGATCACAGAACTCTAAAGACAGTAACGAAACCGAACCTCCTTAGCTATGCAGCGGAAAAGGAAGGGAAGTCAAGTCTCATCCTCGTGATTAGCAGACCCCCCATGCCAATCATCACTAACCGCCTTAGTGCAAAGGATCAAGACAATCACCAACTCCTCTCTTAGCGGACACGGGAACGGGAACGTATACTCGCTTGGATGCTCTTGCTTGTAGAATGCACGCGGGAGAAGCGAGAGGCCACGCCACGCATACGACCGATCCTCCTATCCCTCCTAGGTCACCGAAGCCAGGGCTCTGCCTCGGGATAAGGATCGAGGCTATGGATAAGGCCACACCAACCCTTGCAACTCCGGATCGATAAGATACCTAGTTTTCAGTCGCCGGGACGGAATCCGAAGGCATTGTCATAGGCCTCACCGGGTGAATCATCCACATCGGTAGCCAGGCCTGCGACCAAGCAGGGCATAGCTAGCGGCATAGGAGCCGACTCGGCGTCAGCGGCTTCGTGCCGCACTGGAGTGATCCAATATGTGGTTCCGCACGTTCCACCACTTCTCCGTTCATTTCCAATACTGATCGTGAAACACCATGAGCAGCAGGATGTTGAGGTCCGGAATTCGAAGTGAAATTTTGGATTTGCCTGTTCCTAGTCGTCATGGGAAAGAAAGGCAGAAATAAGAAAGAGATTATTCCCTGAGAGCTTGTCCAGTACCAGAAATGCATCTCCTTCGCCCGCGCGCGATAGCTCTACCTGGCGCTGGCTTTCAGGTCAGACAGCTGACATCCGGATCGTAAACTACTCCTCGTTGAGAAGGCGAGGGGGGATTCAGACCAGGAGGGACATATAACTGCCCTTAAAACTCGCCAGCCCTTGGATGCCGCGAGTGCCTCAACCCCAAAGGAGGCTCGGGGTACACTTCAGAAAGCGGATTCCGCCAGGCCTCGGGGGCCACCGGGGGCCTACGAAAAAGCTGTAGGCCAACCAGTCTGGATATACAGGCTTTACCGTGTTTTATCTACCCCCAGAGGTAAAGGAAGGGTCCTTCCCTTTTGGGCCGGTTGTGGGCGAGGAGGGATTCGAACCCCCGACACCAGTGGTTCGTAGCCACGTGCTCTAATCCTCTGAGCTACAGGCCCCACCCCGTCTCCACTGGATCTGTTCCCGGGAGTACCCTAAAAAAGGAACCTTTCCTCTCCTCAGCCATTTCGGATTAAGAAGATGTTAAAGCACGTTTCTCTCTAGAAGAATAGTGCGTTCCGAGGTGTGAAGTGCGAGAGAAGGGATGTCATAATTGGGGTTTTGAATAAGACGACCTTTTCATTTTTTTCTTTTTGATTTTATTAATAAGTAATAAGAAAGAATCAGAGGTGACCCCAAAGATACCATTAGATAGAAGACTCTACTGCTAAGGGTCATGAAGGGCATCAAGGTTAACGCTCCCAGTTTTGATGGAGATTGGACCCCAAGGCTCTCACTGACTAGTTGGCAGACATGGACCACGTCTTTGAGAAGCACGGTCTGCCAGAAACACGGAGGGTCGGGTTCACCAAGATGAAGTTGGTGGGCCAGGCAAAGCTACATTGGGGAAATGTGGAGCGTCGCCGCTAGTGATCTGGAGGGGGGCCAGTTCTCTTTTGGGTTGAGATTAAAGAGTTGTTGCGAGAGAAGTATGTTCCCCTTTCTTACAGGCAGAGGTTGTTGGATCAATGGCACACTTTGTGCCAATGATCCATGACGGTGACGGAATACATCGCCAAGTTCAATGAATACATGATGAGGTGCGATGTAGATGAGGACCCTGCTGTGGTTCTCTCCCGTTTGCGTATGGGCCTCAGGCCTGAGCTCCAGCGAGAGCTCATGCCTCACATGGTCACCAGTTTAGAGCACGCTTACCAGATGGTGCAGGAAATAGAGCGCTATGTGCATCAGTCCATTGTTAGAGGGTTTGAAATTCGACCTACTGTGCTTGGAGTAGCTCGGCAGGGAGCGAGACCTCAGGTCGGAAGTCAAACCAGAACTCAACCTGGTACCCAGCCAGTCAACAAAAATCGAGTAGCAATGTGACTGGACCAAGTACTATGCCCTCGATGCTAGGGCAATGCTACCGCCCTGGTGGCATGGGTCACATCGTCGCGGAGTGTTCAAATAAGGGTGGGTGCATTGCCTTTGTTACTAGACACCCCGCAGAAGAAGAGGAAGTGGCCGATGAAGTTGATGGTGACCAGAATGATGAGGAGATCATTATACCATCCCTTTAGCCAGCCAGTAATGCCGAGGATGATACTGTGGAGACTACCCCACTTACAGTGGTGAGGTGCGCCTTGACCCAGGTGAAGGAAAGTGAAGATTGGTGCAAAACCACCATTTTCCACACGTCAAGTGTGGAGAAAAGAGCTGCAAAGTAATCATAGACAGCGGGAGCTGTGAGAATGTAGTTTCCCCAGTTACTTTGAGTCGCCTGGGGTTAAAACTAATCCCTCGCCCCAACCCACACCGAGTTTCTTGGGTGGATGCTGTAGACTTGCATGGAGAGGTTTTGAGAGAGAGAAGAAGAGTGATTAGGTCTACCAACCCTAATCCTCCAAGTTTTATTTAAATAGGGCTTATTTGCCTTTTTACAACTAACTGCCTAAGAGAAGGAAACATAACATAAAACCCCCAATAGATTTCTTACACAAAGGCCCCTATGTTTCAACACTCCCCCTCAAGTTGGTGCATGAATATCTATCATGCTCAACTTGCCAGAAATCTCACGAAGAGTAGTGTAATTTAGAGCCTTTGTAAATATATCTGCCAACTGATCTGAAGAGCAAACGAAGGGTGTGGAAAGTTCTCTTGAAGCAATCTTCTCTCTAACGAAGTGGATATCAACCTCAATATGTTTAGTCCTCTCATGAAAGACTGAGTCTGAAGCGATATGAATGGCTGCTTGGTTGTCACAGTAGAGAGGAATGGTTGAGTCAGAGAATAGACCCAACTCTTTCATAATGGACTTTAACCAAAGTAGCTCGCATGTCCCATGAGCAATAGCTCTGTACTCTGCCTCTGCACTTGATCTGGAGACCACAGGTTGTTTCTTACTTCTCCAAGTCACCAGGTTTCCTCCCACAAAAGTACAATACCCAGATGTAGATCTTCTATCTGTAGAACAACATGCCCACTCCGCATCTGAGAAACCAAATATATTCACATCCCATGATTCTTGTATAAAATTCCTCGACTTGGACATGTCTTTAAGTATCTTAGAATATGATGAACCGCCTCCAAGTGAGGCTTCCTGGGAGAATGCATGTATCGACTAACAATACTCACTGCTTAAGTAATATCTGGCCTTGTGATTGTCAAGTAAATCAATTTTCCAACTAGTCTCTGATACATGCCTGTGTCTTCAAGTTTGTCACCTATGTCTGCATGCAGTGAGTGTTTCTGCTCCATGGGGGAAGGCGCTGGTCATGAACCCAACTTTCTTGTCTCCTTGAGAAGATCAAGGGTATATTTTCTCTGAGAAATGAAGATGCCCTTTGATGAACGGGCCACCTCAATTCCCAGAAAATATCGCAAACAACCCAAGTCCTTCATTTCAAACTCCTTGCTTAGTCGATGTTTGGTTTGTTGGATGAATTCCAAGTCATCACCAGTAAGGACAATGTCGTCCACATACACAAGCAGAATAGTTCTTCCCTCTGGGCAAGAATGAATGAACACTATATGATTTGTTTGGCAGCGCTTGAATCCAAAGGAGAGAACGGCGGAACTGAATTTTGCAAACCAAGCTCTGGGAGACTGTTTTAAACCATACAAAGCTTTTTTTAGCTTACACACCTTTCCTGACTCCCCCTTAAGCTGAAAACCAGGAGGAAGGTCCATGTACACTTCCTCAGCTAGATCACCATTCAGAAAGGCATTCTTAACATCCAATTGGAACAGAGGCTAATCCAGGTTAGCCGTTAGTGAAAGGATGAGACGAACAGAATTGAGTTTTGCCACAAGAGAAAATGTCTCAGTATAATCAACTCCGAAAAGTTGAGTGTAGCCCTTAGCCACCAGTCGAGCTTTGTATCTTTCTACAGTACCATCTGCACGATATTTGATGGAGAAGACCCATTTACAACCGACTGTCTTCTTTCCAGGAGGTAGAGAGATAATATCCCATGTACCACTTTTGTGTAGAGCCGCCATCTCAGCTTCCATAGCTTGTTTCCAAGCAGGTACTGCCAAAGCATCATGAACAGATCTAGGAATAGTATGAGAAGATATAGCTGCTAAGAAGGAACAATAGGATGGTGATAGGGACTTATAACACAAAAAATTGGAGATAGGATGTAAAACAGGGTGATGACTACGAGTGCGAGTTGCAATAGGAGAGGAAGAGGTACCTGAGCTTAGAGTCAGATCCATTGCCATGGATTGAACTTGAGTTGGTCTTACCCGCTGATGAACATAGGTAATGAGTTTCTTCGGTTCACTAATAGCTGGCGGAGTGACCAATGCAGGTAATGGAAGAGTAGGTAAGGAGCCAAGTTCGGCATTAGCACTGTAGAAAGCACGATTCTCAAGAAAGGTGACATCCATGGAAACATAGAGCTTCTTGCATATGGGATCATAGCACCTATACCCCTTATGTTGCATAGAGTATCCAATGAAGATGCATTTAATTGCTCTGCAGTCAAGTTTGTCTCTGGAAGGACTAGAGTTATGGACAAAACAAACACACCTAAACACACGGGGGATAATATGGAATAATGGTGAGGATGGAACCAAGGTATGCATTGGGATTTTCCCTTGAAGGACACAGGTAGGAAACCGATTAATCAAGAAACAAGCCGTCAGAACTGCTGCAGACCAATATGTTTTGGGAACATCCATCCCTAGTAATAGAGAACGTGTAACTTCTAATAAATGGCGGTTTTTTCGCTCGGAAACCCCATTTTGTTGAGGAGTATACACGCAGGAAAGTTGATGAATGATGCCATTATCCTGGAGATAATTTGTAAAGGATTTAGATGAATATTCCCCTCCATTATCAAACCGCAAGGTCTGAATGGAACAACCATATTGATTTTTCACCAGCTTGTGAAATGTTTGAAACAATGAGAATAACTCATCTCGTCGACGCATAAGATATACCCATGTTACTCGAGAGAAATCATCGATGAAAGTAACAAAGTATTTGAACCCATCAAACGAGGCTACGGGACTAGGTCCCCATATGTCAGAGTGAATAAGTTCAAATGCTTTGGTACTTCTATGTACAACAACAGGGAATGAACTACGAATGTGTTTGCTAACTTGACACACTTCACAACCAATAATATCATCACTTTTATTTAAATTTGAAATAATCAAGTTCAAGACACGACGTGGAACATTGCCCAATCGAGCATGCCACAAGCTTACAGACTCATTATTTGAAGCAGTAATTGGAGCAACAGTATCAACAGAAAGACAAGAGCCACTACTACTATTAGTGAATGCCGTCAGTAACTCCCCTTGGTCCAGAAAGTAAAGACCATCTTGTTCAAATCCTGTACTAATAATCCTCCTCGTACTTAAGTCCTGAAACATACAAGATTTAGGAGAAAAAATTATACTGCAGTTCAGAGCACGAGTGAGACTACTGACAGAAATTAAATTCGCATGAAATTTTGGAATATACAAGACATTTGGAAGAGTAAGAGAGGAGG
Source organism: Liriodendron chinense (assembly GCA_003013855.2). Lineage (NCBI taxonomy): Eukaryota > Viridiplantae > Streptophyta > Magnoliopsida > Magnoliales > Magnoliaceae > Liriodendron > Liriodendron chinense. The sequence continues at coordinate 2,431,998 of PVNU02003292.1, forward strand.
ATACACGAACAGAGCCAATAGACTGTACAGGAGTGGTGCTACCATCAGCAAGACGAACAAACCGAGAGCAGGATGTAACAGTAGAAGATGTAAGAAAGTGACGCATACCAGTCATATGATCAGAAACCCCAGAATCGATGATCCAAGTGGATGGGGCTGAAGAAGCATGCAAGGCAGTACCTGTGGTTACAGCGAAGGAAGTAGATGAGGGCTGTACATCAGAGGAGGGCGTAGCAGATGTAGGAGGCTGCAGCGATCTCAGGAGTTCCATAACTTCTGCTCTGGTCATCAATGTAGACTCAGAAGGAGAAGTATCATGGATTTTGACATTATCCATAGGTTGTTCCTCAACATCTATCATGGCAGCATATGCTGAGGGATAACCATGTATTTTGAAGCATCGTTCCACTGAATGCCCTGAGCGGTTGCAGTGAGTACAGATGTAACGCGAACCTCCACGTCCACGTCCTCGACCACGAACTGAGGAACTGCCATGTGAATCAAAACGGCCACCTCGTCCATTAAGTGAAGTAGTGGAGGATGTAAAAGCTGCTCGCTCTTGTGCAGGAGATGATAAAGTAATAGGCATGGTCATCACTTGACGACGAGCCTCCTCAGTGTGAACAATGGAGTAAACTGTCTCAAGCGACGGAAATGGAATCGTAGCAACCAGCTGGGTACGTAGGGACTCGTAGTCTGCATTTAGTCCAGCGAGAAACTTGTAAGTTTTAGCTTTGTCTTCACGTTTGCGCACTATTTCAGCACTGCTACTTTCTGGTAGTTCACTTAATGGCTGCAAGTAACTCAACTCTTCCCATCTGCTCTGTAAGGCCCCAAAGTACTCAGTGATGGACATATTATTTTGAGCCAGTGAGTAAAGTTCTGTTGTCAACTGAAAAATGCGAGGTTCATTTGAGGTTGTTCCATATGATTTTTGGAGTGTAGTCCACAAAGCTGCGGCACTTTCATAAAAGAAATAAGCAGAGGCAATATGTTGTTCCATAGAATTTAATAACCAACCCATTACAATGGCGTTTGCAGACTCCCATGCATCCATTTTCGTAGGGTCTGTAGGTTTCTTATTTACACCTGTGAGATATCCGAATTTTTCTTTTCCAACAACATACATTCGGACTGCTCGGGACCACAACGGAAAAAAAATTTCCATTGAATTTGGTAGAAGTAATGGAGAGTGGGCCCTCAGAAGATTTTGAGTCCATAGTTGCAACGATCTCTTGGAAAGGAAACGAGAAAAAAACTTAATACCAGATGATCAAAGAGGCTTCAATCATTTCAAGGAGGGCCATGAAGCAGCTCTAACATCAAATCACGCGTCCGGCGAACTGGTAGACGACATGCGAGGGGTCCAGCGGACCTGGTGTCATCAGATCTGAACTCCGGCGACCCTGCCAGCGTCAGAAGAGGGGTCCGACGGCCCTGGTGGCGTCGGATCTGGACTCCGGCGACCCTGCCGGCGGCCCTGGTGGCGTCGGATCTGGACTCCGGCGACCCTGCCGGCGTCAGAGGAGAGGTCCGACGGCCCTGGTGGCGTCGGTTCTTGGTTCTGGCGCCCCTACCGACGTCGGTTCTTGGTTCCGGCGCCCCTGCCGACGTTAGATCATAGATCCGACGCCCTCATGAGGTGTGGCTGTGAGACACGGACGTCTGTAGGGTCTTCAAGTAGGTATGGTTGGAAGAAGAAGCACCGTCGAGGTGGGGTGGGGTCCACAAGATCTAAAGAAGAAATCTTCAAGGCTCTGATACCATGTAGACTTGCATGGAGAGGTTTTGAGAGAGAGAAGAAGAGTGATTAGGTCTACCAACCCTAATCCTCCAAGTTTTATTTAAATAGGGCTTATTTGCCTTTTTACAACTAACTGCCTAAGAGAAGGAAACATAACATAAAACCTCCAATAGATTTCTTACACAAAGGCCTCTATGTTTCAACAGATGCGACATCCCTTCCTATGACCCACCCAGCGATGCCTTGTCCGATTGAGTTTGGATCATACAAGGACAAGTTGTGGTGTGATGTGGTCACGATGGACATTGGTCATATCATCTTGGAAAGGCCATGGCTCTTTGACAAAGATGTTACAATATTCGGGCGTACGAATAATTGTGTGTTTAAGTATGAAGGACAGAAGCTTGTCTTGAGCCCACTCCCTCCCAAATCGTCCACGAGAGCGAAATATGTTGCATCCCTAGGCGATTCTAAGAGTCAAAGGGCGCCTCAATTGAAGTCTCTCCGCATCATAGATGCTAAGGAGTTTGAGAAAGAGACGAAAGTTGGGACTATGGTGTACGCTCTATTGGCTAGGGAGAGTACACCCGAGGTTGCTATGGGGTTACTCCAGGAGGTTCGTCCGGTCCTAGAGGAGTTTCGGGATGTCTTCCCGGAGGACCTTCCAGACGAGCTCCCACTAATGTGGGACATTCAGCATGCGATAGATCTTATCCCAGGGGTGACCCTACCAAACCTCCCTCACTATAGAATGAACCCCACCAAGCATGCTGAGTTGAAGAGGCATGTGAATGAATTGCTTCAAAAGGGATTCATTCGTATTCATTCGTGAGAGTCTAAGCCTGTGCACCGTGCCCGCGCTTCTTACGCCCAAGAAAGACGACACATGGCACATGTGTGTCGATCGTAGAGCTATAAACAAGATCACTGTCAAGTATCGGTTTCCCATCTCGAGGCTTGATGACATGCTTGGCGTGATGACGACCTCAATTATCTTTCAGAAAATTGACCTCAAGAGTGGTTATCACCAAATTTGTGTTCACCCGGGAGATAAATGGAAGACTGCCTTCAAGACGAAGGACGGGCTGTACAAGTGGTTGGTTATCCCCTTGGGGTTAACCAATGCTCCAAGTACGTTTACGAGGGTGATGACCCAGGTGTTGCGGCCCTTTATGGGTAAGTTCTTAGTTGTGTACTTCGATGATATCCTCATCTATAGTACATCCCCTAGCCAACACCTCGAACACTTGAGGTAGGTCTGCAACACCCCGTGAGCATAAAAGCTCTATGCGAACCTCAAGAAGTGTTCCTTCTTGACCTTCAGAGTTATCTTCTTGGAGTTCGTTATCTCGTCAAAGGGTATGTGTGACGGCCCGAAAATTCAGGGGTCGAGTATAATCTCGATCCGCGATATCTCGGGTGTCACTCATGCATATGCGGATGCGTGTTATGCATGTATTTTATTCACGTGGCATCAAATCTTAATGATATGTCAAGCAAAGCAATGAAATAAAGACATAACTGAAATTAGTGATCTAAATCTATAATATACAGTACTAGATCTCATAAAAAGGGGTCCCTTCAACCCCCCAACTAGTGTGTTTGCTCGTGGGGTACCTGCATCAATGAAATTGTCTAGTTGGTGTTTTAAAACATCGTCCTAGAGTGGTGATCAACTCAGTGGTTCCATGTCCCTAAGTTATTTAGGGAACAAATGAAGTCAGGCATAGGTAATAGGTTAAATCACACACACATAGCAAGCACAGGCATATGACAAACTCTATGTCTAGAAATCTTAATGCGTCAATGCATGGAGTGCAGATGCATGCCCGAACACCGTTTTGGTCACAGCAGACGGTGAGTGGCACCACCACATCACCCGCACAGACCCGAGCCATCAGCGATGAGGCACCACCCCATCGCCCGCACAATGCATGCCATGTCGAACCATGCATGATTAGCTAAGTTCATATTTAGTCCATTTAAGCATCCAGCCGGTTGGCGAAGCCACCGTACCAACGCTCTATCACCCGACCAACTGGGACCATCTAGCTCCCTGCGTGGCGAGCGCATATCATTGCCAGTAACCTCTCGATCCCTCCTCGAGTCATGCCCGAGGGGCCCAATTTGGCCGTAACTCGTCATCCACGCCCAACTCAGGCGGGAGAGGGCTCGCCACCCCAACCCATAGTCAAGTAGTAGGCTTGTCACCTCCACGGGTGTTCAATGGACACTACGGGGAGGCATCACCCCAGGGTAGGCCGACAGTTCAGGCATAGGTCCCATACCACCATCCCCGGCTCATGAGACTTGAGGATCGATTCGCCATGCTTCCATAAGTGGGTTATCCCATGGTAACGCAAGTACTTGGATTCGATTAGATGTGACAATTCACACAGCGCATACAAGTCCCAACCCGGCATTGGATAGGCCCCTTCGATCGAGGAGAAGTACAGGAAGGTCGACCTTGGGCGCACAAGGCCCATGTGGTCCTCAACCACGACCGGTCACTAGCATTCCGCCTCAAATCGACCTTTCCGGTCCGAGGCGATTGACCTCAAGTGGCCGCCCCATGTCTTTATCCCATTGCCTGGTCGGACGACACACAAATCAGCATTTATGGCCCAAAATATGATAGATGTCCCACAACATAGGTCTAAAGCTCCAGTCAAGCAAGAATTATAGCAACCTCAAGCATAATCATCACACCAATTCACCATAGATAACAAGTCCCCTGTGTTAGAGTTAACATCCCCTACCATAGATAACAAGTCAAGCACATAACAGTAATTTCAAGCATTCAACAAAAAATCCCCTATGTTACAACAAGTAATGAACAATTCAAGCGATACGGGTGGCATGCGTAGCATACACAAGCATGCAATTGGTCCTAAATGCATGAATTAAGGTAAAAAGAAAAGAAAGAGTTCCTACCTGAGAGAAAAGTTGAAGTATTATCTAAGTCTAATGGCATTTGGAGTCCTAGTAACCTAAAGGTAAATGGTCCGCACCTTAGAAATCAGGAAAATCAGCAAAACTTACAAGGATGAGGCTTACATGTTAGGGAGTTTGAAGAATTCTAATAGGAAAACTAGGGAATTTAGGTGTGGAGCTCAATTCCCTCACCTTTAGGCTGGATTGGTCGAGCTCCAAGCAATTCTTGCTTCCCACTAAGCGATGGAGGCGATCGATGCGTGGGGGAGTGACATGCAAGGGCTCCCCAAGCTCAATTCTCTCTTCTCCAACTCCCACCCTTCTCCCTCAGCTTCTCTCTCTCAGTTTTGCCAGAGAAATGAGGTGGAAGAGCTGGGATTTAGAGTTTATATAGGTTAGGACAAGTAGGGGTTATGGCCCTAACACTTTTAGTCATATTAAAATGGCCCTTTGGGCCCTGCTTTTGTCAGGTGGGGCCCACCTAGCCCACCTGGCCCAATCTAACTTGTTGGGTAGCTTCCCTAACACCAAATCCTCCTATGGCTACGATCTTGCGAAGATCGGATGCGACAGTCGTTGAATACTGAGGCAGATCCGTTCGACAGTCACCAATCATCGATCGGGGCCGTGACTTTGGGGGTAGGGTTGATGTCATATTTAGACCCTATGCTCTAAGTTTCATCTAAGGGTCCTAATTGCCCACCTAGGAAAATGTGAAATTTGAAATGATTACTTGGGTTAGTGCTTGTGAGTGAGGATTCGCACTTATAAGTGTCATTGCTGATTCTTACAACTATGCCATTTCCGACACTGACTTCCCAATGACGTCCGTCCAAGGTCGCCAAGCCCGACGAGAGGGTCGTCCTACCTAAGTTTTAGGTCCGGTGGTCCACTAACGGGCGGTCTAAAGCTCATTTGGCGATTTTAGCTATTTCTGTAATAGAGTTGAAGGTGAGATTTCTTGGATATGATATGTGGGGTCCTATCTACCTATGTTTGATGTTTGGCCGCTAGAAAGTTAGCGGAATTGGTGTTCTAGCCAAATCCATTCTCACCCCTTGAATCCTAAGTCATACGGGACATTGGTCTAATTCGGGTTATGAGTGTGATCTGACCCGTTAGTTGGGTGCTTAGCTAAATGTCCATTATGTTGTGCTTAGATGGATTTATTGATAGTGGGGTCCGCTAGATCTTAGCCTTAGATTCATAGACCACATGATTAGGCCCGATGTTTTTATGATCAAGCGCACCCATTAACTTTCTAAGGGCGTCTAATCGAGTTTGTATGGTTCTTCAGTTTTCCTGATTAATTAACGGTTGGTTTCTTGGATCTCGGCCTTCGACTCATAGATCTCGAGATTAGGACCAAGATTACATGATCAGGTGAAGTTAGTGGCTATCTAAGGATGTATAATTGAACTTGTAAGGTTAAATTTGCATATTAGAGTAATTTGCACATTCTATTGAATTTGGATTCTCATAATCGAGGTTCCCTAGGCACTTTCTAGGTATTTCGAGTCTGAATACGGGTACGTACACCTGTGCTTGCCTAACACTTCAGCAAAATTTCTAGTGACGCCCAACTACATATAACACCCGAGTTGGCAAAAATTCAGGGCGTTACAATATGTCTACAGACCCTGAGAAAGTCAAGGCCAATGTCAATTGGCCTAAGCCGCGTAGTATACACAACGTGCGAAGCTTTCACGGCCTAGCTACGTTCTATCAGCGGTTCATCCGTGGATTTTGCTCTATTATGGCTCCCATCATAGATTGCATGCGAAAATGGGAGTTTCAATGGACCAAAGCCATGGTGCGGGCTTTCTCTGAAATCAAGCAGAAGACAATTGAAGTGTCCGTCATTAGGCTTGGCAAAATTCCACACAACCCGTTAACCCACACGAAACCCGCATGAAAAAACCAGTGTTCGAGTCTAGCCTTATCGTGTCGGGTCATTAACGGGTTGACCCGTTAAGACCCATTAACATAACGGGTCGGGTCAGTGTTTCACCCGCGAACCCTTTAACCCGTTAACATAATGGTCTAGATCACCAAACCATGGCTCACCTATGAACCTTGGCACTTCATCATACGCAATATTGCAATGTACAGGTGATTCTTCCTCGTCTCACTAGTGAATCCTATTGTTTTCGGTGATAGAATGGGCCCACTGGGTGGACCACAGCAGTGTGTTGGATTAGATTGTCAGTTGTCCTCATCAACGGTGTGGCCATCTGATGAGTAGACTAGCCTAACGGGTTAAATGGGTCGGGTTACGGGTAACCCGTTAAATTAACGAATGGGTTTGGATTTCTAAATTTCGACCCGTTAGTTAATGGGCTGGGTTTGGGTGAGAAAATTTTTGACACGATACAAACACGACACGACACGAACACAGTTCAACACGACCTGTTGCCAGGCCTACTCATCATGCCGGAAATTGCCATAAGGGGAGTATTAAGCCAAGAGGGACATCCTATGCCCTTTTTCAGTGAGAAGCTGAACGAGGCTAAACAACGCTACTCCACCTACAACAAGGAGATCCATACGGTTGTGCAACATTGCGCCATTGGAGGCATTATTTATTACCGCAAGAATTCGTCATTTTCTCTAATCATGAGGCCTTGAAATATTTGATCTCTCAAAAGAAGTTGAGCCCTAGGCATGTCAAGTGAGCACAATTTTCAAGAGTACACATTTGTGCTTAAGTACAATGCCGAAAAAGAAAATAAGGTTGCTGATGCGCTTAGCGGTCATGTTATGTACGCTGTAGTCCATGAGCATTGAAATTATAGGCTTTGAGCAACTTAAGGGTGAGTACTCAAATTGTCCTGATTTTGGGATCATTTATGCATTGTTGTCTAGTGACCCGCTCTCGAGGAGTGTTGAGTTCGTCCTTACAGATGGATATGTTTTTAGAGGGCACAAGCTCTACATCCCACGCACATCCCTCCGTGATTTTCTAGTTTGGGAGCTTCTGCTGGAGGGATGACATGTCACTTTGGTTGAGATAAAATAGTTGCCCTTGTGTCTAATCATTTCCATTGGCCTAATCTCCAGCGAGATGTGGCCAAGATTGTCGGACATATCAACTGGCGAAGCAGATGAAACAAAATACAGGTTTATACACTCCTTTGTCAATTCCACATGCCCCGTGGCAAGATGTCAGTATGGACTTCGTGCTTGGGCTTCCCGAGACTATTCGTAAGCACAATTCCATACTCGTGGTCATTGATCGTTTTTCCAAGATGGCCCATTTCATACCCTATTATAAGACCACAGGATGCCTCCCACATTGCAAGACTTTTCTTTCAAGAGATTGTGAGACTTCATGGGGTACCCAAATCTATTGTTTTTTACAGAGATACTAAGTTTACTAGTTATTTTTAGAAGACTCTTTGGCATCTTCTGGGTACGAGGCTTCAATTTTCATCAGCGTATCATCCTCAGTTTGATGGTCAAATGAAGGTAGTTAACCGTAGCCTAGGGAATTTGCTAAGATGTCTGGTTGGGGACCATAACAGGACCTAGGACACTGTTCTTCCACAGCAGAGTTCGCATATAACTCGTCAGTGAACAAGTCCACAGGAATGAGCCCGTTTGATATTGTTTTATGTCTTAGACCCAGAGCGCCCGTAGATTTGACCCCCATGGCTACCCCACAGTGTCCTTCTGAGTTAGGAGAGTCCTTCGCCCAGCACATAAACGCATTGCATAGTGAGATCAAAAGGAAGATCAATTCAAGTAATAAATATTATAAACTTTCTGCTGACACTCACAGGAGATTTAGGGAGTTTCAGCCGGAAGATGATATAATGGTTCAGTATTAGGTCTGATCGGTTCCCACTTGAAGCCATGAAGAAGCCTCATGCTCGTAACATAGGCCCACATAAAATTGTTAAGCGGATGGACTCTAACGCTTATGTTGTCGATATCCCTTCTAACATGGGCATCAGTTCCACATCTAATGTGGAAGATCTAGTTCCCTTCGACGAACCATCACCTCTATCTATTGAATCCCTTGTTTCTTCCCAGACCTCCCCTATATATGGGACACTGGCCTCAGCCTGACCTTCCTATACCCACCTTACCTTCTCTTCCATCTGCACCGAGAAGAGACGAGATATGGGAAATTTTGGACTCCGAGTCAGTTTCTACTCACTCAAGAGGTTTCTAGAAATTCCTCATCAAATGAAGGAATAGGCCTGTTACAGACAATTCCCGGAGCACAGAGACCAAGCTGCAGCACCTCAACCCCGATTTGCTCAAGAGATACAAGAGTTCACTTTCGCCAGTGGCGAATTCTTTCCACCTGGGGAGAATTGATGAGGACATTAGTGGTGCGCTCTTTAGAGTGTACCAGAGGAGGAGACGTCGAGATCGAGTGTTGGAGCAGAGGAGCTGATGTGGATGGACACCGGGCCCATCGGGCCACTTTATTGATGGACCACGAAGACCCCGCACACGTACATACACATCTGGAGGCTCCTTTCGTCGAAGATGTGTACGGGCTGCTGATTTTGGAGCATATCAACTATGGATCCAAGATTGGATAGCAATCGGACCGTTGGATTCTTCTGATCGGGCCATCCAACCGTTGGATCGACCCAGGCCCACTTTGGTGGCCCATTTCCAATTTTCTTAGTTTTTATTTATTTTAGTTATATTTTCGAGCACTATGGACAGTTCAAATGTTATTTTGTGATTAGGATTTATTTTATTTTAAAGTTTGGACATCAGAGGCATATGTAATTTTCCTCAAGTTTCTTCTATAAATACAAAAGGAGGGGGCGTGGGAGCCCTAGCTGATTTTATGAAAAAATATATATTTCTCTTAAAGTTCTTCTTCGTGTAGGTTGGGGTTTCAGGATTGGCCCTTGGGTGTTGAGGATTCCACCCCTGGAGTTTCATGTTTTCTCTTTCTTAGATCTTCAAGGTGCGTAAGAAGGTAAGATCCATCTTTTCTCCTTGTGGAGAACCCTTGTCTTCTACTTCTTGAAGCCAATCTTTTCCCTTTTCCTCTTTCTTTCTTCCTCGAATCTTCCCCTTTGGGCATGATCGGTAGAAGAGGGATTGCTACTCATGAGAACTTGATTCAGACGTGAATGTAGGCTGACCTATGCTAGATTTAGGGACGTCCTCATATCCCTCAATCCCCCTTTTACTCGTTTATGTCCGTTTATGCTATGAGGTATGATCCTGATGGGTTATTATCATCTCATTGTTGAAATCTCATAATCTCTTTAGTTAACAATGGATAGTTAAATGAATTCCTTGCTTGAACGTCTACTTATTGATCACATACATATAGAGTTAAGCCATCACATGCCCCTGCATCAATATCTTACTTTTTTTCTACGGCCCACCTATGATCGGTGTGAAGGGAAGTGATGAAATAAGCCTTCTCTAGCAAAAAAAAAAACCCAAGAAAAACCCCAAATTTGATTTGCGAATGAACTTAGAAATTCATTTCCTATTTATAGTCTCAAAAGAGTAGAAAACTAGGTGAGTCACACCACTCACACTCCTCGGGTTTCATCTAAGTTGTCCGATTCTAGATGAGGCATTGGAAATCTAACGTAGGCAAAAAGTCAAGCCCATAAAGGCGGACATCTTCCTATTGTTTCCTGATCAGTGACCCACCAATGAACGGTCTAGATCAATTTTGGGGTTTTCGGCCACTGGTAGGGCTATTTTGAGAATGAGACTTTACGGCACGTTAACATAAGGTTGTAGTGGGCATTAAGGTAGAGTAGAACTAATGAGGTGCATTTATTAACAGTCTAATTGGATTTAATTTAGCTAATACAGTCCTATCCAAGAACTACTCAGTTCTTAAACTTGGCCTGCTTTTCGGGTTATTACAATCTCCCCTCCAAAAAAATAATTTCGTCCTCGAAATTGTACTTATTCATACTCCTCAAACAACTGAGGATGGTTCTTTCTAACATCTGCTTCGATTTCCCATGAGGCGTCTTCTTCTCCGTTGTGAGTCCACATTACTTTCACTAAGGGAGTCACTTTATTGTGAAGCACTCGTTCCTTTCTATCTACTATAAGCTGTCGATTTCAACACATATGTAGCATCTTCCCGAAGTTCAACGTTTTCACACTTGATGACATGTGATGGATTAGGGACATACATCTTTAACATGGAAATGTGGAAAACATTGTGCACTCCAAAGATGGGAGTAGGCAAGGCGAGACGATAAGCTACGGCACCAACTCGATCCAAGATATGAAAAGGACCGATGTAGCGCGATGTCGATTTTCCTTTCTTGCCGAAGTGCAAAACTCCCTTCATAGGCGAGACCTTTAGAAACACAGTCTCCCTCCTTAAATTCCAAGTATCTCCTTCGAGTGTCTGCATAACTTTTTGGACGACTTTGGGCTGACAATAGGCGACGCCAAATAATATCAATCTTTTCCAAGGTAGTCTGCATTAAATCGGGCCCAATCAACTCTCTCTCTCCTATTTATGTCCAACAATGTGGGGCACAATAGGGGCGGCCATATAAAGCTTCGTAGGGTGTTATACCAATACTTGCTTGGAAACTGTTATTGTACGCAAACTTTGCATACGGTAGACAGTCGTCCCAACTGTCCTTAAAGTTAAGTGCACAAGCTCTAAGCATGTCTTCCAGTATCTAATTCACCGTCTCTGTCTGTCCATCCATCTAGGGATGAAATGCGGTACTACATTTTAGAATCGTTCCCATTGCTTCTTAAATCTTAGTCCAGAAGATTGAGGTAAATCTAGCATCCCTATCGAATACTATCTCTAAAGGCAATCCGTGCAAGCGTACAATTTGCTCGATGTACAACTTAGCCAAATCTTCCATTGAAGTAGTTGCACGAATGGGTAGGAAATGAGCAAATTTAGTAAGACGATCCACAATCACCCAAATTGTATCACGGCCTTTCTTCGTCCTTGGCAAACCCGATATGAAGTCCATTGAAATGAAATCCCACTTCCATTCAGCAATCGGCAAGGGTTGTAGAAGTCTTGGCGGTTTGCGGTGTTTAGCTTTCACCTGTTGACAAGTCAAGCACTTAGAAACATATTCGGCTATCTCACGCTTCATATTTTCCCACCAAGGTATGCTTTACATCTAGGTACATCTTTGTACTCCCAGGATGTATGGCCAACTTTGAAGTATGAGCGGCATCAAGAATTTCCTCCTTCAGCTCAGAGGGTCATATGGAACACACAACCGATGTCGATAATACAAACCACCATTTTCCCTAACTTGCCAATCTAAATCTTCTTCTGAAGTCAGCTTTGCTCTCATCTTTTCCAAAAACTCATCTTTCTTCTACGCTGTTATGATTCTATCATGCACTACAGGCTGCAAGCGAATATGGGCTATTCTCTCATATTGATCTACTTGCAACTTCGATTCAAACTCTTGCAAGAACTCTCGCATATTCCATTCTATAATCATAAGGAGCGCTACAAAATCGTGAGGCTTCTTTCTACTCAAGGCGTCTACTACTAAGTTCGTTTTACCGGGGTGGTACTTCACAAAATTAAAATCTTTCAGGGTCTCCATCCATCGACACTGGCACATATTTAGATCTCATTGCGTGAAGATGTACTTTAAGCTCTTGTGGTCACAAAAGAGCTCAGACTCCTCACCATACAGATAATAACGCCATAACTAAAGCGTGAAAATTACCATCGCCAACTCAAGATCATGAGCATGGTAGTTTTCCTCGTGCTTCTTTAACTGTCGAGATGCATATGCAATCACTCTGTCCTTCTACATAAGAACACAACCCAATCCTACATGCGATGCATCTGTGTAAATCACGTAGGGAACTCCTTGTTCGGGCACCACAAGCACGAGTGCAGTGGTCAACCGTGTTTTCAACTCCTCAAACGCTTTCTCTACTTCTTCACTTCATTCAAACTTAACATCTTTACAAGTCAACTGGGATAAGGGTCGAGCTATTTTGGAAAAGTCTTTAATAAAGCGCTGATAATATCCGACCATTCCTAGAAAACTTCTTACTTCCGTGACGGAGGCAGGTCGCTCCCAACTCTACACTACAGCAACCTTCGCTAGATCTATTGCGATTCCATGTCGCGACACAACATGACCAAGAAACTGCACCTGATTCTTCCAAAAATCGCACTTCTCAAACTTAGTGTACGACTGATTCTTCCTCAAGGTCTCTAGAACAGCTTTCAAGTGTTCCATATGATCGTCCTGTGTCTTGGAATACACTAAAATGTCGTCCATGAAGACAAGAACGAACCTATACAAATACAACCTAAAGACTCGATCCATCAGGTCCATAAATATGGCAGGAGCGTTGGTAAGTCCGAATGGCATTACTAGAAACTCGTAATGATCAAAACTCGTTTTGAATGCAATCTTCTTCACATCATCTTTTTTTACTCGTAACTTATAATACCCAGCACATAAGTCTATCTTAGAGAAATACCGAGCTCCTTGCAGCTGATCAAACAAGTTGTCGATCCTAGGTAGAGGGTATTTTTTCTTGACTATAACTTGGTTCAACTTATGATAATCGATGCAGAGTCGCAACAATCCGTCTTTCTTTTTAACGAATAACACGGGGGCTCCCCAGGGAGATACACTCGACCTAATAAATCCCAACCCTACTAGCTCATCAATTTGAACTCTCAACTCTTCCATTTCACAAGGAGGCATCCTATATGCGAAGATGAGACAAGCGATGCACCTGCCACGAGATCAATAATGAAATCAATCTCACGCTTCGGGGTAATCTAGGTATGGGCTGAAATACGTCTTTAAATTCCTTAACTAACAACATTTGAGATAAAGTCGACTCCACAAGTCTTACTTCTTAAACAAAGAATAAATCAAGCTAGGTCTCGTAACAGACCTTAACTGGGAAAGTAAGCGAAGGTTCCTCTCGCCATTGGATCGTAACGGTCTTAGCACCATAATTTATCTCTGCCCTCATTAGAGTCAACCAGTCCATGCCAATAATAATATCATAGTGGTATATATTCCCAGCAATAGATTTATCGGCACTATTTTCACCCAAATCCACGGCAAGGTGTTCCATAACCGTAACGATGGCCGTAATGGCCACCACTGATATTGTTACGATATGGGCCATAATGGCCGTTACGGCCCTTTTTATTTTCTGAAAAAAAAAATTGTTACAGGACCGTTACGGGGCCGTTATGGTCCATTACGGGCCGTTATAGGACCGTTACGGCCGTTTCAACCCCGTAACGTGTAACGATTATGACCGTTTCCGTTACGTATTGGCCGATACGTAACTATTTTGGGATAACATGATCCATGGGGCAATCTAAAATGCCCTTGGATGTTACAGAGCTTTCACTCACTGCCGATATAATCGACCTACTAGGGATGGACACGGTACCTAACTTCAGTCGTTTCACAATACCTCTAGAAATAAAAGAGGACGTAGCTCCCATATCAATCAACATGTGCATAGGCGTGCCATGTATAAATGTTGTACCTTCCAGTGTTTCCAGGTCGGGGTTGGATTCAGTAGGGGCTTTAGCAATCATTGCATGCACACGAGTCTGTTGAGATCGGTTAGTTGCTGAGGCAACAGGTTTCTGTAAAGGACAAAAGGCTAGGATCGAAGGCACAATTCCCTCGTCTCTCATTTTCTTATAACATTCGTTGGCAAAGTGACCGGACTTCCCACAGTAGTGACAAGCACGTGCAAAAGAGTCGGGTCTAGAAGCAACATTGGTTGGTGAAAGGTAATGGGGTCTCTTCAAAGTTATATCAAATTGTGCCGCCAGTCTGGGTCTAGCAAGTACCTGCGTTCGGGCCTTATTGATACAAAGCGCATCTTTTTCAAATCTCATCGCCATGTCTACTAACTCAGCTTACGACGAAATGCATGAACAACACATTTTTGTGAGGATCCCTAGTCGCAATCCTTCTTCAAAGCGATCCATCCTTGAAGCTTCATCCACTACAACTCGCGGTGCGTACCGCGACAACTCTGTAAACTTGTTCTCGTATTCTGCAACAGACATAATCCCTGCTGCAGGTGGATAAACTGACTTTCCTTTTCTTTCTTAAAAACTCTGGGAAAGTATTTCTCGTAAAACCTTGTCTCAAACTCATCCCAAGTCCAGACGAAATCCCTAGGTACGGTCCGAAGTACACTATCCCACCAAAGACAAGCATCCTACTCAAGTGAATAGGTTGCAAGCTCCACTTGCTCAACTTCAGAGCAATGAAGGAGCAGAATCATTTTCGATATCTTATGGAGCCAATGCTCAACCTCCACAGGGTTATGCGAACCTGCAAATGTAGGCGGCCGCAATCTCTGAAAATGATCAAAGATATAATCATTCGCACGACCGGTGGCGCAAAGATAGGTGTATCCGAAGAGGTGGTTGGCATAGCAGTTGGTGTCAGGGATGCAACCGGGGGTGTAACGAGTGAAGCAACTGAGGGTGCAACAGGTGGCGCAACAGGGAGTGCGACTGGTACAACTGGCGTTGAGGTTGAAGTATTTTGAGCAATTGCCACCAGAATGGCAAGCATAGTTTGTTGTTGTTGTTGCATCATAAGCAACATCAGATTAGGGGTATCACCACCCGAGGCTATCGGCGGTGTGGGCTATACCGGTGGGGGGTATGTGAACCGGACTCATAGGAGTCTCAAGAATCCTGGGGAAAGCAGGACAACCTCGTCACAATGCTCCGTGTCGAACCTGCAAAGGGAAAGTACGAACTTTCCTCTTAGGTGCCATGACCTGTTTTAGAGACGACCTCATTCGTCAAAATGGGAACAAAGAGATCCTTTCCGTCCTAGCATCTTATATGATAATATGCATGTAAATCTTAAAAGGAAACACGATTTGCTTTAAAGGATGTGCCGTATCAGGTATAAACAAAGGGTATACTACATGGCAAGAAAACTCCAAAAACCATTCTAACCAAGGAAGTCCTGGAATTTGATGTTTCTGTGTTCACATTCTCGATCATTAAAAAAAACGGGAAATTGATTCTTAGGGTTCACTTGTCGCTATATTTAAAATCCTAACTATGTCAGTGAATAAATTATGATGAGTCCCCAGCCCATTGGCTCAGTTTAATTTTAAATTTATGCTATGATACCATCTTTGCCACGCCCCGAAATCCGAGTATTGGGTAGTCTGCGGCTCCCGATTTTTCTGGGTTGACGATATTTTGCGAAAGCGTAGATTAACAGGTATCGACTCATAAGCAAGAGATTAAACCACACAATGTATATATACAGGTATTAAAAGTGTCCAAAAGAATCATACAATCAAACAACCACAAGTCCACACCACAGAGGACTCAATATACACACATCCAAAATATACAAGTATCAACATCCCAGTGGTCCAAAAGAATTGGAAACAACCATGCCCACAAAAAGAGAACTCCGGGTCGAGGCGAGACTACAGTTGCTCATTTCCGAACCAAAAGAATGGACCATCATATGTCGGGTCTATATCAGACTCTACCGTAGCCTCAGAAGCTAAGGTACCTGTGTCAGAAGAAATTGGTTGGTGTTTTAAAACACCGTCCCAAGTGGGAGTGAGTGATCAATTCAATGTTACCATATCCTTATGTTACGCATGTTATGCACCTATATCAATAGAAAATATGAAACAATACAATTCATCCAAGTCCTAGACTAGTTGTTTAATGCATGAATCACATGTATGCGGCGCATGGTCAGGATCTTTTAACGTGGGGCTCGCACACCTACCACAACGTGGGGCTCTCCCACCTTCGCACGCTATGCTAACGGGGTTGCAGATTTAAACCCATGGGGTTCCAAGGGGAACAGCCAGGCTCCACGATAACACCCATGACATGATCATATGCTTATTGAGCCATTATTTAATGGATTTCGAACAACGGTTTAGGGAAGGCTAAGATACCACAATATTTCACAAGTCAGGGTAAGACAACATGGCTCGTCACCAGCATTTCTCCCCAAGCCAAATAGGATACGTCATCCTACATTCACAACGATACGTTTCCTTGGGTCATTTGTCACAGCACAGTCCCAATAGTGCAATATTGTCCGCTTTGCCGAAGCTCACGGATTTGTTTCCGGGGTTGCCCCCAAAACACGTCACACCATTGAAGGCCGAAACCAAACTTATAGCCCAAATCACAAGTAACCGCCTGACCGATGTGGGACTAAAGCACCTGGCCCGACCGATCCAAAGGACCCGGATGACACAGCCTGGATGACACAGGGCGTTACATCCCCCCAGCTTCAGGTTAGAGCCGCCCTCGGCTTTGATACTATTTGTCACAATCCAGTCCCAACAGTGCAATATTGACCGCTTTCCAGAAGCTCACGGATCTGTTTTCGGGGTCGTCCCAAAACGCGTCACACCATTGAAGGATGAAACCGGACATATAACCCAAATAACAAGCAACCGGCTGACCGATGTAGGACTAAAGCACCTGGCCCGACTGATTGGGCCAACCGATCCAAAGGACCCGGATGACACAGGGCGTTACAAAGCCAAATTGAAAAAACGGGCCCTTAGAAATTGTTAAATTAAACTTATTTTGGTTTGTTATATGAATGTCATAGCAGTGCAACTTAGGTTTAAAAATTAATATGATAGAACATCCTACCAGGCAAAGTCTATGGTTAGAATTGGCAAATTGACCATTTGGCCAAAAAATACTAAAAAGTTGCAAATTGGAAAAATTTATGGATTGTTTTCGGTTTTTTCACAAGATGACTTTGGATGATAATATTTCCTTGTCTATGGATATGCTCGAAACTGAAGGGTAACTTACTCACCCTGCAATGAAGGCATAAGAAACTAAAAGATGATTACCGCTTTCTCATGTCATTGTTAATCAACTCATATGCCAGAGATTATGTTTAAGAGTGAATTCTGTGGAATGTGCTTACAGAAGAATTAACTGTAATGCACCTACTGTCGAGTAATATAAAGACTCATGGAATGTTGCAATCTCATCCACATAAATGACTACTCGATTAAAAGTTACAGTAGTTTAAGACAGCATTAAGACATAGGGTATGTGAAACCATGCTACGGGGACATTCTAATTACCAACTTGATTGTGATACTTGCCAGAGAAAATACAACCGTGTTTCATAAACTACATGAGTAATGCCATTCCAAGTTTGAATAATACAAACTCTTACTGGATAATAGTTTCCTGCTACAGGTTGAGTCACTTCGAGGGGCCAGTCTGTCCTATGATCCCGCACCTGAAAATAATAAAGTAATGATCAAGCAATTGGTATTTGTATCAGGACAAGTTAGTATTTCAAGAGGCAGTAAAATTCCACAGGAAACCACTTAATATTTATACAGGTACTGGATAAAAATCATTAAAGAAAAATAAAAGCAAAAACAACAAAATGGCAGGGATAAGAAACAAAATATGGCATTCCTCAGTTTCGATCATCAGAAGAAGAGAACAGTAACCAAAAGCTATGTTCTCATGATTAACAAAAATATATGAACAGATGTAGCATGACATGTTACGATTGACATCCCATGCTCTCTTCCCATCATCCAATGACTTGCCAGAATTTAGGAGGCATGCATGAGAATTCCCTCATGCCCCACCTGCATGGCTATTCATTTGCATGTGGGTGGGAGGCTAGATATGCCCTTGTATAATTATGAACATTACCACGTGATTATCTCACTAGTTACATTTGGAAACAACAGAAGGTTGTGCATGGTTGACAGAATGCCTGACTAAGCTTAAAGACTGATTTATCCAAGCCAAGCATCAGCTGCGTCCCATCATATCCATGGTCCAAAAATTAGGCCAGTCTGGACTCCGGTGGGCCACCCCAAGGGAAACATTTGGGAGGGGGACCTCACCCTTGGTTTTGAATGCGCTACACTGTGCTGTGTATGTGCAATTGGGGCCATTCAACCCCTCCATCTGCCCAGAATGAAAGGGCACGCCAAAAATCAAGCTATCGGAACTCAGGTGGGCCCCAGTGAAATAAAGGGTGGGTGTCCCCTCCCAACTATTTCCCCGTCCATGGCCCACCTGATTCATAGGGGTGCATCTGATGGTTGGCTTGGGTTCGATGAACACATCGCAGTGAGGCCCACACATCTCGACTGGATGGTAAGCACCATGAAGACAACTGTATTGGATCATTTCCCGACACACATACACAATAAAAACGTGTAGAATACACATGAAGAAATAAGAGAGACACATAAACCTACCAAATACATAAGATACCAACAACCTTTAAAAATATACCATCTCTACTTTTCTATACCCCCACCCCCCAAAACTCAAGATGCAGTGCACTGAGGAGAAACATCATGAGTCTGAAAGGCACTAAACATGAGAACATTAAATAAATTTCTTCAGAAAACACAACCATCAACAGCGTGCTTCTGCTGCAAGAATGGGCTTTAGCAATCTGGTATTCATATGCCTTGGTATGAGCAGCAGGACAGCAGTGAAGGTCAAGACACCCTTCATGAAATAGAGGAGCTGGTAAGCAGAGAATTAAAACAGGGAAAAAAAAAAAAAAAGGATAACAGAGCTATTGCGAAATAACATGTAGGGTTTGTCGACTAGAAACAATGTTCATCAACAGATAGTTCAAATTGTAGATAAATCGGATTAGATCATCAGCTGATGTAGGGACAGGATCATCACAAATAGAGTTTAGACTCTCTTTAAACAAGATCAATGAGGTCAACATACATCCAAGAGCAGAAACATAGGCCGCCTAAAACCAAAAGAATTTAGTTAGAAAGGCTAAGGGCCAGATTGGTCAAAAAGGCCCGGCACAGCAACAACCCCAATAAGAAAGGCCTAACCCAGCAACAGGTCTGGTCAAAAAGGCCCAGCATAGAAAATTGTCTGGTAAGAAAGACTCAACATAGTAAAGGGATTGTTTGTAACAGGGACGATTTGGGGCTGGCAAGTGGTGGACACACTTGTTGGAATAAGTCAGCAAATCAACCATGGTAGTGATGACAATGGCGACAACCCAGCTAGGACGAAATGGCAGATCCAACTAGAATGGCACCAACATGAACAACGTATTCGATCAACAGTCGAAAGAAGCAAATTCGGCAATTCAGATGGAGCTGGATTGCCACAGCAAGGGCAGATCTAGATCTACAGTTGTCAAATCAACTCACTGATTTTTTTATACAACGATTGGATTTTAGTAATGCAGTAACATCTAGATACAAATCCAAAGCCAACTTATACAACTCAACTCCACTGGATAAGGTAGACAGCAAGATCAAACAGATGGGCCGATCATTGATGGAGATTGGTTAAGAAGAGTAACTTCGGCTCTGGTTGGTTTCTTCAGGTGGATGTGACAGGGCAGAGATGATAATGAAGATGACAGTGGCAGTCAAAGGATGATGATAGATTCAATACTCTCTAGACAGGGAAGTTGATATTGTCACGGCAGATTTGGCAGTTATCAAAAATAGCTGATAGATCGGTTTTAAGATGGACAGAGCAACGCTGATTTTTGGTAGCAGTTGGACAGGGGGCCATAATGGATTTGCAGCAGATTCAGGAAACAACATCTGTTCTTCAGGGTAATGACAATCTCACCAGACCAAGACTTGGTTCTGTCACTGGTGAGTTGTAGCTAGCAATCAGTGAATAGATCTACAAATGATGAGGTGACTCAAATCTACAAATTTGATGGCCATCAGATAGGGAGACAACGGGCGTTTTCAATCAAAGATGGGTTCGGCAGTTGCTTTCTAGATGAAAATGACGAACTGGGCAGAGAAGAAATCAAGGCAGTTTGAACCTATCCCATCGGAAATTGGTTTGATGTGAAAACTGGCACTGAGTTAAGCAGTGACAGGTGACAATGATGCTTGCAGATGTGGGTTGTTAATGGCAAGCGACAGAGCTGCACTTTGATTGGAGATGGGATTTCCAAAGAAGAAATAGCCGAAAATTAGATTAGGAAATGTTTTGGAGTCTGCGCACCAGTGCCCAGTGAACCAGCTTGGTTTCATGGCAAGAGAAGGTTGCTCAGCCAAAGATGTAAAAATTCTCTCGTCGTGGATCTATCAAATATTGACCGTGCAAGGGTGGATTTGGAATACGGAACAAAGACAGAAGTGCATCAAGATCTGATGGCGAATCTGGTGATGGATCTTAAGATTGTTGATCTGATAATTGTAGATAGCAACAGTGCTAGGAAATGGAGAAGGAGAAACAATTTTGACTCCAGTAGCAGCTGCAGTGATGAGTTGATGGGCGATAATGGTGAAACAGATGAGGATGCCTTTGCCCCTTAACCATAGTCCAGTTGGTTGGAGAACACAGTAGATCAAATTCTTTCAATCGGGTAGACTACATCGGGCTGTGAGATTGCAATAACAGTGACAAGATCGACATCAATGGGCAACATCAGCAGTGGTAATCAATGGTTGTCATTAGAAATGGATTGATCACCCACCCTGATAACATGTTAATGAATGTAACGCCTCGTAAAATCGCCTTTTCTAAGATCTGAACACTCACGTGGGCTCGTCTTGCTCACATCACCTTAGGTTGAATAATCGACCACCCTTAGCCTAGTAGGACCATAGCTGCATTGAAATAGAACTCGAACGCACTCGTAGGAGGCCGTTTGACCGCCCGTTCCTAGACCGATGAACCCGAAACTCGAATAGGACAACTTCCAGGCTAGGCTTAACGCACTTGGATGGGCGTCATGCCCGAATTGGCGCCCGAAACCGCGAAGCTGCGATGTCCTGCAGGTGCACACACAAGCGCAAGTACACACACCAATACTAACTAGAATCACATTTTCTAGGATGGGCCACTAGGACCTTTGCATGTCAATGAAACTTAGAGCCTAGGGTCTAAATATAACATCTAAACCGTCCGCAAAGTCGTGGCCCCGATCGACGATCGATGACCATCAAATAGACTTCTTCCCGTATCCGATAAACGCCGCATCCGATTTGCACCAAATCACAACCGTAGGTAGATCTCACCATGGGGAGGCTATCCCATGGGTTGGATTGGTCCTAATGGGCCAGGTGGGCCCCACATGATCAAGACAGCCCCTCAAAGGGCCATTTTTGTAAAACTCCAGCAACCAGGGCTATATTTACTAATTTACTACTATATATATATATATATATATATATATATATATATATATATATATATATATATATATATATATATACACACCCCTTTCTCCAGCACTTCTCCTTTCATTTTCTCTCAAAATTGCTGAGAAAGAGAGAGAGTGAGAGGTGAGGGGAAGTTGAGAGAAGGGAGAAGAGAGTATTGGAGCTAGAGTCTCACCTTGCACCTCACTCCACCAAGCTCGAATCGCTTATACGACTCCGTTGACGCCAACCTTCACCACTAGTTCATTTCGTCAGCCCTAAAGGTGAGTTGGGAGTAAACCCTCAACCCCCCATCAACCTCTCTTAAGTTTCATCCTCAATTCTCTAACATGCAGCCATCCTTTTGTAGGATTTCCTGAAAACGACTGAGAGATTTAAGGTGCGGACCATTTACCTCTAGGTTGCCTAGCATCAAATGCAATTAGATGTGGTTAATGCTTGTTTTGTATAGCTGAGAGTGCTTAGAATAAATTCCTAGTTGTTGAATCTATGATTGGCTACATTGATGTTTGGTTGCATGCTGTAGAACCATAAATCTTAGGTTGCATGCAGAAGCTTAGGTGTTTGTCCTTGTTTTGTGTCAATTGGGTGAACTAATAACATGCTAGTAACTTTACCCTATTGATATATTCTTAACCTTGCTTATCATCCTAAGGATGTAGCAAAAATATGCCTTGTTTACGTGATATGCTGATGTGAAATTGTTAACTGTGCTACATGCCATTAGTTGATATTGCATGTTCATGTTCATAATATTTTTGTTGTACTTGGAACTTGTATGATGGCTCAGCCCGGCACTCAGATGTTAATTGGGGTGACCGCATGTGGTCGATCACCCCTAGGTTGGAATCTTCGGGTGGTGTAGAGTGCGAGTGATGTGGTGGTGCCACTTCCCGTACTACTCCGTTGAAGGCCCAACCCGACTCCGGGTTGAACGTGTTGTGCGACCTATCGCCTCTATTCGAATCCAAGTACCAATGTTGCCACTGAATAGGCCCACTTAAAATCGTATGGCGATCGATCCCCAAGTCTCATGAGCCGAGGATGGTGGTATGGGACCTATGCCCGAGCTAGTCGGCCTACACTGGGGTGGTGCCTCCCCGTAGTGACCATTGAGCATAAGGTTGTTCGAGCGGCCCTATCAAATACCCGACCGATTGTTTCGTGCCAGAGCACTGCTCGAATGACCCGGGCGTTATTGTTTTGAATTTGATTAATTTAATTTGAGTAGCAAGCCCACACCTCTGAATTAATTGTTTGTACTAATAGTTGGGTGATGACCCTTCTGCTTTGGCTTGGGCGTGGCTGACGAGTCATTGCCTAACTATACTTAGATCGAGGGGTTACTAGCGATGATATACGTTCGCCACGCAAGAAGCTAGATGGTCCCAGGTTGGCCGGGTGATAGAACATTGGTATGGTGGCTTCGCCAACCAATTGGATGCTAAACCGGAATAACTAATAAATTCGCTATTCATGCATGGCTCGGCATGGCATGCACTGGGGGAGATGGGGTGGTGCCTCATCGTTGGCGTTCCTAGATCTGTGCTAGTGTGGTGGTGGTGCCACCCACTGTCTGCTATGATCAATCCGATGTTCAGGCATGCATTTGCACCTCATGCATTCATGACATTAAGAACATGTTTCATGCTATTATGTAGATATTTATGACTGTTGTATTATGTGGAAAGTAAGTTCATTACCTATGTCTGCTTTTATTTGTGTTTGTGTAACCTATAAGAAATATTGGCTTGTGTTTGTGAGAGTGATGTGGTGGTGCCACTCACCGTCTGCTGTGACTAGAACGGTTCTATGTATATGCTTGACTACTATGTATGTATGTTTGTTTCATTTCCTACTATGCTTATGACTGCTGTGTATGTATATCTGCTTCATTATCTACATTTGATTTCATTTGCACTTTGAGTAACTTAGGGAAATGGAACCACTGAGTTGATGACTCACTCCCACTCTGGGATGGTGTTTTAAAACACCACCTAGGCACTTTCATTGATGTAGGTACCTCATGAGCTAGCAAGCTAGAAGAGGCCCAATCAGACCGGCTGAGTGGACCCCTTCGACATGTTTGTTTAACTTAATTGCTGGTACGTCCCTATTTCATTTCCTAGCTTGACCTATCACTATGATTTGATGCCATATTGACCAAATACTTACATGACACGCATCACATTCGCATTAGTAACTCCCGGGATATCAGGGATCGATTTTGTACTCGACCCCTGGGGTTTCAGGGCGTTACAGGAACCAAATTGTGGAAAATTTCTATCTATTCCATATGGTCAACTTAGAAGCACTAAAATACGGTTACAAATCAACTAGAATTCTAGCAGCTGGTGCACATGTTGGTGTCAAATGGTAGCAATTCCTACAGGCAGCAGCTAACAAACAATGCCATAAGTTGCTCCATTAAATGGAACAACTTGAAAAAAATAAAAATAATAAAAATAAAAAAATAAAAAAATAACAAGGAAAATAACAAATTCGAGCCAGCTGCATGAAACAACGTGAGGAAAGGGGCACAATTAACTGCATACAATTCCAAGAACTTAATAGAACCACAGGTCTAACTGATTTTAACATGCCTTGCTAAAGAAACAATTTTCATGTAAAAAATAATGTTAAAGGCAAGAAAAATCACATAATTTAGCATAAATAGTAGTAAGGCTGAAATGAATGCTATGAGAACTTAGTACAAGAGAACCATCACAGCAGAATCGGGCGGAGATGCATCATAGACATTCCAAGATTTCAAAATATGCTTCATATCCTCATCTACTCCTAGTAATAGACCACATCAGGACCACTAACATGGATGCCTTAATCATGTTGGCTGTCGCCTCTCAAAACTTTCAGGATGAAATAAAAGCATACCCGTTTTAGAAAATCTCTTCCATTAGAGTCTGTATAAAATGTCCTGTCTGTGGCCATATTTGCCGTCATCCGTGTAATGACCTCCTTTCCAACGCCATCATCCACAGGAATTGGACCAATCTTCATTTTGGAAATTGGCATCATTAATAAACTCAAAAGCAGAAAGTGAAAGTTGCAGTTACTTCTACTAAGTACCATCTAATAGAATTTTTTGACCAACCAGAGTTTTTGACATCACAAACATAGTGAATTTAAGTTATCTGATAAGGAAATGTAGGTTTCTGCTATGTCAAAGAACTTACAGTGAATTCAACTTCAGCATGTTCCTTGTCTTTGTAGAGTCTAGTCACCTGAAAATTGTTAAAGAGATGAATTCGTGAGGACATGAAATGATAAAAACCACTGATAGGAGGAAGAAAAAGCTAATAAGAATATATGGATGTCATGACTTCAAGATCATCAAGTACGAACAATTTCATCATGCACAATTGTTTTTCCTTTTCTTTTTAAGCTCATGCAATATTCATTGCACATCACAAAGAAGAAGCAAAAACAGCATTTCTCTTTTACATTTGCTAACAACATGGTCACTATTAATATGATTGAGAATGGTTTCCCAATGCGTTAATCAGTGAGAACACAGAGTGAGCCTTGAAAGGAAACTTAGCAATTAAGCAGAATTGCTTTACACAAGAACATGTCAAACGTCATCCATAAAGAAGAATGTACAGATTTTGCTACTCCAAAACAATCATCCTTAACGATGATTTGCCAAGAAACTTATTAGAAGCAATGAATAAAATGAAAGTAAAATACAAATATTTGAGTATAGTCGGTTTTCGAATTATCGATATCACTACAAGTTACGCTGGCCGGGGATACGGAAACAATATCAATATCGCCGATAACCGGAAATGTAGGGAAACATTGGGAAAACATGGGGGAAACGGTGGAATTTTTTAGTGAAACTATAGGAGATGCTAAAATACACATATTTGATATTTAGGAATAAAAAATTGCAAAAAGAATGCATACATAATGAGTTTCCATTTAATGGGGGCCTAAAAGCATGTGTTGATGTAAGAAATTAGTCCAACCATCCCATCTATCCATCCAACCATCCATCCTACCATCCATCAACCATCCAAACATCCATCGATATTTCAGAATATCAACAACACAATATTTCGCTGAGAAGTCGTTGACAAGTGACAACTAGAAAGGAAACGAAGGATTGTGGTCTCAATATCGCCCATGTTGCGATAACGATAATATCGTGATATTATTGTCAACAATTTGAACACTGCATACAACCATGCGCCCATAAAAAAAATTTGAAATGGAAATTTTTTTAAGAAACAGATTTTTAGTGATATCGATACATTGGCGATATTATTAAATATCGCTATACATTGGCGATACAAGTGACACATGGAATTTACACAACCGAAAATATTGGCAATACATTGCTGATTCCTGAAATTTTTTTATAATACCAATGTTATCAGTATCACTGCCATTGTTATCAATATTGCCAAGCTAGAGATATGGATAATATTGGGGATACTTCGAACAATACAGTTGAAAAATAGCCGATATTGATCCCTGATGCAGGACACATGATTTAATGCTAGCATGCAACGTGGAGATTATGAAAGAGTCCATAAAGTAATTCAATTAACAAAAGATGTTAACCGACCACGTAATTAAGAGTAAACAATAAGAAATAAAATTGATTTAACCTAAATCACATGCCCACATGCTAAGAAATCACATAAATCAATTAAAACTAGGCCTGACGAAAGGATAGAACTTCCAATTTAGCATAGGCACGTTTCCACACTCAAGGGGCTAACTTGTAGATTTTAGGATTAGGGTTAGGAAAGGAAAAATCTGAAATTTGGAAAATTAAGATTTATGGGAATTGGGAATTTTGGAATTAGGGTTTTAAAAATTAGGGAAAATAGGAAATTGGGGCTAAATTGGAGAATGAGATAAGGGGTTTAAAGGATTTAGGTATTAAGAGATGGGAATTAGGGTTTTAGATATAGGAAAATTAGGGATTTTAGATTAATTGAAGGATTTGGGGATCTAGGGTTTGGGAATTTGGAAAAATTGAAAGATTTGAGGTTTTAGATGATGGGGTTTGGTTGAGGTTGAAGTTGGATTATGAAAATTTGAAGAAAAAGATGAATTGGATGGTTTTAGATGGGAAGGAAAGAAGAAAGATGAAGTTTTTTTAATAAAATACCTCTTTTTTTATGGAAAAGAAGAGAGAAGGAAAATGATAAATGGAAGCCTCGCACCTCTGTTGAATGGAAATGGAATCACACCACCCCAAGCTCCAAATCACATGGAGTATTCAAATCACATGAAGAAGAGAAAAACACAAAGTTTTCGTTTCAAAATAAAGGCCATTAAGGCTCCACACCCCTCCTCTTTTATAGTCTCAAGTGAAAAAATTTACAAAAAGGCGCTCTCAAGAAAGATTTCTTAAGAAAACGTCCCTAAACTAGAAAAATATAATATAGAGCTCATAAAAAAGGTTCAAACTGTAAATAAACTAAATTCTAATAAAAACTAAAATATTGAAGTCCTCGAGTGTCCACGATCAAAAGTGGTGGCCCGATATGCGCAATCTAACGGTCCGATCGACGCGTGCACTCGATCCAATGGTCTGAACTCCTCAAGAATGCAGCCCACGTGTATCTTCCTAGTGTAGGATCTTCGAAAATGCATCAAATGCATGTGAGGTCTTCAAAACGGTCCACTCGGCCCACTTGGGCCCACGTAGTGATCATCCATCCATACGGAAACTAGTGATGATCTCCTCCTCTAGTAGACTCTCAATGGTGCTCTGATGTCCTCATCAATCCCATACCCAACGCATTTTGCTCATCCAACATAAGTGCCCCATGAGATTTGGAAGATCCGTTTGTCACAAATCTTGAGCATATAACTTAATCAATTTGATCACAAGTAAAAAATATCTACCTACAACGAAAATTTATTTCTCACATTCCTTTTTAGCAAGTTTTTCTTTCTATGATTTTTCTTACCTCTTCAGCATTATATTTTCAGAGGAACTCTCCTAGAATTTATTTCATCGAAATGCAAATTTTTCACTTCCAACGTTCATCTTTTGCAACTCCAAGTTCTTTTTAGTATTCTTTACAAACTCCAAAAGAAATCAAGGATGATCACCTGGTAAATTTTTGTGAACATCCATTGTGTTATAAGACAATCCCAATCATCATTTCCACTGTTGGAGTGTTAAGTCCCTTGATATACATTGATACGCCATCCTCTGACTGCTCAAGCTTTTAGAGAAAGTGGTGATTTGACAAATAGAGTAGCCAGTAATCCAGAGGTTATCTTCCCTCGAATGAAATTTATATCAACATCAATGTGTTTAGTCCACTCATGAAAGACTAAGTCAGACACAATATGGAAGGCAGCCTAATTGTCACAATAGAGAGGAATAGTTGAGGTGATAAGGAAACCCAGTTCCATCAGAATGGATCTCAGCCACAAGAGTTCACAAGCCCCATGAGCCATAGCTCTATACTCTGCTTCTGCACTGGACTGAGATACGACTACTTGTTTTTTACTTCTCCATGTAACCAAGTTGCCACCAACGAGTGTGCAATAGCCAGAAGTAGATTTTCTGTCCGTTGAGCATCCTGCCCAGTTAGCATCAAAATAGCCAGCAATATTAACATGTCCATGATTCATATAAAGAATACCACGTCCTGGACATGACTTTAGTTACCTCAATATATGTGATGTACATCATCCAGATGAAGCACCTTTGGTGAGTGCATGAATCGACTGACAATACATACAGCTTAAGCAATGTCCGGTCTTGTAATCATCAAGTAAATCAATTTTCCAACTAATCTTTGATACATACCCGGATCTTTCAAACTCTCACATTCAGATGAATGCAACGAGTGCTTCTGGTTAGAGGTGGTCAACGATCCGGGTCGGGTCAAGTTAGCCTTAGTTTGGGTTTGGCTCATTTTTGTGCCACCCTAGTTTGTGAATCAACGCGGTTTGGGTTTTAGGCCGACCCATGTGGCCCGAGTTTGGTTTGCTCATGAAAATTTTGACTCGAGTCATGATCGGTTTGGTCGAAAATTTCAAACCGGGTTGGGGCGGGTTCAAACAGGTGGCGGCTCTTTTTTTGTTGTTTGTTTAAATAAAAAAGAATAAAAAAAAGTTAAAATAACACAAAAAAAAATACAAAAGCATCTTACTACATAATGTTTAACATCCTCCAAAGGAAGAGTGCAACTTCAAAATAGACATGTGAGAGCCTCTTCCAAACAAAAGTACACTAACCACAGGAAACAGTGTGCATTCGTGTATATGTATTATATAATATCCACGTAGTCCTGTATATGTATTATCCACGCCGTCCATCCATTTTTACATATCATTTTAGGGCGTGATCCCAAATTTGAATCATATCCAAAGCTCAAGTAGATCACACCACAGGAAATAGTGTGCATACAATCTACGAGTCGAATCAAACCAAGGTGAATCAAGCCAAGCTTCTAGCTTCGAGCTAAGCCGAGCCAGTACTGCCCTGGTTTGCGCTTGGTTTGTTTTTTTAAACAAGCTTGATTCCAAGGCTTGGTTTGGTTTGAACTTCTATTCGAACTAATCCAAACCGAGCTTTTTCAAACCAATCCGAGCCGAGTTTTGAGCTAGTTTTGTTTGTGTCTAGCTCTACTTCTGGTCCATAGGAGATAAAGCTGGACAAGCACTTAATTTCCCAGTCTCACTCAACAGATCAAGAGTATACTTTCTTTGGGGTATGAAGAAGATGGGCAACTTCAATCCCTAGAAAGTACCGCAATGGACCCAGATCTTTGATCTCAAATTCTTTGCTCAACTTGTGCCTAACTTGATCAATAAACTCCAAGTCATCTCCAGTCACAGCAATGCCATCCACATAAACAAGTATAATAGTCATGCCTTCTTGTCGGGTATGAATGAAGACTGAATGATCTGCCTGACATCTTCTGAAGCCGAAGGAGAGAAAAACAACACTAAATCTGACAAACCAAGCTCTGGGAGATTGCTTAAAGCCATAAAGAGTCTTTTTCAGCTTACACACCTTCCCAAACTCCCCCTTAAGCTGAAAACTAGGGGGCAGATCCATATACACTTCTTCTGCCAGTTCGCCGTGAAGGAAGGCATTTTTAACATCCCTAGAACAGAGGTCAATCAAGATTGGCAGCCAAGGAAATAATCAAGCAGACTGAATTCAACTTTGCCATAGGTGAGAAGGTTTCATTGTAATCAACCCCAAAATGTTGTGTGTAGCCTTTAGCCACCAGATGAGCTTTGTAGCACTCAATAGATCCATCAGCCCGATACTTTATGGAGAACACTTACTTGCACCCAACTGTACTCTTACCTGGAGGTAATGGAACAAGATCCTAGGTGCCATTTTTATGAAGAGCAACTATTTCTGCTTCCATTGCTT
The DNA here is from genome assembly GCA_003013855.2 of Liriodendron chinense. Taxonomy (NCBI): domain Eukaryota; kingdom Viridiplantae; phylum Streptophyta; class Magnoliopsida; order Magnoliales; family Magnoliaceae; genus Liriodendron; species Liriodendron chinense. The sequence goes on from PVNU02003292.1 coordinate 2,462,213, forward strand.
GCATCCAAGCAGGGACTAAAAGGGCCTCAAGCACTGACTTAAGAATAGTGGAAGAGTAAACGGCGGCCAAGAACGCACGATATGATGCTGGAATAGACTCATAAGAGACAATTAGAAATAGGATGTAATGTGGGATGATGACTACGAGTGCGAAAAGCAACAGGGGAGAGAAGATACCTGAGACTGGAAGAGGAGCTATTGATATAGACGGTCCGTGTGATGGTCTCAAATGTTGGCGAACATAGGTGAGGAGTCGCTTGGGTGCTAAGGGAGATGCAGAAGGAAAAGTATCAACAGCTGGCAAAGGCAGAAAATGATTTTTCTCGACCGCATCAACATGTTAGTATGAAGGAGAGTAGAATGGGCAATCTTAAAAGAAGGTCACATCCATAGACACAAAATATTTCCTTGTAGTTGTAGAAGGATCATAACACCTATAGCCCTTATGTTGAAGAGAATATTTAATGAAAATACACTTAACAAACCATGTAACACCCCGAAATTTTGACTCTCGTGGACAACATGATGGATCGAGTTTCGAGTGTAAACCTAATATGCTAGGCACATATTCCCACACTTTTATATGTCTTTCATATATATGCATGGCATTCATAGCATAATAACGGAAAATAAAGTTCTTCTTCCATAGATTTCTACTCTACGTTCTCAAACATAGTCTTAAATTCATATTAAGAAAAATGTTTTACTCTCTGTCTTCCCATAGAAGACTTGTTATAGGTTTGTACCAAAAATCAAAACTATTCTAAAGAATGAAAGTAAATCAAATAAAGTTCGTCTTCAGGCCATTACAGCTTCGTCGTCCGCCGTCTACTGCCATGAACCTTCATATTCCTCACCTTGCAAATCGGGTTCATCTACTGGATCGTCACCTACAATATTTGGGTTGGTGTTTTAAAACACCATCCCAGAAGGACATGAGTTGCTCGCGATCAACTCAGTGAGGGTTACTCCCTAAAATTATCACAATAATATCCAAGTATAATAATCATACCCAAACAAAACATACATGAGAAAATCTTATTTAATGCAATGCATGATATGCATGCTCTGGCTAAGGTACCCTGACCAAATGAGACAGGACTTATTCCAACTCTTCTCATTAGCCACTAGTCACCAGAGTCCACGATGAAGTGGGAATCTCCACAACTTCATGTCAACAAACCCAGTCAATGGAGGTGATAGTTACCCACCACAAGCTAGCGTCGTAGCGCCTGCAGGGCTAACCCACCAAGTCGGGTCCCGTGAATGCATGATTAGTTTCACCTTTAATTAAGTACTTTAGCATCCAGCCAATTTAATGATGTCCACGACCAATGATCGCTCTTTACCCCATCCCATGATCCATTATAACATAGAATAGTCGTTTCCCTCTAACAGGGCCCACCACAAAGAGTCGTACACATCCAAGTCATGACACATGGCACATAAATAACCTTAACTTCTCAGAGATCCCTCACAGGTACACAACCAAACTTGGATCCTTGGCAATTCTCAAAAATATCACACACGATAAAAAATACTACACATTTTTCCCAAATTTGAGCCCTGATCATCAAGCGTGGACCGTTAATTGAGATCAAGTCCATTTTGGCGCCCGTCAGGCCATTTTTCAAGATAAGCCAATCTAAGTTTCGAATCACCAAAAAAATACATATCCCGTCTCTATTCGATGACCCCAACACAATGAACGAGTGAGATTTGACGAAAGATAGCCCAAAGTGGGAGATTTTGAGTGTCCCAATTGGACTAGGAAGAGGTGGTTGCCCACCCCTCTTCAAAAGACGGTGTGCACGCCCACTCTCTCCCAAATTTGTCCCGAGTGCCACATGCCCTCTCCCCTCACATCCAGCCCTCACACGCCTGAGAGAGAGAGAGAGAGAGAGAGAGTGGCGGACGTCATCTAACGCACATCGAAACCCTCCATCGTGTGGACCTTCCATCCTAGGCCCGTGTGCTCTCCAAGGTTCGTGTGGATACTGTTTCCTCGAGGTTCTCCATCTGTGATTTCAAGTTTAGGCAAAGGTGAGGATCCTTTGAGGCTTAGTTTCAATTCTAACATAGGGTTTCTAGTTTTCTTCATCTGGGATTTAGATTGATGTTTGTTTGTTTTGATTCTATGAAATTTGTTTTTAATTTATTATTTCTGTAAATTTTGGTGTGGATTAATGGATTCATGCTAGGGTTTGATTTATTGAAGTTTGGAACCATGATCGTAACTAAACCTAAATTATGTAATGGTGGGGCCCTAAATTACATGAAATCTATGTTGGGGTGTCAATCTAGATGGGGTGTGTGACCCTGTGAGCACCATAAGGATGTCTCATGGTGTGGGAATCCATAAATTCATCTAGGTTAGCGAATTAACTCGTTGAACCGAGTTAACCAGCCGACTCTAGCATGGTGTGCACCTAAGCATGGGCATGTAGACCCTATACAATGTGGTTTTGGTTTGGTGCTATGTGTGTGATGTTTGTGCGTATTGAAAGTGTGTTTTACATGAAGATATTATGGTGTTGTTAATGTTGGACTTTTTGTGGAAATGATGTGGAAACTATGTGTAGGCTCATGAATAACATGTGCTCATGATGGATATACTATGCCATGTGATGTTGGATATTGATTATGTTTGTGGATGTCACGTTATTGGAAGCTCCTTGACCCATATGTGATGAATTGTGTTTTGGAAAGTATGAAACCCGTCAAGAGTTGAGTTGTTACATTGTTGGCAAGACCTTGTGTGTAATTGTTAGAGAATTGCCAAAGGATCAAATTATGGACATGTTACCTATGGATGTATGTAACGCCCCGGATTTTTTTAAATTTATTTGAAAATTTTTGAAAAAAAAAATTTATTTTGATTAAATAATGTACATTAACTTTGAAATGTGAATAGAGGGACATCCGTATGAGATCTGATAGGGTACCCTTTACAAAAGTTACTTCAAATGATGCCATGAACGACATAGAATGGTTAAATTTATCAAAACTCGCATTTTTCTGATAATCACGATAATGTCATTGGATCCCCTAATTTGCGATTTCTGATCAATTAGATAGGTAGTTCTCAAATCCATCCGAAAGTTAAGCATAATTTTAGGTATATAACAATACCATGTAGATAGATTTTTAAGCAGGACCCGCGATCATGGAGATCTTAACCTACGAGCGTCCGTAACCGTTGATCCAAGAATGTAGTTGCGAAAGTAACCATACCAAACTAATTACCTTAGTGGTAAACCCTTAACTTAGGATTTGAGTGATTATCTGAGGTATATAGATATGAAATCTTGAGTGCCCAAAATGTAAATGACTTACATTAATCCGTTTGATCACATGGTTGCTATAATCCGTTTGACTTGAAATTTTATACCATGCTTATTCATTATAAATTAACCATACACGTCAAATTTCAGCCCTTAAATCATAGTAGAACTGGTCCAATTGTCAAATCAGCCCCTTAACCCTTTATTTTCGTGTCTATCGAGTGAGGAAAGTGGATAGGTAGTCGTAGTCGAATATTCTCCTTCATGTGAGTGACTTGGATCATCCTTATCATGAACCAATAATTTGATTTGAGTGCCCACCTTGATAAACCTCTTTCTTAAGCGTCAAGTTATCTAGTTTTAAGAAATAACCAAGTTACCAACTTCTTTTAAATCTGGACCTTTCAATTAACCCACTTCCCACCGTCAATTGTTTCTCAAATTTGGACCACCCATTGTCCTCATATGACTATAAGTTTACACAAAATTTGGACCCCGATCTATAATCCTACACCGTTGAACCACAAAGCTAGCCCTTTCCTTTTCCGCCAAAAGTTGGAATTTCAGATTTAGGCATTTCCCACCACAATCAACCATCAAATTTTGTCCAATCATTTGCCTATCATGACTACACATTTTCTCCAAATTTGGGCCTTGATCATCAAGCATTGACCGTTAATTGAGATCAACCCTGTTTTGCCACTCGCCAGGCCATTTTTCAAGATCGACCAATTTAGATTTCAAATTACCATGAAAATTATATATTTGACTCTACTCTTCATGCCCAACGAGTGAACGGATTAGAATTCCTCAAAGATCAACCCTTTAATCATTTTTTAGCTAATCCCAATGAGATTAGGTGTGCAGGTGCGCACATGCCCTCTCATAACTCTCTTCCTACATCATACGTACAAGCCCTTCTCCTAACCCTAGCCTCCACGTGTTAGAGAAAGAGAGGTGTGAGAGAGAAAGAGAGAAGGGAGAGAGAGAGGATGCCAAGTCCTTCCTATTTCTTCTTCTTCCTTCCCCATCCACAAGAGTGAATCCCCATTATAGCTCGAGTGCATCATCATGGGTAGTGTAGACGACGCTCCTCCCTTGTTCTTCAACCTAGAACTTCTATTAGATAAAGGTGAGGATTTTCCCTTCAAGCCAACATGGATAAAAGTGTAATTCCTAGATTTTCTTTATTGTTTATTGAGTATCTTAAGCTTGAATGCATGATCCATATTAGACCATGATTAATGTTAGATTTATGCAAAAATGATATTATGTGATGCTATGATTTCATGTTTAGATGTATATGTGAGAAAACGTGTATTTTTTGCATTATTGTAAGAACTATGTGTTGATTTCTTTTATTTTATTTATGTATGATGAAGATGGTGATGATGTATATATCATATAAATGATGATTATCATATGAATTTTACTCTTATGTACACCCTTGTTCCCATATTGATGAGATCAGTTGCTGTAGAGAGATGGGCCCGTGAGAGGTGTCCATGTTGGAAAGATGATCTTGACATAATTATATTTATGTGTTGAGTATTGCCAAGGGATCCTTATGTTCACATGATGTTGGAATGGATCCATATGTCGTATATGTATGCTTCCTTTGGTTGGCCACTGTTGGAAATTAATGGTTATTCATGAAACTTAATTGGACTATAAGTGAGATAAGGAGTGGACATTAATCATATATGTTATCTCATGAGCCGGGGTTGGTGCTATGGACACCAATCTTGTGCTGTCGGCCTATGCTGGGTTGTTTACAACTCCTCATAGTGACTATTAAGTTCTTTCAATACGGCTGGATGTGAAATTACTTAAATAAAGGTGAAACTAAAGTCATGCATTCACTTAGCTCCATGTGGGTGTATGGAATTGAGAATAAGCTAGAGCGTCCTATTTCTCCCGTACACCGTCACGTATAGATTTGGGCTATGAGCGTCTCGTTTCTCACGTGGTCGGGCAAAACTATGGGCTTATGCGTCCTATGAACCACTGGTGACTAGTGGCTAACGTGAAGTTGTAACAGAGTCTCCCACTTCATGTATTATGATTTCTAATCAGGGTGCCTTAACCAAAGCATGCATATCATGCATTACATTAATAAAATTTCTCTTGGATGTTTTGGTTGATTATATTTATCATGCTTGCGCTATCTCTGTGTTATTTTTATCATGATTGTCTTTGAGGGATATTCCCCACTATGATAGCATTTAACACTATCCAACCACATCTCAGATAATACAGGTGAAGATCCAGTAAGCGAATCGAGCACCACGGTGAGGTGTTCGAAGGTTCGTGGCAGCAGATGTCGGATGACGTAACCAGAGCGGTGTCATGAAGACTTTATTTATTATACTTTCTTAGAATAGTTTACTGCTTTATTTCAAAATTGTAATAAGTCTTTCATGGTAAAGACAATGATTAAATGTTTTATTTGATATATTTTAAAGACATTTGTTGATAACTTAGTGTAGAAATTAATGGAATAAGATTACTTATCTTCCGTCACTGTGCTTGAATGCCACGAAATATTAAATAAATGAATAATTAATGGAATGTAGAGGAATTTATCCTTGGCGCATTCTAAATAACACTTGGGAACTCGGCTCATCGCAATATCCACGAGTCGAAAATCTAAGGGCATTACAATGTACGCCTCTTCTCGGTTGACCACCGTTGAGGAAAAAGGCCATTCTAGGGTATGGTGGACCATGAGATGAGGTAAGGAGTAACCATTGATTGTGGACATTAATAAATCAGTTGGATGCTAAACTTACCTAATTAAAGGAAAAACTAATCATGCATTCACCGGGATCCGACTTGGTGGATCAGCTCTCGAATGTCGCAACAGATGTATAACTGGGGTGTCTCGCATCTAGCCGTGCACTCTAGTTGGAAGGTGTAAAGGGGGTGTCCCCCTTCCACTGGTGGAGTTTCATCATGAAGTTGTAATTTGGGATGACCACCAGAAGAGTCAGATATGGTCCCTATCTCATTAGAAGCATCAATATGAGTAGAAGGATGTCCATGTAATTTGAAGCACCAATCTCAGGTGTGTCCGGCCCGATTGCAGAAGGTGCACATAAACCTGCCACGACCACGGCCTCGTCCTCCGAATAAAACCTCCTCGATAATCTGAACTACCACTACGGTCCCCAGGTGGGACAATGGTGGAGGCAATGTAGTCCTCTCCTAACTCCTAAGTAACAGCGGGTACTGACATCACCCGCCTGCGGGCCTCCTCAGTGTGGACAATGAAGTATGTGGCCTAAAGTGAGGGAAATGGAGTAGTAGCAACAAGTTGGGTCCAAAGGGCTTCATTCACTATGCAAACTAGCCAGAAATTTATATGTTTTTGCTTCATCTTCCTGTAACTTCACAATCTTCGCATTGCGTCTATCTCGAAGCTCACTTAAGGGTTGTAGATGGCTCAATTCTTCCCAACAACTCTTTTGAGCACCAAAATATTCAGTCACTGATGAATTCTCGTGAGTGAGAGAATAGAATTCAGTAGTCAACTGCAAGATACGGGGCTTGTTGGATATGGTCTCATATGTCTCAATGAGGGACTTCCACGAATCGACAGCAGAATCATAGAAAAAATACGAAGATGCAATACCCGGTTCCATAGAATTGAGGATCCAGCCCATTAATAGCATTGTAAGACTTCCATGCGTCAATCCTAAACAGATAACCAGATTGAGAAGTAGACGGCCTCTTGGAGGTTCCCATAAGGAATCCAAATTTCTCCTTGCCAGTAACATACATGTGAACAGCCCAGGACCCAAGGTGTCCCTGTAGCAGTATCGGTGGGGGTAACGGTGCCCACCGTTTCCGATACGGATACGGGCCATATTGGCCGATACGGCCCCTTATCGGCCGATACGCCCCTCGTAACAGGTCCAATTTTTTTTTTTTTTTGCCAAAAAATTCTAAAAAAATATGGATTAAATCCAGAAAATTCCAAACATCCCAAATATGCATTCATTTATAATTTTGAACATGTTTATGGTGGTGAAGTGGTCTACTCTTTGGTGAGAAAGCTGTATTGGGCTGTCTGATGAATTTATGAAGCTGATAACCTAGAATTAACTGCAAAACTTATAAATTCAAACTTCTAACTGTCTATTATAAGTAACACATATTATCCAACCTTTAAACCAGAATTTTTTTTTGAAAAAAATGATTTTCCCTAATTTTTAAAATTATTCCGAAATTAATCCGAAATTAAAAAAATACAAAAAAAAATAGCAAACCATGTGCATAATCTGTAAAATGCACATGATTATATTCTATTATAAGTAACACATGTTATCCAACCTTTAAACCAGAATTTTTTTTTTGAAAAAAATGATTTTCCCTAATTTTTAAAATTATTACGAAATTAATCCGAAATTAAAAAAATACAAAAAAATAGCAAATCATGTGCATAATCTTGAAATACACATTTTAACATTTTCCAATGGCTAGAACATCATATTAAGGTGGAAAAAAAGTGATTAGAGGAAGAAAAATGTATAAATACCTATTTTCGGATTTCTTCGAATTCTAGTTTTGACTGAATGAGTATATCCTCCAAATGCAGTTTTGACTATTGAACTTCAACGCAATGTAAGCTATCCTATATGGCCTAGATCTATATGAGGATTCAATAAAATCTAGAAAATAGCTAACTGGACTGAACAAACTATGACCCCTACGCAGAGTCGGAACGCGGGGTTCGAGGCGGAGCGCCCTAAAGCCCAACGGTTTTTTTTTTTTTTTTAGGGAGGAGAAACTAGAAGAAAATCGAAAAAAAAAAAGTCATTTTTTTCTACAAAATGGTGACTCTTGTGTGTCTAACCGATATAGTAAAATAGGCCAATCTGCAAACACTAGTTTTTAGCAAAAGAATAGATTAGAAAAGAAATGGGAGAAGAAAAGTGTGAAAAAATAAAAAAATATCAGATTTATATATTAAAAAAAAAAAGCCGTTTTTCGACCGTTACGGGGGGCGTAACGGCCGTTATGCTCCCTGTAACGGCCGCTACGGATCAAAATTTTGGGGCCCCGTTTTGGACCCCGTATCGCGGAACGGCGTTAGCCGTTTCCATTACGTATCGGCCGATACGGCCGATACGTAACCGTTTTGGCACACCTTGCCAGGACCACAAAAGAAAATTATTCCCATTAAATTTAGGGGACATAATGGAAAAGGGCCCCTCTAAGCTATGTCCAGATGATTTCAAATCCATATATGCATGAAGAAGAAGTGGAGAAATAATGCAAATTGATGTAAACAATACAAACTGAAGAGAAAACAACAACAGAGATATACACCAAAGTCTGGTGTATATGTTGGACCCCCAAAACACCTAGAAAGAGGCAACCGATCCCCCATTTTGCTTTAAAATTGCAAAAAAACGTTTCAAAATGGCACGAAAGTAGCGTCATATGATAGATCATAAAAAAAAGGCCCATAATAAGTGGATTCCAAGGACTATAAACCATTGATTCAGAAAAAATCTGAGAAATGGAGGATTTGGAGCCATTTTCGGTAAAATCCATAAAAAAAATATCAAATGATTCCAGAAAATTATGAAAAAATCTTCATAATTCCTCCCATGTATAGCTGCACCTAGTGGTGTAACGACCCAAACCGATCCGTACAGGGCCATACGGATACCATGTAGAGTTGTTGATTTTGTAAAGAGAGAAAGAAAGAGATGAAAAATGAGAGGGTTCTCCAAAACCATGAGCCACCCTTTTTCCTTATTCTTTTTATAGGTAAGGTTTCCCCTCTTTACAAATAACACCTTAATAAATGTGGAAAATACACATAAGTCCCTACTTGCATATTTATAAATGAACCCCTATTTAAAGAATAAATGTTCCAACACCTACCACTTCAGCTATTCTCCTTTATTGTGACAACCAGGCGACTATTCACATTGCATCTAACTCAGTCCTTCATGAGAGGACTAAATATATTGAAGTTGATATCCACTTTCTTCGCAAGAAGATAACCTCTGGACTATTGACTGTCCCATTTGTCAGATCGTCAGATCAGCTGACAGACATATTTACAAAAGCCCTTAACTCATCTATGCTACAAGAGATTTATGGCAAGCTGGGTATGACTGATATTCATACACCTTGGATCATCAAACAATTCTTCCTAATCCACATTGATCTTCTAATTACTATCCATGGGAGTTTTGGCGGGCTTCACTCATAGAAGGCTTATCTCATCTAGTAATCTCACATATTTTCATTGTGACAAATTGATGCCCACCTTAGACTATCGAAGATGGCCCAAGTCCTTGGAATAAAAGTGTTGTTGTAAAAACTTCTTCAACTTGTTCATACTCGATATCATCCACATACACAACCAACACAATGGTACCTACCTCACTTCATCTTACAAAGATAGAGTGGCCAACCTAGCTACAGCTCATCCCGACTTTAGACATTACTTTAATTAACTTATCGAACCAAGCTCTTGGGGATTGCTTTAAACCATAAATTGACTTCCTAAGGAGACACATCTCGTCTGACTCCACATGAGCATCAAAACTAGGCGGTTGCTCCATATAAACTTCTTCAATAAGATCTCCATGAAGAAAAGCATTCTTCACATCAAGCTAATATAGAGGCTAATTCATATTTGCAGAACGAAAACAACCACGTGCAAAATGAAGCTTTGCCACAAGAAATGTCTCTGAATTGTTGATTCCTAAAGTCTGAGTATACCCTTTAGAAACCAACAAAGCTTTTAACTAATTAATTGAGCCATCAGACTTATACTTCACTGTATACACCCAACTGCACTCTCTTCGGCAGGTAGTTCACTTAATGTCCAAGTTTAATTTTTATACAGCTAGGTGCCTCTTCTTTTATAGCTCATTTCCACCCAAAACTAATGAGACCCTCTTAGAAAGAATGAGAAATAGACACAGACGATAAGGACAGAGCAAATTTTCAAAATGAAGGAGATAAACTAAGAAAGGAAATAAATTGGAAAATAGGATGTTGAGTACAAGAATGTGTACCCTTACGAAGAGAAATGGGTAGATTACCTTCATTTGACGATATAGGTGATGGATTCGGAGGACTAATTATCTTCTAACGGTCAGGAGGATTAATAGAAGGCATTATTGTATGAACTCCATCTCCACGCTTTAAATGTCTAACGTAGACTTGCGAAGGCAGATCTATGTGTTGTACAGCATCTCCCCCACTATGGTTGATGTGCTCGACATGATGGGTAAAGTAGGAGACCTTTCTTCAAACTACAAAGACTGCACAATGGGTAAAATAGTAGCACTTTCTTCAAACTGCAAAGACATTCCCCCCAGAGAGAAATACAGAGTATGTTCAAAGAATGTGACATCAGTTGACAAGTAACATTTGGAGGAGACAACATTATGTATGGGAATCTCCAAGAAAAATGCACTTGATAGCTTTCGGCTCAAACTTATGTTGGACATTGTTATAGGATAAAAGTTGGTCGTCGAAGAGGTTGGAAGACCCAAGACTCATGAGCGCCTTTGACTCCATAAAGTCACGACCTAATCATTCGACCAACGAGCCCCTATGGTCGCAGCTCGTATATCGCGTAGACGCGTCCTTACACACTCCCAAATATACGAGCGGGACTGGTCGTTGGTCGCAGGATGTGAGTGGGGGACGAATGATGACATCCCGTTATGCGAATAACCTTGGTCTCTGGCCATCGACTAATGACACCCCCATGATGCGAGCTGCCCTGATCTCTGGTCTCTGGTAGGGACGTCTCTTGTCTTATAGTACCAGCAGCCCCTATAGGCCGGTTTTGGGCTTGTCTCTATTCGTAGCCCCAAATCACAAAGAATCTCCATGATTAGGAGTAATCAACTAGACATCTAGAGTGGTTATGCCATCCCTTTTGTCTAAAGATAAGGATTAAAGAGATAAGCACCTTATCCTTTAAAATCAGCAGTGATCTCGACGGCTTGCATAACAAACTCACGAGGACTCCTCAAGGCAGATGTTATTTCCATGCTGGATGGATCCCATTACCCTTTGCCTCAAAAACGGACAACTCCCAGACGATAAAAATCTGCGCGACAAATTCGTTACCGTGCTACTAGGTACACCTTACAAAACGGAATATTATTACGTAAAAGTTTTACTTTACCATACTTAAGGTGTCTCCACCCAGAAGAAGCACACCGTGTTCTCGATGAAATACTCCAGGGGGCGTGGAGTAATCATTCCAAGGGACGGTCCTTAGCATATAAAGCAATGATGCAAGGGTACTGCTGGCCCACCATTTAGGCGGACGCAATCGAATTTTCCAAGAAATGCGAAAAATGTCAGCAATATTCTCCAATTCCTCGCGTGCCATCTGACCAAATGACACCGATGGATGGCCCTTGGCCTTTCGCCCAATGGGGTATCGATATAATCGGACCATTACCTACCAGGAAAGGCCAGAACAGGTTCGCAATTGTAGCAGTCGATTACTTCACCAAATGGGTCTAGGCAGAACCTTTAACCACAATCACTGAAAAACAGACTACTAAATTCATATGGATAAACATCATATGCCGTTATGGGCTGCCCCATACTATAATCACTGACAACGAAAAACAGTTTGACAACGCTGCGTTCTCCGAGTTTTGCGAAAAATGGAGGATACGAAGTATTCGAACTTCCCCTTATCATCCTCAAGCTATAAACAAGTTGAGGCAGTCAATAAGATTATCAAACATCATCTGAAAACTAAACTTGATGAGCGTAAAGGTATGTAGCCTGAAATCTTATGGGCTTATAGAACAACGACTCGTACGTCGACCGGAGAAACCCCTTTCTCTCTGGCATTCGGTACCGAAGCAGTTGTTCCAGTCGAAGTTGAAGTACCCTCGTATTGAATGGAGCAATACGACCCAGCGAGCAGCGAAAAGGGTCTAAGGCTTCATTCTCGACCTTTTGGAAGAAAGAAGGGACGCATCCCGACTTCGAGCAGCAACTTACCAACAGTGTATAGCTCGCTACTGCAACGCAAAGGTCAAACCAAAGCTTTTCAGCTTGGCGATTTGGTGCTTAGACAAAATCTTGGAACACCCGCTCGTTCGTTATATCCGAATTGGGAAGGCCCCTATCAGGTTATCAAGGTTGTACGACCAGGTACATATTGTCAAGAAGACATGCGAGGAAGACCACTACGTCGCCCTTGGCACGTGGAGCACCTACTTCAATATTATCCATAAAACATTCATGTATTAAGCACACGAACCACGTTTGAATGAAGATCATCCCTTTCATTACGGCTAATCAACTATAAATCTCATAATTTGGTCGCTGCTCCGCTTTGGACCGGAACAACCTTGAAGAGAAGACAAATGTTCTCTTAACCAAGTCTTCTGCTTACTGCAGAGCCAAAGTCTTAATCGATAGATCAGTCTATCTCTATGTGGACGTGGTCACCAAGACCCCCGGATTGAGCATAACTCATTTTTCATGAGTTAAGTATCTGTGCATTCAACATACAAATAATTTATTGCTAAAAGAAGCCAAAATGTTAAAATGATTCTTTCTATTAGGAGTTCATTCAAAGGGAAACATCAAAATTATTTTTACAATAAGAAGAAGGGGACGACCAAGATCAACATAAAAAGAAAAAAGAAAAGAGAGGAGGTGCTCATTCCTGAGCGTCGCTTGAAGGAGGAGCGCTACTCTCGACCTCAGGGCCCACCTCAGGAACCCTCGCAGCTTGAGTAGCTTCCGTAGCTTCATTTTCAGCGGCTGCTCTCTCTTCAGCAGCGACGACAGCCACGACCCTCTCGAATTCCTCCACATTGAATGATGGAGATATCCGCTACACTATTCTCAATGCGAAGTCACGACCAGCATCTTATGACTCGTATCACTCGTCATCGTACAACTGTGAAGTACAGAACTCCATGACCACTCGGGGTCCCTCTTCAGATAAAATTTTAACGTAGGCCACTCTCTCCTCCTCCCAATAAATGGAATCATCTTTGAGCTACGCGAGAATAGACCTTTCTTTCTCCAAGCTATTGCTGACTTCTTTCGGTCACGACCTGCTCTCAGTGAGCTGCTCCTCCAGAGAAATTTTATCTTGGCAGAAGATCTCTCTCTTTCTCGATCTTCTCCTTCATCTCCATGAGTCTCGCGAAGTTCGTATCCAAGGTTTGATACCTGTCGGTCAAGACCTGGATCTTTTCAATGAGGATTTTTCTGTCCTCATTAATCTTCGCGATCAGAGTCTCACAAGATTTGATGACTTGATCCCTTCCTTGGATCGCCTTCTCCAGAGCAAGTCTCTTATCCTCGGCCTCATCAATGATACGGCGAGCAGCAATAATATCACGTCTCGTCCGTCTAATGAGGTCTAGTCCCTATTCAAGGAGTAAAAGAGTTACCAAAGGAACAAGGATCCCAAAAACAAAGGAAGGAAGGAGAAAACAAGTCAAAACTGAAATATTTTTAACTGGATCATCCTCACTCCCGCATCTAGAGAGAGATCCTCAAGACTAGGCTCGGGAAGAGTACCAAAAGTCTGCGGGGTAATATAAACTTGCAAATCGGATGCAAGTGACTTGGGATATTGAATGTCCCAACTCCAGATGTCTGAGCCACGACCAGCACAGCAGTGCTCGCATCATGAGCAAGAGATGGCTCACGAGCAGGAACCAACTCGCAAGTAGCATCAGGCTCGCGATGCCCTTCACTAAAGGGATGACTCAGCCCCTCCTCATCGCCTCTCGGGGAGTTATCAATGATGTCAATAACCGGTGGCTCTGGAGGAACAACCGGAGCATTCGTCATAGTCTCAGGAAGAGGGTCGCATGGTTGCGAGCCTCGAGCAGGATCATCCGACCGACCAGATGGATGAGATGGACCGGTCGTCATCTTCTTTTGTCTCTTTGAAGTGGTACCCCTCAGGCGGGGCAGCAATCCTCTCTTCTCACCAACATTCGCCATGGTGACTTCCTCCTGAGATATCAGTCCGGAAGCAGCAAGTCGTGAAAGCGAGAGAGTGCACTCGATGTTCCTATCGCTAACCGATAGTTTGTAGATTTTAACGATCTTCTCGTTAATCCCCCCTTTCAAACTTGGCTTTCCTCCAGTCTGAATACCTGCGAACACGAGCAGAGTTGGGTAGATAAGAGATTAAAACTACAACGAAAATTGTGGCGAAATGAAGATCTACCCACCTTCACCAAAGAATCGACTGATGTTATGGCCCTCAGGGTTGGACCCTACGTCAGATTCCCAATTTCCAGAGGCATAAAACCACCATTTCCTCCACCCAGGGTAATTCGAAGTGAGTTTTCCCAAAACGTAATTATCTCGGTGCCAACAGCACAGATAATACCAACCCTCACTGGAAGGAGCCTTCTTAAGTTGAAACATTTTAAGGAACTCTTCAGCTGTTAAATCTTCATTTCCGGTTTGTTTCCAGATAACAAAAGCACTCAGAACAACCCTCCAGCCATTTACAATGAGTTGTCCGGGGGCAATTTTGTAAATACGAAGTACGTTTCGGATAAAGGGGTGAAGGGGAAGACGCACACCAAGAATGAAAAAATATTCATACAAAGCCACGCAGCCCGGAGGTGGAGAATCCGGAGTCTCTCCCTCTCTAGGTAACCGGAGAATGACGGAGTCAGGGATCCGGTATCTTTCTTGTAACTCATTTAATCGTTCCTCCGTCATTATCGAAGGATACCCAGACTGCAGAGTATCTCCCCGCAGGGACTCTTGCGTTGTTTGAGGAAGAGGAATCCGGAGTTGCATCCCCCAAAGGGACAACTCCGTCATCGAAATCCCTCACCATTGTCGTTCAAGAAAGAAAACAAGGAAAGGGGAATACCTCAAAGAAAAAAATGAAAGTCACGCCAGAGAGAGATAGGAATAGGGAGAGGACCTTTTTTTTTAATCTTCGATGAAACTTCTAAATGAAGAAACCTCCGCAGGCTTCGGATATTTATAAGCAATCATTCCTTCAAGATTTGGGCGACAGGTGGCGACCATTTTTTTGGCACGACAGTTGAATGGGCACGGTCAGTAACTCCGGAGACACGTGGCAGGCGCTGCTTCATTTCCTCCCAGTCCAAAAGCTGCGAAAAACTGGCGCTCATAAATGAGGGCTCAATCATGTACGGCTTCTCCTCCGAAAAACGCATTAGGCGGTTACATGTGCAGACAGACAAGTCCTTCACTTAAACTCCTCAACGCCAAGGACTTGGGGGGCATCTGTTATAGGATAAAAGTTGGTCGTCGAAGAGGTTGGAAGACCCGAGACTCATGAGCGCCTTTGACTCCATAAAGTCACAACCTAATCATTCAACCAACGAGCCCCTATGGTCGCAGCTCGTATATCGCGTAGACGTGTCCTTACACACTCCCAAATATACGAGTAGGACTGGTCGCAGGATGTGAGTGGGGGACGAGTGATGACGTCCCGTTATTCGAATAGCCTTGGTCTCTGGTCATCGACTGATGACACCCCCATGATGCGAGCTACCCTGATCTCTGGTCTCTGGTAGGGACGTCTCTCGTCTTATAGTACCAGCAGCCCATATAGGCCGGTTTTGGGCTTGTCTCTATTCGTAGCCCCAAATCACAAGGAATCTCCATGATTAGGCATAATCAACTAGACATCTAGAGTGGTTATGCCATCCCTTTGTCTAAGGATAAGGATTAACGAGATAAGCACCTTATCCCTTAAAATCAGCAGTGATCTCGATGGCTTGCGTAAAAACTGGACCACCCAGACCTGTATAAATAGATGACCCCATTGATGACAAAGGTATGCAATCTAAAAACCCACGTCTCACACTTCATCTTACTATCGAGTCCCATCTGAATTAAGCTTCGGAGGGCCAACGGCCAAGCGCCGACCACCCTTAGTTTTCTTCATTGGCTTTTCAGGTTTAAAGGGGAGCTCACCTAAAGAAGGGCGAATACTTGGGAGAAACCTGTTACCAGAATCTGACGTTAACAGACATGATTAAGATGATGTATGAAACACACAACCAAATACTTTAAGAGGAATGGGAAAGGTGGGAATTTGAGGAAACAAAGTAGAAAAAAGGAAATTTTCCATCTAAGATAGATCAAGACATCTGATTTATTAGGTAGCATGCAGTTAAAAACACATTACACCAAACATTTTCAGAACCTTCATATTTAAAACAACACCCTAGTAACTTCAAGTAACGATTCCTACATTTTGATACCCTATTTTTTCATGGCCTATGAGCAATCAAAATTTGATGAATAATCCCATGAGTTGAGAGATACAAGTTAAAGTCATCAAAAAAAATATTCTGCAGCATCTTCGGAATGGAGAATTACACAACTTAGCATTGAATTGTGTTTGTACTTGTATATGAAATTTCTTAAGGAAAAAAAAAACACTTTTGAATGGTCTTTCATCGAGTATAACCATGTCATTCAAGAATAATCATCAATCAAAATAATGAAATAGATGAAGTCAACTAGGCCCCAAACATCATAATACACCAAATAAATAGGTTTTTCATTTCCTTTCTCCACACAAGGGAAAAATGGCACCCTATGACGCTTGCTTAACTCACAAGCCTCACACTCTAACTCAGACACATATGACAATGATAGAAAGAGACCATCCTTTAAACTGCTTTGGGAGGGGTAACCAAGCTTGAAATGCCACTGATATGGAGAGATATCTGTCCATAATGCAACTCTAGTTATTCCACTATCGAGGTAATAGAGTCTATTTACTTCATATCCTCCACTAATCATCCTCCTTGTCTTTAGATCCTGAAATTCATAATAGGGATGTAAAGCACTAACGGATGATGAAAGTGATAAAGTAGGTCTAGCAGTACCCAAACCAGACACATAGGTTAAAGTACCATCTGTTAATGTCCTAGAGGAAGTGGAGGTAGACTTGACTAGCTAAGACAATGCATTGTGCTTACCAGTCATATGAACACTCTGCTTACCAGTAATATGAACAAAAGGTCCAGAGTCAATGACCCAGGGCATGGTTTCAAAAGAAGCAAGACAAATCATACTTGACTAAGTAATAGTAGTTATGGAGGATGATGCATGAGTGGAATGATCTTTTAGAAGCTTGGCATACTATTCATTAGACAAGGTAACCATATCACCTACAGTAACGGACTCAAAATGAGTGAAGATGGGTTTGGAGACATAACCCTAGGCACTATCATCTAAAGAGTGAGCCTGATTTTTCTAAGTTGGTTTACGGATAAAGTCCCAGCATGTATCAACAGTGTGGTTATTAAGACCACAATGGGAGCACTGCTTATTACCACCATCACGACCTCAGCTACCACCAAAATATGTACATGGCTTTGGGCTTCCCCAATTATTTCTACCTTCAAACCAATCTCCCCCAAATCTCGACCACTAAAATGTCCATCATGACCACTACATCCTCCACCACGACTTCCTTCATCTCCTCTATCAGATGTAGAAACGAATGTAGAGCGGTCTGGCAAAGATGAACTGTGTGAATTTATACAAATTGCATGTTGAACACAGGCAAATGTCGTAATGGTAAATGGGATCTCACTATCTCCAAGAATTTGAACTCACAAAGGCTCGAACTCAAGAGAAAGATAAAAGAGGAATTTAGCAACAAAAAAATTCTCTCTACCGTCTCATGGTCTCAGAATCGGTGGACAAGGCTTGGTACACGTTCAGCTCTTCCCGCATGCCTAGCAAGGTTGAATAGTATTCCTCAACACTCTTATCTTCTTGTTGAAGAGCAAAAATATAATGAAGTAACTCATAGATACAATGTAACACCCCGTAAAATCACCTATTTTCGAACCCGAACACATGCTCGGGCCACGTCATGCACACGTCACTTTAGGCCTACTAGTTAGGCACTTAAAGCTTAATTAAACCACAACCTCTCTAGTTAAGGCGCTACGCACACTCGTGGGAGGCCGTTACGCTACCCAATCCGAGTCGGATGAGCCTGACCCTCAGAGAGAGCAACCCTCACACCAAGCTTGACGTTCTAGGATGGGTGTCTTGCCGAAATCGGCACCCGGAATCACGAAACTGCGACATCTTGCAGATACAAACCAAGGCGCGAGTACACTTGCACCATAACCAACTTGAGCAATCATTACAAAATACACTTTTCTTGTGTGGGCCATTAGGACCCTTGCATGGCCATGGGATGAGGAACCTAACACCTAAATATAACACTAAACACGTCCCCAAACTCGTAGCCCCGATCGGCGATCAGCGACCGTCAAACAGATCTGCCTCCACATCCGATCTTCGTAAGATCGCAGCCATAGGAGGATTTGGTGTTAGGAAGTTACCCAACGAATTAGATCAGGCCAAGTGAGCCAGGTGGGCCCCACCTAACCAAAACAAGGCCAAAAATGCCATTTTAGTGTGACTAAAAGTACTAGGGCCATAATCCCCAATCAACCCAACCTATATAAGTCTTATTTCCAACTCCTCCATCTCATTTCTCTAGCAAACCTAAGAGAGGAGCTAAGAGAGAGGGGTGGAAGCTGGAGAAGGAGGGAAATTGAGCTACGAGAACCCTTGCATGTCACTCCCTTGCGCATCGATCACCTCTACCGCCTAGTGGGAAGCAAGAATTGCTTGGAGCCCGACCAATCCGGCCCAAAGGTGAGGGAATTGAGCTCCACACCTAAATTCCTTAGCTTTCCTACTAGAATTCTTCAAATTCCCTAACATGCAAGCCTCATCTTTGTAGGTTTGTTGATTTTCCCCAATTGCTAAGGTGCGGACCATTTACCTCTAGGTCATCTAGGGCCTAAATGTTGTTAGCCATAGTTAATACTTGAATTCTCCTTTTATGCATGCTCAATTTTCTGTTGAAGTGATATTCCATGCTTAGTTTCACTCCTAGGTGTTGAAATTATGATATTGGACTCCTTCAGTTTGCTACTTTTGCTTAGAACTATTTGCATGCTTTCATGGGTATTGCATGCCTAAAATATTCTTTGATAAGAGTGTTGTTTGCTATAGAGTAGGGCAAATGGGGATAAATGTTATTGAATTTCATAGTATGTTCCAGAAATTGGCTCTTATGATGAATTCTTGTTGTGGTATTCTTGGATTCATATTGTTCTTACGAGATATGTTTTTCAGGCCACTTCGTATGAACTTCACCTTGCTTCAGGTTATAGAATTGGGCTGGTATGACTGCCCAACTCGGTAATTGGAAAAGTGTCAGGGGCGGCCACTTGTGGTCGATCACCCTCGGGCCGGAAAGGTCGATTTGAGACAGAAGGCGGGTGACCGGTCGTGGTTGAGGACCACATGGGCCTTGTGCGCCAAAGGCCGGCCTTCCCAAATTTCTCTTCAATCGAAGGTGCCGGCCCGACGCCGAGTTGGGACTTGTATTTGTTGTGTGAATTGTTACATTTAATCGAATCCAAGTATCGGCATTACCATGGGATGGCCCACATATAAAAGCATGGCATATCAATCCCCAAGTCTCATGAGCCGAGGATGGTAGTATGGGACCTATGCCCGAGTTGTCAGCCTACGCTGGGGTAACGAGCCTCCCCGTAGTGTCCAGTGAGCACCGTGGAGGTGACAAGCCTACCGCTTGACTGTGGGGATTAGGTGACGAGCCCTTTTCCAGCCTGAGTTAGGCGTGGCTGACGAGTCACGACCAAATCAGGCCATTGGGCACGACCCGAGGAGGGATCGAGGGTTACTGGCGATGATATGCGCTCGCCACGCAGGGAGCCAGATGGTCCCAGTCAGTCGGGTGATAGAATGTCGGTACTATGGCTTCGCCAACCGGCTGGATGCTTAAATGGACTAAATAATAACTCGGTTAAGCATGCATGGTTAGGCATGGCATGCACTGTGTGGGCGATGGGGTGGTGCCTCATTCGCTGGCAGCTCAGGTCTGTGCGGGTGATGTGGTGGTGCCACTCACTGTCGGTTGTGACTAAAACGATGTTCGAGCGTGCATCTGTACTTCATGCATTCGCGCATTAAGATTGCTAGACGTAGAGCTTATCTTGTGCCTATGCTTGCTATGTATGTATGATTTAAATTTATTACCTATGCCTGATTGCATTTGTGCCCTAAGCAACTTAGGGAAATGGAACCACTGAGTTGATCACTCACTCCCATTCTAGTACGGTGTTTTAAAACACCAACCAGACGAAACCTGTGATGCAGGTGTACTCGAGGCGGACGCGACGGCAAAGTACAAGGATGTAGGTGAAAGAGAGGAATCGTACTTCCAGTTTGCGGACGACCATGCTTAGGAGTGAGAGTTCGGGCTGATGTCTTTTGGGGAGTTGGGCGCCATGGAGGCGATCCTAGTTGGCACCAGTTGTGGTTTATTTTGGGATCAGGGATGTGGGGACCCCCGGCAGGGCCCGTTAAGTGAGTTAAATTAATTGTACATTTTGGATTTTCTCATATATATACTCCCTCTCATTTTGGTTGGTTAATTTCATGATTAGTTGGTTCATAGCCAGGATTACTTTGCGCAAATGTTCATTTTTCTCTACACATTACATTCATCGCATCATGTGGAACCAGGGATACCGGGCACCGAGGATGTCCGCGGCCCCTAGCATCCGGGCCGCCGCATAAAAGTTGAATTTTTCTCGCCTAAATACATCTCTCTCAAATTTTCCCACACTTCTTTACTTATGTTAAGAAAGATAACGTTTGCACTAATATCAGGTTCCATGCTATTTCATAACGAGGCTCTAATATGAGCATCTTCCGCCACCCAATCTATGTATTCTAATGAACTTTCTTCAGTTTTGGGGGAAGTCAAATACTTTAATATTCTTTTACTATTAGGAAATACCTCTATAAATATGGCCCATTGTAAGTAATTTGCTCCGTTAAGTTTGGTCAATGTAATATGAAGATTTACCAACTCGGATGTGAGCCAAAGCTAGTCTTGACTTCTTTCTTGGCATCCATATTTGAAGGAGAAATCATACACACAAGGGAAGAAATTTTACTTTTAACTTACATATCTCAAAAACAACATATATCAATGAACATGATCAATTGGTAGCACTACTTGCTTCAGACCTTCCACACATACACGTACTCTTTAATCCTTGCCATAAATAAATTCCACACACACCTTCATCTTCAAATCTGACTGTAGATCTGACCACGGATGCACAATGGCCCGCTTTGATCCATCACAATGGTTATATATGAAAGTGGTCCTTACGAGTATTCATGGGGCACGATTACACAACACACCATATGGTGGTTGAGCAATGATGAGAGAAGATTCATGTAGACTAGCCCCCAAACTCTTTAAGAAATCACCTTAAATAGAAGAAGAAAAAGAGGAGAAACGTGAGATAAGAGGGAAATTAAAGCCTCAATCAAGTTCAATGCTTTCATACTATGTAAACTTAATTGACAAGAAGAGGAGAGAAAAGAGAGGAAGAGAGGGATTAGGGTTTGGTTTCATCCACACGCCCCCACCATTCTTATATTTTAATATAAAAGTAATAATGGCAAGTGTATCCTTAAGTAAAAAAGCAAAAATACCAGCTATGTCCTAAACACGAATAATGACATAAAAGGGCTAGAAGATAGAGATAGGTGGGTCGTACAATGGTACATTAGCATTCATAGAAAAACATTACTATATCTATATTAATGTTTTTGTAGTCTCATCAAAAGTCTTAATGTCTTATAATATATTTTCATGTTCCTGTATGTTTTGGAGGTGGCTCTTTTGCACATTCATCTTGCATCCCCTACTGCTATATGTAGAATTACTTAGTTGATTCTTCCATCATATTATGAGTTGACTTGGGACTCAAAAGAAATGCTTGTGTTAGAAGTTTCTATTTGTCAAAGCACCACTTGATCTAAAAGCTCGAGCTATTAGAGGATGGCGTATCAATGCATATCGAGTGACTTATGTGTATTTTCCACATTTATTAAGATGTTATTTGTAAATTGTAACGCGCCGTAAAATCGACTTTTCTAATATCTGAACACACTCTTAGGCTCGTCCTGCACACGGCACCTTAGGTTGAATAATCGACCACCCTTAGCCTAGTAGGACCATTGCTGCATTGAAATATAACTTGAACGCACTCGTAGGAGGCCGTTTGACCACCCGTTCTAAGACCAATGAACCCGAAACTCGAATAGGACAACCCCCAGGACGAGCATGACGCACTTGGATGAGCATCATGCCCAAATCGGCACTCGAAACCGCGAAGCTGCGATGTCCTGTAGGTGCACACACAGGTGCAAGTATACTCACACCAATGCTAACTAGAGCAATCATTACTAGAATCACCTTTTCTAGGATGGGCCACTAGGACCTTTGCATATCAATGAAACTTAGAGCCTAGGATCTAAATATAACATCTAACCTGTTCCCAAAGCCGTGGCCCCGATCGACGATTGGTGACCGTCAAACAAACTTCTTCCCATATTCAATAAACGCCGCATCCGAGTGGCACCAAATCACAACCGTAGGTAGATCTCACCATGGGGAGGCTATCCCATGTGCTGGATTGGTCTTGATGGGCCAGGTGGGCCCCACATGATCAAGACAGTCCCTCAGAGAGCCATTTTTGTAAAACTCCAGCAACCAGGGCTATATTTACTAATTTACTAATATATATGAAGACTTGCATGGAGAGAGGTTTTTGAGAGAGAGAAGAAGAGTGATTAGGTCTAGCAACCCTAATCCTCCAGGTTTTATTTAAATAGGGCTTATTTGCCTTTTTACAACTAACTGCCTAAGAGTAGGAAACATAACATAAAACCCCCAATAAATTTCTTACACAAAGGCCCCTATGTTTCAACACTCCCCCTCAAGTTGGTGCGTGAATATCTATCATGCCCAACTTGCCAAAAATCTCACGAAGAGTAGTGGAATTTAGAGCCTTTGTAAATATATCTGCCAACTAATTTGAAGAGCGAACAAAGGGTGTGGAAAGTTCTCCTGAAGCAATCTTCTCTCTAACGAAGTGGATATCAACCTCAATATGTTTAGTCCTCTCATGAAAGACTGAGTCTGAAGCGATATGAATGGCTGCTTGGTTGTCATAATAGAGAGGAATGGTTGAGTCAGAGAATAAACCTAACTCTTTCATGATGGACTTTAACCAAAGCAGCTCGCATGTCCCATGAGCAATAGCTCTGTACTCTGCCTCTGCACTTGATCTGGAGACCACAGGTTGTTTCTTACTTCTCCAAGTCACCAGGTTTCCTCCCACAAAAGTACAATACCCAGATGTAGATTTTATATCTGTAGAACAACCTGCCCAATCTGCATCTGAGAAACCACATATATTCACATGCCCATGATTCTTCTACAAAATTCCTCGACCTAGACACGTCTTTAAGTATCTCAGGAGATGATGAACCGCCTCCAAGTGAGGCTTCCTGGGAGAATGCATGTATCGACTAACAATACTCACTGCTTGAGTAATATCTGGTGTCGTCAGAGCTGAACTCCGGCGACTCTGCCGGCGTCAGAGGAGAGGTCCGACGGCCCTGGTGGCGTCGGATCTGAACTCCGACGACCCTGCCGGCGTCAGAAGAGAGGTCCGACGGCCCTGGTGGTGTCGGATCTGAACTCCGGCGACCCTGTCGGCGTCGAAGAGAGGTCCGATGGCCCTAGTGGCGTCGGATCTGGAGTCTGACGGCCCTGTTGGCATCGGATCTTGGTTCCGACGGCCCTGCCGGCGTCGGTTCTTGGTTCCAACGCCCCTGCCAGCGTCGGATCACAGATCTGACGCCCTCATGAGATGTTGTGGCCTCCTATGGGGTGCGCCTGTGAGACACGGACGTCTGTAGGGTCTTCGAGTAGGTACGGTTGGAAGGAGCACCGTCGAGGTGGGGTCCACAAGATCTAAAGCTTCAAGGCTCTGATACCATGAAGACTTGCATGGAGAGAGGTTTTTGAGAGAGAGAAGAAGAGCGATTAGGTCTAGCAACCCTAATTCTCCAGGTTTTATTAATAGAATAGGGCTTATTTGCCTTTTTACAACTAATTGCCTAAGAGTAGGAAACATAACATAAAACCCCCAATAGATTTCTTATACAAAGACCCCTATGTTTCAACAATATATACCCCTTTCTCCAGCACTCCCACATTACATGTCACTCCACCAAGCTCGGATCGCTCCTACGACTCCGTTGACGCCAACCTTCACCACTAGTTCATTCCGTCAACCCTAAAGGTGAGTTGGGAGTAAATCCCTCAACCCCCATCAGCCTCTCTTAAGTTTTATCCTCAATTCTCTAACATGCAGCCCTTCTTTTGTAGGATTTCCTTAAAATAACCGAGAAATTTAAGGTGCGGAACATTTACCTCTAGGTTGCCTAGCATCAAATGCTTTTAAATGTAGTTAATGTCCAAATCTTTGATTAACTTTGTTGTCATTGCTGTTGAGATGTTAGAAGCATGCCTAAATGATGACTACTGAAATTTTCTTGCGTAGAACTCCTAGGAGTATCATATATGCTTAGAATCACTTGTATGTTCATATTTATGTCTCATGCTCTTAAATTATGCTTGATGTAGACAACAATTAGTTGTGATAAAGTGTTTTCCTATGATTTGTCTAACTCGGCAAATGGATGAGAATTAAGGGTGGCTGCATGAGGCCGACTGCCCTTTGGGACTGGAATCGTCGACGGAGGTAGAATGCAGGTGACCGGCTGTGGTTTGAGGACCACGCGGGCCACGGGCGCCTAAGGCAGGCCTCCCCATCTTTGTCTCAGTCAAAGGTGTCGGCCCGACTCCGGGTTGGGCATGTTGAGTGTAACCTGTCACTTCTATTCGAAACTAAGTATCATTGTTACCACTGGATTAGCCCACTTAAAATCGTATGGCGATCGATCCCCAAGTCTCATGAGCCAGGGATGGTGGTATGGGACCTATGCTCAAGCTGTCGGCCTATGCTGGGGTGGTGCATCCCCGTAGTGACCATTGAGCACAGAGTTGTTCGAGCGGCCCTATCAAATACCCAGCTAATTGTTTTGTGCTAGAGCCCCACTTGAACGACCCGGGCATTATTGTTAATTTGAATAACAAGCCCACACTCCTGAATTAATTATTTATATTAGTGGTTGGGTGACGACCCTTCTGCTTTGGCTTGAGCGTGGCTGACGGGCCACTGTCTAACCATACTTGGATCGAGGGGTTACTGGCGATGAGATACATTCGCCACACAAAAGACCAGATGGTCCCAGATTGGCCTGGTGATAAAACAATGGTACGGTGGTTTCGCCAACCAGCTGGATGTTAAACCGGAATAATTAATAACTCGGCTAATCATACATGGTTCGGCATAGCAAGCCTTGTCTATGCGGGTGAGGTGGTGGTGCCACTCACTGACGGCTGTGACCAAAAAAAAAAACGGTGTCCGGGCATGCATTTACACTTCATGCATTCATGCATTAAGATCATAAGATGTGGTTGTGCGAGTGATGGGGTGATGCCCCATTCACTGGCGGCTTTAGTCTGTGCGGGTGAGTGGTAGTGCCACTCACTGTCGGCTATGACTAGAACGGTTCTATGTATATGCTTTTGACTGCTATGTATGTATGTCTATTTCATTTCCTACTATGCTTTTGACTGCTATGTATGTATGTTTGTTTCATTTTCTATTACGATTATGACTGCTATGTATGTATGTCAGCTTCATTATCACGTTTAATTTCATTTGCGCTTTGAGTACTTAGGGAAATGGAACCACTGAGTTGATGACTCACTCCCACTTTGGGATGGTGTTTTAAAACACCACCTAGGCACTTTCATTGATGTAAGTACCTCATGAGCTAGCAAGCTTGAAGAGGCCCAATCAGACCGGCTGAGTGGACCCCTTCATACATGTCTGTTTAACTTAATTAATTGCTGGTACGTCCCTATTTCATTTCCTAGCTTGACCTATCACTATGATTTTATGCCATATTAACCAAATACTTGCATGACACGCATCACATTCGAATTGGTAACTCTCGGGATATCAGGGATCGAGTTTGTACTCAACTCCTGAGGTTTAGGGGCGTTACATAAATAGGGGAAACCCTACATATAAATAGAATAAGAAAAAAGGGCTGCTCACGTTTTGAAGACTCTCTCATTTTTCCCATCTCTTTCTTTCTCCCTCACTACAAAATATACAACTCTACACTATTCACCATCATTTCGGATTTAGAGGTCTGTAAAGGAAAGGAATAATGAAATGATTTCTAAATCATTTAAATAGAAAGATAAATTTTTGTGACTCTGAAACACTAGAGATGTTTTTGAATAAAGAATCGTATTAAGCTACATTATAAATTAATCTTGACGAAACAGACATTTGATAGGAAATAAAAGGTAGAGAACCTGATAAATCCACGGATTGAATTGTTGATGGACTTCATCGACTAGAGGTCCTCGCACAATCTTCAAGGGTACCTACAGTCGAATGAAATTACATTCAAGGTTTAGTAACCTTATAACCACAAACAAGCTAACCAACACTTCTTTTTAATGGTTTCAACTTTCTTCGAGTCATTATTCAACAATTTACGATGAACAAGAAACTGGAAACCAGCTGGATTACCGATCTTGAAGCAGATGTTGGAGGAGCGCCATCTGGTCGAAATATGTATGCGCCAGAGGCCTTGAAAATTAACATACACATGACAATAAACTGTTACCACAAGTACTTGAATTCTATAAAAGTGCTAATCGTAAGCATAGAAGCATCATACCTTCGTATCCTTGTCTCCGATGCTTGAACCATACCACAGATAGCTTTGTTGTATAGGTATATCCACCTGATGCATTGCAGCAGTAACCCTTAGGCTTCTCTGTGGAATTTTGTGTTCTTCTAGTTTGATTACAAGCAACATATTAAAACTGAAATAGTAATCCAGTAATGGATTAGATTAACTATTAAGAAATATTCTAACAAAACTCAAGTTAATTTGGTGAAGTCAGTCCTTTTCCACGAGCAGAACCATCGTGAAAGCTGGAGGATAGTACAGAATTCTGCTGTCACACTAAGAATAGGTTGGGCAAAGATGCGTGCACACACATATGACTCTCCCTCTCCCTCTCGTAATTATTAACCTCTTGTTTTTTAGCAAGCGTATTTCTTGTTTACGATTAAAACTTCTGTTATATTGCAATGCTGCATATTGTCACTTTTTAAGGTAGTTTGGAATTCATTGCATTATTTCTAAATCTAGTAGCAATTTTAATGTCCAAAATATTTGTCGATCATATCGCTCATATTGGGCCAAATTCCAACTCCCCCAAATAGTTTGTTTCTTCCAGTATATCAGAGCCTTATGCTTGAATCATTTACATATGGGGAGGGAAAGTTTCAGTCTCAAGTGAACTTTGAGATCCAGTTCCAAGTTCTTGTACAACTCACACTTCCCAATCTCTGAGCAGATGAGTCCAAAGATCAAGTCTTCAGATCAGCTAAAACTTCAAGTTCCAGAGACCTGTTCAAATCCAATCATAGTTGTCCACACAACTTTTCAAGCCCCTAAGGAATTACAATCTTACAAATTCTACATCATCAAAATTTTCTTTTTATCCCTCTAGTTTCTCCAATAAAGAGTAAAAGAAGAGAAAAGATTAAAAAAAAAAAAAAGTATAAAAAAAAGCAAGAAATTTAGTGTTTCCCAAATATCAACAAAGGGCTAAGTTGGACTCCCACATCAGAGTTGTGGAAATCTACAGCCTCAGCTTACACTGGCCTCATTACAGAGTTACACCAATTACTAACTATTGCACTGTCTGCCTTTCGCACTTGTAACATGAAAAATAAAGATGTCAATGCAAATATTCTCCAGAATTCATAAAGATACCCTACCAAAATTATTCCATCTTTCTGTTGAACCTCAAAAAGAATAAATAAATTATACAACCATTTGTGGAAATAGGCTAAGCCATTAACCCCAGAGCTTGTAATCAGGAAAGAGAATGCAACTCACCCCTGTTCTATAATTCGTCATGCGTTTCAGTTGTCCAGATGTTGATGAAAAGGACATCTTCAAATTCCCAGGTCCAACCTCCAATGTCTCATTTTGTGAAGTCTCCTTAACTGACATATGCCCACTACTCGCTCCTGTATTGTTTAAGGAGCATTACAATATGTGAATCTTGTTATTGCTCATGGTGCTTTTGTTCCATGAAATGGACTGCTTTTGAATGCAGTATGTAACTGACCAGAAAAGGCCAAAAACGATTTAATGAGAAGAATATTGAAAATCCACCTTCTCCCACAGCTTTAGAAATAAAGTAGGTGCTCCATCCAAGTGGCGGCAGAGATACTTGAAATAAGAGCCAATGCTTTGGGATTTCTTTGGCTGACACACCCAGGTAGGCCTTAGTGTAGAAGTTTCTTAAGTTAATAGTAGCATTATCCATCTCCACATACTGTGCCTCAATGGTATTGCCGCTAGAATCTCTTATAACATGATGGTCATCATTGACCTGGCAGAAATTTATTAAAAAAAATAAAAATCATTGATCGAACAGCAAGAGGCCCTTTCAGAAAGGCGTACTGTAAGGAACTAAACAAGTTGGAAAATGCTTTATATAAAATGTTAAATTTGGGGCTGAACAAGAACTAGAATCTGACATCCTATATGAACAAGCATGCTATGCAAAAGTCATATGAGTTAGATATTAATTATGATGCAAACAACAAGTTATAATTTTGCACTTAGTGATCATATAAATATGGACATTGTCATCAAGTTGCAGAAATTTGGTACTCTGATTTAAGACCTATAAGTTTATAGTTCACTATTATTTTATATATGTTTAGTCATATCTTAACAAACCAGGTAGCTAGTGAAGTAGTTTAGGGTATCTCAAATGCAGTGTCAAATCAAATGGCAGTTACTAGCCAAACAGAGTGGAAATATTGAATTGTATTTCCATATAGAATTCAATTGGGGGCTTCAGTTCCAAATTTCAATTACATTACTTTCAACTTGGTAATGAAAGGAAATTATCTGCAAATTGAGGGCTACTTCCCCATTATGAGAAAACACCATTAATTTATATCACCACTTCTAGATTATACTAGGTGTTTGAAATTCAATTCATATGTTCACCCAAATGTGGCCTTGGTTACAGAAAGCAAATTTAAAAGGAAAAATAAAAAGATGAATTAGGATATGATATATTAAACAGTAATTCAAAGAAACATTATGACATGTTTTACATTGCTTCCATGCATCAGCTACAAGATCTACAAAACTAGAACAAGCAATTTTGTTATTACAATTAGAATAGCCGATGCTTTGGTTTAAGGCATGTAGCTCGTAGTAAGGGTGACTATTGGGATGGTCCACCATGCATGAACCAGTAAAGGTTAAAAGGATGACTATTGGGATGCCAATTCAAAGAAAATTCATGTCATGTTTTACATTGCTTCCATAAATGAGCTACAAGATCCTAGAAAACTAGAACAAGCAGTTTCGTTTATGACAATTTAGAATAGCTGGGGCATGGTTCAAGGCACATAGCTCTCAGTAAGGATGCCACTGCGATGCCAACCACACATGAACCAGTATAGACCCCTCTTCTTTTTTTTAGTAAAGAATCTTCGTTAATTGGGTCCTCTCCTTTATGGTTTGCATGGTTGACAGTGGCTGCTTTTAACTAGAAATTGGTCTACAATATCAACAACACCAACCCGACAATCTGGCTCCAGCCTCCCAACCCCCAAAAGGAAGGTTCTCTGGACCTTCTCAGCTTATTCCTCACCTTATCCTATAAAGAAAAGTTCATCCTTTCTCCATTCTCGGACTAAAATAAAAATCCAGAGTATTGGAGACTTGCTTTCATTTGTTATAAAATTAGAGCCCTTTCTTCAGGGGTCACCTTCCTATTTCTTCTCCCACTCCTTTATTGATCAGTAGGGTAGCTACTCTAGCCATTGCAGGTGTGTCTCGCACCTCACTTGTAGCCTTGCTGCATTCTCCTTTCCTTTTTATAAGGTCTCCTTGCCCATAAAAAATGAGAATATAAAAGCAAAGTACATAGCTACAGCTTACATGCAGAGAGTATGCCTGAGGATGGAAGCATATTGCACAAGGTTTGAGAAAGCAGGACCACCTTCATTTGGAACAACTACCATCATGGATGGATGCTTTGAGCTAAATTATTCAATGGATGCGGACGGTAATATTTCCATACATGAGTACAAGATCATTGTGACATGATATTATCAGAGCTTATAAAACAAAATGAAAAGTAATGCAATGAATATAGCTGTTAATAAGATACAGAAAGTGAAAATGGTGTGAGGAATTAATCTCTGATTTCCAACACAAGAATTGTTCCATCTCTGACTTCTCCCACCTATGTAAGTTAATAATGAAGATGTGCATAAATACCGAATGCCAGAGATGAAGTCCTAGACATCTCAATATCAGGAAACTCAGCATATTGGCACATTCTTATAATCATACTTCATTATCAATTACAAATGATTTATGGTAAAAATTTAAATAATGAAATATTTAGCATCTCTTATTTGACCCCACCCCACCAATGTAACCTGGACGAAAAAGCATGTGCAGATTCCATATGGAGAGAATGTCTGAGATACAAGCAATTCAAGGAGAGGCCAGGTATACGAGTATGTGCAAATCGCGGTCAGGGCAAACAACATTCCTGTCATTGGGCACTGAAATAGGGGGCAAAAGTGAACTATCTAGGCACAGTCACCTTTCAGGTGGGGGCCTTTCTTCTACAATTGATAATGCGAGCAATAGAGCATTGTATTCATCACAAAAAAGCAATCATTGTCCCTTCAAGGAGAAGTGACATGATGCCAGTGTATGTATATTACAACTTTTCTAGCAGTACATACATTATATTTTATTATTTAAATATTCATGTACAAAACATATTATATAGAAAGGAGATAAATATCACAATAAAATAGAGTTAATATCAGAAATAAGTGATAAAGTTGGAGTTGTCTGATATGATGAGTCAACACAAGCCTGAAAAAGTCATCCATATTTGTATTTCAGAATATAATATGAAGTGCCCTTGTTCGTAGATCTTCAACAATTTCCAAGAAATGGTAGCATTCCCCACCATCTATTTAACCAGAATTAAATCATTTTTCACAGTAGTATGCGCGACATATTATGAAGATACCCATATTCTTATCTTCTCAAATTTATCATCTAATGAGCTCTAACTTGATGGCTTGGAAAATCAAAGAAGCAAGCATATTCCAGTATTCATGTTTCCTAAATCTACAGTCAAGAAGAACAACAGCAGGAGGAATGTATGATATCCATACCATCAGGCCTAGAGCATAACACCATGTAATTAAATGTAGAACACAATAATACATGTAATCCGTGCACCAAAATGTTTTTGTTTACTAAACAAAAACAGTAACTTTATTAGAAATGAAAGGCTGTGGTGATGATGATAAACAGTAGCTTATTAATAGTAGAACAATTGCAAGGAAGAGCCAACAAAAAGTGATCCCCTCCTAACTCCACCTTTAGCGAGAGTCTGCTACATCATTAGGTATTGTAAAAGAAGTATAGGTATTTCTATAGTTCTATGGAACATATTTGAGTTAATAGCAGGAAAGTAAATGTTATATATAAGAAAAATAGAAAATTCACCTCCAAGAACCAGTTTTTAATATCATGCACCAGAGAAATTAAACAACAGAACCTTTGATGTGTAAGATCTATAAATATGTAAGAAAGCATAAACAAGTTAAGAATCAGTCCCACAAGAACAAAAAAAAAAAAAAAGGATGTCATACTCACTGGAATCCTAACAATGTCAGTGTGGATCCATCCAAGCGGATTGTATGCCACCACAACCTGAACAAGTTAATATCTGTTATAATGTCATAGAATTCAATGTTGAAAACAATTTATTCTTTATTATTAAATTTGTAACCAACATGACAACAACATAAACACCCACTAAGCTCTTGTTCTCTGGAATTTCGTCCTCAGTTGGCGGGCAGTAGCTTATATTGAGCAAATGACACTGTTGACCAAAAGAAGAAAGGAAAAGTGAACTTTTAGCAAATTAGAACAGGATTAAGAACCTTAATGACTTTAAAGACATAATTAAGGTTAAAATGAAAAGCATGGTAAATATAAAGATCCACTGGATGAGAAACACATCATACTTAGTTCATTGGAGACCCGAAAGATTGGCAGTTGGAGAAGATTTCAGAATAAACGTGAAATGGAGAATTATGCTACTATGAGATTCTGAATGTTTTGCGATGGAACTGATGAAATGAGGATTCAGTTTTGTTGGGCACAACAGGTTTTTGTTTTTCCTGGTCTGTTCAATATTTTCATTACATAGTTCTACCAATCCACAGTCTATTTTGGAACAGTAAATCGTAACGATAACGAAGCAATGGAATGTTACTACAGATCCGGTTCTTGACATTGTGATGCACCAGGCGAGAGTGGAATGGCAGAGTTCTCTTGGGTGCCATTAAAATATATTGATTTCTGATGATACAATCCTGTTTTATGATGCGAGCAGGCAACGGGTGGATAACTTGAGGATCATTATTAGATGGTTTGAAGCAGTGCTTGAATTATCTCCGGATATTATCGAAATATCCCCGATATTATCTCTATTTCGAGCTCAGCGATACCGATAACACCAGTAGCGATACCGATGTTGAAACATAAGGGTTTTTTGTGTAAGAATTCTATTGGGGGGTCTTTATGTTATTTTTCCTACTCTAAGGTAGTAAGTTGTAAAAAGACAAATAAGCCCTATTAAATAAAACTTGGAGGATTAGGGTTCAAACCTAATCTCTCTTCTTCTCTCTCTAAAAACTCCTTCTCTTTCTATTGTTGGAAATCTTCATGGTATCAGAGCCAAGGAGATCTCTGCTCCCTAGATCTCGTGGACCCCACCGAAGGTGCCCCTTCTTCCAGCCACACCACCTAGGAACTCCACCGGACCGTCTGTCTCACAACCGCACCCTATAGGAGACCACGGACAACTCATGAGGGTGTCGAAATTGTGATCCGACGCCGGCAGGCTCTCCGGACCCACGTTCAGAAGCCACCAGGGGGCGCCAGAACCCAAAACCAACGTAAGCAGGACCGTCGGACCCCATATCTGATGCCGGCGGGTACGTCGGAACACAGATCCAACCACCCCAGGGCTGTCGGACCTCAGATCTAACGCCGGCAGGTACGCCGGAAGCCAAATCCGACCACCCCAAGGCCGTCGGACCTCAGATCTGACACTAGCAGGTGCGCTAGAAGCAAGATCCGACCACCCTAGGGCCTTTGGAAGCGAGATCCAAAGCCCCCCCCCCGGTCATTGGAATGCAGATTTGAAGCTAGCAGGGCTGCCAGACTAACAATCTGATGTTGGAGCTGATATTCATGGAGCTATTCGAAGCCATTCGGGATGATTGAAGCCTTTTCGGCTACCTGGTATTGAGTATTTTTTTTTCTTAAGATTGCTGCAACTATGGACTCGAAACCTTCTGAGGGCCCACTCTCCATTATTTCCACCAAATTCAATGGAAAAAATTTTCTGTTGTGGTCCCGAGCAGTTCGAATGTACGTTGTTGAAAAAGAAAATTTTAGATATCTCACGGGTGCCAACAAGAAACTTACAGATCCCACAAAAATTGATGCATGCGAGTCTGCAAATGCCATTGTTACGGGTTGGTTATTAAATTTTATGGAACCACATGTTGCATCTGCTTATTTCTTTTATGAGAGTGTCGCAGCTTTATGGACTGCACTCCAAAAATCATAAGAACAACCTCAAATGAACCTCGCATTTTTCAGCTGACAACAGAACTTTACTCACTAGCTCAAAATAATGTCTGTTACTGAGTACTTTGGGGCCTTACAGAGGAAATGGGAAGAGTTGAGTTACTTGCAGCCATTAAGTGAAATACCGGATGCTAGAAGTGCTGAAATAGTGCGCCAACGTGACGACAAAGCCAAAACTTAAATTTTTTTTGCTAGACTAAATACAGACTACGAGTCCCTTCGTACCCAGCTAGTTGCTACGACACCATTTCCATCACTTGAGACAGTTTACTCCATTGTTCATACTGAGGAGGCTCGTCGTCAAGTGATGACCATGCCTATTACTTTATCATCTTCTACACAAGAACAAGCGGCTTTTACATCTTCCACTACTTCACCTAATGGAAGGGGTGGCCGTTTTGATTCACGTGGCAATTCCTCAGTTCGTGGTCGAGGACATGGACGTGGTGGTTAGCATTACTTCTGTACTCACTGCAACCGCTCAGGGCATTCAGTGGAACGATGCTTCAAAATATATGGCTATCCCTCAACACATGCTGCCATGATAGATGTTGAGGAACAACCTATGGATAATGTCAAAATCCCTGATACTTCTCCTTCTGAGTCTACATTGATGACCAGAGCAGACGTTATGGAACTTCTGAGATCGCTGCAGCCTTCTACATCCACTACGCCTTCCTCTGATCTATATAGCCCTCATCCACTTCCTTCGATGCAACCACAGGTACTGCCTTGCATACTTCCTCAGCCCCATCCACTTGTATTATCGATTCTAGGGCTTCTGACCATATGACTGGTATGCGTCACTTCCTTACACCTTTTATTGTTACAACCTGCTCTCGGTTTGTTCGTCTTGCTGATGGTAGCACCACTCCTGTTAAATCTATTGGTTCTGTTCGTCTATCCTCCTCTCTCACTCTTCCAAATGCCCTGTATATTCCAAAATTTCATGCGAATTTAATTTTTGTCAATAGTCTCACCCTTGCGCTGAACTGCAATATAACTTTTTCTCCCAAATCTTGTATGTTTCAGGACTTGAGTACGGAGGATTATTGGTACGGGATTTGAACGAGATGGTCTTTACTTTCTACAACAAGGGGAGTTATTGATGGCATTCACTAATAGTAGTAGTGGCTCTTGTCTTTCTGTTGATACTACTGCTCCGATTACTGCTTCAAATAATGAGTCTGTAAGCTTGTGGCATGCTCGATTGGGTCATGTTCCAAGTCGTGTCTTGAACTTGATTATTTCAAATTTATATAAAAGTGATGATATTACTGGTTGTGAAGTGTGTCAAGTTAGCAAACACATTCGTAATTCATTCCCTGTGGTTGAACATAGAAGTACCAAAGCATTTAAACTTGTCCATTCTGACATATGGGGACCTAGTCCCGTAGCCTCGTTTGATGAGTTCAAATACTTTGTTACTTTCATTGATGATTTCTCACGAGTAGCATGGGTATATCTTATGCGTCGACGAGATGAATTATTCTCATTGTTTCAAACATTTCACAAGCTGGTGACAAATCAATATGGTTGTTCCATTCAAACCTTGCGGTCTGACAATGGAGGGGAATAGTCATCCAAGTCCTTTACAAACTATCTCCAGGATAATGGCATTATTCATCAACTTTCTTGCGTGTATACTCCTCAACAGAATGGGGTTTCCGAGCGAAAGAATCGTCATTTATTAGAAGTTACACTTTCTCTTCTAATTGGGATGGATGTTCCCAAGTCATATTGGTCTGCCGCAGTTCTGACTGCCTGTTTCTTGATTAATCGGTTTCCTACCCATGTCCTTCAAGGAAAAATCCCAATGCATATCCTTGTTCCATCCTCACCATTATTCCATATTATCCCTCGTGTTTTTGGGTGTGTTTGTTTTGTCCATAACTCTAGTCCTTCCAGAGACAAACTTGACTGCAGAGTAACTAAATGTATATTCATTGGATACTCTATACAACATAAGGGGTATAGGTGTTATGATCCCACATGCAGGAAGCTTTATGTTTCAATGGATGTCACCTTTCTTGAAAATCATGCTTTCTACTGCACTGATGTCAAGCTTGGTTCTTCCCCACTCACTCTTCCATTACCTGCATTGGTCACTCCGCCGGCTGCTAGTGAACCTAAGAAACTCATTATCTATGTTCGTCAGCGGGTAAGACCAACTCAAGTTCAATCCGTAGCAATGGATCCGACTCTAACCTCAGGTACTTCTTCCTCTCCTGTTGCAACTCGCACTCGTAGTCATCATCCCGTTTTGCATCCTATATCAAATTTTCTGTGTTATGAGTCCCTGTTACCATCCTATTGTTCATTCTTAGCAGCTAATCTTCTCATAGTATTTCCAGATCTATTCATGATGCTTTGGTAATACCTGTCTGGAAACAAGCTATGGAAGTGAGATGGAGGCTCTACACAAGAGTGGTACATGGGATGTTATCCCTCTATCTCCTGGTAAGAAGACGGTTGGTTGTCAATGGGCCTTCTCCATCAAATATTGTGCAGATGGTAATGTAGAAAGATACAAGGCTCGACTGGCGGCTAAGGGCTACACTCAACTCTTCGGAATTGATTATACTGAGACTTTTTCTCCTGTGGCGAAACTCAATTCTGTTCGTCTCATCCTTTCTCTGGTGGCTAACCTGTATTAGCCTCTATTCCAATTGGATGTCAAGAATGCGTTTCTGAATGGTGATCTGACTGAGGAGGTATACATGGACCTTCCTCCTGGTTTTCAGCTTAAGGGAGACTCAGGAAAGGTGTGTAAGCTGAAAAAGGCTTTGTATAGCTTAAAACAGTCCCCCGGAGCTTGGTTTGCAAAATTTAGCTCTACAGTTCTGTAACGCCCCGAAACCCCAAGGGTCGAGTACATACTCGATCCCTGATATCCCGGGAGTTACTAATGCGAATGTGATGCGTGTCATGTAAGTATTTGGTCAATATGGCATCAAATCATAGCGATAGGTCAAGCTAGGAAATGAAATAAGGACGTACCAGCAATTAAGTAAGTTAAACAAACATGTACGAAGGGGTCCACTCAGTCGGTCTAATCGGGCCTCCTCTAGCTTGCTAGCTCATGAGGTACCTACATCAATGAAAGTGCCTAGGTGGTGTTTTAAAACACCATCCTAAAGTGGGAGTGAGTCATCAACTCAATGGTTCCATTTCCCTAAGTTACTCAAAGCGCAAATGAAATCAAACGTAGATAATGAAGCAGACATACATACATACACAGCAGTCATAAGCATAGTAGGAAATGAAACAAACATACATACATAGCAGTCAAGCATATACATAGAACTATTCTAGTCACAGCAGACGATGAGTGGCACCACCACATCACTCACGCAAACACAAGCCAATATTTCCTATAGGTTACACAAACACAAATAAAAGCAGACATAGGTAATGAATTTACTTTCCACATAACACAACAGTCATAAATATCTACATAATAGCACGAAACATGTTCTTAATGTCATGAGTGCATGAGATGCAAATGCATGCCCGAACACCAGATTGATCACAGCAGACAGTGGGTGGCACGACCACCACACTAGCACAGATCTAGGAACGCCAACAATGAGGCACCACCCCATCACCCCCCAATGCATGACATGCCGAACCATGCATGATTAGCGAATTTATTAGTTATTCCGATTTAACATCCAGCCGATTAGCGAAGCCACCATACCAATGTTCTATCACTCGGCCAACCTGGGACCATCTAGCTTCCTGCGTGGCGAACGCATATCATCGCCAGTAACCCCTCGATTCAAGTATGGTTAGGCAATGACTCGTCAACCACGCCCAAGCCAAAGCAAAAGGGTCGTCACCCAACTACTAGTATAAACAATTAATTCGGAGGTGTGAGCTTGCTACTCAAATCAAATTAATCAAATTCAAAACAGTAATGCCCGGGTCATTCGAGCGGTGCTCTGGCACGAAACAATCGGCCGGGTATTTGATAGAGCCGCTCGAACAACCCTGTGCTCAATGGTCACTACGGGGAGGCATCACCCTAGCGTAGGCCGATAGCTCGAGCATAGGTCCCATACCACCATCCCCGGCTCATGAGACTTGGGGATCGATCGCCATACGATTTTAAGTAGGCCTATTCAGTGGTAACATTGGTACTTGGATTCGAATAGAGGCGACAGATCACACAACACGTTCAACCTAGAGTCGGGTTGGGCCTTCGACGGAGGAGTAGTACGAGAAGTGGCACCACCACATCACCCGCACTCTACGCCACCCGAAGATTCCAACCCAAGGACGATCGACCACGTGCGGTCACCCCAATTAACATCTAAGTGCCGAGCTGAACCATCATACAAGTTTCAAGTACAACAAAAATATTATGAACATGAACATTCAATATCGACTAATGGCATGTAGCATAGTTAACAATTTCACATCAGCATATCACGTAAACAAGGTATATTTTTGCTACATCCTTAGGATCATAAGCAAGGTTAAGCAACATATCAATAGGGTAAAGTCACTAGCATGTTATTAGTTCACCCAATTGACACAAAACAAGGACAAACACCCAAGCTTCCGCATGCAACCTAAGATTTATGGTTCTACAACATGCATCCAAGCATCAATGTAGCCAATCGTAGATTCAACAACTAGGAATTTATTCCAAGCACTCTCAGCTATGCAAAACAAGCATTAACTACATCTAATCGCATTTGATGCTAGGCAACCTAGAGGTAAATGGTCCGCACCTTAAATCATTCGGTCGTTTTCAGGAAATCCTACAAAAGGTTAGATGTTATATTAGACCCTAGGCTCTAAGTATCATTGACATGCAAAGGTCCTAGTGACCCATTCTAGAAAAGGTGATTCTAGTAATGATTGTTGTAGTTAGTATTGGTATGAGTGTACTTGCGCCTGTGTGTGCACCTGCAGGACATCGCAGCTTCGCAGTTTCGAGTGCTAATTCGGGCATGACGCCCATCCAAGTGCGCCAAGCCCAACTTGGAGGTTGTCCTATTCGAGTTTCGGGTTCATCAGTCTAGGAACAGGCGGTTAAACAGCCTCATACGAGTGCGTTCGAGTTCTATTTCAATGCAGCTATGGTCCTACTAGGCTAAGGGTGGTCAATTATTCAACCTAAGGTGACGTGAGCAGGACGAGCCTAAGTGTGTGTTCAGATCTTGGAAAAGGCGATTTTACGAGGCGTTACTTAGTTCTCTCATTTGGATTCAAACGCTGCCAAACAGATCATACAGTGTTTATTCATTCACGCCCAGAGGGAAGAACTATTCTAGTTGTGTATGTGGACAACATTGTCCTTACTGGTGATGACTTGCAATTCATCCAACAAACCAAACATCAACTAAGCAAGGAGTTTGAAATGAAGGACTTAGGTTGTTTGCGTTATTTTTTAGGAATTGAGGTGGCCCGCTGTAACGCCCCGAAATTTCGGCTCTCATGGACAACACGACGAGCCGAGTTTTCGAGTGTTAACTAAAATGTATTAGGGATATGTTTTCATACATTTATCTTTATTTCCCACATTCTTGACATTCATAGCATGACGGACTTCAAGGTTCTTATTCGATGTTTTTCTACTCTACGTTATCAACATAATGCCCTTAAATCATACAAAATATATAATATTTCAATTTCTGTCTCCGTGGGAGACTTAATTCGATTTACATGAAAATAAATTTATTCTACGAAAATGGAAACAATAAACATTATTCGTCTTCAAACCGATACAACTTCATCGTCCGTCATTGACCGCCATGAAACTGTATACTCTTTAACCTGTAAGTCGGGTTTGTCTAATGGATTGTCACTTGCAACAAGCCGGTGGTGTTTTATAACACCATCTCAGGAGGGAGTGAGTTGCTCGCGATCAACTCAGTGAGGGTTACCCCCTAAGATTAGCATAATAACATCCA
The DNA here is from genome assembly GCA_003013855.2 of Liriodendron chinense. NCBI lineage: Eukaryota > Viridiplantae > Streptophyta > Magnoliopsida > Magnoliales > Magnoliaceae > Liriodendron > Liriodendron chinense. The sequence continues at coordinate 2,502,255 of PVNU02003292.1, forward strand.
AACATCAGCATACCCAACCAAAACATACATGAGAAAATCTTATTTAATACAATGCATGATATGCATGCTCTGGCTAAAGCACCCTAACTAAATGAGACGGGACTTATTCCAACTCTTCTCACCAGCCACTAGTCACCAGAGTCCACGATAAAGCGGGTAATTCCACAACTTCACGTCAACCAACCCAGCCAATGGAAGTGATGGCCACCCATCCCCCTACCACAAGCTAGCGCCGAGGCGCCCGCAGAGCTGACTTACCAAGTCAGGTCCAGTGAATGCATGATTAGTTTCACCTTTACTTAAGTAGTTTAGCATCCAGCCAATTAAACGATGTTCACGACTAATGACCACTCCTTACCCCAATTAGTTTAAGGAAGCTCAAGGTCACTATGGGGGGGCTCGTCACCCAGCATAGGCCGACAACTCAGGCTTAGTGTCCCATACCACCAACCCTGGCTCATAAAACTTCTCGTATTCATCAATCTCATTCCTCAAAGGGTCCACCACAGATAACATATCAAACAAGGATCCCTTGGCACGTATCCACCAATGCACACGGTAGTGCCAAACTCAACATCATGGCATATACGACCAACAACACATCTACAGTAATGCCAACACTTAATCCTCAACATCAAGGCATATCATTCAATAATACACATGGTGATGCCAATTCTTACTACAACCAATAAGGCATATTCATCCAAAAACATCCACATGGTAATGCCAACATAACAAGGCCTCATACGGGCTTCATCTCTTAATATCAAATGGTTATATCAATACGGGGTTAAGGGGCATTCGTTAACGTAACATCCATATACAAAATTCTGAATCATACAACAAATCAATCATCATGTTTATCATGAGCATATAACGAACGTAAATTAAGCATAGTCTCCACATAAGCATATACATCATCATGGTTCCTTTTCCAAACACATAAGCATAAATCATGGTTCACATACATCAAAATTCATAGTATCAAGGAATATCATACAAATGATAATCACATGAAAAGATTTCAATAAGCACGGTTTCAAGAAACCACACAACAAAACCCTAGTGTTTAAGCATGTAATCGACAAGAAAATCCTCACCTTGTAACTAGGATTAAAGGAAATCCTCACCCTCGCCTTAGATGAAAATCCTAGGTACGATTGATAGGGAAGATCTTTACATGAACCACAGCGACACGAGGAAGGGTTGAAGATGACTACATGTGTTGATGAAGAAGGAAGGAAAAGAAGATGATCAGCGGGGAGCGAGTTCTCTCTCTCTCTCTCTCTCTCTCTCTCTCTCTCTCTCTCTCTCTCTCAGACATGTAGGGCTGGAAAATTAGGGTTGGGCGTGAGTTTTTTTTGGAAGGGAGAAGGAGTAGGGACGTGCGCACCACTACTTTACATGAAGTGAGCGTGCACACCTCCCAATCTCACTATGACACCATCAAAACATGATTAAGGGATGATTTTTAATGATTTTTAATCCATTCACCATGTTAAGCACAAAGAGTAGAGTCAGAATATATAATTTTCATGGTGATCTGAAATCTAGATTGACAGATATTAAAAAATGACCCGACGAGTGCCAAAACGGACTTGATCTCAATTAACAGTCCACGCTTGATGATCAGGGCCCAAATTTGAGAGAAATGTGTAGTCATGATAGGTAAATGATTGTAAAAAGTTTGGTGGTTGATTGATGGTGGGAATGACGTAGATCTGAAATTCCAACTTTTGCCGGAAAAGGAAGGAGCTGGCTTGGTGGTTCCACGGTGTAGGGTTATAAATCGGGGTTCGAATTTTGTAGAGTCTCGTAGTCATATGATGCTAAGATATATTCCAAATTTGAGTTGCGATGGATGATGGGAACTGGTTAATTGAAAGGCCCAGATTTGAAAGGAATTAGTACTCGGTTATTTCCTAAAATGAGATAACTTCGCGCTTAAGAAATAGGCTTATCAAGGAGGGGCACTCAAATCACACTATTGGTCCATGATATGGACGATCTAAGTCACTCACACGAAGGAAAATATTCAACTACGACTAACTATCCACTTTCCTCACTTAATGGACATTAAAATCAAAGGTTAAGGGGCTGATTTGTTAATTAGGCCATTTATACTATGATCTAAAGGCTAAAATTCGACATGTGCGGTTCATTTATGATAGATAGGCATGGTATAAAATTTCACATCAATCAGATCATGGGAACCGTGTGAACTAGATATCAAGGGTCTAGGTTAAGGTGAGCCATTCACATTTTTTAGCACTCAAGATTTCATATTTACACTCATTGGATCATCCAAAAAAATTTAGGATAAGAGTTTACCACTAAGATGATCAGTTTGGAATGGTTGCTTTCCCGACTAGCTTTCTTGATCAACGGCAACGGACGCTCCTAGGTTAAAATCTCCATGATATAATAGCCATTTAAAAAATCTAACTTTATGGCGTCGATACACACCTAAAACTATGCCTACCTTTCGGATGGATTCAAAAATTACTTACCCGATTGATCAAAAACAGCGAATATGGGTAGGCCAAGGGCATTATCCTATTTATTTTTAATCTGAAACTTTTAAGAAACCTAATGGTTTTACAAGATTCTATGTATAATCCTAAGCATATCTTACAAAAGAATCTATATCGAATTAATCACGAATCATTACTTATTCAAAAAACAAATTAAAATTATCGTTAATAGGGAATTTTACACATAATATTATACTATACTTTCAAAGCCACCTAAGGAAAATCTGGAGCGTTACACCCGCTCATCAAAGGGCATCTTCATCTCTCAGAGAAAATATACCCTTGATCGTCTCAAGGAGACAAGAAAGTTGGGTTCACGACCAGTGCCTTCCCTCATGGAACAGAAACACTCACTGCATGCAGACATAGGTGACAAGCTTGAAGACACTGGCATATATCAGAGACTAGTTGGGAAATTGATTTACTTGACAATCACGAGGCCAGATATTACTCAAGCAGTGAGCATTGTGAGTCGATACATGCATTCTCCCAGGAAGCCTCACATGGAGGCCGTTCATTATATACTAAGATACCTAAAGATGTGTCCAAGTCGAGGAATTTTGTACAAGAATCATGGGCATGTGAATATATGTGGTTTCTCATATGCAGATTGGGCAGGTTGCTCTACACATAGAAAATCTACGTCTGGGTATTATACTTTTGTGGGAGGAAACCTGGTGACTTAGAGAAGCAAGAAACAACCTGGGTCTCCAGGGCAAGTGCAGAGGCAAAGTACAGAGCTATTGCTCATGCGGCATGTGAGCTGCTATGGTTAAAGTCCATTATGAAAGAGTTGGGTTTATTCTCTGACTCAACTATTCCTCTCTACTGTGACAACCAAGCAGCCATTCATATCGCTTCAGACTCAACATATTGAGGTTGATATTCATTTCGTTCGAGAGAAAATTGCTTCAGGAGAACTTTCCACACCCTTCGTTCGCTTTTCAGATCAGTTGGCAGATATATTTACAAAGGCTCTAAATTTCACTGCTCTTCGTGAGATTTCTGGCAAGTTGGGCATTATAGATATTCACGCAGCAACTTGAGGGGGAGTGTTGAAACATAAGGGTTTTTTGTGTAAGAATTCTATGGGGGGTCTTTATGTTATTTTTCCTACTCTAAGTTAGTAAGTTGTAAAAAGGCAAATAAGCCTTATTAAATAAAACTTGGAGGATTAGGGTTCAAACCTAATCTCTCTTCTTCTCTCTTTCAAAACTCCTCTTTCTACTATTGGAAATCTTCAACCGATAACACTGATAGTATAAAAATTCTAGATATCACTAAATATCGCCAATGTATCGATATTGTAAATATTTTCAATTGTGTAAATTTCAGGCGTCGTTTATATTGTCAATGCATTGATACCGCCGATGTATCGCCAATATTTTTTTATTGTGTAAATTCCAAGTGTTGCCTGTATCGTCAATGTATCTGCAAATATTTTGATAATATCGCCAATGTATCGATACACCAAAAAATTTTATGTTAAAAATTTTCCATTTCATATTTTTTATGGGTGCATGGTCGTATGCAACATTCAATTTGTCGAAGATAATATTGATAATATCACAATATTACCATTATCACAACATGGCAATAACAAGACCACAATCTTTAGTTTCTTTTTCAGTTGTTAACGATTTATTTGGAAATATCATGTGTTGCCGATATTCTGAAATATCAATGGATGTTTGGATGGAAGGTTAGATGTTGGATGGATAGATGGGATGGATGAGATGGTTGGACTGATTTCTTACAGCAGCACATGCTTTTAGCCCCCCATTAAATAAAAGCCTATTATGTATGCATTAACCTATTATATATGCATTCTTTTTGCAATTTTTTCATTCATAAATATGCAAATATGTGTATTTTATCATCTCCTGAGGTTTCATTGAAAAATTCCACCGTTTTTTTTTCCATTTTCCCCGCATTTCCAGTTATCAACGATATTATTGGCGATATCGATATTATTTCTGTATCCCCAGCTAGCGAAACTTGTAGCGATACCGAAACTTCGAACACTAGTTTGAAGTAATGCCGAGCCTAAAAATCAACTATGAAAAGCAAAATGATGGGGATTCACACGAGAGAGAAGGATGCGAGCACCGTTACAGGAAGATTTGGATGTAAGGCTTGTAGCCTTCCAAAGACTTACCCTGGCTTACCCTTATGTGTCGGCCAGTTCATTTGTGGCATTCCATGGCAGAAAGGGTGGAAAGGAAACATTCAGGACGTAAGAGAAGATTCTTGTCCTTGAGAGGGCAGATAATCCTCATCAATTCAACCTCGTCGAACTTGCTTGTTTATTAGAATTTGTCTCTGTTCAAAATGCCCGGTGCATGTAATTCGAAGATTGGAAAGAATTTAAAGGGAGTTCGTATGGAAAGGTGTAGGCGAATGGGGATTAGTTTGCAAGCCAAGAAGGATAAGTGGTGTGGCCGTGTGGGTATCAGGTTGTTAAAGATTATGAATACAACTTTTCTCAGAAGGTAGCTATGGAGATTACATATAACCCCCTAATAAATATAAAATTACACATAAGTCCCTACTTTGCATATTTACAACTAAAACGCTATATAACAAATAAATGTTCCCACAAGGTCCATTAATATAATTGCAGATCATATGACGTGATTACATGATCGAAATCGGGGAGCCGAACATGGAAACCGGCGGCCCGCTCAAATCAACTACACACAGAAGATGAACCAATTCACTTACCCAATCTGACAGTGATGACAATATGTTTACGCACACAACCTCGAGCAATCACACGAGCAGACCCTTTTCTATATCACAATAGGTACACCATGTAACTACGACGAACGCACTCCACGTACCACGCGCACAAAACTCTCTCTCTCTCTCTCTCTCTCTCTCTCTCTCTCTCCATGGTGCGTGTATGCACCACCCTTCCTCTCCCCATTAAATAAGGGAGAGAGGCAGTAGCTGCTAATGTAGTGGAATAGCATCCCACCCTGTTGCCATGTGTATGGTGGGCCCCACTAGGGGTTGCCCCAATTGACAAGTGTGGCCACAAGTGGTTCACGCGCATGTTGCCACGTGTGGCACATGCATGCTACCAACACATGATACAACCGATATATCCCATGCGATAACCGATATGTATCCAGATCCCAAGGGTGCGATACATTAGGCGATAATGATACAGAAAACATTGCACTCATCATATGAACACGTTGTCCCTTGACTACCCGACATCATGTCCCATAAAGTATGGTTGGTCTTATAGCTAGTTGATGTGAATAACTATATATTGAGAATGTCCTTTCCTTCTCCATGTTAGGTCATATTTCATACATTCAACAAATGCAAACTCCTTGACGCATAAGTTAGGTATTCAGGTGTTGAATGCACTACTTCAATGGCCCTCATTCTATGCCTAGTGTGTAACATCTATTATGCCATGTCTTTCATCTAGTAGAGACTTGTTTTCCATATTTCATCATCATCCAAGCCTTATCCCAACTAAATGGGGCTGGACAAGTCTTCCATTATTTCTTCTGGTAAATAAATTTGCATTTCACTTGATCATGAATAAATAAATGCATTACTATGCATTAAAAACCTTTTCAGTTATAACTTATATGATCAATTCAATGAAAAGCAAGTGGAAAATGCCCAAGCTTGAGAGTAGTGGCCTCAAAAAGCCATTCCAGCTCATACAAAAGCAAGAACTATCATCCAGGAAAATGAATTTCAATGATTGATGCTAAGAGTTCTTTTGGCAATGAATCAAATACATAGGTTTCAAACCAACTTTCCATTCTGCAAATGAAGCGAATTTTTTCCCCAAATACGAGATAATGTTTCGCCAAATATTATCTTTACATAATGCTCAAGAGTTAGAAATAATGAAAATATCAATTATATTTGTAAAGGCCTTTTCCTTTAAAAACTTCCTCTGCCAACTATTACCTCTCATATAAGAAAAGGAGGAATTGTGATACCAAGCTCAAAATATATTTTCCAACAGGTCCAACATGTCATTCAGGAATAGATTTAGCTTTTCCACGACAAAAAATTGGAGTTAGCACTTTTTCGTGGCTTGAAAAATTTTGTCCCTTTCTACGTAGTAACAATGGAGCCCTTTAGCACTACTCCAACTCAGCCTTCCTCTAATAGAGCTTACATGTGGAATAAGTATTGATTGGGAAAGCAGCACTTCATTACACTCTGAGAGAGGTTACAACATTCAGATTTATGAAGGTCATGATGGTGTTTGAAATAATGGTTGAGCGTGAGCTTAAGGTTGTTCACAAATGAGGAGATCTTACCAATCTATAGGGACCAAGGCCCTTACATGAATGTTGCAGATTGTGCCAACAGTATTAAAAAAATTTAGACATATCCAAACAATCTAGAAGACTCCACATACTTCTTCCTACTAATGTAAATAGACTTAATTTTGTTTGTGCGTGTGTATGTACATTTTGTACTCCTATGGAGCACTGTATCTTTCCTTCAAAGTTAATATGTGTGTGTGTTAGTCATTAGACTAACCAACACAACACAAGTTTCCCTACCTCTCTCTCCCCTTTCTCTCTTCCCTTCCTTCGACAAATTTCTACTTTGTATCAGAGCCTACGATTGTAGGGACCTGGTCGCAGCCTATGATAGTAGGGCCCACTTCTAACGCCGTCCATGCATACGGATGACGTCAGCAATGTTTGGCCAGTTAGTCTTTTTGAAGCAGAGAGCATAAGATTTGGTAGATCTTGATTTTAGAGGAATGATGATGATTTTTATATTTTTTTTTTTTTTGCATTTTTTGGATAAGTTTTTTGAGTAAATAGAGAAAAGTCCATATTTTGTTATTCTCGTTGTGTTGTTTTTCTGAAGAATTTTCGGGTAGTTTTTCCACATGGAATAGGCTGCAATTGATAAAGGGCAATCACCAGAAACAAGAATCATGAAGTTCCATTGAGATTTGGGTGTGCAACGACGTCTTTTGTGAGAAATGGGTGCCGTCGGCCCTTGTTCTTACGGTTTTTGGTAGAATTTCTTTAATTCTTCACGTTCTGATGTTATGAAGCTGCGAAATGCGGTGTAAAATCATGTTAATGGTGATTACAAAGTTGGTGTTCTCATTCCATGCTTAGAAGTATATTGTGCACACAAAATGTTCAACGAAATGCTCAACTCAACTTGACATGGGGGTTTTTTACATGCAGTGGATCTTTTCTTTTCAGTTCATCATCTCTTCCTTTATTAAGCCACTGTTGTTAGTTGTGAGTGTAGTTCACTCACATTGTGTTGCTCGTGTTGCACACATCTCCACATGTTATTGTGTGTGTGTTCTCTCAAGTATTGTGAGTGTGGTTCACTCATTTATTGTGCAAGTTGCACATGTTTGTGAGAGAATTTCGCATGTGGATGACAGGTTGGTGACTCGATAGTTGTCAAGTTTGGTTATGGCCTCCTACTTGAAGAAAAGATTCAAAGAACGAAGAAGGTTCAAGCTACAGTCTACAAATAATCACCAATTCAAGATCTTGTATCCTACCATGTTGTGTTTGAGGGGGAGCCATGGTCCACGTTGATTATCATCATCTTCTTTATATGTGTTTCAAGCTGGCCATGATTGATATCCATGCTCCAGCTTGAGGGAGAGTGTGGAAATAGATGTAATTTTGTTTCTGCATGTGTTTGTACATTTTGTACTCCTGTGTAGCACTGTATCTTTCCTTCAAAGTTTACATGTGTGTGTGTGTGTGTGTGTGAGAGTTAGTCATTAGACTAACCAACACAACACAAGTTCCCTAGCCGGTTCTCTCTCTCTCTCTCTCTCTCTCTCTCTCTCTCTCTCTCTCTCTCTCTCTCTCTCTCTCTCTCTCTCTCTCTCTCTCTCTCTCTCTCTTCTGCAGCAGATTTCTACTCCTCCAGTTCAAGACACTTCTATGATCTTCTACACTACCCTAGGCTATGATTTTTCTAGACTTTTCCTGGACCTTCTGGATGCTCTAGACTTTCTAGAATATTCTTGAATCTTCTATATTTACACATTATGCAAGACTCCTATGATGTTCCTAAAGACTATTGCATGAGACGGCATGTGATGATAGAATTCCAATTTTCAACCCTGTGACACCTTGCTCCTGTATGCAACCGAGATCCAAAGTAATAGTTTCCACATAAACCCAAGGTGAGTTTCAGGATGAAACAAGCATATTCATAAGATAGGTGACTTTTAGGATGAAACAAGCATATTCATAAGATAGGTGAGTTGTAGGATGTAACAAATGATTATGTTTTCTCCTTACCATGTAAAAAATTAAAAAAAAAAAAAAAAAAAAGACCATAAATGAGACTAACATATGACTTACCAAAAACAACTCACCTGGCCAAAGTTCAAAGTAGAAGTGATACATTGTCTGCTTGAACTTGAATTAGTAGCGCATGACAAAGCCAAGCTCACAACCATTTCTGTCTGTTAAATTTTGTAATATTAAAGGATATGAATAAGGTCAGCAAACAAGATCCATAAGGATGTAAAAGGACAAAAAAAAAAGGAACTGAAGGAAGAAATCAAAGTCCCTACAAACCTCAGAAGCTCCTAGAGCAAGGCGTTTCGCATAGTCATTTGTTGTATGCTGTGGTGCTGTGCCAGTTACAGCATCATGATGCTGTGCAATTCCTAATGCATCTCCTAAGCTAAAGGTGTGTGGACCAGATGATCTCCTTCCCACTAGATATTCAAGTTGCCGTGCTGCCTATTAAGATAATTTAGATTTCTTTCCAGAATTTTAATAGATTGAACTCATTTTTCATGCCAAATTATAATACTAAAAATTTTCAAGATGATGAAAATTGAGTTTGTGTTACCAGATAATACCCACTCAGCATTCGGGTATATCTCTTCAGTGCTGGGCGGCTAGTAAAAAATCCAGTCCAATAAGCATTAGCAGAGTCTGCATATCTGCACCATAGGGGGAGCTTGTAAACATGATGAAGTTAAGTGACAAAAGACTATCCATGCCATGTAGCTAGAACAGAAAAGGTGTTGCTGCTCACGGAAAATAGTCATCAGTTTTTAGTGGCCAAGATTCATTTGCTGTGTTTTTTGCATTGGTGTAAATGGATGGAGTAGAATAGAATGCATTGACGCGACCATCCTGCCATAGTAAACCCATCTAAGCTGCATGGTTAATTTGATCAAAGGAATTGCATCTGAAGAAAAAAAAAATAGAGACCTAATTTACTGCATCTTCATACGACTCTAAAGACACAGCTAAGGGATTATTTCACAAAACATGTAGAAAAGTTTAACAAGCCTTAAGCAAAGAAGCATGCAGTATCAAATATGTACCAGAGAAAACACTACATAAAGCCATAACACTGATGAAGAACCTTTTTTTTTCTTTTAAAAAAAAAAAAAAAAAAGCATTAACCTAAGAAATTACTGAAACAATCCACATAGAATGGTAAACTTCAGAAGACTTGGAAGTTAGAACTTATGACATGAACTACAAGGAATCCTCTCATAGCATGCTCTTCCCAGTTCCCAAGGCAGTTTATCACAGTGCCCTTTGGAGCCATCAAGCAACTCAACCCATAAAGACCAGGATAGCCTTGTGGTACTGTTAGTTGGAATATGAAAAATGGGTTTGGAAAAGGGGAACCTAATGTCACCCTTGAAATTTTTAGCCCAGTTGGATTTCGTTCAGATGTGTTGCATCAGATAATGTAGACTATTCCATCATCTAAAAGCTTTTCAATGGGTACCTTTGGTTCACCTCTTAAAGTATGCAGTTGGTGATTGTCTCTCCACACATTCCAGTATCTGATAGCTTAGCGTGTGTCTGATTGATGGATCACGACATGCTAAATTAACCAGCAGAGGCCTAAAGATAGACTGCAACTTCATCAGCATCAGAGCGTTGTCCAGCTATTTGCAGTCAGATTTGTAAATCCTGTTTCACCAACCACTCTCTCCACACATTCTCATATCTGACAGATTAGAATGTTACTGATGTATGGCTCATGAAATGGTAGATTCATGAACAGAAGCCTAAAGCTAGCCTTGTCCCAGATATTTGGGATCAGGTTCATGAATCCTGCTTCACCAACAATTCCTGTTTAAGGCCCTATCCTTGGTACGTGCAAGCCCTCGTATCCCTTCTCACCACCTTGCTTCAGGTCCATTTTAAGTTTTCCCCTCATCCTCCATTCAGGTGCTTTAACCCTATGAAAGTTCCCATTCTTATCATGGTTGTCCCCGGCTTTTGGGCCACGCGGTTGAACCATCTCAATTTTCTCTGTATCTGTTTACCTACCATTGGGCTACTCTAAGCCTGCTAGTTAGAATCTAACTTATGCCCCAAAAAAAAAAAAAAAAATCAAATATATTGATATATTGCCTGCCCAATAACATTGGCAACAACAGTCAAATTTGGAAGCAATAATTTAAGTAGTTAACTGTCCTCCCTGGATAATGGAAGGGGTGTATATGGACTGGACACGGGCTAAGCAAAATCAAATTTTGAATATGCCTGGCCTACGAAGCACTACCAGTGCAAAATCCAAGCGCAAACAGACCCAGGAATGCCCTTTCTACATCCTAGATAATAGGTAGATTTTGCAGCTTGTATGTATTACTTGCCTATGGAAACCAAAAGACCTAAATCAACCCACTTAACTCCGCTCCATCTCATGGAACCTTTGACTTGCAAAAATGGTTCAGACCAATAACCACTTAAAGAGAATCAATTATTTAAGTACTAGACAAACTACCAGATGAAAAGCATGTCAAAGTTGGACAAGAAGTTACCATATCTCTATCTACTATATATAATGCCATAGTCAACATAATAGCAGTCATTTTTTACTTTCCCCTGATTGCATTGGATTGGATGACCAAATTTACTCCTAGAAGTGAGTTGCAAGTAGTGTTTTAAATAGCAATAGCGTGTAGCATAGCGATCACCTCTCTGAAGCGTTAGGCATAGCTACACACTACTACTAGATTTTTAATCAAAGTTGTGCTTGGTTGAAAACATTAATGTTGTAGTGAAAAATAACTTGTAATGTGAGCTGCATAGGTGTATGTTAACGTAGGATTCTGGTAATAGGTCCCTCTCAAGTATACGCCCTTCTCAAAGTGAGCTCCTCTCCAAACCTGAAAGCCAAAGAAGAAAACTAAGGATGGCCAACACTTGGCCATTGGCCCTCCGAAGCTTAAGTCAGAGGTGACTTGATAGTAAGATGAAGTGTGAAACGTAGGCTTAGAGATTGTGTACCTTTATCATCTGTAGAGCCATGTATTTATGCAGATCCGGGTGATCCAGTCCATTACACAAACTGTTCAGATTATTACTGATTTGGGGGATAAGAAGCTTATCCCGTTAATCCCTGGATAAGAAGATGGTGTAACTAATCTAGACATCTAGCTGATTACGTTCCTTGACGGAGGCCCCCGTGGTACGGAACTATGAATAGAAACAAACCAAAGCCGGCCTATATGAGCTGCTGGTACTATGAGACGAGGGACGTCCCCAACGAACGACCAACGACCAGGAGTGCTTGGATTTGGGAATATCATCGTTTATCGACCAGGAGCAAAGCTGCTTGGATGACGGAGACCTTCTCATTCGACGACCAGCAACCAGACATGCTCACATATCGAGAGTGTATAGGAAGTCGCAGGTCTATGCGATATACAAGACGCAACCAGGTAGGCTCGTTAGTCAGATGGTTTGGTCGCAACTTTACGGAGTCAGAGGCGCTCGCGGATCGCGTGTCTTTAGACTTCTTCGACGACCAACTTTATTCTACAACAGTGTAGCGTAGTCTATGTAGCAAGTAGCATTTGCAAATTGTAGACAGAGATTTGAGAGAGAGAGAGAGAGAGAGAGAGAGAGAGAGAGAGAAGAAGAGTGATTAGGATCCAAAACCTAATCCTCCACATTTTTATTATAATAGAGCTTATTTGCCTTTTACAACTTACTTCCTAGAAAAGAGGAAATTACATAAAACTCCTTTTTGTTTCAACACTCCCCCTCAAGTTGGTGCGTGAATATCTATCATGCCCAACTTGCCAGAAATCTCACGAAAAGTAGTGGAATTTAAAGCCTTTGTAAATATATCTGCCAACTGATCTGAAGAGCGAACGAAGGGTGTGGAAAGTTCTCCTGAACCAATCTTCTCTCGAACGAAATGAATATCAACCTCAATATGTTTAGTCCTCGCATGAAAGACTGAGTCTGAAGCAATATGAATGGCAGCTTGGTTGTCACAATAGAGAGGAATGGTTGAGTCAGAGAATAAACATAACTCGTTCATGATGGACTTTAACCAAAGTAGCTCGCATGTCCTATGAGCAATAGCTCTGTATTTTGCCTCTGCACTTGACCTGGAGACCACATGTTGTTTCTTACTTCTCCAAGTCACCAGGTTTCCTCCCACAAAAGTACAATACCCAGACATAGATTTTCTATCTGTAGAGTAACCTGCCCAATCCACATCTGAGAAACCACATATATTCACATGCCCATGATTCTTGTACAAAATTCCTCGACCTGGACACATCTTCAAGTATCTTAGGATATGATGAACCGCCTCCAAGTGAGGCTTCCTAGGAGAATGCATGTATCGACTCACAATATTCACTGCTTGAGTAATATCTGGCCTTATAATTGTCAAATAAATCAATTTCCCAACCAGTCTTTGATACATGCCAGTATCTTCAAGCTTGTCACCTATGTCTGCATGCAATGAGTGTCTCTGCTCCATGGGGGAAGGCGCTGGTTGTGAACCCAACTTTCCTGTCTCCTTGAGAAGATCAAGGGTATATTTTCTCTGAGAAATGAAGATGCCCTTTGTGAGCGGGCCACTTCAATTCCCAGAAAATATCGCAGACACCCCAAGTCCTTCATTTCAAACTCCTTGCTTAGTCGATGTTTGGTTTGTTGGATGAATTGCAAATCGTTGCCAGTAAGGACAATCTCGTCCACATACACCAGCAGAATCGTTCTTCCCTCTGGGCGTGAATGAATGAACACTGTATGATCTGTTTGGCAGCGCTTGAACCCAAAGGAGAGAACTGCATAACTAAATTTTGCAAACTAAGCTCTAGGAGACTGTTTTAAACCATACAAAGCCTTTTTCAGCTTACACACCTTTCCTAACTCCCCCTTAAGTTGAAAACCAGGGGGAAGGTCTATGTACACCTCCTCAGTCAGATCACCATTTAGAAAAGCATTCTTGACATCCAATTGGAACAGAGGCCAATCTAGGTTAGCCGCTAGAGAAAGGATAAGACGAACAGAATTTAGTTTTGCCACAGGAGAAAAAGTCTCAGTATAATCACTCCGAAAAGTTGAGTGTAGCCCTTAGCCACCAGTCGAGCTTTGTATCTTTCTACAGTACCATCTACACGGTATTTGATGGAGAAGACCCATTTACAACCAACTGTCTTCTTCCCAGGAGGTAGAGAGATAACATCCCATGTACCACTCTTAAGTAGAGCCTCCATCTCAGCTTCCATAGCTTGTTTCCAAGCAGGTACTGCCAAAGCAGCGTGAACAGATCTGGGAATAGTATGAGAAGATATAGCTGCTAAGAATGAACAATAAGATGGTGACAGGGACTCATAACACAGAAAATTTGATATAGGATGCAAAATTGGATGATGACTACAAGTGCGAGTTGCAACAGAGAGAAAGAGGTACCTGAGGTTAGAGTCAGATTGATGCAGGACGCCCTAATCGTGATGCATGCTCATGAACATATGTAATCCAGCGGAAATAAATAGCAAAAATAATCTAAAATTCATCACCTATCATCATAAATTAAGAAAATCATAAAAGAGGCATGCAATGGAGCGGGCCATCATCACAACCACGAAGTAAGAAATTCAAATAATGCATAGGTTGGATCCGACAAGGGATGGAACCTCCCTATCTTGCATGGTCTTAATCCAAATACCCAATGTGAATCACTAGTCCGAGGGATCGAGGGATTTCTCGGATTAGGGATTTTGGAATTTAAGAAATGGGGATTTTGGATAAAATCTCAAATCTAGGATCTAGAAGTTATGAGAGAATAGAAATAGAGAAAGAGGAAATAACAAGTTTACCTTAAAAGAAGTTGAAGCGGCACAAGAAGAAAAGAGAAGAAGAAAATCGAAGAAGAAGATTAAGTTCCAAGAAAGAGAGAGAGAGAAAGGAGGCAACCAAGAGGCTTGCTTTTCAATAATCAACAATTAATGAAAAAGGTTTAGGGCAACACCCTTATAAAATTCGGAATTAGCATAATTACCAAAATACCCCTACTAACAAAATTTCAAAAAAAAAAACATTTGCACGAAAAAACGTGCGCACACCAACCCAAAACTCAAATAAGTAAAAAATGCATAAAATAAACTCAAATCTAAGATGTCCAATGGGCTCCAATGATGGTGTGATGAAAGTGGGCCATGACGAACCAACGGTCCGATCACATCATCATCACAATCCAAAGGTCCGATCATCTCCTCCAAGCAACTCACACATGTTTTCCCAAGGTGGGGTCTTTTCAAATGTCTCGGACTACATTTGTAAGGTCTTCAATGCTCCTCAAGTCGTCACGAACAATCCAGGCCCGTCATCATCGAGCCATAAAGATATAGGTGTCACTCGCCTCCTACGCTGATAAACCCTAAAGGGCCTGATGTCCGCATCATTCTACTTGTCTGAGAAGAACTCGACTCCGACGAGTTAAAACTCTTGTGGCGCTCTAGTAAATCTGGATTAACGCTCTGCAACTCCACTTCTGTCAACCACGTAGATTCTGACGGTAATTTATTCTTCCATTTGACATGATATCTCTGGAAACCTCCATCTCTCGTGGAAACTATCTCCTCATCCACAATTTCCTCAATTTCTTGTTTGCGAATAATGGGTGGAGGAAGGGGTGGAGTAGGTTGTGAAGAAAACTCAGAAAAAGGCCATGAAAGGGACGAGGGATCAATGGTAGGATTAGGGGAACGGACTAGATCCTCCACATTAAACGTTGGATTAATGCCCATTTCAGGTGGAAGGTCGATCTGGTACGCATTGGACCCAATTTTCTGCAATATCTTAAATGGTCCAGCACTCCGCACTTGTAATTTCTTAGCGGAACCCTGTGAGAACCGCTCTGGCCTTATCCTCACCATTACAGTCTCCTTCCTGAAAGTCTTGTAATCTACGATGAGAGTCAGCTGAATATTTATAACTATCATTACTCTTATTGATCCGTTGTCTAATATGTGTATGCAATTCATGAATGTGTCGTGCAAATGCATCGGCCGACTCTGAAGATCTTTGCGTGACAGACATGAGTGA
This sequence comes from Liriodendron chinense, assembly GCA_003013855.2. Taxonomy (NCBI): domain Eukaryota; kingdom Viridiplantae; phylum Streptophyta; class Magnoliopsida; order Magnoliales; family Magnoliaceae; genus Liriodendron; species Liriodendron chinense. The sequence continues at coordinate 2,518,117 of PVNU02003292.1, forward strand.
AACTAAAGGACTCTCTGAAAAAGCAACGGACTCGAAATAAATAATCATATGACCTAGAACTTGAAAACCTGAAACAAAAGGACACTTCTCATGGGTGACACATAATTTCTCATTATAGGTATTATAAACAAGGATGATTTTCAAGTATCCCAACACTTGAGAACACACACTATTAATACCAAGTCTTGAGCAGATCTTGGCATTAGCTATTATGTCCAAAATGTCATCAAGATGCAGGATAGGGATACTGGCCATCATATCCACCATGAAGTGAATACGTCGCAAGGTGGCATGAGACTTGACTAAAGCTTTGTGGACGGCCAGGATATGCCCACATGTGCGCCATATGCCATCATTTTTTAAAGTGAAAAGGGCAGGCTTGGCACATAAAACAAAACTCCAACTCAAACTTTCCTTATTGAATTCTTCCCAGAGAAGTTTATCAAATTGATGCTGCATTTCTATATTTTCTGCGGAGTTCACCTGGTATGGAGGAAAGCTTGATAGGACCGACCCAGGGACAAGATCGATTGCGTGCTGAATGTCCCATTTGGGTGAAAATTTATCCCATAAATCATCCGGTGGGATATCACAAGTCATGTGGGTGTCTACCATCATATCCTTACTAGTCTCCTTTTCAAATTCATTTGGGTGCATTATGGTAAGAGACTTAAATTGGGACTCTACATCACTTAAGTCACACATGACATCTGGAAGTGGTGCGGTCTCAATTTCTTCGACCTTTTCATCACTAGCACACACTTCGTCATTCTCAACGATGATGAGCGATGCCTCAATTTCTTCCATTTCCTCAATACTGACGTTAGGCACGTACTCTTCCACTTCATAAACAACCTGATTGGATTCTTCCAATTGGCCATTCACCAAGGTATTATCTCGCTTCCAAGGAAATATAATTGGTGTTATACACTTCAATTGTTCATAAGCCGAGATTTCCTTAATGATGGGTTGGACCACTTTACAAGGAGGGGACCATATTGGTTCTGTGTTTGGACGGGAAGGTGAGGCAACTCTCTTCTGAGCCAAGGGCTTTTGACGATAAGAGATGGGAAGATATTTTTCTTTCAAACGTTCTTTCATCTCGTCCCATTGTGAGATCGGGGCTCTCCCAACTCTATCAATTCGTCGCTCCAAATCTGTCCAAAACGACTTGGCTTGGCCCTCCAATTTTCACTTGGTAAACCTCACTCGACGGTAATTCGACATATCATACCAATCAAAAAAATAGTCCGAGTCTTCAAGCCAATCAAGAAATGTTTGTGGGTCCATGTGACCATTAAAGTAAGCCAACTCATCGGAGTTCGACTTTCCATTGGGTCTCGACGGCCACACAACAACACTTAATGGCTTTGAAGATCTCAACGCCTATACTCCATTCACCACGGGGATACTCTATGGACTGGGTGACTCACAATATAAATGCGACGAATTGAAACTACAATGAACTGACACTAATTAATTCTAGATAATGCAACTCAAATTCTGAAAATTTTCCAAATTAGGAAACTTTCTAAATATGGAAATTCTCCAAATTAGGAAACTTTCTAAAATTGGAAAGTTTCTAAAATTGAAAACTTTCTAAATCTAGAAATTCTCCAAATTAGGAAACTTTCTAAATCTGGAAATTTCCTAAAATAGACCTAAAAATCAAAACCCAAATTTTTTTAATAACTCGATCTAGACAAAACCATGCAATCTTAATCTCTGATACCAAATTTGATGCAGGACGCCCTAATCGTGATGCATGCTCATGAACATATGTAATCCAGCGAAAATAAATAGCAATAATAATCCAAAATTCATCACCTATCATCATAAATTAAGAAAATCATAAAAGAGGCATGCAATGGAGCGGGCCATCATCACAACCACGAAGTAAGAAATTCAAATAATGCATAGGTTGGATCCGACGAGGGATGGAACCTCCCTATCTTGCATGGTCTTAATCCAAATACCCAATGTGAATCACTAGCCCGAGGGATCGAGGGATTTCTCGAATTAGGGATTTTAGAATTTGAGAAATAGGGATTTTGGATAAAATCTCAAATCTAGGATCTAGAAGTTATGAGAGAATAGAAATAGAGAAAGAGGAAATAACAAGTTTACCTTAGAAGAAGTTGGAGGGGCACCAGAAGAAAAGAGAAGAAAAAGATCGAAGAAGAAGATGAAGTTCCAAGAGAGAGAGAGAGGAAGGAGGCAACCAAGAGGCTTGCTTTTTAATAATCAACAACTAATGAAAAAGATTTAGGGCAACACCCTTATAAAATTCAGAATTAGAATAATTACCAAAATACCCCTACTAACAAAATTTCAAAAAAAAAAAGACATTTGCATAAAAAAAAACATGCGCACAGTAACCCAAAACTCAAATAAGTAAAAAATGCATAAAATAAACTCAAATCTAAGATGTCCAATGGGCTCCAATGATGGTGTGATGAAAGTGAGTCACGACGAACCAACGGTCCGATCACATCATCATCACGATCCAAAGGTCCGATCATCTCCTCCAAGCAACTCACACGTCTTCCCAAGGTGGGGTCTTTTCAAATGTCTCGGACTACATGTGTAAGGTCTTCAATGCTCCTCAAGTCGTCACGAACAATCCAGGCCCGTCATCATCGAGCCATAAAGATATAGGTGTCACTCGCCTCCTACACTGATAAACCCTAAAGGGCCTGATGTCCGCATCACGGATCCATTGCCACGAATTGAACTTAGAGTTGGTCTTACTCGCTGACGAACATAGGTAATGAGTTTCTTCGGTTCACTAGTAGCCGACGGAGTGACCAATGCAGGTAATGGAAGAGTAGGTGAGGAGGAGCCAAGTTCGACATTAGCACTATAGAAAGCACGATTCTCAAGAAAGGTGACATCCATGGAAACATAGAGCTTCCTGCATGTGGGATCATAGCACCTATACCCCTTATGTTGCATAGAGTATCCAATGAAGATGCATTTAATTGCTCTGCAGTCAAGTTTGTCTCTGGAAGGACTAAGAGTTATGGACAAAACAAACACACCCAAACACACGAGGGATAATATGGAATAATGGTGAGGATGGAACCAGGATATGCATTAGGATTTTCCCTTGAAGGACACGGGTAGGAAACCGATTAATCAAGAAACAGGCCGTTAGAACTGCGGCTGACCAATATGACTTAGGAACATCCATCCTTAGTAATAGAGAACGTGTAACTTCTAATAAATAGCGATTCTTTCGCTCGGAAACCTTATTTTGTTGAGGAGTATACACGCAGGAAAGTTGATGAATAATGCCATTATCTTGGAGATAGTTTGTAAAGGACTTGGATGAATATTCCCCTCCATTGTCAGACCGCAAGGTCTGAATGGAACAACCACATTGATTTGTCACCAGCTTGTGAAATGTTTGAAACAATGAGAATAATTCATCTCGCCGACGCATAAGATATACCCATGTTACTCGTGAGAAATCATCAATAAAAGAAACAAAGTATTTGAACCCATCAAACGAGGCTACGGGACTAGGTCCCCATATGTCAGAATGGACAAGTTCAAATGCTTTGGTACTTCTATGTTCAACCACAGGGAATGAATTACGAATGTGTTTGCTAACTTGACACACTTCACAACCAGTAATATCATCACTTTTATATAAATTTGAAATAATCAAGTTCAAGACACGGCTTGGAACATGGCCCAATCAAGCATGCCACAAGCATACAGACTCATTATTTGAAGCAGTAATTGGAGCAGTAGTATCAACAGAAAGACAAGAGCCAATACTACTATTAGTGAATGCCGTCAATAACTCCCCTTGTTTTAGAAAGTAAAGACCATCTCGTTCAAATCCCGTACCAATAATCCTTCTCGTACTCAAGTCCTAAAACATACAAGATTTGGGAGAAAAAGTTATACTGCAATTCAAAGCACGGGTGAGACTACTGACAGAAATTGAATTCGCATGAAATTTTGGAATATATAGAACATTTGGGAGAATAAGAGAGGAGGATACACGAACAGAACCAATAGATTGTACAGGAGTAGTGCAACCATCAGCAAGACCAATAAACCGAGAACAGGATGTAACAGTAGAAGATGTAAGGAAGTGACGCATACCAGTCATATGGTCAGAAGCCCCAGAATCGATGATCCAAGTGGATGGGGCTGAAGAAGCATGCAAGGCAAGTACCTGTGGTTGCAGCGAAGGAAGTGGATGAGGGCTGTAGATCAGAGGAAGGCGTAGTGGATGTAGAAGGCTACAGCGATCTCAAGAGTTCCATAACTTCTGCTCTGGTCATCAATGTAGACTCAGAAGGAGAAGAATCAGGGATTCTGACATTATCCATAGGTTGTTCCTCAACATCTATTGTGGCAGCATGTGATGAGAGATAGCCATGTATTTTGAAGCATCGTTCCACTGAATGCCCTGAGCGGTTGCAGTGAGTACAGAAGTAACGTGAACCTCCACGTCCACGTCCTCGACCACGAACTGAGGAACTACCACGTTAATCAAAACGGCCACCCCTTCCATTAGGTGAAGCAGTGGAAGATGTAAAAGCTGCTCGCTCTTGTGCAGGAGATGATAAAGTAGTAAGCATGGTCATCACTTGACGACGACTCTCCTCAGTATGAACAATAGAGTAAACTGTCTCAAGCGATGGAAATGGGATCGTAGCAACCAGCTGGGTACGAAGGGACTCGTAGTCTGCATTTAGTCCAGCGAGAAACTTATAAGTTTTGGCTTTGTCTTCACGTTTGCGTACTATTTCAGCACTGCTACTATCCAGTAGTTCACTTAAAGGCTGCAAATAACTCACTCTTCCCATCTCTCTGTAAGGCCCCAAAGTACTCAGTGACTGACATATTATTTTGAGCTAATGAGTAGAGTTTTATCGTCAACTGAAAAATGTGAGGTTCATTTGAGGTCGTTCCATATGATTTTTGGAGTGCAGTCCATAAGGCTGCAGCACTTTCATAAAAGAAATAAGCAGATGCAACATGTTGTTCCATAGAATTTAATAACCAACCCATAACAATGGCAGTTTGCAGACTCCCATGCATCAACTTTTGTGGGATCTGCAGGTTTCTTGTTGGCACCTGCCAGATATCCGAATTTTTTTTTCCAACAACATACATTCGGACTACTCGAGACCACAACAGAAAATTTTTCCCATTGAACTTGGTAGAAGTAATGGAGAGTGGGCCCTCAGATGATTTTGAGTCCATAGTTGCAAAAAAGGAAGAAAAAATCTCAATACCAAGTGGCCGAAGAGGCTTCAATCATCCCGAATGGCTTCAATACATGCAGACAAGCATTGACATCAGATTATCGGTCCAGCGCCCCTACAGATGTTAGATATTTACTCCAACCGCTTCCGACGACCTTTCCGACGTCAGGTGTGCAATCCAACGGCCCTGGGGGGGTTGGATCTTGCTTCCGGCGGCCCTGCCAGCGTCAGGTGTGCAATCCGACGACCCTGGGGGGTCGGATCTGGGTTCCGGCGCCCCTGGTGGCGTCGGATCTGGGTTCCGACTGCCCTACCGACGTCGGATCTGGGTTCCGACTCCCCTGGTGGCGTCAGATCTGGGTTCCGACAGCTCTGCCGGCGTCGGATCTCAGGTTTGGCGAGCCCCCCTCATGCGATTTCACTGCCTCCTATAGGTGCGACTGTGAGAAGGAGAACTCCGAGAGGTTCGTAGGTGGTGCGACTGAGAGAAGAGGCACCTCCGGTGGGGTCCACGTGATCTAGGGAAGCAAGGACCTCCTTGGCTTTGATACCATGTAGACGGAGATTTGAGAGAGAGAGAGAGAGAGAGAGAGAGAGAGAGAGAGAGAGAGAAGAAGAGTGATTAGGATCCAAAACCTAATCCTCCATGTATTTATTATAATAGGGCTTATTTGTCTTTTACAACTTACTTGCCTAGAAAAGAGGAAATTACATAAAAACTCCTTTTTGTTTCAACACAAATTACCATGTAACGCAGGCTACACATGACTTAAGCTATTTTCATGAGTTACATAGCATTAAGGTTAAGCTATGTTACGTAGAGAGAGCCAGCATAGCTATTTGGAGCACTGGGCTGCGAGTAAGATTTCCCTTCACAAGAAGAGGAAAGTTAAACAAACCACTCCCAAACAGGCCTCTGTATGGGGAAGAGATGTCAAGACAGACTAAACACAAACTGTTAAAACGCACTTTTAGCACCTCAAGAGGCTGCATCATCAAAGTCATATTCATTGCAGAATTGCCTTGCCTGATGGAAACATGGACACACCAATAAACGGTATACTACAATCTGCCTCTTGGAACTGTGAATCATTGCCAATGACATATTGGACACAAGTCAAAGGATGTGAAACTATGCACAGCAGCAAAGCTACACAATTTGGAAGAGATGATTTTGGAGGAAATAGTATCAGCAGTATTAACTTCCCAGTTACAAAAAGAACAAATGTAATGCTAATCTGTTGTATATTCAGTACCTACAGTCTTTAGTCATATATTGGCTCTTATAGTTAAAAAAGAAAAAAGCAACAATATTCTAAAGTTGAATAGAACTATTTTCAAGTTTCCATCCAAGATTGAAAGGCAGTTTGAATTTCATCCCAGTGCATTACCTTGTTAATATAATGGATCAACTTGTCCATTTGTTTGAACCAAGATTCAGCATATTGGTACTGAAAATCATCACCCATTGTCCACATGATGTGATTTGTACGTGTCACATTTGCCTGTTCAACAAAACCAATTAAAATTACAAGAGAGAGTGAATAAAAGTATTAGATTAAATGCATTGGCTGCATTGTAGTCTTATTAGAAACCACTAGGACACTTCATATGAAGAGTTCACAAAATGCTTACTTGAGTCCTAGCAGCATCAATGAAATCATTTACGCGCTGTTCAACATTGTAGTCATATAGACGAGGATCATCCTACAATTGTTCCATGATAGTAATGAGGAGATACAGTTACAACAAAATCCAGATGAGTACATGAGAACTATCATGAGAAGTAGGTACTTGGATAGGTGAAGTGTCATGATTCTCTTCAATTTCATCATTGACTTCAAAATTGAAACCACGTGGAGGACTATAATGAACAGGAAAGACACTTGTGAAAATCTGGTGGATGGACAACATGATATGTCAGAAAACTAAAGAAGTTTAAAATAATAAATAAAAAACGGAACAAGAACTTGAAGTTTCATGCCTGAGAAGAAGAACCAAAAGTCTTTGACCCACGCCATATAACTTCAAGTGATTTATCCACCTTACGCTTTGCCCTGTCCTGGTAATCAATCCTTGCAAAGTATAGAGAATCGAAACCAAGCTACAGGAACAATATAACCAATCGGATAATAAGTAATTTGTTCAATAGTCAACTGAGAGTACTGACAGATGGATTTTTGAAAAGAGAGAAGTACCAGATCCTGATGCATCAAGACATCCATAATGTCCAGATGTGACTGTCTGTACAAGTTGGCCCCATGTTTCTGTGTTCCAGACAGCACTGATCTGATGGGCCTTACAGTGGAAGGAGGATGCCTCAAAATCTTCACATCAGAAAATCCTAGCCTTCCACTCTTTAGCCTTTTAGCCTTTTTTCCCAAACAGTCGTTCATTTCTTCCAATCTGTAAGAACTTAGGGCATCCCCATCCACAGCGGAGCCCATCATATCAAAAGTCTGGATATCTGACATAGGCCCCACTTGTAAAGACTGGTGTATGCTGCATATCTGGACACTAGTCATGTCATGATGCCTGAGGATCCTGTAATGCTCTTTTAAAAATCAGAAATAGTGTTTGACATTGACAACAATATGTGGCAGATGCCAACATGATCATCATTAGAGGAAACAGAAATGCATTGATTGTTTGAGACAGTTCCAAAACATACTTATAGTAGAAACGAGCATGGTCTAAAGTTAACAAGAGCCGAAAAGCAAGTGAAATGTTTAGTACTTAACAGCGTCAAGTACTAAATATTTCGCTAAGGTCTTAGTTTTTAAGATTGTGTTAGGTTAATGAATAAATAAAAAGTACACACCGGAGTAATTTCATCCACTTTTTAAGGACTAGTTTTGAAAGGGCAGAAAAATTCATTGCACCTCATTTAACAATGCCAAGTTGCATTATGAAACCGGTTTTCGTTGTAAAAGTGCATTAGACCCATTCCACAATGAGTGAAATGGAGGAAATACATTTAAGTGGCTTAAAATGGCAAGTAAGCTCAGTTCACCAGGTGGCCCAATCGAGCACAATCGCCATTTTGCTCAATGCAAATATAGCAAGTCCTAAATGCGCCATAACTTATATGAGATCACTAACAGTGCTACCTCAGCTCCCAACAAATAAGCTTGTACAGCAGAATGCCCAAAAGGATCGATCTGCCATCCAACGCGTGGAACCTTGTTGAATTGCTTCTTTATCAAGCGGTGACCTAGAGTTGTTTGATCAATCATATCTATGTAATGGCAAGTTGCCTCATCATGCATGCACCAGCCACCATTTCTGAGCAACAATTTGCAAATTACTATGACATCATAAAAACGAAAAACAAAATAAACTCAATTTCAACAGCAAAAACTGATAAGAGAGCTTAAGAACTGCATACATGAACTCGAGCTGGCCAGAGTCTACCAATTTCATCACTACTTCTTGTGTTTCCTCATTTTGCTCATCCCACCAACGTTGGAAAAAAGACTATAGATATCAAAAAATCAATCATTTTTCCAAATAAAAAAAACGTAATCTAAATACAGGGTATAGCTAGATTAAAAAAACTACGAAAAAGCTTGAATATTAGGGAAGACCTTGTGTCCCTGGTGGTTTTTTGTTGACAAAAAAATCCCATCGCATGCATCTTTTACTTGACCAGCATTGCTTTCTTATTGTGTTTATTTCATGCAGTTGTGATAATGCACGTTAAGGTAGCCCGTATTCCACCACATCTGCCAACACGGCACATTGGTGTGAGATCCAAACCATCCATTGAGTGGTCCCCAACTTCTTAGATTCCTTGGACCAAAAATCAGGTCAGTCTACTAATCAGATGGGCCACAGTATAAAACAAGTCAACGGCTAAAAGAACTTGACAATCTTTTTTCTAAGATTTCCTTTTGTTTATAATATTGTAGCACATGTGATGGGTGAACCAGCCTGTCTTTGGGGCCATGGCATCTACATGAGGGACTCACCTAAACCTAATGAACAGCTTGGATTTCATATTGCCACATTGCCAGATGAGGTGGTGTGAAAATGGGCTGCTTTATACAAACGAGGAACTAACAAACCTCTCTGTCATGATATGTTATAATTCCCTCTATCCACCCCATCATAATATAAGCCTTATCCCAACTAATTGGGGTCAGCTTCCTCGTATCCAGCTAAGCTTATATTTAATTACACTTGTGCTCTTTATTAGTCCATTTATTTTCAGTTTCATCATCACCCAAATCAAGTTTGTTCACATGTTCATTCAACTTCATAAATTTTTCATTCTCTAATGTTAGTTTAGTCCATGTATCTCCAATGTTTGTTAACTAAAAAAAAGATTCCTCATTTTTCTACTATGCCTCTTAAGTGAAGGCATGGCTTCATTAAACAATCAGATAGGGTTCACTCTATCCACCATAGTAGTTCTGTTTAATTTCATCTCCTCCTCTGCATGGCAAATTTTTTGATGTTCTCCCTGACCAAATAATGCTGACGATGACGACGACTGACTGACTGACTTTTTTGCTTCTTGCTTACCCTGTTTTATCTTTTTTAGGCGGAATTGCCTTTTTTTCCATCTACAGTTTTGGTTTTTCTTTTCTTTTTTTCCACCATAAGTTCCTGTCTGTAGGTCTTTTTTTTCTTTTTTTTTTCTAAATCCATCTACTCACATCCAGTTAGTTACTTGCGACTGGCATATCATTCAGTAGTTACATTTCCCCCCCTTTTTTCATTGTCAGGTAGTAAAAAAAATGAGAGCTATTATAACAATTAAAAGAAAAAGGTCAAAACCAATGCAAATCATGTTAAACCAAGAAGATAAAAGACATAAATTCTTACATTTACCATATACATATACATGGAAAGATAAAAGGGTGATGTTACAAGAGATCCTATTGAACAACCAAGCCCCATGGTTGTTAGCCCAAGTATGGATGCTAATATTCAAAGACAGATGATGCTCCATGGCCATGAGCAACCCAAAGGAAATACACAAGCCAAAATACTGGAATTGTTTGCTAGATAAGATTTCAGTCTCATCACACATCCACAGGCTCCACCTTTCAATGATCCAAATGTCTCATCTGCAATGAACTTCTCAATCAGAAGATCCCAACCATCCGGTCAATGGACTTTTCTAGCATAGGGATTGTTGTGGGGATCGAGCTGGCCTCTCGCTAAGACAGACCAGAGCGAAGGTCGGCAACCCGAGCCGACCTCTCCCCTGGAGCGCTGCGAGCACCTAGACAACGCATCCAGGGGATCTCCCCTGTCACTACAGACCCGGTCCAAAATTCAAGTTTTCCCTTCCCGCGCAAGGTCAGCCCACGAAGGGCCTCCTACGAAAGGATAACGCTGCATCCGGGAGGGCTCCGCTCAAACCCACGACTCTCACTCCCAACCTTACCCCTCAACCTCGGGAGGGGGTTACTGTTGTGGGGATCGAGTTCGCCTCTCGCTGAGACAGACCCGAGCGAAAGTCGGCGGTCCGAGCCAAACCCCCTGAAGCGTTACAAGCGCCTAGACAATGCATCCAGGGGATCTCCCCCGTCACTACAGACCGGGTCCAGAGCTGACCAGGGCGGCATGGCGTGCAGCGGAAGGTAGACATGGGGGGACGAGCCCCCCGCCTGCCCCCAATAAATGTGGCAGGTGAGGCAGAATGGGGACTCGTACCTACCCCTCATAAATGTGGCAGGGGAAGGCATGGCCCCTGCACTCGCCTAACCATGCCACCAGGCTACGACTGGCGTAGGTATGGCCTTCCTCACCACGGCGGCAGCGGCTGCAGCAGGGGAACCCATACCGCCCTACCGATCCCATCAAACCCAAGCACAGGTGAGGGTTCCAGACTATAAATACCCCCTCCTCGCACGACCAAGGCACATACTCTTGAAACACTAAGATGACCTGCTGCTCGACTCTATTCCCGACCTAACACAGGCAGCGGAGGATCCCTTGCCGCTCCGCGACTCCCCCTTGTCCTGCCCATTCTCCTTCGTTCACCTTGTAGGACTTAGCTCGGCAAACACCTTCAACTCGCGAACACCTCCAGACAGGTACTCACTCCCGCACGTTGCCGACCTGATCAGATTCAGGCAACAACAGGGATCATTGGCTTTTTCTTTTTACTTTTTCTTTTTTAATATTCATTTCTAGATCAAGTATCAGGTAGAAAGGATTGACGGATGGAGGCTCACTGCAGCATCATCCTCCATGGTGGGGCCCACCAGATGAACTGCCTTGATCATGAAAAAGTGGGACCAGCCTGTTTGGAATGCTTGATCAGATGAAAATGCTGATAATTTGGCTGAGTATCACAGACTACATCTTGTCTATAACTGTATCAACATTAAGACTAAAAATCAAGAAACATTGTAAAGGCATTTGTTTCACCTGCTCAGCAAAAACAAACTTCCGATTTGGATCTTTTAGCAATGAAACGACCAGTGAATCCAATATATTCGCAACACAAGCACCCTACAAAGACAAAATAAATTAATAAATGAAACTCATCATTCAAACAGGGGCTACAAACTGCAAGATTTACAGTATTCTTAAACAATCATGACCCATCCTCCATAAAAGTGGCATATATGCAAGTCAATCCAAACTTTCCAATTTGTGAGCCCCATGATGATCGTAACCACCCAATTGGTGGCTGCGGTATGGATGCTATAAAAAAGGACATTATCAACGGTCTTAACTCAACATCAAATATAAAGTGGTTAAGATCACCCAGTCATTGAGATTTTTGGAATATGCTCCATGCACGATGTGTTACCCATGATCAGACGGTATGGATTGACTTACATTTATGCCACATGTACGATGCATGAGCTACCAGTCCAAATCCAAAATCCAACGACAGTGTGAATCTCAGGGCATACTCCTTCTACAACTGGGGTCTTCGACGGAGTGTTTAACTTACACAAACCATAGTCCAACCTATTCAAACTAACTCAAAATCTTCCTCCAAAACCACCAAAATCATTAAAAATAAAAAAAAATCTACTTCTAACCTGAATACTGTTATTCGATCCAACATAGTACTGATCGACCGTCTTCAGCCATCCGACATCATCGTGCGAATGTGGGACCAGATGAACATTCAACTTCCCTTCCACAGGCCCAGCCCCAGTCTCATACTTGAGAAACCCAGCCCAAACCCGGGCAGCTACAGCCAAAACGATCACGAAAGTAAATAAAAATCCCGTCTTCAGCCTCGCCATTCTCCGAATCGGAATCTGCTACGATCGGATATGGAGAGTTTTATAGATGTTGGATTGATTTTGAAAGAAGAGAGGGGACAGGTGGTGGTGATTACGTCAGGGGGTTTCTCCTTTGGCATTTTCCAGCCGACCTATGTTTGGATTTTCAAAAGGCTGTAATTGAGGCTTTTTTTTTTTTTTTACCGGTTTTCTTGGGATTCTCCGCCATCGATCAAAGATGAGTAGCGACTGTAGATTTCATGGCGGGAAACTTGTCGTGGGGGCACCGGCACCTCTTTTGGATTGGGACGCCAGTTTCGTGTAACCCAACCAAACGGACTGTGTACTGAGTAAACTCTGTGGGGGCCACCTTGGATGTATTTGTCTTATCCACGCCGTCCATCCATTTTTCCCGGCTCATTTTAAAGTATAAGCCCAAAATTGAAGCATATCCAAGGCTCAATTTGACCACACCACAGGAAAAAGCAGGGATAATGACTTTCTCCGTTGTAAACCTTCCTAGGGCCCACAGTGATGTTTATTTGTCATCCGAAACTGTTCATGAGGTCACACAGACATGGATGAAGGGAAAAAATAAATATCAGCTTGATCCAAATCTTCTGTCGCCGCAAGAAGTTTTCAATGGTAACGTTCAATTCACACTGTTTCTTGTGGTGTGTTCCACTTGACAATTGGATGTGCTTCAATTCTGTACTCATTCCCTAAAATGATATGGAAAAACGGATGGACGGCTTGGATAGGACACATACACCATGGTGGGTCCTACTGCTTTCGTAACCCAAAGCTCTGTGGCCCCACCGAGATGTGCATGTCGCATCCACTTCGTCCATCAGTTTCGACAGATCATGTTAGCATGTAAGCCCAAAAATGAGCAGTCCCACAACCAAAGGAAGCAATGGGAATGGAAGCGCCCATTGTAACTGTTATAGACAAAATAATGGAGACCAGCTCAGCTATTAAAGATTGTACACGGACGCCCATTCGACTCGCGAGATCATCTGATCGAGAGTCGCAGATTGGGAAAGTACGGAAGTACCCATTAGACTCTCGAGATCATCTGATCGAGATTCGCAGATCGGGTAAGTGCGGGGTGCCCATCCGACTCTCGAGATCATATGCTCGAGAGTCGTAGGATGGATAAATACGAAGCACCTATTCGCAAGGCTTCGAGCTCCCCTAGCCGATGGTCAGATAAAGCGAAGCAAAGATTCCCTTCTTGAACAGCGAGCAGACCTTCTCACAAGTCGTTGAAAGGTGTTACGTCAAAATGAGCAAGCACTTGGACTCGCGACCATGTTCCAACTTGCGAACAGTCTTTTTGCGGTTACACCTCTTAACCTTCAGTACCAGCACCCGATTTCCGTCGAGCAGCTTGTCCAATCCCTCTGCGATGCCAGGCAGGGCTACACCCAGTTCGGTGGTTTCCGTCTCATCGGCGTCTCCTTCCTTTTCGCTGGCTATGACTCCAACTACGGTTTCCAGCTCTACATGAGCGATCAGCGCTATTACTACGCCTACCGGCAGCTCGTATAGGTCGGTTTTTGGGCTTATCTTCTCGGGTGGTTCCGGATCTCAAGGGATTGCCATCAAGGGACTTGATTGCCGAAATAAGTCATTGGGTTAGATCTCGTCTCCAAAGATGAGGATCTTATCCCACGAAATCAGCAAGATCTCAGTATCGTACACGAGATCAGCGGGATCTCGATATCTTGCGTAACAGATTGAACCGCTTCAGATCTATATAAAGGGACGACTCCATTAAGGGAAAGGTACACACACTATTCGATCTCTGTCCCGTTTTGCCTGGCTACTCTTCCGTTTGTTTTGACCTAACTTAAGCATCGGAGGGCTAACGACTGGACCCCGGCCACCCTTAGTTGCTGTCTGTCTTCTTTCAGGTCTGGCGGAGGAAATCTCTGTTGGAGAGAAGGTGAACGTCCGGAGGATCCTGTTACAAAATCTGACATTAACAGTTTGGCGCCGTCTGTGGGAACGACTTGATCATCAAAATCAATCGTTCTACCGATCAAATCCGCGATGCCTCCTAAAAAGGCTGCTCATCCTTCGACTTCAAGGCAGGCACCACCTCCGCCCGATGAGACGGAATCCGTACCTGCTCTTCAACCCACGTCGACGAATATCCCTCAAGGAGCCCCGAATATGCCATCAACAAATCCATTATTGGAGGCTTCTGGAAATCAAGACGATGTCCTACGTTTCCTCGGAAACACTCTCCTAACTCTAAACGCCGAAGTTCAGGCGCTGTCAAATCGGCTTGATCAACATTTCCCCGAACCGCAGAGGCAAGCCTCCGAAGGGTTACCACCGTAGCCCATACCAGTGGCATCTAGACATTCTATGGACGAACCACAGGTCCCACCACTTGGCAGCCATCCCCCTATGCCGTCTCCACACTCTATACATTCTAGTTCGTCTCGACAACCTCAACCGCAGGGCTCCACCGCCGAAACATCAAGCTATACCCTACTATGGGAAGGAGATCTCAAAAGAATCCATGATCGCTTTGATGTCATGGAACAGCGATACCAGGCAAATCGGCCATCTGCAGTCATGGCGGCAATACATCAATCCGAGTCCCCCTTCACCAACGAGGTTATGGAAGCCTCGTTACCCAGAAAGTATCGAACGCCTGTTATCACCCCGTACACAGGTATTGGCGACCCTCTTGAATACCTGGAAACATACAGGTCCCTCATGGAGTTGGAGGGACATGGTTCAGAAATCATGTGTAGGGCTTTTTCCCTAACATTGAAGGAGGCAGCTCGTACGTGGTTCCGAGGATTAAAGCCTCGTTCCATCAGCTCCTTTTCTCAGTTATCGGAGATATTCCTTTCTCAATTCATGGGAAGCATCCGCATCAAGAAGCCAGCCTCCCATCTAATGAATCTAAAACAGCAGCATGGGGAAACGATAAAGGAGTTCACAGTACGGTTCACCGCTGAAGCCGTTCAAACTGAAGGTTATACTGAAGAAAAAGGCCTCGCAGCCCTCATAGCCGGAATAACGAGCGAGAAATTCAGGTTTGCTTTAGACAAGAGCCCTCCAAAAACTATGGCAGAGTTCCAAGCCAAAGCTCAGAAATATATCAATGCAGAAGAAGTTGCATTGACACGCCATGGAGTACAGGGTAAGAGACGCAAGCCAGAAGGAGCCTCTTCTACAGATAAAAAATATCGTCGTGATCAACGCGAACGTTCTTCCAAGAAGCCTTATTCTGGTAAATATCATAACTACACTCCTCTTAATCGGTCTCATGAAAAGGTTCTAATGGAGATTAAACATAAGCCATATGTAAAGTGGCCTGCAAAGATCAAATCTGATCCCGAGAAGAGAAACAAGAGCAAGTTCTGTTACTTCCACAAAGATCATGGGCATAGAACCCAGGACTGCATCTCTTTACGAGACCATATCGAAGCTCTCATTCGAAAAGGGCCATCTCCAGGATTATGTTGCTCGTAAAAATCGATCACCAGAAAGGGCGAACACCTCGACTCACAAAAAGGAACAACCTCATCATCAAACTGACCAAGAGGACGCTGAGCCTACGGGGGAAATTCGCACCATCATCGGAGGACCGGCTTGCGGGGGTGATTCTCAAGCTTCCAGAAAAGCATATGCCCGAAAGGCATCCAAAGAACCCCAGCAAATCTACTGGCTTGAACAGACGTCTAACTCGTCGAAGACCAGTCATCCTCCAATTTCCTTCACTCTCGAAGATGCAAAGGGAATTCACTTCCCTCATGAGGACTCCATCGTAGTCACTTTGAAGGTATCAAATTATCTGACACATCGAATTATGGTGGATACAGGCAGCTAGGCCGATATTCTATACTTGGAGGCCTTCAACAAAATGGCACTTGCCAGAAGCCTGCTCAAACCAGTTTCGACCCCCCTCGTCGGCTTCGGAGGTGAGGTAGTAACACCTGAAGGAAGCATTGATCTCCCAGTTACTTTTGGAGAAAGTCCAGCGAAGACCACCATCTTCGTAAATTTCCTCGTGGTGGACCGAAAATCAGCGTATAACGCCATTTTAGGACGGCCGTCTCTTACCAAGGTCGGGGCAGCCTTGCACCCTTCGTATCTGTGTGTCAAATTTCCTACTCCAAATGGTATCGGGGTCGTGCGAGGAAGTCAACAGGAGGCACGGTCTTGCTATCAGATAGCCCTACAAGATCGGAAGAAGGCTCAAGCAACACCCGTTATGGAGATAATACAAGGTTCACCCACCTTCTCCACCAACACCTCGTTGGATCCGAGAGAGAATGCTCTCCAATCAGGAACTCCTGGGGAGGAAACAGTGGCGATTCATCTGATCGAGGACGACCCATCTAAAATCGTGTACATTGGATCCTCTTTAACCAGTGTCCACCGTGGAGATTTGGTCCGTTTCCTCACTGAATACCAGGACGTGTTTGCTTGGTCTCATAAAGATATGCCAGGCATCGACCCCAACGTCATCGTACATCGTCTCAATATCGATCCAAAGCATAAACCCGTACACCAACGCCGACGTGCCTTCACTGCAGAAAGGCAAATGGCGATCAAAGCTGAAGTTGAAAAGCTACTCACGGTCAATTTCATAAAAGAAGTTGACTACCCAGAGTGGGTCGCGAACGTAGTTCTCGTCCGGAAAGCTAATGGCAAATGGAGAATGTGCGTCGACTATTCAGACTTGAACAAAGCATGTCCCAAAGATAGCTTCCCGACGCCACGGATCGACCAGTTGGTCGACTCAACAGCTGGACACGCACTGCTTAGTTTTATGGATGCTTATTCTGGTTACAACCAGATCATGATGCACCCACCTGATAGCCAGCACACCGCTTTTATCACAGACCGGGGATTATATTGTTACCAGGTAATGCCATTCGGTCTTAAAAATGCAGGGGCCACTCATCAACATCTCGTCAACAAAATATTCGCTGCTCAAATTGGTAGGAATATGGAAGTCTATGTTGATGACATGCTCGTGAAAAGCACTATAGAAGATGATCATATTTCTGATCTTCGAGAAGCCTTCGACCTAATGAGGAGGAATCAAATGAAATTGAACCCAGAAAAATGTGCGTTCGGTGTGTCTGCAGGGAAATTTCTCGGGTTCATGGTTGGCCAACGCGGAATTGAGGCTAATCCTGAGAAGATAAAAGCATTGATAGAGATGAAATCCCCCACCACTCTGAAGGACGTCCAGCGCCTGGCTGGTCGCATCGCATCGTTAAACAGGTTCATCTCGCGAGCATCTGACAAGTGTTTACCATTCTTCAAACTCCTTCGTGCAACGGCCAAGTCTGATTGGAAATGGACGCCACAATGTGAGGAAGCCTTTCAACAATTGAAGCTATACATGAGCACACCCCCCATTTTATCTAAACCTGTAGCACATGAGCAACTCATTCTTTATCTCTCTGTGTCCACTACGGCCGTTAGTGCCGCTTTAATAAGAGAAGATTCTGGGGTACAGAGGCCCGTTTATTATATCAGTCGAGCAATGGTTGATGCAGAAACTAGGTATTCTGATATGGAGAAACTGGCCCTAGCCTTAGTCACGGCAGCTCGAAAACTACGACCATACTTTCAGGCCCACGCTATTTTAGTACCGACGAATCATCCGCTACGACAAGTCCTTCAAAAACCTGAGGCTTCCGGACGGTTAACTAAATGGGCAGTCGAGATCAGCGAGCACGATATCTCATTCTGCCCTAGGACCGCGGTAAAGGGCCAGGCCGTGGCTGATTTCATCGCCGAATTCACGTACTCTCCTGATGATAATACCATGACCAACGACCAGCCTCCTTGGTTACTTTTCGTGGACGGGTCGTCGCGGGCCACTGGTAGCAGAGCGGGCCTGATTTTAGTGGCTCCCGACGGGTCACATTTTCAATATGCTCTGCGTTTCAAATCTTGCTTCTCAAATAATGAAGCAGAATATGAGGCCCTCATCGTTGGCCTCGAACTGGCCATTGTCCTTGTAGTTCAGAATCTGTTAATTCATAGCGACTCCCAGCTCATTGTTAACCAAGTCCTTGGTGAATTCGAGACCAAAGAAGAAAGGATGGCCTTCTATAAGTCTCGTGTCCTCATCCTACTCGCAAAACTGAAGACTTATGAAATAATTCATATTTCTCGCGAGAAGAACCAACTTGCTGATTTCTTGGCAAAGCTCGCTTCTGCACCAGAATCTGAGTTATCACATTCGATCCCCATCGAGCATCGACAGAGCCTGAGTATCGACCAAGCGACTCTCGAGCATGTAATATCTGTACAATCATCTCCGTGCTGGATGGATCCTATCATCCTTTATCTCAGAAACGGACATTTACCAAAGGACAAGAAAGCTGCAAGGCAAATTCGTCTCCGGGCCGCCAGGTATACTTTACAAGACGGAATATTGTTGTGCAAAAGCTTTTCCTTGCCTTATTTAAGGTGTCTTCATCCAGAAGAAGCCCTTCGTGTTCTAGATGAAGTACACCAGGGGGCATGTGGTAACCATCCCAGGGGACGATCCCTAGCATATAAAGCGATGAGGAAATGATATTATTGGCCCACTATGAAAGCAGATGCAATTGAATTTTCTAAAAAATGTGACAAGTATCAACGATATTTACCTATACCTCATGTACCATCCGAGCAGATGACCCCAGTTGATAGCCCTTGGCCTTTTGCTCAGTGGGGGGTCAATATCATCGGGCCCTTACCCATGGGAAAGGGACAAAATAGGTTCGCGATCGTGGCAGTTGATTATTTCACCAAATGGGTCGAGGCAGAACCATTTGCCAAGATTACTGAGAAACAAACTACTAAGTTTGTATGGAGAAATATTATATGCCGTTTCGGACTTCCTCACACTATAATTACCGATAACGGAACACAGTTCGACAACGCAGCTTTTGATGAATTTTGTGAAAAATGGAAGATACGTAATCTCCGCACTTCTCCATATCATCCTCAGGCGAATGGGCAGGTCGAGGTAGTGAATAAGATCATCAAGCACCATTTAAAGACCAAGCTAGGGGAATGTAAAGGGGTGTGGCCAGAACTTCTGCCGGAAGTATTATGGGCGTATAGAACCACGGCTTGTACATCAACAGGAGAAACCCCTTTCTCCTTAGCTTTTGGTGTCGACGCAGTGGTACCAGTGGAAATTCAAGTGCCCTCATATCGAATCGAGCAGTATGATCCCGCGAGTAATCAGGAAAACCTCCGGCTTCATCTCGATCTCTTGGAGGAGCGAAGAAATGCTTCCCAAGTACGAGTGGCAGCATATCAACAACGTATTGCTCATTATCGAAATGCTAGGGTTCGGCTTAGATCCTTCCAGCCCGAAGATTTGGTCCTGAGGCAAAAGCTTGGAGTTCCCGCTCGTTCGTTCGATCCAAATTGGGAAGGCCCATATCGGGTTTTAGGATTGTACGACCCGGTACTTATTATCTTGAAAACATGCAAGGGAAGCCCGTACGTCGCCCTTGGCACGTGGAGCATTTGCTACGATACTACCCCTAGATTTAATGTAGTTCATAGACAATTTTTTATGAATAAAGTGAAAGACATCTTTTGGTCGCTACTCCATTAACTTGGATCTGAATAGCCCCGAAGAGGATGCATACAATCCCTTGGCCAATCGCCTACCTTTGGTAGGGTTAAATTCACCTAGGATGGTCGCATTTCCATTTTATGGATGACCTTCATACCCTTGGTAAATTTGGAGGTAAACTTGAAGTCTCAATCGATAGATCAGTCTATCTCCACGAGGGTTTGGTCGCTACGACCCCCAGGATTGAGCACATTCTCTCAATCGATAGATTAGTCTATCTCCACGAGGGTTTGGTTCGCTACGACCCCCCGGATTGAGCACATTCTCTCAATCGATAGATCAGTCTATCTCCACGAGGGTTTGGTCGCTACAACCCCCCGGATTGAGCACATTCTCTCAATCGATAGATCAGTCTATCTCCACGAGGGTTTGGTCGCTACGACCCCCCGGGTTGAGCATAACTCATTGCAACGAGAAGGCATTCAGTGCACGAAAAGAGTAAACAAGAACAACACTTCCAAAAAAAAAAAAAAATCTTTTCATTGATGATAAAATATTTACAAATTTCTGCTCGCGAGTACAAGAGAGGAAAACAAAAAGATCAATCTCTTGGAGGAGCCGTGCTCTCGACTTCAGGGCCCATTTCTGGAGCCCCTCCAGCTTGCGTGGCTTCAGTCACCTCATTCTCAGCAGCAGCTTGCTCTTCTGCAGCTATGATGGTCGCGACTCGACCAAACTCCCCCATATCAAAGGATGGGATCATTCGTTGCACTGCTCTTAGTGCAAAGTCGCGACCAGCATCACACGACTCATATCTTTCGTCGGTCATATAGCTGCGAAGTCCGGAACTCGGAAATTGCCCGAGGACCTTCCTCCGAGAGCATTTTTACAAGGGCGACTTTCTCCTCGTCCCAGTGGATCGAGTCGTCCTTGAGCTGTGCAAGAGCGGAGCGCTCCTTGGTCAGGTTGTCATAGGCCTCCTTGAGCTGCGACCTGGCCTCCGCGAACTGCTCCTCCAACGAGATCTTGTCTTGGCGGAAGATCTCCCTCTCTCTCTCAGCCTTCTCCTTCAAACCCGTGAGCTTCACGAAGTCTGAGTCCAAGGCCTGATACCTGTCGGTCAGGACTTGGATTTTCTTGATGAGGATCTTCTTCTCCTCATCTCTCTTCGCGATCACCGCCTCACGGGCCTTGAGCAGCTGATCTCTTCCTTGAACTGCCTTCTCCAAGGCAGTCCTCTTCCCCTCAGCTTCATCTATCGTGCGACGGGAGGCAACGATATCACGCCTCGTTCGCAGGATAAGATCTAAGCCCTGCAAAAGTGATGAAAAATGTGAGAAAATATTCTGAAACGTAATAACAGATTAAAGCAGGTCTTGACAAGGTCTTACCTGAACCATCCTCAACCCCGCTTCGAGGAAAAGGTTCTCAGGGCTTGGCTCGGGAAGAGAGCCGAAGGCATGAGGAGGGACGTTCTCAAATAAAAATTTACATACTGGATGGAGGTGGCGGGGAATAGAATATGTCCCGCTCCCTGACGGTTGGGCAACAACCAACCTGGCCGTCTCGCGAGGGGGAGGCATTGACTCGCGATCAGATCCCTGCTCGGCAGCAGGGATCAGTTCGCGAGCAGGAGCCGGCTCTTGAGGCTCTATCTGCTCTCGAGCCTCTTCGGCTGGGGGGCAGCCGGACCCCGCCCCATCCGGGGAATTGTCAGCGATGTTAATCACTGGCGGTCCAGGTGCGACCACCAGTGAGGGAATATTGGGCCCAGCCGGGGCCCTCGCCATGCTCGCGGGAGGGGCAGGCTGATCGCTACCTGTGCGGATGGATGATTGAGATGGTTCGGCAGGTGTTCTCTTCTGCCTCTTGGAGCTCGTGCCCTTCAATCGGGGCAGCAGACCCCTCTTCTCTCCGACCTTCGTCATCTCAACCTCTCTTCTGGATATTAGGCCCGTTGCTGCAAGTCGCGAAGGAGACAAGCAAGCCTCGATGTGCCTATCTCCAACAGGCACCTTGTACACCTTGACAATCTTCTCGTTGATTCCTCCCTTCAGATTTGGTTTTCTCAAGGCCGGGATACCTGCGAGCACAAACAGAGGTCAAAGAATGAAGTAAAAACTCTAAAATCCTAACTGGAGAAAACTGCACAATGTGGGATTGTGCCTACCTTCGCAGAAAAAACGGGTAACCCCTGGACCTCTGGAGGAAGCAGACTCCCAGTTCCCGGAAGCGTAGAACCACTGTTTCCTCCAGCTGGGATAGTTCGAGGAGGGTTTCCCCATCACGAAGTTATCCCGGTGCCAGTAACACAAATAATACCAGCCTTCGCTGGAGGGAGCCTTTTTCAGACGGAACATACGGAGGAACTCCTCCGCCGTGAGCTCCCCGTTGCCGGCCTAAGCCTAGAGGGCAAAGGATCCCAGAACTATCCTCCATCCGTTCACGATGAGTTGCTCGGGGGCAATCTTGTAACACCGGAGAACATCGCGTATGAAAGGATGGAGGGGGAGGCGTACCCCCAGGATGAGCTGGTACTCGTAAAAAGCTACACATCCTTGGGGGGGGGGGGGGGGAGTCTAGTGTCTCTCCATCTCCGGGCAAACGGAGAGCGACTGAGTCGGGGATCAGGTATCTCTCCTGTAACTCAGCCAGCCGGTCCTCCGATAGAACAGAAGGATATCCGGCTGCTGTATATCTCCCTGCCGGAACCCTCGCACTGCTAGAAGCAGAGGATTCCGGGGTGGCATCTCCTAGAGGAACGGTGGTCTCGTCAGAGTTCCCAGCCATGGAGTTTTTAAGAAGATTATGAAAAAGAAGAGAACCGAAGCCTATACCCAGAAAAGAAAGAAGGGAAAAGAAGGAGCGCCGGAGGAAGGAGACTGAGAAAAGATTGACTGCAGAAAAATTCCTTTCGAAGAGCTTTTGTAGAAAATCAGAGAAATGGCTGGACTCCGTATATTTATAGGCAATCATTCCGCCGTATCTGATGGCACGTGGCAGTCCCTCCTTCGGCGCAGCACTTGAGCAGGCACGCCCATTAACTCCTCAAACACGTGGCGAGCGCCCCTTCATTTTCTGTCTGCGGAAAGGCTGCGGAAAGCTGACGCTCATTAATTCCAGCCCATCATGTGAGGTTCCGTTCTCGATGAAGGCAGCAGGCGGTTACGTGTGATAGTGAGCTAAGTCCTTCCCTTAAAAATTCTTGGCGGCAAGGACTTGGGGGGCATCTGTTATAGACAAAATAATGGAGACCAGCTCAGCTATTAAAGATTGTACACGGACGCCCATTCGACTCGCGAGATCATCTGATCGAGAGTCGCAGATTGGGAAAGTACGGAAGTACCCATTAGACTCTCGAGATCATCTGATCGAGAGTCGCAGATCGGGTAAGTGCGGGGTGCCCATCCGACTCTCGAGATCATATGCTTGAGAGTCGTAGGATGGATAAATACGGAGCACCTATTCGCAAGGCTTCGAGCTCCCCTAGCCGATGGTCAGATAAAGCGAAGCAAAGATTCCCTTCTTGAACAGCGAGTAGACCTTCTCACAAGTCATTGAAAGGTGTGTACGTCAAAATGAGCAAGCACTTGGACTCGCGACCATGTTCCAACTTGCGAACAGCCTTTTTGCGGTTACACCTCTTAACCTTCAGTACCAGCACCCGATTCCCGTCGAGCAGCTTGTCCAATCCCTCTGCGATGCCAGGCAGGGCTACACCCAGTTCGGTGGTTTCCTTCTCATCGGCGTCTCCTTCCTTTTCGCTGGCTATGACTCCAACTACGGTTTCCAGCTCTACATGAGCGATCAGCGCTATTACTACGCCTACCAGCAGCTCGTATAGGTCGGTTTTTAGGCTTATCTTCTCGGGTGGTTCCGGATCTCAAGGGATTGCCATCAAGGGACTTGATTGCCGAAATAAGTCATTGGGTTAGATCTCGTCTCCAAAGATGAGGATCTTATCCCACGAAATCAGCAAGATCTCAGTATCGTACACGAGATCAGCGGGATCTCGATATCTTACGTAACAGATTGAACCGCTTCAGATCTATATAAAGGGACGACTCCATTAAGGGAAAGGTACACACACTATTCGATCTCTGTCCCGTTTTGCCTGGCTACTCTTCCGTTTGTTTTGACCTAACTTAAGCATCGGAGGGCTAATGGCTGGACCCCGGCCACCCTTAGTTGCTGTCTGTCTTCTTTCAGGTCTGGCAGAGGAAATCTCTGTTGGAGAGAAGGTGAACGTCCGGAGGATCCTGCTACAAAATCTGACATTAACAGTAACCTTCCTGGGGCCCACCGTGATATTTATATGTCATCCAGTCCGTTCATAAGGCGATTCTGGCACCAATAAGGTTTCAATGGTAGGCTTTTGATCATCCACTGTTTCTGGGGATGTGGCTCCACCTGGGTTTTAGATCTTTCCCATTTTTTGGGCTCACATAATAACATGATCGGGAGAAACTAGTGGACCGAGTGGATATCAAGTGGACGCCTCGTTGGGCCCTACAGAGCTTTGGGTTACGAGGGCTGCTTGTGACATGGGTTAAAAAAAAAAAAGTAAACTCGCATCCTTTTTCAAATTGAGGTACGTTAGTTGCATTAGGCCATTGTGCTTGGACGGACGTTGGCTGAGGCGTTTTCTTTTTTATATCTTGCTTCGGATATTATTGGAGGCCTGGGCCCAACTGATGAGGATCGGACTGATTTTAGCCCATTGATCATCAAGATGGGGCATGCCTTTTGGACGGCTCCTGTGTCCTGCACACTTGGCATGTATCAGCTGCCGTCCATTTGAGGTGTATACTGGTCTCTCTCATTCCTACATGTGTGGCTGTTCATTTTTTTCTTTATACGAATGCGGAAAACCAGCATTTTTTTTTTTTGGCGACGAGACATGAACCGAATAGCCCGTTGGATGAATGGCCCGGATCCTATTTCTTGTAGAAGTTACTCTATTCATTATTCTTTATAAGTTCTCCATGTTATAGTGGAGTTTTCTTTGCCGGATTATCCATGGATGTAACTCAAGAGACGACCCATGTATATCTTGTGTTCTTATATAGTTGGTTTGGATTTTCCTCTATTATCTTCTTTCTATTTATTTATTTATTTATTGTTTACGATCCTCACATATTCCATGTGCCATTGGAATCAAAAGGTGTTTTGTTTTGGTGGCATGTTACTTGGGATGTGATTCTAGTTGCATCAGGTAGTCGGTGGTGATTTTAATCATTTCAATTGGCATCAGAGCATTTAGGTTTGTGTAGTAAATTAAAAGAGATGGTCATATTTGAGTACCGTACTTGACCCGAGTGAATACACGAGCATTAATGATAGGAACCCATATTAGTTGAATTAAACACATGTAAACCATAAATAAATGCACCCTATTAGATCTAACCTACATTTATCAATGCCCACTAACACCCTCTAATAATGCGACGCAGTGTTTTATTCCCAAAATAGTCCTATCGGTACCCAAAAAGTCCAAAAGAGCTCTAACCCGTTCGTTGGCAAGCTAATGATCGTGAAACTAAATGTAATCGTTCACCTTGATGGGCTTGACGTGGGCCTAGATTAGATTCAAAGTGTTGTACCTATAATTGTTCAACTTAAATCGAAACCTATGAGTATGAGTTGTGTGACTCACCTTACTATTGGATTTTCAAAACTACATAAAGAAAATGGAATCTAAAAATGAGTAGAAAATCATAAATTTGGAAATTTTCTTGGGTTTTCTTTTAAGGCTTGATCAAATCTTTTGATTCCATCGCCGTTTTTCCCACCGATTATAGTGGACCATGCCTTGAGGTAAGATATCCCTCTTATTGCAAAAATGAGGAAGTTTCATTAGGGATTTTCGTTTCTAATTAGGGTTTTGCAGGATTTGGATGTTCTAGCTAGATTCTTTTCGAATCTTTAAGGAATACTCATCCCTAGCTCGTGGATTCGTCAATTAGGTGAAGACTATTCTCCTAAGTTAGCAACCCCTGATGGCTTTAGGTAGTGAAATTTGAGATTTTGTGTAAAATTCATTCGAAATTAATCATTTGAATAATTCATGTTTATGATTCTTTTTTTTTTTACACGCACCCGTACACTCACGCACACTCCCACAAACCCCACTCACTCCCTAGCTGGGTTTCCCCCACCTATAGGGTTCGAATCCAAGACCTCTGGTTGAAACTCCAAAGAGTCTACCAACGAGGCAAGGACTCGAACCCTCATGTT
Organism: Liriodendron chinense; assembly: GCA_003013855.2. NCBI lineage: Eukaryota > Viridiplantae > Streptophyta > Magnoliopsida > Magnoliales > Magnoliaceae > Liriodendron > Liriodendron chinense. Next base: position 2,544,360 of record PVNU02003292.1, read on the forward strand.
TATGATTCATGTGTCTTATATGTTAATTTAATAATATATTTATTGTGATGTACAAATTCATTGCTTATTTGAATTGATTTTGTGAAATATGTGAATTTGTGCGTTCTACACACCAAGTGTTTAATGAAATGCTTAAATGTTGAATTCAATGCTTATTATGAATTTGTGCTTGTTAACATGCTTAGAAGTTTATACAATTGCTTTGTGTGAGATTTAAATCTAAAAATTTGTTAATTATGAGAGGATGGCTTACCTTAGCCGGGTTAGGCTGTCACAGACTCGTTCGGTTGATTTGAGCAGAACACGGCTGACCGGCCTGAGCTAAGCCAATTTAGTCATCGTTCACTCGACTCCATCAGGCTAGTTCATTCCAGAGGAAATCTCAATTTTGTGAATGTTGTTGAATATTCTATGGAATCCAAGATAGCTCAATTCCTATTGTCATACAGTCACCATCATTAGGCGTCTGTTTCTCTGACAAACTACTTGTTATAGCTCATGGGCGAGGCATGGTGCTATGAGTCATTGTGTTTATGCTGTCTTTGGATTGTGTCAGGTGATGAGCCCTACAATTATTCTGGAGTATATAAGGACTCTCATGTCTGCCATCTTTATGTTGATTTTGGATGACGACTCGTTACCTCATTATTTCAATGTTTAGGGCAATGGTCGTACTTATGATTTGATGACTTATAAGACTTCGGGTGATGAACCTTGATGGAATGGGGGACTTCGATGATGAGTTGATGATTCCTCCCCACTTGACTCATGATATAATTGGGGTATGATGTCTTCGCCAATATTGTTGGTTGAAGACAGACTAAATAAAGACTTGGCGGTTACATGTATCACATACGTATTCATCTGTCCGATTGCTCTCATAGTTATGTTAGCCCTAACCTTTCATGCATCATATAGGCATTCAGGTGTCTAGTTTCCTTATTGTTCATGCCAGCCCTAGCATCACACGAGTGTTTAAGTGTCTGGTTGCCCTCCTAGTTATGTAAACCCTGGCCCCTTTGTTGTGCACTATCACTCTGGAACATGACATCTGCATTTCATGACTACATGCATTATTCAACCAGAATAGGAAAATGTTTATGATGTGATGCTTCACTACCTGTACTTAATTGTGTTGATAACACGTGTAACTTAGGGATTAGAAGCACTGAGTTGATCACTCACTCCCACATAGAATGGTATTTTAAAAGACCCATCTAATTTAGATTGTCAAACTACGCTTTTGCATTAAAAGTGACACCCGAAAAAATGGGAGTATGTGTTTACTTGATCCCTCATTTTTTAGGCGTGACAAGTTGGTATCAGAGTATGAGTTTAGTATAAACTAAGTTGGTGGGTTGGAGACTTATCATAAGCTACACACTGACTTAGTTAAGACTCTAAAATTAGCAACAATGAACCCTAAGACCAAACTCCTTGTTGGTGTGATTAATTCGAACTTGAACCTAGAAATTTGAACACTAGAACGACCCTAGTCAGAACCGCCAAGTGCTAAATGCCTGGGTGCTCAGTTTGTGTACAACATTATATATCACCTATAAATCAAAAATACTTTTTTACTGAACCTTGGTGTTTTAACATAGTTTTGATATATCAAAATTTATTAACAATTAGGATTTGTAAAAAAAAAAAAAAAAAAAAAAAAAAAAAAAAAAAACTATCATTCAAAAGTTTAAATTTTCAAAAAATGCTAAAAAGTCACAATTTGTTTTTTGAATGGAAAGTTAAAATTTTATTATTGAGAAATTGAGTTTCTTAGTATTTTTATTGAATTTAAATGAGGGGTGAAGTAAAAATAACTAAAGTAAATGGAAAAGTAAAAATAAACATGATGAAAAGGTAAAAATAATTTTTTTTTTAATCTAAATAAGGGTTAGAGAGGAGGTTTGGATTTTGCTAAGGTTATTGGGCAAAATAGGCAATTTATCCCACTTAAAATTGTTTCAGTCCGACCAAATTTGAACAGAAATCGTAGTTTCTTGCTATCCAGTTTGGGTAATTTTCGGCCGTAACCGAGGAAAACGTTGACTGGCTTCAATTGCAACCGAAGGTAAGGTTCAATCTGATTGAATTATGGCAATTTTTCGTTGTGAAGATTTTGGTCCGACCGAGGAAAATCCTCAGCTGGCTTCAATCTGATCGAAGGTTAAGTTCGGTCTGACTAAAGGTCCAATTGAGAAGATTTTGCTTTTCTTCATGTAAACCAAGGTTGAGTTCGATCTGACTGAAGGTTTAGTTGAGAAGATTTTGCTTTTCCTAATGTAGATCATGAGACGGCCATAACTTTTGATCTAGGATGAGTTATGGGATGCACAGCATATGAATTCCTGCTGAAATTTAATTATGAGGTCAACCAACATCGTAAGCATGCTACGTCACTCTATTTCGTGAGAAAACAACTCCTAGCCCAAAATTTCAGTTTTTAGAAAATTTACTGTTCTTAGTTGTTGGGGTTTAAAATAATGGACGCGCTGAAGGATAGAGCAATCCAGAAGAGCCAAAACATCGCACGGGAAGACGAACAGATAGATGAAACATCACGAAAAATGAGGTGAATAGGCGCAACACTAGTGGGTGTGTTGGGCTCCCACCAGTGCAAATGTGGGGCCCACTTGAAATCAACGTCAAATCTAGGTGAGACCGGCCATGTGGACCTGTGCCCGACGAGATAGGCCTGACGCATGGGGCAAGTTAGCAAGTGGGGCCCACAACATGAAGAACTAGAGAGTGGGACACCGTCTAGATCGGCATGGTGGATGTACTGGGCTCCAGTACGGCCGCACAGTCAAGTTCAAGAGAGTGAGCCAAAGGTGGATGCACTGACCTTCGAAGTAGATGCGCCGAGCTCCAGGGTGGATGCACCATACCCTTTTTTAGTGCAATCATTCAGTACATTGCAAAGTGGATGCGCCAAGCCCCTTAGTGGATGTGTGACACATGTCAAGTGCGCATAGGTAGACTCTCCACAATTTTTGGCTATAAACGACATGTTATGTCATTGACAAGATAGTTTGGAGAGTACAAGAGAGCAATCTTGTGACCGCTGGGTATTTCGCTGCTCATCGAAATCCTCAAAATCCTCGCCGAAATCCCCTAGAATCCTCCACTAGAACTCCTCAGAATCCTATTTTCGGTGCCCGTAGGTGCGCAAATCACCCAATCTCTAGCGTATCTACAAAAGGCTCTGCGCGTGTCGTGTGCCAACAGGTGTTATTAGGCCGTAGACAAGTTCCATGCAGACCTCAATGAAATTACGTCGGTAGTCTAACACGACACCTTCATATATGCGGAAGCTTAAAGAGCAACTAAAATTATGGCTAAGTCCTATGGGGGGGGGGGATTATAAAGGTATTTTCGCCTACTAACACGATTTAACAAATTAACTAAGTAAGCAAGAACACTTCGGCTTCCAAGCCAAAGTGGGTCCAATCACAAGACTAGTATATGGTTTAAGCAATAAACAACTTAGTCTAAACATGCATAGATAATCAAATGATTTAACTAATCAAGCTCCTAATCTATGCAACCTATGTAGACTTATGAGAATGGATCAATGAGCTCAAGTCTACACTCCTAGTAAAGGTACATCTTGTGTGTGGATGTGCCTATCTAGTGCCTAGCATACATTCCTATCAAGCATTCATAATTAAACAATTAACATACAATGCTAATATATCAATGTGCTCAAAACAATCACAAATACAAGCATGTATAGTGGTTCGACTTTGGGTCTACTCCACTCCCGGTTCAAATACTTAACCCCATTAAGCACGCCGACATTCACTATCGAAGGTTTTAATTGAGGTTCACCTCTCAACCTTTACATTAAATTTTCCCGGTTCACCTCCCAACCATAAACGGAGTTTTGGACAAGGCTAACTCTCAACCCGACGCACGTTCACTCCCGTGTTGGAGGCTCCCCCTTGGAGATTTTGTTTAGGCCCAGCAAACGGGCCAAGGAATGCCAAACAACCCCCAGTATTTAAGCCGACAAACAGACCAAGGAATGGCTAATGTCCCTAGAGTTTTAAGATTGACAAACAAGCCAAGGATCGGCAAACGACCCTAGTTTGAGTTTGACAAACAAACTCTACACTCAACTCCCACAGGGAATTGAGTAAATGGACTCTCAACAAAGACAGCCTTACTTGTCGGATGAGCCCCTTGTTCAACGCTGGTTTGGGTTGCTTGATCTCCGCTCTCTCGTGCTTCAATCAGCTTCCCTTGCTCCCCCGATCATGTTGTCCTTGCGTTGCCAATGCCTCAGCTACACTTGATCAATCACCTTATTTGTAATGCCTTTGAGATGCCCATGGTGATAGGAGGGTAGGTTTGAGAACTCTACAATTAATAGGTATGGGTTGCTTAGAGTTGCTCACCTACAACGAACTCATCTTAGAGATTTGGATAAGGATATGATTATCAAGGAATATCCAAACTCTAGAGATCAAGAAGGGATGAAGGTCATCTACTTCATGAGCTTGGAATGCTCCAATCTTGTGTTAAAGCACAAGGAAGATGCCTTGCATTGTAACGTCCCGAAATTTCGGCTCTCGTGGATAACACAATGGGCCAAGTTCCCGGGTGTTAATCTGAATATGCTAGGGATATATTTTCACATATTCATCACTATTACACGTATTCATGGCATTCGTAGCATAATGGCGAAAATTAAAATTCTAAATCCTTAACCTTCGATTTTAAGTTCTCAAACATAATGTGTTACAATCATACTAAATGTAACATTCCGCTGTCTAGTCCTCGTGAGAGGTTCATTACAAGTTACATGAAAGTAAATATATTAAAAAAAATAAACATAATTCATCCTCGAGCTGATTCGGCTTCATCGTTCGTCATTAATCGCCATGAAACTTCATTCTCTTCACCCTGCAAGTATCTAATGGATCATCACCTGCAATAATCTGGTAGTATTTTGAAACACCGTTCCAGGAGGGAGTGAGTTACTTGCAATCAACTCAGTGAGGATTACCCCCTAAGATTAGCACAACAATATCCAAACATAATCATACCGAACCAAAACATACATGAGAAAATCTTATTTAATGCAATAAATGATATGTATGCTCTGGCTAAGGCACCCTGACTAAATGAGACGGGACTTATTCCAACTCTTCTCACCAGCCACTAGTTACCAGAGTCCACGATGAAGCGGGTAATTTCACAACTTCGTGTCAACAAACCTAGCCAATGGAGGTGATGGCCACCCATCCCCCTACCACAAGTTAGTGCCGCAATGCCCACAGGGCTGACCCACTAGGTTGAGTCCAGTGGATGCATGATTAGTTTCACATTTAATTAAGTAATTTAACATCCAGCCAATTAAACGATGTTCGCGGCTAATGACCACTCCTTACCCCAACCAATTTAAGGAAGCTCAAGGTTACTATGGGGGGCTCGTCACCCAGCATAGGCTGACAGCTCAGGCTTAGTGTCCCATACCACCAACCTTCGCTCATGAAACTTCACATATTCATTAATTTTATTCTTTAATGGATCCATCACAGGTAACAAATCAACAAGGATCCCTTGGCACGTATCCAACAATGCACATGGTAGTGCCAAACTCAACATCATGGCATAAATAACCAACAATGCATACACGGTAATGCCAACACTTAACACTTAACAATATGGCCCATACGGCTTCATCTCTTTACATCAAACGATTACATCAGTGTGGGGTGAAGGGGCATTCATTAACGTAACATCCACATATGTAATCCCATATAATACAACGCATTATTCACCATGTTCATCATAAGCATGTGGGAATCATAAACTAAGCATAGATTTCATATAATTCTCACATAAGCATATATACCATCACTTGACATAAATCATGGTCCATAACAATCCAAGAATTCAACCTAAACACATCCAGGACATCGTACGAATTCATGATTTCATAGAGAAGTTTCAACAAACATGTTCTCAAGCAATCACACAACAAAAGCCTAAATTCTAAACATGGAACCGACAAACAAAACGATATTATTGTAACTAGACTTAGAAGAAATCCTCACGTCTGTGATGGAATGATTTGAGATGTTGCTAAGGCTGTGTAAATCTTACTTAGATCCAAGACCTTGGCCAGCAGCGACAAATTTTCGAGAACTCTTCTGAGTCGACTTAGTTCGACTCGCTTTCTCCTCCCTTCTCTCTTTTCTTCTTCCTTTTCTTCTTCTTTCTTCTTAGCTTGGGACGGAAGTTCCAGCAACAGGGGTTTAAGAACCTCTGTCCTTTCAGAAACTTCTCTCTCAAACAACCTTCTCTACTCTTTCTCAAACGAATCTCTCTCTCTCTCTCTCTCTCTCTCTCTCTCTCTCTCTCTCCTCTCTCCCTCAATCGAATCTCTCTCTCTCTCTCTCTCATTCTCTCTCTCTCTCTCTCTGGCGTTTCTGGAAAGAGCAGGAAGAGGCCGAGAGGTTATATAGCTTTCTAGGTCGGTGGGTGTGAAGAAGGGAACCCGAGTTCCATTTTAGAGTTAGAGGGGGATTGGATCCTAATCCTCGAGTTGATTTCGCATGGGACCTGTTGGAAACGTAGGTGGGGTCCATACGAAACTTCATATGAAATTTGGACAGTCCATGCGAAGCAAAAGCAGAGATTTCCTTGATCTCAGTCTTTCTTGTGTTTACAATGGTAGTTCGAGGTGGGCCACTGGATTGACGAAAGGTGGAGAGGCTTCATAAGATTGAAGTTTATTAAGCCATGGTCTTAATAGACGGAATGGATCAATAGAATAAGGACCACATGATGGATGGCGTGGAGTGCACGGTGGTCAGCGGACGCACGTTGTTACAGCGTCCGCTGTAACAGCGAAGAAGGAAGGTTTTTTTGTTTACACATGTAATGCGTACGGAAACTATGGGTTGAGGCTGCGTTCGACAGGTGGGGTCCACTGTGGTTGATCTAGACCATTTCCTCCATCCAATAAGTGGGCAACATAAAAATACCCGTTGATGAGAAAAATGAGGCAGATCCAAGTTAAGGTGGGCCACTTACGGCCTAATTTCTAATTAGGGCATTTATAGGATAATCGGAGGGCTAAAATTCGACGTGTACGGTTAAAATGTGCCCAAAAGATCATATATGAAGTTTTGCATGAAAGTAATTGTTAGAAATCATAATACTTAAAAATGACAATTTCACTTAAGTTTAACTAATGTCATTTTCGTAATTATCTGAAAACTGTGAGATTTTTAAAATCCAATCTTTCTACGATGTTCATGGGGTTATTCTAAGTAGTTTTTGTAAAGGGTCCCTTATCAGATCTTTTACAGATGGTCCATTATTTTCAAAATAAGATAAACGTATGATATTTAATCAAAATAAAATAAACAAAAATTTTAAAAATATTTAAAAAAATTTCTAAAATTCTGGGGCGTTACATGCATAGGTTAGGAATGAGCCTCAAATGGTCTCCAACAATGGTGGCCTCACTCCTCTCAAAATCCCTCTTCTTGTGCTCAACAAACACCTCAAGCCTCTTTATAGAAAGGTCCAAACGGACATAAAATGAGAAAAAACTGATAGTCCCGACCAGTCAAGATCGGTCGGCTAACAGGAAGGCAAGACAGGGAGCTTGCTGTCTTGAAGGTGGGTCGGTCTGACCAGTCAAGACTGGTCGGCCGAATGGCTTGTGCACACAGCACACTGCTGTCCAGAATGGAGCCAGTCCGATTGGTCTTGACCGGTCGATCCAATCCAACTGACCGATCACGACCTGTCGGATAGGCCAGGGAATAGCCAGATGGTTTTGTTGTCCCACTTCTTCACTGCCCAATCTATTTAGCCAAGGTTGAGATAGTCTTTTGGAACACCTAGGGCCAATCTAATGATGACTAAAGGATTTCCTAAGGGTTTGGGGTCATCGAGAGGATTGGGTAATGGTTTTGGTTAAGGTTCAAGGTTCACCAAGGCATCGCTTTTACCTGTTTCTTCTTCCTTGATGCAGCAGGGTCACTTGAGTTTTCGGTCTTTGTCTTCATTAGGCTCAACCGACACTAGACTCACTGACCTAAGTGATTGACAAACAAGGTGCACTAGTATGCCACAGAAAAGTGCACTAACAATCTCCCCCTTTGTCAATTAGTTACAAAAACTTAACCCACCAAGACAAATACATGAACAAGAGATTACATTAATAATGAAATAAATACAGGACTCTTGACATGCTTAACTAAGAAGCTCCTCTTCATTTTGCTCCCCCATGACCTGTCAATCCCTGCATCACAAAACATATCAAACTAGTTTTGGTGGGACTTGATCTTTCTCCCCGTTTTTGTCAGCAATTGACAAACTATTCTCTCCCCCTTAATGATACATCAATTAAGGTTAAAGTAAGAGCAGATAGTATGTCACAGTTAAAATAATAAGCACATGCTAACAAGGAGAGTATAGAGTGCATAAACTTTAAAACATGGAGCATGCTATGGAACATGATTAACTAGAAAATGTAACTATCTAGACATAGTTAATCATACATAATTGGTCAAAGACATACATTTGCAATAAAAGCACAAGGGCTTAAGGCCCAATCAACCAACCTCCCCTAATGGTATATCATGACCAATCCTAAGTAAAGATTAGCATACAACAAGCATGAAATTTAACATGATTAGCTAATCTAAGTAGTGAGATAGTCTAGTAGCAAATATAGAAGATAAAAGCAAGGCTAAACTACCAAATTTGGGCTAATGAGGCTTGAATCCTCTGATTTTCTCGTACATACAAAAAATGAAGCTAAAATCCTCAGATTTACGTATAGTTCCACTTTCTAGTTACCCTTACTAACTATGTTTAGTTTGAAAGGCCTAAGGGTAACTAATTTTCTCAACACCCTCATAAAATATAGCATAAGGTGAGGGATTGGGAACTCCTTCTCCTAGAAGGGATAGCGGTCGGGATCTTCTCTTAGATTAGGGGGAAGAGAGGTAGTGGTGGAAGCCATGAGGGCTTTATCAATATTTTGGCTCCCATCACTAGTGGAGTCACCAGTTTTGAATTCGGACTCCTCCGTATCATCCCAAGTAGCAGCCATTACCTTTTTACCTTTCGGTTTAGGCTCGTTGGGACATTCTAAGGTGATATGGCCATGATGACTGCAACCGCAACATCGGATGGATGAAGATTTAGATGATTTTCCTTTATGTTTATCACCCTTCTCGTCCTTCTTGTCACGGCTACTCCCTCTATCAAATTTGAGGAATCTTTTGAATTTTTTGTTCAACTTTTCTTTTTCATCATCCTCATCATCACTATCATCCCCCGACTCACTCTTAATTTTCTTATGTTTGTGAGAGGATTTTAAAACGATGTTTTTCTTTCTAGAGGGGGCCTTAAAGTGTAGTTCATGAGTTTATAGAGAACCTATGAGTTCTTCTATTTTCATGTTGTTTATGTCTCTACACTCATGTAAGGCTACTACTACCTTGGTGTTAAATCTCTCCGAGAGGGACCTAAGTATTTTTTTACATATACGTCCTTCCGGAACTCGATCACCCAAGACAAACATGGAGTTACAAATATCAGACAATTGGGTGTAGAACTTCATAAAAGTTTCAGACTCTTCCATTTTAATATTTTCAAATTTGGTAATTAAGAGCTGAAGCTTCGAGCTTCTTACTGTGCTAGTTCCCTCGTGGGTAACCTTAAGTATACCCTATGCTTCTTTTGCATTTACAAATGTGAGAATGTGCTGAAATTCATCTAGGGAAACCATACATCAAATCACATTAAGAGCTTTGGCGTTTGCCATGTATTGAGCTTTCTCACTGTCATTCCATTTTTCATTATCTTTGGGAATGACATGTATTTCCCATCAACCTCCACCTGTTCGGTGGGCAAGGCATATACACGTTGTGTGCTTAGCCACACTAGACGATCCATGGATTGTAAGAAAATCCTCATCCTAGCCTTCCAATAGGCGTAATTAGACCCGTCAAGAGAATGGTGGAAGGTTGGTGGTACCCCCATCTCAGTTAGACATCGTGCTAGTGCTTCGGTACCGAATCTTACTCTAAACGGTTTAGTCCTTGAAGAGCAACCCGCTTTGATACCAACTGAAATTATGTCGGTAGTCTAACACAACACCTTCATATGTTCGGAAGCTTAAAGAGCAACTAGAATTATGGCTAAGTCCTATAGGGGGTGATTAGGACCTTATGAAGTTATTTTCGCCTACTAACACAATTTAACAAATTAACTAAGTAAGCAAAAACACTTCGGCTTCCAAGCCAAAGTGGGTCCAATCACAAGACTAGTATATGGTTTAAGCAATAAACAACCTAGTTTAAGCATGCATAGATAATCAAATGATTTAACTAATCAAGCTCCTAATCTATGCAACCTATGTAGACTTATGAGAGTGGATCAATGAGCTCAAGTCTACACTCCTAGTAAAGGTACATCTTGTGTGTGGATGTGCCTATCCAGTGCTTAGCATACATTCCTATCAAGCATTCATAATTAAATAATTAAACACACAATGCTAAGATATCAATGTGCTCAAAATGATCACAAACACAAGCATGTATAGTGGTTCGACTTTAGGTCTACTCCACTCCCGGTTCAAGTACTCAACCCCATTGAGCACACGGCATTCACCATCGGAGGTTTTAAATGAGGTTCACCTCTCAACCTTTACACGAAGTTTTCCTAGTTTACCTCTCAACCATAAACGAAGTTTTGGACAAGGCTAATTCTCAACCCGACTCACGTTCACTCTCGTGTCAGAGGCTCTCCCTTGAAGACTTTGTTTAGGCCCGGCAAACGAGCCAAGGAGTGCCAAACAACCCCTAGTCTTTAGGCCGACAAACAGGCCAAGGAAAGGCTAACGCCCCTGGAGTTTTAGGCTCAACAAACAAGCTAAGGATCAACAGACGAACCTAGTTCGAGTTTGACAAACAAACTCTACACTCAACTCCCACAGGGAATTAAGTGGATGGACTCTTAACAAAGACAACCTTACTTGTCGGATGAGCCCCTTGTTCAGTGCCGATTTGGGTTGCTTGATTTTCGCTCTCTCGTGGTTTAATTTGCTTCCCTTGCTCCCCCAATTATGTTGTCATTGCGTTGCCAATGTCTCAGTTACACTTGATCAAGCATCTTGCTTGTGATGCCTTTGATATACCCAAGGTGATAGGAGGGTAGGTTTGAGAACTCTACAACTAATAGGTATGGGTTGCCTAGAATTGTTCACCTACAACGATCTCATCTTAGAGATTTAGATAAGGATATGACTATCAAAGAAGATCCAAACTCTAGAGATCAAGAGAGGATGAAGGTCGTCTTCTTTATGAGCTTGGAATGCTCCAATCTTGTGTTAAAGCACAAGGAAGATGCCTTGCATAGATTGGGAATGAGCCTCAAATGGTCTCCAACAATGGTGGCTTCACTCCTCTCAGAATCCCTCTTCTTGTGTTCAACAAACACCCCAAGCTTCTTTATAAAAAGGTCCAAACGGACATAAAATGAGCAAACAACGGCTAGTCCCGACCGTTCAAGACCGGTTGGCCAACAGCCAGGCAAGACAGGGAGCTTGCTGTCTTGAAGGTGGGTCGGTCTTACCGGTCAAGACTGGTTGGCCGAATGGCCTGTGCACACAGCACACTACTGTCCAGACTAGGAGCCAGTCCGATCGGTCTTGACCGGTCGGCCCAGTCCAACTGACCGATCACGACCGGTCAGACAGGCCAGGGAACAACCAGATGGTTTTGCTGTTCGACTTCTTCACTGCCCAATCTATTTAGCCAAGGTTGAGATGGTCTTTTGGAACACCTAGGGCCAATCTAATGATGACTAAAGGATTTCCTAAGGGTTTAGGGTCATTAAGAGGATTGGGTAATGGTTTTGGTCAAGGTTCAAGGTTCACCAAGGTATCACTTTTACCTGTTTCTTCTTCCTTGATGCAGCAAGGTCACTTGAGCCTTCGGTCTTTGTCTTTATTAAGCTGAACCGACACTAGACTCACTGACCTAAGTGATTAACAAACAAGGTGCATTAGTATGCCACAGAAAAGTGCACTGACGCTCAAATGGCCTGGCGCATGTCACTCACTGGCCGAAGTGTCCAACAGAGAGTGTATAAAATCAGGAAATGGCTAAGTGCCTTGGCGTATGTGGTATGCTCGGCTGACGCATCCAGCAAGCCAGCTCGGTGCATCCACCCCTTAACTCATTCAGCACCATGTGGCATGTGCTAGGGCGCCAAGTGGATGCGCCAGGTGCCCTGAGCCCGGTACATCCCCGCTTTCGGCTCCCTGTTCAACATATTGTTCAGTTTGCTTCGCACACGGCCCGATCAACTCCATTATATGGTTAATTCATTCGATATCCAAGATTACACAATCATTATTATACAATTGTAAAATGGCCTTTGATCTAGGGCATTGTTATGTCAAAAGGGATTGTGATCTACTGCTAGAAACTTTACAAATCTGTGTTTAAAACAATAATACAAAGTCAAAGCTTAAGGATAAATATCCTACAACATGTCATGTATTACCTATTAGAATCGGCATTTGCTAGCTTAGTCATTTGAGTTCATTGTCGTAGTTTGGTCTTTCCGTTGTCCTTGTCTTGACGATGGGAGCAGGCCCGATGTTGCAGCCATCGACTATTGCATGGGACATAGGCATTCGACTCGCCAAAAGGACTGTCATATCCTTACAAAGCTTGACTTGGCCCTCAGCGGCCCGAAATATATCAAAGACGTAGTACCAACTGACATAGTCTTTACCTTTTAATCAAGGGTCATCGATCATTCGATGTAATTAAGGGCACGTGTTATACCACGGTCTGGAATGTAAAGGGATCTGGAATCTCTGGAAATAAAGATTCTCTTTGCACCTCATTTCTTGTGTACTTGTTTATGTTATTCGTGAATGCCTATGGATTCCCCTGATTCCCAAGTAAAAGAATACAAAGATTACAAATCAAACAAATACCAACGGATTCCTCGTTTAATTCAATCCGTAGTTTTAACATAAGTAGACTAGGCCAACCATATCTCTTTAGCCTTGGAGTTTTACCATGTGATGTCTTCTTGTAAATTGCTCCTAATCATGTCTAGAATCGTCCTGCGTGATTAAGTTAATGTTTTATATTCCTATGAGATAGAGCATGGTGCCTTACCCTATTCCTGCTTATTTAATTTAGAAATGGTGCCTAAGAAGAATTGTCATCCTGTTACTCAGTCCAAATGAGCTGAGCTGAGTGCGGATCACCCTATTTTGACGAGTATCCTTGAGATCCCTACCTCAAGTTAAAAATTCGCTCCTTCACTCTCTCCATCTACCTCTCAGACACCTTTGTCTGATGATAGGATGGGTCAGATGTTACTCCCTATGCAATAACAACAACAGACTCTTCAGCAGCAGTAACAAACCCTAGCCGCGTTAGTTTAGGACAGCAGTAACAAACCCTAGCCGCGTTGGTTTAGGAGGTAGCCCTGAATACTCGGGCTACCCCTCCAGTTGTACCGGATCTTACTTCTCCAGTTGTGACGGATCCTATCCCTCTAGTCGTACCAGACCGTACTCCCCCGATTATGCTAGACCCTACCCCTTAAGTTACACCAGACCCAACCTCTCCGATTGTCTACACTTACTCGCTAGCCATGTTCGAAGTGAAGATATGTTTGATAGTTTTCAAAGATTGAGTTCGCTCACGTTCCCCGGCTTTTCTGGCCTCAAAGAGGCCGAGCATTGCCTTCATCGTATATCAAAGATGATTGAGCCCCATGCGATGCACCGACTCGAGTAAGTGGAGCTTGCCACATATGCCTTTGAAAAGGAGGCAAATTTATGGTGGGATATTGTCCCAAGAACTATTCCTTCGACATATGTGTGGACGTGGGATGCGTTTGAAATGAGATTCTTCAACAAGTACTTCCCTTTGACCTACAGGAAGGAGAAGGAGAGCTAGTTTTTTCATCTGCAATAGGGAAGCATGAAGGTGGCCGAATTTGAGAACCAATTCATTAAATTGTCTAAGTATGCCCTGATTGTTATCGCTGATGAGGCTTAAAAAATGTGGCGATTCAAATATGGGTTGCGACCCAGGATCCTTATAAAATGTGTTGCTCATGTGTTACTATGTACAACAAGATAGTAGACATAGTAGTGAGGTTGGAGAAGGATGGTGAGCATCTTTCGAATGCCCGTGTGCAAGCAATGAGTAGAAGCCAATTGGTCTTCCTCTTTACCCTATAGACAAGAGAGCACGAGTTACTCCACCGACAACACCTGCACCTAGGTTCGACATTGCGCTGCCCAAGCCTGTGGCTACTGTGGAAAGCTAGGCCACTTCATCAGTACATGCTATAGAAAGATGAAAGATGAGGGCATCACACCCCCTCAGTGGCAGAATCGCCCTCCTCAGCAAGCGATAACAACTCCTCTAGCATGATCTACTCATCATCCTCAACAACTTGCGGCTCCAGTTGCAAATCGAGCATAATATATTCGAGTTCATATCTTAACGGCTGAGGTGTTTGATGTGGCTGATCCTGTCCCTGAAGCATTTGAAGGTACTACATACATCCATAGCACCTCTGCGTCTTTTGGTCAACACAAGAGCTACATCTTCTTTTATATCTTGTGGTATAGTGAAAATATTGAATTTGAAAATGACACTCATATCAAGTAGGTTAGTGATAACAGCTATAGGGGGTATTTCTGAGTCCACTAGAGCTTGTTTCCTTTGTCCCGTTGTGTTGGGAAGTAAAAAAATATGGATTCACTTTATAGTAGCGAGCATACATCACTACGATGTCATCATTGGCATGGATTGGTTGACTACAGCGAAGACAGAGATAGATTGTGACACCAAAACCATCACGTTACAAGAGCAAGGCAAAGTGCCATTCACTTTTTCAGTAAAGGTATACAATGCTTACTGTTTGTATATGCTTATTGTTTGTGAAAAGGGCATTGGGCCAGTGTTATCTAAGACACTGTTGGTAAGTGAGTTTAAAGATGTCTTTGCAACGGTACCTAGTTTGTCTCCTCTGTGTGAGATTGATTTTACATCGATCTTGTGCCAGGAGCGGAGCTGATTGCACAGTTGGCTTGTTGTATGCCTCCTAATGAGTCAAAGGAGTTGAAACGTCAGATAGATGAACTTGTGGACCGTGGATTCATCCAACCGAGCATGTCACTGTGGGGAGCCCTAGTGTTGTTCGTTAAAAAGAAAGATGGATAATTGCTGCTGTGTATAGATTATAGAAAGTTGAACGAGATAATAGTTAAGAACAAGTACCCTTTACTTAGGATCGATGATCTATTTTATTAGCTACGAGGTGCCCAATACTTTTCAAAGATTGATCTACAGTTTGGGTACCATCAGCTACTGGTCAGGGAAGAAGACATACAGAAGACAACTTTCAAGACAAGCTTTGGGCATTATGAGTTCCTAGTGATGTCTTTTGGACTCACAAATGCACCCATAGTGTTTATGGACCTCATGAATAGAGTGCTTAGGCTGTATTTGTACATATTTATCATTATTTTCATCGATGACATCCTAGTCTATTCTAAAACTTATGAGGGTCATGAGAAGCACCTACGAGCGGTTATGGAAACACTCAGGAAACACCAGTTGTTCGCGCAGTTCAAGAAGTGTGACTTCTGGAAAGAGGAAGTTAAGTTTCTCGGGCATGTGGTTACTCAACAGGGCATAGTAGTTGACCTCGCTAAAGTCGCAATTGTGCAGAGTTGGGAGCAACCTACTTCAGTTATTGAAGTGAAGAGTTTTCTCGGATGGCTGGGTACTATAGGCGGTTCATTAGAGATTTCTCCAAGATCACTCGACTACTCTCCTAGTTAACCCATAAGAGCGTCAAGTTTGGTTGGAATGAAAAGGCAGAAGGAGCATTTCAGGAATTGAGGACTCTATTGATGATCACACCTGTGCTCGTGTTGCCAGAACAAGGAGTCAGATATGTGATCTACATTGATGCATCACATGTTGGCTTAGGTTGTGTTCTAATGCAGAATGACAAAGTAATCGAGTATACCTCTCGACAGTTGAGGAAGCACAAGGAGAACTACCCCACTCACGATCTTGAGTTGGTAGTGGTAATCTTTGCACTTAAGTTGTGGAGACATTACTTGTATCGGGAAGACTTTGATCTCTTTTGTGCCCATAAGAGTTTGAAATACATCTTTACGCAATTGGATTTGAATATGTGTCAATGTCATTGGATGAAGACGCTGAAGGACTTCAATTTCGAGGTGTCTTACCACTTCGACAAAGCAAATTTGGTGGTTGGTGCTTTGAGCAAAAAGAAGGCGCATGAGTTTGCAGCACCCCTGATGTTACGAGAATGGGAAATGCTAAAATTTTTGTGCGACTTCGAGTTGAAGTTGCAGATCGAATATCCCTATGAGAAGATAGCTCATCTTCACCTACAGCCCGCGATTAATAGTCGAATCATAGCAGCAAATACCAAGACGAGTTCTTGGTGAAGATGAAAGAGAAGTTGGCTTCTGTTTAGGATGGAGAGTTAGTAGAGATGGTGGGCTATGTTTTCGTAGGTGACTATGTGTTCTGAGTAATTATGAGCTGAAGCAAGAAGTGCTAGAGGCCGCTCATGGTTCCAAGTTGGCCATCCATCTAGGAAGCACGAAAATGTACTAGGATGTGAAGTGTGCTTAGTGGTGGGAGAATATGAAGAGAGAGATAGCTGATTTTGTCTTGCGATGCGTTATGTGTCAACAGGTTAAGGCCGAGCATCATAGGCCACTAGGACTTCTACAAATGATGTTGATAGTCGAATGGAAATGGGATTTCATTTCAATGGATTTTATTTTCAGCCTGCCAAAAATGAAGAAGGGTCATGATTCTATTTGGGTGATCGTGGACCGATTGGCTAAATCGGCACATTTATTACTTGTCCATGTGATGACCCCGACAGACAATTTAGCCAAGTTGTATATCAAAGAGATTGTACGCTTGCATAGTGTGCAGTTGGAGATAGTTTCTGATAGAGATTCTCGATTTATGTTGATATTTTGGAGCCATATTAAAAAAGTTGTGGGAGCATCTCTAAAGTACAGCACGACATTTCACCCACAAATGGACAGGCAGACGGAGAGAGTCGATCAAATTCTATAGGATATGCTGAGAGCCTGTGCAATCGACTTCAAAGATAGTTGGGACGACTATCTACCCTATGCTGAGTTTGAATATAACAACAACTTTCAGGCTAGTTGGCATGACACCTTACGAGGCATTATACAGACGCCCATGATGAGCACCGCATTACTGGACGGAAGTCGGCGAAAGAAGCTTGACTAGACCTGATTTGGTTTAACTCACGTTTGAGACGATCGATACAATTAGGCAACGTCTGTTAGTGGCCTAGAGCAGACAAAAGAGCTATGCAGATATGAGGAGGAGACACTTGAAATTCAAAGAGGGGGTCATGTCTTCCTGAAGGTCTCTCCCATAAAAGGAGTGTTACGTTTCGGCAGGAAAGGAAAGTTGATGCCATGCTACATGACCCCAAGTATAGGGCCGCGCAATGATGCCAAAAACTTGTTGGGCAAACCCCAAATATAGGGTTGTACAATAGTATAAACTTAGTGAATCTTATATGGTACGATTATGAAGTAATTCAGAACTAGAATTTAAACTATAAACTAATTAAAACTAATATGAAATTTGGATTTAAGTAAGGTAGTAGCAGAAACTAAAAGTTGTAAAGGTTTAACAATAAGAGAAAAGTACTAGAACGCTAAGGATATACTCATTGCCATTCTTAATGCCTAATTCACTTGATTCGATTGATAACACAATTGGAATCAAAGTCCTATCTTATCCAGCTGGATGATAGAACAGTTATATCATAATTCAAAAACCACAAAATAGATTAGAGTATCCATTGATTTAGTTCTATCATTAAGAACCAAGTTACTGATCGCAGGGAACCCAATGCGTCTATTGTGCCCGTAGTCTACGATAGATCAATGAATTTTACAGATCAATCCCTTGCAAAATAGATAAGTAACTAATTTTTGCTTTCCTAAGTGTCTAATGAGCCCAGAGTCATCACTAGATCAAAGTAAAACCAAAACTAGAACTTTATTCAAACTTAATTCAATGAATAATTCAACATTCAAACCATAATTTTGAATCTAAGTAAACTAGAACATCAAAAACTAACTACAAGGGCTAAGAGGATTAGTTCATCACTAGCATGATTAAACCAAAACTCTCTAAAAACATGAAAAACAAATTAAAAACTAGAAGAAAAGCGGAAAATTCTGAACTAGAACTCTTCCACCGATGGATTCCTCCAATCCTTTACATTTTAAATGTTTTTAGAAGCCTAAGAGACACTTCTTTATATAGGAAAATCAGCCACCGCCTCTCAATTGCGTAAGAAATTTTTACATCGACATCGCCCATCAGTCGGTTGAAGTTGGATATCGGCTGGCCGAACTTGCAGTTACTTAGCCAGTAACCAAAATTTGAATTTTGCACGCCTGTTTGGCCGGTCGACCTGATGTGTCGGTTAGCTGAAACATCCAAAATGTGTCCAGAGGGTTTCTTCATGAATTCTGATTTTTCCAAGCTATCATCGGTCGGCCGACCAGGTCTGTTGGGCGGTCAAAATGTCAAAAAATAGTCCAGCAACATCGACCCCAAAATCTGTAATTTCAAAGGGATTTCGGCCCATCGACCCGTGCCATTGGCCAGCAGAAATGAGTGTTGACTGGCCGATCAGGCGAGTCAACAGGCCGAAACTTGTTGTGTCTTGGCATTTTGAACTGTGGACTTTCACTCTTTGATTTCTTCTTTCTTTGGCTCCTTGGCTTGGTTTGGGTTGATTTTAACGTGGCTTTAATCATCTGCATTTGGTCTCATTTTCTAAATTCTCTCTAAATTCACTACAATCATGAAAACATCATTAAATTAGTTCTTTAGACCTTAAAATCCATGTAAATGTAGAGTGGAGTTGGGGATAAATATGAATAATTCCACGCTCAACACCCCCTCAACCAACATTTTGCTAGTCTCGAGCAAAACATGCGAAATATATTCCCAATTCTCAAAGTCCACCCTCTCAGAAGAACAAATTCTATGCAACTTAGAGGTATATAAATACTAAATTTCAGAGATGCAAGCAATAAGATTTTGATAAGCCCAACGTCTAATAACTAGTGAGTAATCAAGCCGAGTTCTTAGTCAAGTAATTGAAAAATAGAATGCATTCAAACAACAAAGGTCTAGTGTGCTCAGTGATTCTTAACTCAACATTAACAAGGGTCATCCTTCCATTATCGGGTTTAACTTCGATAATACTAAAAAATGGTCAGATCAGCACAAGAAACTAATTCTGAACCCAACTCCTTTTTCTTATTTTTCCATCGACAACTTTCACACTATCACTCTTCTTTTCTTTCTTTTCAATTTCTTCTTTTTCAGCTCTTTTTTCTTAATTCAACACATGTATAGGTAACCCTTTTCAATTTTATTATTTTTTTGTTGTTCATCTTTTTTTCTCTTCTTTTCATACCAAGGTAAACAGGGTTCTCCAGGCTTGGTTCCTATTACTTCAAATAATTACCAGACTAACCACCATAGTGTTACATTTAACCCTTAAAAATGAGAGCTAAATGTGTAATGTGAACTAGATTCAATTAATGTTCAAACTTTCTATCAACCAATTCATTAAAAAGGAACTCATCTAAAAATCATTAGTCGGCTAGATTCTAGGCTTTTCAAAGGTCACATTACCTTATATCCCATCACCTCATATATATCCACATATACTTTAAGTACATATAAATTCAAACTTCCGAGAGAGTTTTAAATTTTGAAAACTGATTTTAAAAAAAAATCACTAAAAAATAGCAGCGAAATAACTAATAATTCTATAGGAATCTCACCCCCAACCTAAAATCTACATTGTCCTTAATGTAAAAAGATATGCAATTAAATATATCATGAGAGCAACGAAAATAAAAAAGGAGTGAAAGAGAGAGAGTACCCGAGAGAGAGAGAGAGAGAGAGAGAGAGAGAGAGAGAGAGAGAGAGAAATCAAAGGCGATGCACAAATTCACCATACTAAGAAGAATCTCCTAAAATTCTAATTGACAAAAGTAACTAACAAAACAAATCTAATCTACCCTATCCTAAGAAAGCAAAGTTAATGGTTAGGGGACCTCCATCAGACTAGAAGGTCAATCCTAATAAACATGATCTTTCAAAGGCATGGACATGTCCACTGAAGCAAAATTCTTGACAAATGGCTTAAGACGTTGACCGTTCACTTTGAAAATGTTGTCATTCGCTGGATTCTTTATCTGGACAACCCCATGAGGATAAAATGTTTTAACAATGAAGGGGTTGGTCCATCGAGATCACAACTTACTAGGAAATAGATGTAATCTCGAATTGTACAAAATGACTTTTTAATTTATCATGAAAGTTTTTCGAAGGATGTTCTTATCATGGAACACCTTCATCTAGTCCTTGTAAATCTGAGAATTCTCATAAGCTTCATTCCAGATTTTTACAAGTTCATTAAATTGAAGCTTATGTAACGAGCTTGCTTTGTCAGAATTGAAATTTCGTTTCTTTATTGCCCAATATACCTTATGTTCCAACTCCACAGGTAAGTGGCAAGCCTTCTCATAGACAAGTTTATAAGGCGACATATCAATGGGAGTCTTACAAGTCGTACAGTAAGCCCAAAGTACATCTGTTAGTCAAAGAGAACAATCTTTGCAGTCCGGGTTTACCATTTTCTTAAGAATATGTTTGATCTCCCTATTGGATATCTCGGCTTAGCTGCTTGCTTGTGGGTAATAAGTGGTACCCACTTTGTGCGTAATGCTATATTTCTTCATTAATGTTTCCAACGGTCTATTATAAAAGTGAGACCCTCCACTAATGATGGCTTGAGGCATTCCAAACCAAGAAATAATGTTTTCCTTAATGGATCTTATGACCGTTCATGATCATTATTGCGGCACAGAATCGCTTCGACTCATTTGAAAACATAATCTACGACAAGTAAAATGTATTTATTTCTGAAAGATGAGGGAAAAGGTCCAATGAAATTGATGGCCCAACAATCAAATACTTGGACAATTAGGAGGGATTTAGAGGCATCATATTTCGAGGGATATTCCTCCCAATTTTAGACGAGGCTCATAAAGGAAAGAAAGTGATTATGAATGTTATATCTGCCAGAGACAAGAATGTCAGTAGATATTATCTTTAGTACTCCTTCCAGGACAATTCGGTCCGAGGGTTGAGGAACATGAGGCACATCTCGTGCAGAGCATGACAGTATTCGTCGCCCCAGGAGAAAACCAAAGACAAAAGAGAATTAATGCAATGTTAAAGGTCAAAGCCCGCTGTCCGTCTAGACGTCGCTGGGCACAAAAGACCTCAAACATTAAGATGGTCCCGTTCTCAGCGCATGAGTCTCCTCTTGATCATTTGCTCTAACACGAGAGGTATTGCGATCAACAAGGGATAAGTAAAGAATAAATGATAAAATAATTTCAAGAAACATTGATCGGACCAGCTAGAGAATGGTACGAGTTAGGAGCTCTACGAGAAGTGAAAACCTGGGAACAACTTTGTGAACTATTCATGTTAAGATTCTGGGTACCAAGAAGAGCGGTCCCTTTGACAGAACTGATAAGATGGGAAGTTGCTCTAGAAGAATGCCCGTATCAGTATGCCATGAAATGCAGAAATGCGATAACTAGTTTGTATAAATTGCTCAAATACATAGAAATATAAATAGCTGGGTCATGCGCTGAAAGTATGGGGATGAAAGCTGTAGACAGATATAAGCCATACACTCTATTTAGCTTGATGAAAGAAATCGCAATAATGAGGTCCAAGGCAAATCAAGAACGAGGAGTCATACATTTCTTCAGTAACATGCATGTCGATAGAGTAAAGCAAATACTGAATTCTACCTCGTCCAGTCCATTAAAATAAATAAATTCTCGAAAAAAGGAACGAGTGCCGAAATTTCCCAAGTTTACGCTTTTCAAGGGGGGGGGGGGGGGGGGGGGGGGGCTCAGTCACCCATAGAACATTTGGTGACATATGAAAAGGCTACCTATTTCAAGGGAAATGTCTCCCAAGAATATTTGCTAAGAAACTTTGTGTATTCATTGGCCACTTCGGGCAGTGTCATGGCTTGGGAAGGAGCAATAACGAATTGGCAAGACATGAAAGAAATGTTTGTTATGCGATTCTACAAATATTTGTGAGAATATCAGGGGCATTACTTCAATGAACCATTCAGCATCTAAGAGAGGATGTGCTGGATTCCGTACGCAAATGGTGGAACGCGTGAGGCGGCGGTTACTCCCTACCCATGACAGAAGACATCATGGTGAGAGAATGCGTTCAGGCGACTATATTTAAAGAGCAATTGTCACCAAGGAATCAGGGGATTCCACGAAGCTTTCAACAACTGCTAAAAGTACTGGTACTTCAGTTTCATGAGTTATGTGATGTCACGACAGTTCAAGCTATGATGGGGTCAAAAAGTCCCAGTAGCTCATCTCCTAGGGGTGACACAGAAAGTAATATAATAACATTGCGATCTGGAAAACAATTGCGGCATGAGTCATAGAAAGAATCTCAAAAGGACATCCTTGATCAAATTATTAGTCAAGAAATGATCGACGAAAGGGTTGATAGACCATCACGACCAAAAGATCCGTCAACATTAGGAGTTACATATGATGTGATCAGCCATCTGAAAAGAATCCCAGCAAGACTGAGCGTCTATGATACCTTGACATTGTCGAAGAGCTTTCGACAGACCCTGATACAAGCATTGTTGAATGATGAAGTGTGAGAAGCATTGATAACAGAAATGGAAATAGCTGACACCGGTAAGGATGGAGATAAAAGCTGGAATGCAATGTTAGAAAGGGCTGAAGCAGCCTATCGTATGTCGATAATAACCTTCATAGATGAGGACTTGATGTTAGGCTAGAAAGAATATAATAGACCCCTCATGGTCACAGGCTATGTTAACGACAGGCAAATAAAGCGTATCATGATTGACAATGGGTCCGCTGTAAATCTTATGCCACTAAACATGCTTTCGAAACTGGGGTACAAATGACAGCAGTTGTGGACTGGCAACATGATGATTCAAGGGTTCAATCGAGATGGACAAAAAGCATTGGGTACAACTACTATGATGCTAGAAATCGACAGCCTCGTCACAAAAGTAACTTGTCAAGTTATTGATGCTATGACAACATACAATTTGTTGTTGGGGAGACCGTACATACACAAATACAGGATTGTTCCCTCCACTTTACTCCAATGCTTCAATATTGTCAAAATGGTGAGCAGTACAAGATTGCGACTGATGAAAAACCATACACGATCGCATAATCATTTTTTATTGATACACGGTATTATGATGCATTTTCCAATGAAGAACAAAGCGTTGAAATAAACCCGAAGCAAGAAAAAAGTACTAAAGGAAAAGTGGTATCTAAGACAATGGAAATCCAGCAAAGAAAGACAAAGGGGCCCAAAACGAAAAGATTTTATTTCGTGCCAAAGAACATGCGGCAACTAAGACAACCCCCACTTGTCTTGTTTTTGTCAAAACAAGCAGAAACCCTCCAAGCTAATTTTATAATGACAACACCAAGAATTGAGAGAATCAAGCCCTTCCCAAGAATGCCTGATATTGTTTTACCCCTCAGGGTCGAGAATTCCCGAAGAATGGAATAAGTCGGCAGTATAGGAAGATAGGCCCGTCAGGCTGGACCTAAAAGAACTTGAGCGGTACTGCCCAGTAAGTAGAATGATAATGCAGTCAATGGGTTTCGATTGCGAAGAACCGAACAGTTTGAACAATGGAAAAGGTATATCAGTACCAATAATTATTCAGAAATATGAAAAGCTTTTGGGGATGGGGGCATCTTCAGAGGCCGCACAAGTAAATATGATCAGCAGGGGATTCTTCAAACACGCCCTATAGGACAGCAGGTCGGTTCGCTCCAAGAAAAAGAGATGTCTCAACCTGAAAAGGCTCCTGTGCAGATAGAAGATGGGGGTCAACCAATGATCGATCAGCTACACAAAATAAATCTGGGAACAGAAGAAGAACAATAGATTACTTATATTAGCACAAGCCTGACAGAAGATGAGGCTGAACAATATTATCATATACTAAAAGAGAATAAGGATGTATTTGCATGGATGTATGCCAAAATATCAGGCTTGGAACCAACAGTGGCGATGCACAAACTCAATATATCTAAAGAAAAGAGGCCAATCAAACGAGCTCAACGATGCTTTCATCCAGATTTAGTGCCGCGGATTGAAGAAAAAGTGAACAAGCTTATTAAGGTGGGATTCATCAGAGAAGTTAAGTATCCCAAGTGGATATCGAATATTGTCCTGGTTGAAAAGAAGAATGGGCAGATATGAGTATGCGTCGACTTCAGAGATCTAAATGAAGCTTGCCCAAAGGATGACTTTCCTCTGTCGATTACTGAGTTACTGATGGATAGTACCACAAAATACATTGCCATGTCCTTCATGGACGGTTATTCAGGCTACAACCAGATACGTATGGCACTGAAAGATGAGGAAGAAATTGCTTTTCGAACTTCTTTGGGGATTTATTGTTATAAGGTCATGCCATTCGGGTTAAAGAACACAGGTGCGACATATCAGTGGACCATACAACACATTTTCAGTGATATGATGCACAAGCACGTTAAGTGTTATGTTGATGACTTAGTCATAAGATCTGATGGTCATAAGGAACACTTAGGACATCTGCGGACTGTTTTCTAAAGACTTCGAAAGAAACAATTAAAGATGAATCCCTTAAAATGTGCATTCAGAGTCTCTTCTAGTAAATTCCTTAGAATCGTCGTACTCCACAAAGGGATCGAAGTCGACCCAGGGAAGATAAAAGCAATTCAGGAAATGCAGCCACCAAAAACACTGAAAGAGTTGAAGAGCTTACAAGGAAAGCTAGCATACATCTGAAGATTCATATCAAACCTAGTAGGAAGATGCCAGCCTTTCGCTCACCTAATGAAGAAAGGGACACCATTTGAATGGGATACGACATGTCAGAATGCATTCAAATCTATTAAACAATTGCTAAGATAATTGCCCGAGTTAACTGCACTGATACAAGGAGAACCGCTTATTCTGTATATTGCCGCCTCTGATAATTTACTTTGCGCACTGCTAGCACAGAACAACGAACAAGGAAAAGAAATGACCCTATATTATCTAAGAAGAACATTAGCGGGGCCGAACATCATTACTCGCCTATTGAAAAAACTTGTTTGGCTCTTATATTTTCCATACAAAAGCTATGACATTACTGCCTCTCCCACGACATAACACTAATTTCACGGCCCGACCCAATCAAGTACCTGATGACATGGCCGATGTTGTTAGGAAGATTGGCCAAATGGATCTTATTATTGTCAGAGTTCACCATCACATATATGCCTTCAAAGGAAGTCAAAGGATATGCAGTGGCTGATTTCCTAGCCGCACTCCAACTTCTGAGGAAGAGGAAACATCAGATGATTTTCCAGACGAACACGTATTTCTCATCGAGCCAGTTGAACCATGGCATATATATTTCGATGGAGGGCCGAGGACTATGGGGGCAGGTGCAGGAGTGATTTTCATCAGCCCGTAGGGTGACCTCTTGCTGTATTCCTTCACGTTGGGAACAACCTAAATGAACAATGAGGTAGAGTATAACACTCTCATTATCGGACTCAAAATAGCATAGGAAATGCAAGATACAAGCAGTCAGAATATTCGGCGATTCCCAATTAATCACAAACCAGCTAACAACAGAATACGAAATAAGAAAGACATAATTACGACCATACTGTTAAAAAGCAAAGAAATTATTTGAAAGCTTCCGAGACATCTCTATACAGCATGTGCCCCGAAAAGAAAATGAAAAAGCGGATGCGCTCGCAAGCTTGGCAGCAGCTTTATCATGTACTGTTAGGAGCCCTCTTCAAGTGACAATAGAAGAAAGAAGTTTCTTACCTCTGATTGAGGTCAAAGAAAATATCGGTGAGGTGAAGCTTATCTCTTGTTACGAAGTAACGATTGAAGACTGGTGACGGCCGATACTTGATTGCTTAAAATATGAAATTTTTCTCGAATATTTATCCATGAAGACAAATAAAACATAGAGCAACAAAATTCATAATGCTCCATGATACGCTATACAGATAATCATATAATGTGTTACTGCTAAGATGCTTAGATGAAGGCGAAGCTCAAAATGTGTTGCGGGAAGCTTATACAGGAGAATGCAGAACTCACCAGGTCGACAGAAATCTCTATAATCGCGTACATTGCATGTGATACTACAGGCCTACAATGTTTCAAGATGTTATAAACTTTGCGAAAAGGTGCCATGAGTGCCAAATCCATGGTGATGTTATTCTTATACCACCTGAAGAGGTACATCAGACAGTGTCCTCTTGGCTGTTTGCCACTTGGGGATTAGATGTGATTGGTCTGATTAATCCCCCGTCTTCGTGAGGGCGACAATATATTTTGGCAGCTACAGATTATTTTTCTAAATGGACTGAAGCAATTGCATTACGAAATGTGAAAGAGAAAATGTAACAAACTTCATCAGGCATGCTATTATCTACAGGCACGAGGTGCCTCAGAAAATTATCACAGATAATAGAACGGCCATTCAGGAACAAGAATATGGACAAATTGTGTCAGGAATTCAGCATAAAGCATTCTTATTCTACCCCATATTAACCAACGACAAATGGGTTAGTAGAGGCATTCAACAAGACATTTGTCAAGATATTAAAGAAAATGGTGAATGGGAATAAAAAGGATTGGGATGATAAATTGCAAGAAGCACTATGGGTTTATCGTATGATGCACCACACGGCTACAAAACCTACACCATACTCTTTAGTATACGGAGTAGAGGCCTATTGTCAATTGAAGAACAAGTCACTTCTTTAAGGGTGGTAGTACATCAGAGTACTATTGAAGATGAAAACGTAAAACTCTAATTGAGAGAGTTAGATGCATTAGATGAAAAAAGACTCGCTACGCAACAATGTTTGCAATCATATCAGGCCCGAATATCTGCTTCCTTCGACAAGATGGTGAAATATCGATCCTTAAAAAAGGGAGACTTGATATTGATGCTCAAAAGACCTATCGTGATGACTCGCAAGACATGGGGCAACTTCAAACCCAAATGGGACGGCTCGTATGTTGTCACTGAGGTCTTCTCCAATGGAGCATACAGGATCATAGACCAAGATGGAAAAGGAATCGGCATTTTAGTTAATGGCTGATTTATCAAGAAATATCATCCTTGAAAGCGAAGGGTAGAATATTTTGATTGGAAGAATCCTCATGCGAACAAGTATTCCCCTGATAAAAAGGGGGCAAGAATAGTCAAAACATAAGCATCAATGATGATGGCATCAATGTACTTCCAAAGGAAAAAAATGAAAAGCTTATAAAGAATGTTCCTCCTCTGTTTAAAGCCTCTAATGCTGATCTGAGAGGACAGTTATCGAGATTATTAGAAGTATGGAGTGCTGCGATTCTCTTCCCCCTAAGGCAAATGAAATGATCATTTATAAAGTGACTTATGGAAAATCAAGAGCCTATGTATGATAAAGAGAAGAAAGGGGACAATTATACTTCAGAAAGAGAAGCACTAGAACCATGAAGCGATAATCGCCGATAAATGCTCCAATCCTATGAGTTGACTGAGAACTCTATGGGTAGGAAAATTCTATGAGCCAATTGAGAGCTCCCCGAACAAGAATCTCCCTACGAGTTGACTAAGAACTCTACGGGTAAGGACCTTATAAGCCGACTGAGAGCTCTACGGGTCAAGATTTTCCATATGAGTCAACTAAGAACTCTACGGGTAAGGACCTTACAAGCTAACCAAGAGCTCTAGGGGTCAAGGCAGCAGAGAGAACAACCCTAAGTATCGATTGAGAGTCCCATGGGCTAACTTCATGCATGAGACCTACCGCTTCTATTACTACGGAAGTGCCACAAGGAAAGATCTATAAAAGTCTATAAAAGCTTCTCGTGTATGGACTTAGTGGTATAGGAGCGAAGAAAAAGAGGGTTGCATTGCGCGCTATTGATCACGGTCAACCGTGCATAATTCCCCCCAGATTCATGTGCTTGTTTTCGGTAGTAATGCATAGGATGATCAAGATTCTCCCCCTACCGTCAGATTGGCAACCATGAATTTGGTACCGAGGTAGCCGTGAGAGCCAAAACGGCCAATCATGCGCGTAAAACTTTTGAGTTTACCACCCCGATAGCGTCATTGGGCCCCTCTGATGGATCGATGGTATGGGAATTCCCCAATAGCGGAGTGTGCTCCTCGAGGGTCACTTCCTTGGCTAAGGAATGTATCCTGTAAGGACCATTTCCTTAGTAGAGGAGTGCGCTCCCTGAGGGCCGCTTCCCTGGCAGTGAAGTGCACTCCATGAGTGCCAACCGCGTGTAAGACTGATGGTCCACCTACTCATGAGCCTAAATTGTATTCCTATTATAGGTGCCTACTAACAACACATAGTATCGCCAATAGCGAATAAATCTCTAGAATAGTAAAGATTTATAGAGCCATGAGCTGAATGCCAAATTGCATAATGAATAAAAGGCACAACAACGAAGATCATTCATTCATCACAAGACTAACATTCAGAACATGATTATATGTATGCGTTGATTAAATGATTGATTACTCATTGTATGAAAAGGATAACATCTGTGATTGCAAATTACATGATGAAACATTTCAGAATTTCATACAACTGTTATAAAAAATCAAATGTTGTAATACATTCCTGAATTTCTTGACTAAAGTGAGCATGACTTCTTAATAAAGCTAATTGTGCGTTCACTATAATTTTTTGACGATCAGGAATGTTAGATAATTCTTGCTCTAAAGAAATATCGATATCTTTCTGTTTGGACAATTCCTTCCCTTGAGAATCCATCACGTTTTTGTTGGAACGGAGGTGAGTTCGTGTCGCTTTTAAAGAATCATCTTCCTTCTGTTTTTGGGCTTCAAGGGACGCAATCTGAGCATTCATAGAGTCAATTTGATCGATATACTTTTGCACTTGATTCATCAAGGATCCATGCTCTTATTGATAGCAAGACACCAAAAAAAATTGTTGCCCAATTTCATCTTTAAGACGTGCTAATTCCTCTTGTTTTCACTCTAGTTCTGGTGCAACCTCTATGCTTTGAGCCTCAGGTAGAGAATTCGTGGTATTCACAAATTGATGGGTAGATTGCTCCAGAAAAGAGATGTCAATCTTGGCCATCTTTGCTGCAAATTCCAAAAGAGACCAAGAGTCTTCCAATTGACCCCACTAATTGCAATTGGCTATGGTTGAAGAAATCCCGTCCAGGCTTGCTTTTATCACATCAATTTTAAATCTAGGAAGATTCCTTATGGCTTGGAGGTCAAGAGGGAGATTGAGCGATATCCTTTCGACTGAGCTGCTGGGATCAGGATCTGTCGAAAAAGGAAAATGAGAAATATAGCAAAATTAAACATATGTGCATAAGAAAAGAAAGGAATGATAGAAAGGGTATGAAGAAGCATACTGGTAATAGGGGCAGGTGGAGGATTCTGAATTGATGCAGTGGAAGATTTGGCTGGGCGTCCCCTTAAGGATTGATGTTCAAGGTTGGCTCTTCGCCCGTGTAAGTGAATTCCATAGCGGGAGGGATTGTGGCCATTTCCACAAGAGGGACATCCGCTGCAGGGGCATGAGAAGGAACTGCTGCTTGAGAAATAGCATTATTAGTGGCATTTTCGGCGAGATGAGAAGCATCCCCAACTTGACTGAGCCTCGCACATGATGGAGAAGGAATAACAGTAGCTTCCTTAACTTGCAAAGGCAAAGCTTCAGCTTCCTTTGAAGATGATATTTCTGCAATAGTAAGAAGTGGACTCGCTGCACGAGGCATCTGGAGTAGTTCGCTTATAGAGAAGCTCTAAGTTGGAGAATAATGCTACTGATGGGATGGAATGAAAGTCATCTCCGGAGAATATTGGAAAGATTCATATGTAGGAGCAGACTTTACTGTTGCCAAATCTGGTGAGGACGGTGAAGCATGATCTTCTCGAAAGGGGCTATTATCTGTAACTTGTACGTCTCTGTCAATCTCTTTATTTGCCTCATCAAAATCGCCAGCTGGCATATTTTTGTGATGGGCGGATGAAGAAGTTTCCTCATTATCATCCCCGCCACCTACATTAGTGGAACCGCTTCTGCTGCTTGTGCTGCGACTATATCTGCCACTTGTGCTCCTGCTCGTTGATGAAGAATGGGTGACAGCTACCTGCTTTTGTTTGCCAGAAGGATCGGCCTCATTAACAACTGTTCTCCATTGAGGAGGAGATGAGGCTATGCCGATAAAAGTATACCTAGCAACAGGCGAAACTCTGACGCTTTGCTCCAGATCCTCAAGTGGAAAACTACCGCCAGGAGTGTCCGGTATGTCTGACTGTCTAGCATGGTCTAGAGGGATAGCTGGAGACTCTGATTGTATATCATGTGAAGAAATATGTGTCTTTGTAGCAGGAGTCGGTGAAGGAAGGTCCATTGAAGGGGAACCCATTGTTACAAGAGCAAAAGGGCCAATAGTGGTTGACTTTTCTTTCCGCTTCTTCTCCTGTCTCAGAGGAATGTTGGCCATATCATCACCTGCTATCCACCCCTTTAGCGTATTGAACGATTTACGTTCCTGAATTGGCTCTTCGCAGGATATAAAGAGCAATCTCGACCTTCGGTGGGGCTCTTTCTTCTTCTTTGAAATATCCGATATTATCAATCCTCAAATCTCTTGGGACTTGCGGTGGGGATACCCAGACAGGATGGTTGGCAAGGTAACCTGTGACAGACCAAATAATATTGATGTGCTCGCCATCTCATCTAGGCATATGAACCATGCACACTATGCCTGAAGCCGAGAATGATAAAGTAGGCCTAGGTGTTGGTGGTCAGAAGTTGCTTCCAAATGAAGACCCAAATATATGGTCCAACATCGTAGCTCCTCATAATCCTCATCACCGGTTCAAAAGATATATGCATAGTTTGATCAAAGCCCAATTGACGAGCGAATCTACTTGGGTAGTACGGTTCTCACCAAAATTCATTACTTTCTATCAGGGGGAGCATGCAGGACCAAATGCAGATGAAGTAGTTTACTTCGGTATGAGACAATGAGCCATCGTCTACTGCGTCCTTGTCATCGGGGCCTGAGGAGATTGGGAAATGATTAAAGAGGACAGTCTAGGTGGATTCAATCTTGTCTACTACCCATGAATAGGTTTGTTTGGCCATCTTGCGCTACTGGAAGAACCATAAGGGGAGATGCTCAAGGTGTACATATGATTTCTCTCTAACGTTATACACCCACAGGAAGTATACTCCTAACCACCCTATTAGGAAATGCCAAGGCGTGAAAGAAGAAGATACTCCCATTGTTGGCGATTTGCAATGAGTAGCTGCGTCGCCAAGCGCCCAATACAGAGAACAGAGCACTGGTAGAGCTAATGAATATTTCTTACCTTCAGCCATAGCCCCTACAACTACCAAGCTAGAAGCCTGTATCCTGTCGGTGCACTTAGAACTTGGGAGGATTGCAGTATTCAGCTAGTAAGCAAGGAAACCCCCCAGTTTGCAGGTCTCTAAAAATTCTTCTGAATGCTTGATTTGACATCTTGCCTTTACCAAGTCAGCATCGCCATCTTTGGGGAACCTGAAGAATGATATGAAGATGAATATATGGCAGGAAAGAAATTAAAGGAGGAAAAATGATGATAAGGCGAGGAAAGTATACTTAAGTTCACAGGTGAAATGAGCCATCTAGTCAATAAACAAGATTCATCCAGGGTTTCTTAAACTTCGTAAATTCGTCAAAGAGTTTGATGGTGGCCTTGGAGATGGAAGTTTCATGGGTGATTGGATGAAAATAGGCAAACTCCTCGTTGGTGGGGACACACTCATCATAGTAGGCCCGTGTGATCGGAAGCCCCGCCATTTTGTATAGATTCCACAATGTGATGCTGACTTCACCAACAGGGAAATGAAATGAGTTGGTGGTGGGGCACCAAAAGTTCAGAAATCCTTTCAAGATTGTATGATCACGGCCAAAATAACTCGAAGTTGCCTCGATCGCGGCATAAAGGCCTAGTTCTACTAGATGTCTTCGATACTTCTTTAAAATAGTGATGGTCCAATCCTTGCAATGGTCTCTTTTGGTCAAAAATCCCCGAGGACGGAATTCTTTCTTGCCTTAGATTGTGCCCTTGTCAAGGGGCATCACACGAAACCTTTGTTGTAAAGTCTCATAATATAGTGTTGAATAGATGTCGCGAGGACTATAACAAGGCATCAGGAATCTCATTGGCGTTATAAGGTCGACTTGTGGACGATAACCATTCTTCACAAGCCAGCCTAACAAAATATGCTTCTCCTTGTGCACCAAATGAGAAATGATACGAAGACGATTCTGAGAAGATACATTAGTCGGTTCTAAGTACAACATTGACTGATGACCATACACTGTCAGAGGTATAATGGTGAGTTCATCCTTGAAAGGGTTTTGAAAGACGATATTTTGTTGAACGGACCGGATCGTAGTCCATGAGTTCGACAGGCGCAACTTTTTGTGTTTAGCAATTTTCTCCTATAACTGTTCAACTTTGCTCTTTCTTCTTCTCCTCTTGGGATGAGAGGGGGGAGGACTAGCTTCACAAATAGGAGGCTCGGCTTCATCAGTGCAAATACGATGGGTCATTTAGAGCCAAGTTTCCTAGTTGGATTGTTTGCCCTTGAGAGGAGGCCGATCTACTTGGCCAGTGGCAATGACTTTCTTTATGTGGATGGAAAGAAGACTTATTTGCTCTTGAAAGTCTAACTCCGAAGAGGCCGGACGAGAGAATAATTTGGAGCGACTCACACCAATCTTCAACCTCTTCTTAACAGGGGGTGCATTTTAACAGGAAGAAGTTCGGGGCTATGTTGGCTCTGGGGGAGCAAGACTAGCGGCAGTTTGACTCATTGTTTTTCTTGAAGGAGTTGGAGCAGGAGAAGTCTAATTTCTGGTGCACTTGGATGGTGGTGTTAGAGGAATCTGACTCGTCAATCGCTGGGATGAGGGGGAGGCCCATGTGGGTTTCTTCTTCGCAGGCATGATCTAAAAAAGAAAGAAGCCGAAAACTTAGAAAATTCTAAGGCATGAAAGAAAGGTTAAAGGGATTTGGAAGATTAAGAAGGTCAAGTTCTTGTATGTGTTACTAAGTGGAAGAAAAGGGGTTGAATACCCTTTAAGAGGAAAGTCACAGATCTGGGAAAAACTTGGCAGAGTTCTAGGACTTAGAAAATTTCAGCCTTGATGGGCGCTTTACGCAGTCAAGTATATGCAGGGAGCTTTACACGGGTTGCGTAAAGGTAGTCTGGCACGGTAGGGCTTCACTGAGAAAATGGGAAATGAAGAATGTGGGGGGCACCACTTTAAATATAGGCCAATGCAACAACTTTACGCGAGCTGCGTAAAGGCAATCTGAAGTTGTTTTTGAAAAACATTTCGATCTATTTCGTAACGATCAGAGTCTTCTCAAAATAGATTGAAAGGGGGCATTTGTTGAGGCATGAAAATAATGAAGAATGAAGAAAACAAGAAAGGAAGAAAAGATAAGAAAAGGAAAGAAGACAATGAAGAAGTAGAAAATAGTGCAGAAATTACCCTATTTATGCGACCCGCGTAAAGGGGAAGTGCTTTACACGGGTCGCATAAAGGTACTCTCTGATGATCGATGGTTTACGCGAGAATCACCCCAAAGTCTATAAATACCCCCATTGGGGTCCTCATTTGACACTTGCTTCCGAAGTTTCGAGTTCTAGAGCTCCTTCTGAAGACTGCGGAGGTACGGAGAGAGCCTTGTGCATCTCCTTCTTCTCGGGTTGAACGCATTAAAGTGCAGACCCCAAGAATCGAAGAAGAACGATGAGGAAACTCTATCAAAATGAAGAATCAAAAGATCGAAGATCAAAGTCTGCTTGGCGGGAGGTTTACGCAACCCGCGTAAACCCCATGGGCTTTACGTGGGTCACGTAAAGCCAGTTTGAAGATCATTTTCACCTATTTTCTCTCATTTGTTAAAGATGTCAGGAGTGTTATCACTTCCATTGCCCTTTCAAAAGTGAAGAATGTTGAAGATTAAAGCTATGCCAAGGGTAGAATATTTTCTGATCTTTTGTTAAGGATGTTGGGAGTGTTCTCACTTCCGTTCCCCTTTCAAAAGTGAAAAATCGAAGATCAAGATCATGTTGAAGATCTTTGAAGAGAAGACTCACCTTTTCTCCTTTTTGGGTCAAGCATACTTAGTACAATCCCTAGAGGTGGCAGAAATGATGGATGATGCCAGCATTTTGGAGCACCTAGGAGTTCTGTAAAGAGTCAGGAGTGTTTTAGTGCCTTATAAGGCCCGTGTAATGACCTCGAGTCTGTTACGTGGCTGTATAATGTGCATAGCCTTTGTCTGTGTGCTTCACTTAAAGCTGCAAAGGAACGAAGCCTAGTCAGATCGACATGACCCATCCATAAGGAGAAATAACAACCTTGGCTCGGATACTTATTCAGCCATTTCCCTGTCATTTCAACAGGATTAAAGAAGAATATGCCGAAGCTCTGTCGAAATTATTTTATGAACATGTTACATTTTGTATAATGTACACTCTATTATGGAATCAAGGGATGATGTATCAATAGAATGTATGAAGAACTCAATGAACTGAATAAAATAAAGTGATGAACGCTTTTCTCCCTTTATTGTCTAATATTAGAATGTTACTCTTGTTTCCCTTATGTACACAAAGGCAATTTTGTTGTGTAAGCAATATCCACACATGCCATCCATTTTGTCAAACATTTTAGGGCATGAGCCCAAAAATGAGGCAAATCTAAGGCTCTCATGGGCCACACCACAACACAGAACTACCAAGAAATTTTTAATGGTGAGCTTTCAATCACCACTGTTTCCTATGGTATGGTCCACCTGAGATTTGGATCTGCTTTATATTTGGGAACATGGCCTAGAATAATGTGGAAAAGCTTATGAATAACTTTGATATATAACACATACGTCGAGGTGGGCTCCATGGTCGGGGAAGCACCCATTACAGTCATAAATGGTAACAGCTCATCCGCGTGTTGTAGAACACGGTGCCTAAGTAGGCCCCACCATGATGTATGTATTATATCCATACCGTCCATCTATTTTTTCAGGTAATTTTAGGGCATGAACGGAAAAATGAGGCAGATCAAAAGCTCAAGTGGACCACACCATAGGAAATAATGGGGATTGAACGCCTACCATTGGAATCTTCTTTGGGGCCACAGAAGTTTTGGATCAGGTTGATATTTGTGTTTGCCCTTCATCTAGGTCTGTCTTACCTTATGAACAAATTTGATGGCAGATAAACATCATGATAGGCCCTAAGAAGGTTTCAACAGTGGTATCATTATCCCCATAGGTTCCTTTGGTGTGGTTCACTTAGATTTGGGTATGCCTTTTTTTTTTTTTTTTTTACTCATGTCCTAAAATGATTTGACAAAGTGGATGGATGGTTTGGATATAACATGTTCATGATGATGTAGACCAAAGAACTTTGCCACATTAATATGACTTCTGTGGTGCACAATTAGATCAAGGAAAGCTTGCATGGAAGTTGGAGAGGGTAAACTTGTCATCGAAAAAATTTCTAATTCAAAATAACTTAGTGTTTTTTGTGTTTAGTATTAAGTCAAAGGAGGGAGGCTTAAAAAAATTCCTGATTTTTCATTGAAATTCCAAATTAAGCACCTAATTTTACAGCTTTACCAAACACTCTGAATGGTGGAAAATCACTAAAAATAGTTGATTTCAGTGATAAGTGGTGAAATTAAGTTTTACCAAACAGGCCCTTCATCTTTACCGAGCCTTTGTTTTTTGTTTTTGTTTTGTTTTTTTTCTTCCTAAGGTGTATTAGCTAACATTCAAAAGCATTTTAAAACCTTTCTTTAGGGCAACACTAATCTTCACTCTATGTCCTGGCATCAGATTTGCAAGCCCAAAATAGAGGGTGGTCTTGATATCATTCTAATTGACATCTCCAATGAGGTCAGCCTTTTGAAACAACTTTTGAGGATTATTGTTAATGATAAAAGCCTTTGGGTTAGATGGGTCCAAACGAAGAACATTTGTTTTGAATTCATTTAGACTATAAAAATCTCGTCTAATGCTTCTTGGGCTTGGAGAAGCATTATGAGAATTCGCCCCTTTGCCAAACCACATGTTAAGTGCCTTATTGGCAATGGGGTAAACACCAACTTTTGTTTTGACACTTGGTTAAGAAATGAGAGACTTTTTTTTATCCGTTTTGGTAATAGTGTTACCTATGACCTTGGTTGAGGCAGGGACATTCGTGTTAGAGTTGTCTCTTCCCGTGGTTGAGGCATGGACATCCGTATTAGTAGTTTGAAAATAATTGTTGAAACCTTCCTACCCCCGTCTTGACGAAGCTCATGGATATATTTCGCGAGATAAAAGGCATCTTGATCTTTGATGCGGAGGATGAGATTGCCAGGACCCATGACCCCTAAGGTTGGCTTTTTTTTTTTTTTGCCTCTTGAGTTGAGGTCTGTAGTCCTACTTCCAAGAGGTCCTGTGGTATGACTTAATTTGATTAAAAGGGACTGTTCCTAAGCCCTCCACCACAACATGGATGACGTTGCTTGGAAAGATCAAAACTAAGGATTGGGTTTCAAGATGTGGCATTATTTTTTATACCACTTGTGTGCTTTGTTCTTCTAGTGTTAAATATTTGGATCATCTTTTTTTTTTTTAACTGCAATTTTGTGTATTGGATCTAGGATTAGGTTCATGCAAAGTTTGAGGCAAGTCTCCCAATTCAAGAGTTATTCAATCATCTTATTGGATGCTTGCTGCTAATCTAAATTGGTAGCCTCTTTGCCAAGCTTTCTTTCCTTTCTTTGGTTTGACATATTTGAAGAGAGAAATTTCAAATTTTTTACATCCAAGAGTATCCCTAAGGAGTATCTCCTTATTAGATCTATTCATTAGAGTTTGGGTCGTATTTATATTCGGTACCTTCATTACAATAGACTCTCTGAGCTCCCTCTAGGCTTGTTGGACCTCCTCGTGCCTATTTTTTTAAAGTTGCTAGCCATGTCCTCTCAGCTTCTTAATGCTCCTCTCTTTATTGCAGTGGTACATTATTTGTGTCAATATTAATGATTCTTCCTTGGAACTTCTTTGCTTCCCTTCAAATAAAGCTGCTTGTTAGGATTCCGTCTTTCTTGACTCTGATCATGATTCTCCTGATAGATGTCTTAAGCTTCTATCTCTTGGTTTTTCTAAGTTTAGGAACATCATGGCAGGGATTGCTATTGAGGTACATAATAATTAGATGCTTATTGCTTTGAAGATCCACCTTTCTCTCATTGGAGAATGTGTACGTTTGTAAGATTTATCTTCGTAGCCACCTTCAACTTGGACATTTCTCTGTCGGAGTATTGCTTGGTTTAATGCTATTTAGATAAGCTCCTCAGATGCCTAACTTCTTTTGGTTATGGATCTTGTTTCCATCTTTTCTGGCTAGTTGTGTCTAAGGTGAGCTTTGCCCTTTGGAACCCCATGTCCTTTGTGTTGAGTGTGGAGACAAGTCACACCAAAAATTGGTCGGGCACCCGGACGGTCTGATGACCGAGCGCTCGATATTCATGCGTTTGGGACATATGCCACTGGACTGTTCTGTGAACGGTCAGGCCCCGGCGGTTAAAGTGACCGGGCGCCCGATAATGGTCTGAGTTATACTATTTCTCACTGGACGTTTTTTTATAATGGGCGGGCGCCTGACCCAATAATGACTAGGTGCCCGACCGGCTGCGAGCTTAAGTGCGGGGTTTCCTATTTTGAGTTGTAATTTTTTATTTTACTATATAAAGGGGTGTAATCCGGGATTAGGCTATGGGATTAGGGTTTCTATACGTCCAATGTGAGAAAAAGGAGAGAGGATTAGCAAAAGGGCAATTTCTGTGCATGGGAGCATAGGAGAAGGTAAGTGTATTGCTTGTAACTTCATTCTTCTTCATAGTAGAGTTTTGCACCGTGGTTTTTTACCCTTGTTTAGGGTTTCTCCACGTAAAATCTGTCTTGTGGATTGTTGGTTTGTGTGAATTCCTCTTCTAGTTATTATTACTTCCTGTTTATCGTTTGTGGGTGAGATCGAAGATTGGATCTCGGTTCACTGGCGTTGTTGGCATGTTGTGCAACAACTGGTATCAGAGCTATTGGTTTAGTTCAAGTAGAAGCGATGACGGAAGAAGGGAAAACTAGAATTGAGAAGTTTGATGGTTCAAACTTTGCCTTCTGGAAGATGCAGATGGATGATTATCTGTATCAGAAGGACCTCTACATTCCTCTAGGAGTAAAAGAGAAGAAACCAGAGAAGAAGACAGATGATGAATGTGATTTAGTGGATCGGAAGGCTTTAGGAATGATCCGACTCTCTTTGTCTAAGAGCGTCGCCTTCAATATATCCAAAGTAAAGACAAAAAAAGAATTAATGCAGGCTTTGGCTACGATGTATAAGAAACCCTCGGCGTCTAATAAGGTTCATCTTATGAAACGATTATTCAACATGAAGATGTCAGATGGTGGGGGGTGGCTGAACATCTAAACGAGTTCAATACAGTCACGGGCCAATTGGAATCCGTTGGCATCACTTTTGATGATGAGGTCAGGGTACTATTGATCTTGTCAGTTTGCCAGACAGTTGTGATGGTTTGGTGATTGTCGTGAGCAATTCCTCAAGGTCTACGAAGTTGAAATTCGATGATGTGGCCGGTCTAATTCTAAGCGAAGAATCTAGAAGGAAGGCATCGAGAACTTTAGGGGATTTAGGGAATGCTCTAAATGTTGAAGGAAGAGGAAGATCTTCAAACAAAGGAAGCAATAAACACGGTCGTTCTAAGTCGAGCAATAAGTCCAAGGGACTGAAAGACAAGGACGGGTGTTGGCATTGCGGGAAGAAGGGTCATATGAAGCGTGATTGCAGAGTGCTTAAGAAACACGAAGGAAGCTCTCAAGGTGGGAAGTATTCAGTGAATCTATCTGAGGAGAGTGACAAGAGGCGTTGATTTTGTCTCTTGATGTGCGGAATGAGTCTTGGGTTATAGACTCGGGTGCTTCGTTTCATGCCACTTCGTCAAAGGAAGTTCTTCGTGATTATGTGTCAGGTAACTTTGGAAGAGTCTACTTGGGTGATGATGAGCCATGTAGTATTGTTGGCAAGGGAGACGTTTACTTAAATAAGAAAGACGGAACGGTCTTGAAGTTGAAGGATGCCAAACATGTACCGAGTTTGAGACGGAATTTGATCTCAGTGGGGCAGTTGGTCGATACTGGATATGTGACGACATTCACGAGCGATGCATGGAAGGTTACAAAAGGTGCCTTGGTAAAATCTCGAGGCAAGAAGGAAGGTACCTTGTACGTGACTTCTGGATTGTATAGTTCACTCGCAGTCGCATCAACTGGAGTGAACGGGCAGTTATGACATCAGAGGTTAGGACATATGAGTGAGAAAGGGATGAAAGTGCTATTGTCAAAGGAAAAACTACCAGGGTTGAAAGCAATCGATCTGGAATTCTACGAGGATTACATGTATGGCAAGTAGAAGAGAGTAAGCTTCAAGAAGACAAGACGCGCTCCAAAGACATCTGTTGGAGCTTGTACACACTAATGTGTGGGGACCGGCACAGGTATCATCTCTTAGTGGTTTATGCTATTTTATTTCTTTCATTAATGATGCTAGTAGAAAACTGTGGGTTTATTTCTTAAAGCACAAGTCTGATGTATTTGATGTATTTAAGAAGTAAAAAGTTATGGTAGAAAATGAGACTAGTAAAACTGTGAAGTGTCTCAGATCAGATAATGGGGGAGAGTATTGTGATAAGAGGTTTGAGGAGTATTGTGCAGTAAATGGGATCAAACATCAGAAAACGATTCCAGGGACACCATAGTAAAACGGTGTGGCTGAGCGCATTAACAGGACCATCCTTGAGCGCGCTAGGAGCATGAGGCTACATGCAGGGTTGTCCAAGACCTTTTGGGTAGATGCTGTGAATACTGCCGTATATCTCATGAATAGAAGTCCCTCAGCATCATTGGATGGTGGGCTACCAGAAGACACGTGGACTGGAAAAGAGGTGAACCTTGCACATCTCAGAGTGTTTGGTTGCACTTCTTATGTTCACATTGATGAAGAGCATAGAAACAAGCTAGATGCGAACTCCAGAAGGTGCACGTTTATAGGCTACAGGTAGAATGATTGGTTACCAGTTTTGGGATACTGAGAACCGAAAAATCATCAGAAGCAAGGACGTACTCTTCAATGAAAAAGTGATGCATAAAGATATTTTGCAGCAAAAGCAGAATAAGGCCGATGAAAAAGAATTCGTAGAGTTGGAAGAGTTACCGGACACGGGTGTTACAGTGCCACAGGATGAGCATGCACAGGAGCATGATGAGGCAGAACCGCAGACACCGGTTGTGAGGAGGTCTACTCGGGAGAGGAGACCCAAGGTCCGATACTCACATTCCTTACATTATTTACTGTTGACAGATAATGGTGAGCCAGAGTGTTTTGAAGAGGCATTAAAGTCAGATATGCGGGTTAAGTGGGAGCAGGCCATGGATGACAAGATGGACTCTCTTGAGTCTAATCGTACGTGGGAGCTAGTCACTCTACCTAAGGGTAAGAAAGCTCTTCATAACAAGTGAGTTTATAGACTGAAGGAGGAGCAGGATGGTTCGAAACGGTACAAGGCTAGACTGATTGTGAAAGGGTTCTAACAAAAGGCAGGTATCAATTTCACAGAAATATTTTCACCTGTGGTGAAGATGTCTACGATTCGCATGGTCTTGAGTATAGTGGCTACAGAGGACTTACATCTAGAGCAACTAGATGTTAAGAAAACCTTTCTTCATGGAGACCTTGAAGAAGAGATATACATGCATCAGCTGACAGGATATGTGGCACTAGGAAATGAGAACAAGGTGTGTAGACTGAAGAAGAGTCTATATGGCCTGAAGTAGGCCCCGAGGCAGTGGTACAAGAAGTTCCACAATTTCATGTCGGGAAACTGGTACATGAGACATCATGCAGACCACTGTTGTTACTTGAAGAAGTTTGATACGTCGTACATCATTCTTCTTCTGTATGTTGGTGATATGCTTGTGGCCGGATCAAGCATGAAGGACATCTCAGATCTCAAAAGACAACTGTCTAAAGAGTTTTCCATGAAGGATTTAAGAGCTGCAAAACAAATCCTAGGCATGAGAATAAAGTGTGACAGGG
The DNA here is from genome assembly GCA_003013855.2 of Liriodendron chinense. NCBI lineage: Eukaryota > Viridiplantae > Streptophyta > Magnoliopsida > Magnoliales > Magnoliaceae > Liriodendron > Liriodendron chinense. The sequence goes on from PVNU02003292.1 coordinate 2,585,884, forward strand.
AAAACAAGAAGCTAGTTATGTCACAGGCAGAGTACATAGCCAAGGTACTTGATCGATTCAGCATGGGAGGTGCTAAGCCGGTTAGCACTCCATTAGCCAACTACTTCAAGCTTTCTAAGGAGCAAGGAGTTAAGACGTAGGAGGAACGGGACTACATAGCTAAAGTCCCTTATGCGTCAGCTATAGGGAGCCTCATGTATGCTATGGTTAGCACTAGGCCAGATATTGCTTAAGCAGTGGGAGTTATTAGCAGGTACATGAACAACCTTGGGAAGGAACATTGGAAAGCTGTGAAGTGGATCCTCAGATACCTAGTAGGTACTGTGGATGTAGGGTTGTGTTATAGAGGATCGGAAATCAAGCTATAAGGCTACGTCGACTCAGATTTAGCAGGGGATATCGACAGCAAAATGAGCACTACAGGGTATGTCTTTACCCTGGGTAGTGCTGCAGTCAGTTGGATCTCTTAGTTATAGAAGATAGTATCCATCAGTACAACGGAAGCAGAATATATTGTAGCTACAGAAGCGTGCAGGGAGATGGTATGGATGCAAGGTTTTATTGAAGAGTTGGGGAAGAAGCAAGCAGATTGCAAGCTGTACAGTGATAGTCAGAGTGCAATACATTGGCTAAGAATTCAGCCTTTCATTCGAGGACCAAACATATTGACATCAGATATCACTTCATACGTTCGTTACTGGAAGATGGATGATTGCTTTGGAGAAGATTCATACAAGTGAGAATCTTGCAGATATGTTAACCAAGGCGGTCACACGGGAGAAGCTGAAGCTCTGTTCAACTTTGATTGGTCTTCAAGCTTGAAGACTGGGAGGTGGTGCACTCCGGATGTAGAAGACGAAGGATCATGTGGTGATGTGTCTCCAAGTGGGAGATTGTTGAGTGTGGAGACAAGTCACACAAAAAATTGGTCGAGCGCCCGGAAGGTCTGATGACCGGGCACTCGCTATTCATGCGTTTGGGACATATGCCACTGGACTGTTCTGTGAACGGTCGGGCGCCCGACGGATAAAGTGATCGGGCGCCCGATAATGGTCTGATTTATACTATTTCTCACTAGACGTTTTTTGTAATGGGCGGGCGCCCAACCCAGTAATGACCGGGCGCCCGACCGGCCGCGAGCTTAAGTGCGGGGTTTCCTATTTTGAGTTGTAATTTTCGATTTTACTATATAAATGGGTGTAATCCGGGATTAGGCTATGGGATTAGGGTTTCTATACGTCCAAGGTAAGAAAAAAGCGAGATGATTAGCAAAAGGGCCATCTCTGTGTATGGGAGCATAGGAGAAGGTAAGTGTATTGCTTGTAACTTCGTTCTTCTTCATAGTAGAGTTTTGCACCATGGTTTTTTACCCTTGTTTGGGGTTTTTCCACGTAAAATCTGTCTTGTGGATTGTTGGTTTGTATGAATTCCTCTTCTAGTTATTATTACTTCCTGTTTATCGTTTGTGGGTGAGACCGGATATTGGATCTCGGTTCACCGGTGTTGTTGGCGTGCTGCGCAACACTTTGACCCTTGCTTTCCTTTTGAGCTACTTCTTGTCCTTTCATGTGTTGTTTTTCTTTGGTTTCTTTCTTTCATTAGCTTGGGGTATGTGTTTTCTTTTCTCTTTGGCCCAAGGTATGGGTTTTTCTATTCGTTTTCTGGCTTGGGATGGCCCAAGGTATGGGTTTTTCTGTTCGTTTTCTGGCTTGGGATGTGGTCTTTTATTTTCTGCTTCTGTGGCCTAGAGAGAGAGAGAGAGGTAGAGAGAGATTTCTCCTTGACCGGGGGTGTGAGTTTTCCTATTTGTTTTCTGACCTGGTATGTGGGCTTTTCTTTTCTACTTATGTGGCTCAGAATCGTGAAAGACCCTCACGTATACTGTGCTTAAGTTTTTCGTGGTTTTTCATATGGGGCTCCATATTCATGTTTGTTGCTATTTGTTAAGACCACACGCTTGTGTAAGTTGGCACAGCAACATGGCGTGCCTGGCACTCATTGACCAGCCTGATTTTCGGGCCAGGGAATCGATATTTGTGGGACCCACCTTATGGAAAACTTGGATCTCACAGCCATTTTCCAATGTGGTTAAATGGGCTGTCTTATCACACGGAGATGAGTTACTCTTTTCCCCCCTTTTTTGGGCTTTAAGCATGGATAGTAGTACTCAGGGTTTTAAGACTCGGATGGATCCAGTGCAACTTGTTTGAGTTGACTCAGACACGGTGAGCCAGAATTGAAAATAGGCACCCAGCTGAGTCTCGCGTCTAACTCAGACTGAAAGAGTTGGTCCAACTTCCCAAGTCATAAAATCACGATTGTAATTCAAACATGTTGCAATATAGAGAAGACGATGTTTCCTGAATTATTGAATTGTTCCACTTAAAAAAAGTACCGGAAATGCAACTGCGGAGCTCATATACATGGCTTTTGCTCTGTTGTTGGATCCAAACCCAACCGCAGTGTTTTTCTTCATTTTGTTGTTTTTTTTTAATTTTTATTTGTTTTGACTGTCATGTATTCAGGAACTCAAAAACTCATTTCTAACTTCAATCCCAACAAGATACATACAACGGGAGGGTGCATTTGGGTAGCAGACGTTGCAAAATTGGATTAAGCAACATGCCATCCATGTCATATTCACTTCGTTCCTCAGCCACATTTGTCATTTTATATGAGTTTTTTCGGTTAATTGTCGCAAAAAAAAAAAAAAGGGATTTGGCAGGATCCCCCAACCAAAACTGATCCTCAGGCACATGCATAAGTTCTGGCTATTTTGTGGCAGAAGTGTGCCCCACTGGACGGATATCACCTCAGAGGAGACTAGGAATTCAAGTAGAGATCTCATGATTAATTAAAATTGAGATTAACTCATTTTTAAGTGGCACTAAAAATCCTAACCCTGTTGAGAATAATGCTACCATGATATACGCCAAACATGTGGACGGATGATGGATGGACCAAATCCTGAAAATCAATTGAGTTTGGGCTGTGTAGCTATCCAATCAGTGGCCTGAAAAAGGGACCCTTTGACTTACAGTACACAATGGGAAAAACTTACAGTTTCAGCTTAGTGATTTATAGCTCATCCAGGCGGCGGCCCAACTGATCAACAATCCCAATGTACAGTGTGATTGTAAAGTACCTACACAAATGGTGAAAATTCCTCTCCCAAAACAGCAGGAGATGAGCTACCATTATAGCACATATGAAGTCTCCCATAGACAACTGAAAATAACCCACTGATGAAATTCAAAGTCTCCCTTGGACAACTGAAAATAAACCACTGGTAAAAATCAATTCAAACTATATTGGCGATCTACAAATCTCTCAGCAAATGGAGTAACTCTTGGAAGTCATCCACTGGTGTTGAGCTCTGAATTGTGCATATTCTAACCCCAATTCATCACTCATTATGCATATTTTCTATGTTTAAAAGACATATCTAATGCATGATTTGTGTTTGTAGGAATGAGAGAGAAACTTCACCAATTTGATGGTTAAAAGATACTCTTAAAGCACCTTGAAGACTAAAAGAAGACAACCTAAGGAGTGGAGTGAAGAAGCAAGGAGAGAAGAGAAGAAGAGAAGAAAGAAAATGCAGCAGACAACGTGTCCGACCAGTCATGACTGGTCGGCCATGAAGTCTAGGAAGTTTGTGAAGCTGTTGGACTAAGCCCAGACCTATCTGACCGGTCGTGACCGGTCGGCCAGCCCAGTCCAACCGGTCCAGACCGGTCGGCCATGACTAAATCAGCAGTTTCTAATTTCGGAACTCTGATTTTTCTTGCGCACTGCGAAAGGTTTACGCGGATTCTCGAAGGTTCTTCGTCAGTGGGTGATTTGTGCTATAAAAAGACACCTCCTCTTCATTCCCAATACATGCTAGGACGTGAAAAAGATTAATGAGGCTTGGAAGAAGGATTTCTACTTCTAGTTTCTAGTTTTCTTCTAATTTTAGTTGTTTTTTTTATGTTTTTGAGAGAGTTTAGTTCAAGGATGTTAGAAATGAACTAAAACCTCTTAGCTAGAGCTAAGAGGTGAAGCTTTTGATTCATTTTTGATGGATTGATGCAACATAGGTTTCCTTTTTATGATTTAATTGATAAATTTGGTTTGATGGAAGTTTGAATAAAGTACTAGTTTAGTTCTTCTTTGATCTCTTGATGACTCCGGGTTCATGTGATGCTTAGTTAATCTAAATCTAGTAGCTTACATTTTTTGCATTGTTTATACTTGTGTAGTTTGTTAATCTATCATCGATTCCAGGCATGATAGATACTTTGATTGCCTTGTGTACAATGACATGATCTTAATGTGGGAACTAGTTCAAACTAAAGTTCTAATCTTTTATGTTAATCTAAGATAGTTGTTTTGCTGATTGATTTTGATTAAATTAAAGTTCAAATCATTGATTGTAGTCAAGTTTAGTGACAGGATTTGATGAAAGCTATGATTATGATCTTAACTAGATTGGATAGAGGCTTGGCCTATACAATTGAGTATGCCTAATGCCTGAGCACTATCGTGGGAATCAAATCAATGAACAAGCAACCATTTTAGATAGTGTTGATTAAACTGCTCCATATTCCGATCAGATAGAAATAGAAATTTGATTCCGATTGAGTTGTGAGAGACCTAGTTGTGTTGATGCATTGAAAATAATAAAAAGTGGATCCTTGACGCTCTAGTGCCTTTTAGATTATTTTTACTTCTCATATTCACTGATTAATTCCAAATTCCAATTTTTCAGATTTAGTTCTTAATATAATATCAATTCTGAGTTATTTTGGATAAATTCTGAGAATATTTACATATAAATCTTTGTGGGACGATACTCGGTTTTTCCGAATTTATTACTACTTTGCAACCCTGCACTTGGGGAGTGAACAACTGGGTGGACGATAACTTTGGTCCAACTAGTTGTACTTGAGACCTTACAAACAGACAGACGCACGCAAACATACTTAAAAGACTTTTTTTTCCCTCTTCATTTTTATTTCGATTCCCATTGACCCCATTCTATTTTGAATAATGGTTTCTTCATCACCTATCCACTACAACTTCAGTTTCCATTTCTTTTATGGCCTATTTGAAATCATGGAATGGGAAGAGTTCCCTTGATTTGACATGTTTTTGCTATTTGATTTGTAAACAAAAATGTATTCCACATAGTCATCATTAAGCTTTTGCACATTTCCTTTTTCCTGACACAAGAACTGAGGTGCCAATTGTTTAATAAATATGGGATTTCATACAAGTTTTCATTTGGGCCCGTTTGGATTGTGAATAACATCATTAGCATGCCATGTGTAGCCGATAATTACATTGTTTTGGAGTGTCATTAGCATGCCACATGTATGGTAGTTGTGCAACTCTCCAAGGAGCTCAAAAAGGCATTTCGCCCCATAAACTTCCGAATCCTCTCTCATAGAGAGCATTTCATCTACAAGTCTATTTACTCCCAATTCATTTCATTTCCATGCATTTACTCCCATCCAAACACACTTCAAATGTCATTTACCTCCATTTACTCCCAATTCTCCCCAATTTACCTCCATTTACTGTCTCATCCAAACAGCCCCTTACCTATCTCCTGAAAACATTGTATTTGACTAACAATTCCCATGTTTGGTTTATTGTGGTTAATTCGTAATGATGACACATTTGCATTACTTCAATGTCAAATCATCAGATGTTTGGATTCCAGATTTTCACTGCAATGCAATGTAAAATTGTAATGATAGAAATTCTTTTATCTGTTTCCTAATACATTTGCATTTAACTGCCGATTTGTGTCTTTAGTTTATTGTGGTAAAATCATAATGATGGGTGCTTTTACAGCACATTACTGATGTAAATCGCAATCCACACAGGCCCTTCAAATCAAACACAACCTAAAATTTGGAATCTATGATTTTCCTCTTACAGTGGAAATCATTATTTCCTTTTTCTTCTCTATTCTCCTGGAATCCATTATTTCAAACAGGACCTTATTGTCTTTCCAGTCCGCAACCCCAATTTTTTCCTTGCAACTTCATTCAAAATAAAGTTTGTATCAACTACGAGCCTGCATTCCATTGGTAGGAGAGAGATTTGTCATTGTACATCCACAATGGAGTCCACCATATGAACTATTTGGTCGCTGAAGGGTGAGCTCCACTTGTATGGATGCTAAGCCAGTTGCGTGCTGATTGGTCCACTTAACTGCACTGGTGCTGGGGATATTTCGGGAAATGCAGAATACGCCCCTGCTTAGGTGGACCGATCTGCGCAAGAATGGCAAAAATCAGTTAAACTTGGTGAAAATGTTCTAAATACAAAAAGATTGAATGCTGACTTTTTTTTAAAGAACCAGATACATTGCTAGCCAATGGATGATTTCATTGAAAGAAAAGAGGCATATACACCTTTATTATGGATTGACCATAAATGAAACTATAACTGCTGTGACTCACCTAAAATTTCAACAAGAAAGTTCGGATCTCCATTGGACCAAGCTCAACAATAAGAGTAGCATTATTGACCGGGCTGCCTCTCACGGATGCGGGGCTCTCCCCATTATCCCCTTCGACTTTCCACTTCATGCTTCTCATTTCTGATTTATCTTGGTTTGTAGATAAGCTTGTCTCCTTCACTTCCTTAATCTGCACAAGAAAACCATGGTCTGTAATTCAGTATAAAGTGCTAATTCATGTATTGTGAACTCGACTCTAGATTCAGAGATTTTGGTGTTTTTCTTCTGGGAAACGGCACAGTTTGGTTGGGGAGTTATATGAAACAGAACACCTTCATGAGACAATACTGCACTAATCAGTATGCAATGGACAAACAATCATATTCCATGAAGAGGCTTTATGCAATGCTAGGCCTGAACTAGCAGCATTTTGGTTTGGACCAGCATTTCCTATACGTGGGTTACATCTTTCAGTGGTCCAGATGGTTGACCTGGTGGCCTCAATGTAGATGGACAAGAGACCAACCTTTTCTTCCACATGATAGTCTTAACCAATCTTCCCACTGCTTGTGGATCAGCAGCGCTGTATTGTTTTTAGCCATCCATTGCAAGCCAACAATACGATGGTTGGGATTGTTTGATGGGGGAGACATTCTCGATCCATCACCCATCCATGGTGGGATCAAACCGGACAGAATGTTGGCCTGAATGAGATGTACACTGATAACTGATAAGAGGTGAAATAAATTTCTGCAAGGATCATTGCTGAAAGCATTGTCGAAAGGTGGAAGGTTACATGTCCTTTTGCTTTCAACCAAGTTGCATTTTGGAAACCATCTGAATACGAGGACATCCGTTACAGGAAAATAGTGTATGGGTTTGAAATCTGAACGAGCCATATTGAATAATGGAATTAACCATCAAAGCAGCTTTACATACCATCCTTGTTGCAAAAATCTTCTTCAGTTCCACTTTTCGCTGTTGATGAATACTCGGCATCCTCGCCAGCCTAACCATATTCACATCATAAAAATGAATACAAGGCTAGAAATCAATCACCATCAAATAAGGGTTCTTGATTGCCATACCTCATATACATGGGCCAACCGAAGGAGCACATTTCCATCATCCAGCTCCTGCAAAATCAAAGGTGGAAGTCCATTTAAAGGGGTGAAGTACCCAAGGTTTGTGTTGCAGCTGGTTGTGCAGCCAAATCATAGTTAATAGGGCTCTCTAAGACTGCCTTAGAATCCAAAGGTTTTCAAACTGGTAGAGCTTAAACAGAGTATGTGGAATGCAATTTTAGCAACAAAAGGAGTGGAAATGAGGAACTAGTTGAGGTTGCTGACCAAAAAGTACTCCAAAATGACCTTTACATATCTCTCTCTCTCTCTCTCTCTCTCTCTCTCTCTCTCTCTCTCTCTCTCTCTCTCTCTCTATATATATATATATATATATATATATATATATATATATATATATATATATATATATATATATATATATATATATATATCCATCAAACATCACAGTTCCCCCCCCCCCCCCCCCCCCCCACACACACACACACACAGCCACGAGCATGGAGATTAAGAAGTATGTTACAAATAAAATTCAAGCTAGGTGGAAGAAGTGGAAATGTGCCTCTGAAGTCTTAAGTGATCGTCTAGGATAGCTATAAGGCCAGCCAAACTTTATGGGACAGAGTGTTGGCCAGTTAAGGAATAACATGCTCATAGGATGAGCGTAACTGAAATGAGGATGTTGAGATGGACAAGTGGGAAGACGAGGAAGGACATAATTAGAAATGAATGCATTTGAGGGAACTTAGGAGTAATATCAATAGGTAATAAGATGAGGGAAAGTAGGATTAACATTGTTTGGCCATGTGCAATGTGGACCAAGAACTGAGCTGGTTAGGCGTGAGTTGGCACAAGTAGAAGGCTCTAAAGGGGTGACGGGAAGGCCCAAAAGGACATGGTGGTGGTAATAATAAAAAGAACTTAGGATCTATGGTTTTGACCAAGGATATGGTCTGTGATAGAGTGGAATGGCGAACCAGAAGTCCTGTAACTGACTCCAATTAGTTGGGATATGGCTCAGATGATGATGATGATGATGGCAGCTTCCTAGGCGTACTTTTAATGCGCTTGGTGTGGCTGCAGCAAACGATACCAAATTAAAGGTTGGCATTATTGTTTTTCCCACCCCACACCATCGTTGAGATGAGAAGACTTTCGGGTGCCCATTGGATCCATGATTTGACAGTAGTTTGCGTGTCCGCATTGAGAACCACAAACAACCAAATGAACCTTTATCTACGAGGCAGGATTTCATGTCAAGATTACCTGAAGTGTTATGACTGCAACATTTGGAGGTAAACTATAATTAGGATCCATGGATGTAGCGTTCACCAAGTGAGAAGCTTTCCAACTTTGCTCTGCCTGTAGAATAAACGATTTCATAAAAACCAATTGAGAAAGAAAAAATACACTGAAAAAATAATTAAGTGGATGATATACCTCGTGTGTGAAAGCTAAGAGAAGTGGTGAATAAACTTGTTGACCAACTGTCCGCCTCCAGCGTGCCCCAGACCCTAACTGGTTGATGCTAATATAATAATATCCCCGAATCTGAACAATGAACATTAGGGAAAATGAGGGGGGGGGGGGGGTCAAAAGAAGCTTTTGAATGCTCAAGACCTCCAATTCAATCAGTTGAATTATGAGAAATTCAGCAGTGTTATTTTACCATTTTTTCTCCTCAAATCACAAGTGAAATATGTATGAGAATGTTGTAAACATCTCTCACTTCCAACTTGGTGCTAGCCTATTGTGTCAGCCTTGGAAACTGGGATATTACCTCATAACATCTTAAAGTAGTTCAACATGTACTGTGGAACTAGAAGATTCATGGGGTGAGATCAAACATTTCAGATATAAAAAATGCAGGCTGTCTCTTGACAATTTTATGGTGACTGCAAAATAGGAGTACCAGTTTATTGATTAACTTCTGCTTGGTAGCAATCGCACCTACCAGTCCCCGGGCACAATAAAAGAGTAGGGCTGATGTCAGGTAGAAAGCTGGTCATCAAACTTTAGGGCCTGTTTGGCATTGCTTCTAGCAACTACAGAATTGATTATCAAGAAATAATTCTCTGAAATTGTTTCATGAGAATTGCTTATGTGAAAAAGTGCATGTTTGGTAAAACATGCATAAGAAAATCAATTTCCCCATTAAGGTTTCAATGGTGAGCGTTGAATCCCTACTATTTCCTGTGGTGTTGCCAACTGAAGTGTTGGATCTACATCATTTTTGGAGTCATACCATGGTGTGCCGTAAAGGCCGTTACGGAGCTGTAAAGGCCATTACGTAAAGGTAACGGTGGCAACTGTGTAATGGTGGCAACCGTTACACATTACGGGGTTGTAATGGCTGTAACAACCATTATGGAAAGAATGACCTATAACCACTGTTAACGGCCTGTTACACTCCCTGTGAAGGCCGTAACAGCCGCATACATATATAGGTTTTTCGGTGTTTTCTTCAATAAAAAAAGAGATCGTAACAACTGTTATGGGGAACGTAACAGCCGTTACGACCCGTATCGTAAAGGCAACAGTGGGGGCTGTTGTGGCCACCGTTATCGTTACAGAATAACTTGAGTCACACCCTTACATGATATGGTGAAATGGTTGCATGGAGCGGACCACATGGTCATTGCAGCAAGCCCTATAGCCCTACAGGTGGGGTTTATAGGAAAGTCACGTTTGTCCGGCTTCTCTAGACATGGGATTTGCTAACCCAACATGTGCATGTGCAATACAACTCATGTACACACCACACATTTGCCATCATGGCATGTAGATCCAAGGTCCAATCCATCCATTAGAAAGGCACCACTATATTGATGCCCTAGCCCAAGAATTAGGTTGATCCATTGGTCAGGTTAGCCACAGTTTGCAAAACAAATGTACAGCTCTAAAACACCTGGCTGAAGTTTTCTAACCCATCTTTCTATTTCTAATGTCGGGGCCCACCTTCTGAGTGGACTGGATTAATGTTAGGGAAAAGATGGTCAGATCAACCAATGGATGATTTGATCTTGGTCCTACATGCCATGATGACATATATGTGGAGGTGTACAACTTTTGTGGTGTGGTCCACTTGAGCCTTGGATCTACCTCATTTTTTTGGCTCATGCCCTAAAATTTCCTTGCAAAACGGATGGACGGTGTGGATATAACACATACATCATAGTGGGGCCCACAAAAAAAATGTTTTCAGTATCATTATTGCATAATGTATCACACCCTTGCGATATGGATACATATTGGTTATTGTAGGGGATATATCGGTTTTATCGCATAATTTATCATTGTTGTTTGGAAACACGAGGAAATATTAGGAAATTAGTCAAATTTTTCAATGAAACTTAAAGGATTGCTGAAAAGACATCAATACACGCTTAGAAATGAAAAAAATCACAAAAAACAAATGCATGTGATAGGTTTCTTCTGTATAGGATCCTAATTTATGCGTGAATTGGTACAACTATATTTAAAGTCAATTCATAAAATTTATAAATGTAAGGACATGCATGGAAACACAAGCATTACATTCAAAAGAAAAAGAAGTATAAAACTAGAAATATACATGTAAATTTAAAAATATATATATATTTTTTACAGTTTTTAATTATTTTTAATTAAAAAATTAATTTTCAGAAAAATTCCCAAATTGCCAAGAATGTGTTGATCAAGTTAAATACCTATGTTGATTTCATGTTTGGACACTAAGATTGCAACCAATTTGGGAAAAATTGGAAGAAAAAAAAAATCATTTTCCCCTAATTTTCCTTAACTCGGCCTATCTCAATCTCAAAATCAAAGCTCTAAATCCATAATTTTTCATACAAAATATGAAGAATCATGAATTTCTTACCATTTGGCACTATTTACAACATATAGAAACAAAAATGAAAAGAATTAAAATTAAAAAATATGCACCTTTTAGAAGCTGGCCCAAGAAGCTTTCGATCGCAATTTTGGAGAAATTTTGAATATTTTCTTCCAACAAACTAAGTGGACTAGTCGAAATCAATTTACAATGTACTAGGAAGAATTTTTAATGTAAAAAAAATAATTTTTGTGAATTTTAGAGGATTTTCTTGACAAAACAATGTCAGTTTCCTTTCATCTATCGCACAATACATTCAGAATTTATAAAAGGGAAGTGTGGATATATCACAATTATCACAATATCATGCGATATATTGCACAATACTATGAAAAATGGATATTAAAGATGGATTTCATATCACCTAGTTAGGATAACAAATATATTGTGGGATATATCGGTGATACCGTAAGATATTGAAAACATTGGACAAAACTTTGCCCTGTCTGCAAACTGTATTCCACCTAGTTTAGGCCCTAAAAAAATTATACACAAGGAATATATTAACTCAAAATTAACCAATTAAATTATGGGACCATTGTTGTTAAGTCACAATCCCAAAATCAAATTGTTTTAACAGTTTTAACATTAATTTGCATACACTTATTTTTTGAAATAAGACCATTTGATATTTTTCATTCGTCACTGTTTAATAAATTTCCACCGATCCAATAGTCGGATAAGTGCCAATAGATTGCATGAATTTAAGGCTGATTTGGGTATCGAGTGGTCCGCCAAATCAACCACAAATTGGCAACAATATTTAATTTCAATTTTTTGTTAAGATTTATTGGGGAAATGATACCAAATTGTTAGCTATAGGAATTACATGATAAGACACGTGAGTCTCCAGAGTTTGTATATCGAAATGAAATGTAGGCGAGTTGCGAGGTATGTAATACACCATTACTGTAAATAATAGTAAAACATGTAAATATGAGACGTTTTGGTATTACAATAATTCTAATAAATTTATCATTAATATTATATAGTTTTAAAATTAAATATAGAAGTTTTGCGGTCAATCCTAGGTTGTCCGGTTCATAAATTCATCAAACAACCCGATACAACACTCACCAAAGTGTGGACCGTTACACCACCATAAACATGTTAAAAAAACACAAATACGTATTTGGAATATTTAGATTATTAGACAGTTTCTGGATATTTTTCTTTTTCTTTCACAATATATATATATATATATATATATATATATATATATATATATATATATATATATATGAAATATATTTCGACTGATACAGGGGTCGTCACGCCCTTGTATTGGTCGTAACAGCTGATACCTATATTGGTAATGGTGGCGACCGATATGGCCACAATTACCAATATGGAATACCTTGCTCCCAACACGTGTCTAACAAGAAGACAATGAGATTAAGGAGATGAAAAGGCTACTCTTAGAAGTTGTTAAATGAAGATGCGGTAGCGAGTTTTGGTGGAAGATGGTATAAAATAGTGAAAAGAGATGAAATAGAGAAGAAGAAAGAAAGAGAAGAAAGGTCTCTTATTTGTTACATAAGTTGATAGAGACAACGTAGTGTGTGAGAATGATTCAGGGTACTATTTATCGATTATGGAGCAATAAGAACTACCTTGGGCTATAAGTGTTTAAGATGCATAAACATCAACACAAATAACTTCCATATAGTGAAGATTAATGCTTCCTAACCACTTATTTTGATGAAATGACTTGAATGTACTTGCATCTCCACCATTAGATTGTTAATAACCAAAAAAACTTGGTGATTTGACAACCCGAGCAGTCAAATTGGTGCAATTTGTCAATTGTTATCTTCCAGCCCACTAGCATCACAACTAAGATAGTTAGGATCTAGAATTCTAGGCAGTATGACCATCATGTGGTGGGGACAACCAGATCAATGTCCGATTGCCTTATAAGCATGCCATGAGTTCGTAATTGTTATTTTCCAACCCACTAGTGTAATGCCCCGTAAAATCACCCTTTTGAAAACCCAAAAACACACTCATAACACATTATGCACACGTCACCTTAGGCCGATAAATCAACCACTCTTAACCTTAAAGGACCATAGTTACACTAAGATAAGTGAGACGTGCTCAGTAGGAGGCCATTGTGCCATCCATCCCAAGACCAATAAATCTGTAACTCAGGAGGAACAACCCTCATGGCGGGTTTGACAACCTTGGGCAGGTGCCATGGTAGAGCCGACACCCGAAATCACAAAATTGTGAAGACCAGTGAGAGCACATGCAAGTACAAATATACAGGCACAAGAACTAATTTAAGCAATCATTACTAATAACACCTTTTCTTAGGTGGGCCATTAGGACCGTTGCATGTCTATAAAATTGAGAACCTAGGCTTTAAATATAACAACGAACCTGTCCCCAAAACTGCGGCCCCGATCGATGATCGGTGACCATTAAACAGACTTTCCCTCATATCTGATAAACGCCACATCCGAAGGAAATGAAATCACAACCGTAGGAAGATCACATCTTAAGAAAACTATTCCATGAATTAGATCAGTCCAGATGGGCTAGGTGGGCCCCACATGACTGAAACAGCCCTCAAAGGGCCATTATTATGTAATTTTAGCAACTACAAGCTATTTTCACAAATATCCACAATATAAAAAACCCTTTCCCAGCATTCCCTCATCTCATTTCTCAGGAAATAGCTAAGAGTGGAGGGGAGAGTGAGCTAGAGAGTGGGAGAAAGAAGAAGTAGAGTGAGTGGGGTGTCTGTGCATGTCACTCCACCCCTCACCATTCGCACCTATCGCACTCTAGAAGCCGTAATTCACCTCAATTCATCAACTCCAGCTCCATAGGTAAGAGGATGTAGCTCAACACCTAAGTTTCTTGAGCTTCCTCTAAGAATTCTCCCAAATTCCTAACATGGAAGCTTTATTCTTGTAAGAATACCCCGTTTCTCCAAAGAACTAAGGTGCGGACCATTTACCTCTAGGTGTCCTGGCATTAAATGCCATTAGACGTAGTTAATGCTTGGTTGGTGTGGCTAAGATTGCTTAGATCAAATTCATAGTTTCAGAATTTATGTTTGACTTCATAGACATTCGGGTGCATGTTGTAAAATCGTTAATCTTAGGATTGCATGCTGAATTTGGATGCTTGTTGCTTGATTGTGATGAAAGGGAGAAACTATAACATGACAACAATTTTACCATAATGAACTGTTGCTTAATCTTGGTTAGGAATGTTGATAATTCAGCTACAGTATGCCTTGTTTGCTCAACATGATTGATGGGTGGTTGTTTACCTATGCAGCTATGCTACATGCCTAATAGTTAACTTCAAATGCTCATTTCATGATATTCCTATTGTACTTGGACCTGTAAGATAATTCAGCCTGGTACTTGGACATTGAATGGGGTGATCGCTTGAGGTCGATCGCCCTTGGGTGAGGATCTTCGATTGGTGGTAGAGTGTGGGTGACCGACTGTGGTTTGAGTACCACATGGGCCACGGGTGCCTAAGGTCGGCCACCCTGCCCCTCTTCTCAATCGAAGGTGTTAGCCTGACTCGGGGTTGAACATGTTGTGTAACCTGTCGCTTTCTATTCAAATCCAAGTACCAATGTTATCGCTGGATATGCCCACTTGTAATGGCACAACGGATCGATCCCCAAGGCTCATGAGCTAGGGATGGTGGTATGGGACCTATGCCTGAGCTGCTGGCCTACGCTGTGGTGACGAGCCTTCCCGTAGTGTCCATTGAGCACCCGTGGAGGTGACGAGCCTACCACCTGACTATGGGAAGGGGTGACGAACCATTTTCCCGCCTGAGTTGGGCGTGGATGATAAGTCACAGTCAAATCGGGCTCTCAGGCCAACAACCCGAGCAAGGATTGAGGGGTTACTAGTGATAATAGGCGTTCACCACTGCAGGGAGCCAGATTGTCCCAGTTCAGCTGGTTGATAGAACGATGGTATGTTGGCTTCGCCAACCGGCTAAATGCTTAAATTGAATAATTAACAACTTGGCTAATCATGCATGGTTCGGCATGGCATGCATTGTGTGCGGGTGATGGGGTGGTGCCTCATTCACTGGAGGCTCGGGTCTGTGCGGTGATGTGGTGGTCGCACTCACTATTGGTAGTGACCAAAACGGCGATCGGGCATGCATTTGCATTTCATGCATTCATGCATTAAGATTACAAGATGTGGCACTATGTCTATGCCTATGACTGCTACATGTGTATGTTTGATTCATTACCCACGTTTGATTGCATTTGTGCCTCGAGTAACTTAGGGAAATGGAACCACTAAGTTGATCACTTACTCCCACTCTGGGACGGTGTTTTAAAATACCAACTAAACGACTGCGTGTGATGCAGGTACCAGTGAAGCGGACGCGTTAGCAGGGTACGAGGATGCTGAAGTTAGCGAGGACTTGTACTTCCATTTCACGGACAATCAAGCGTAGATGAGAGCCATGGATAACATTTTGGGAGCCAGGTGCCTTGGTGGCGATCCTGGCTAGCTTAATGATATATCTTTTTGGACTTGGGTTTGTGGGGATCCCTCCGGGATCCCGTTGAGTGAGATATTGTGATTGTATATTTTGGATTTGATCATTGCTCCTTTATTTTAGATAGTTCACTACATGGTTAGTTGCTTCTCGCTGGGATTGTTCTAAATTTTATTTTCATTCTGCTATACATAACTTCACGAATTGCATCATGTGGAACCCGAGATATCGGGGACCGAGAATGTTCGCGACCCCCTGGCATCCGAGGCGCCACAAAAGTTGGTATCAGAGCCCGACATTAGAAACGACTAGACTATGGAATAAGGACCCACCAAAATAGGGATAGTGAAGTAGGTTAGATCTCGAGATTAGAAACCCAACCCTTAGAACCCAACCGGATAGAGCGGTCTTTGTGAGCGAGGGTTAAAACCGAAGTGCTAGGAGGGCGTGTGCGCAACGAGGAATCCAGAGGTGCTAAGTACTCGAGCCATTAATCAAACTATCAATCACGCTTTTGCTTCGAAAGTGACACTTGGAAATTTGGAGATCGAGGTCATACTCGAGCTCTGAAATTCAGGGTGTTACAAGTTGGTATCAAAGCATGAGTTTAGAATTAACCTGAGGCAGTGGACTGGGGTCTCACCATAAGAAACATGCTGATGTAGCTAGGATTGAAAACATCGGGACAATAAACCCTAAGACTTGAATCCCCATCAGGGTGCTTGATGTTTGAAACCAAACTTAGGAAAATTTCATACTAGGTTCATGCCGGCGTCACACCGAGTGCCTAAAGCCTTAGAGTGCTTGATCGTACCATAGAATTGTTGTAAGGTCAAGTAAGACCCAAGTCAGGTTTCTCGTAGTCATATGAGTTAAGCCGAAGAAGATGTGAACAATGAATGAAATGAATGAAAAGAATATTCCATTTTGTTTCTTGTAAACTGCGCTATGTGTTTTGTGAGAATAATAAGAAATCCAAGTGTCAATTGCCTGACTGGTGGCTTGTTAAATGATTAAAGGAAATGCCGCCTAAGAACAGTCACCTTCCAGTCATTAGGACACACCAGGACGATCCACATGGAATCAAGCTGATTGTATCGATGGCCCTGATGACTCGACTCATAGCCAGGAGCCGATTTCTGTATCTCCATAGCCCGCCCCACAAGCAGCCCCGACTGGGGAAATGTTCGCTTAGATGCTACTCTTAATGCAGCAACAACAACAGATCCTAAACACTATAGTGGGGTCTATCACTTCAACAGTGTAGGCCGGTTCTTCGACTGTTCCCTCTGTAGCTCCTACTCCACGATTCGCCGCCGAGAGGAGCGACTCAATGTTTGAGCGCTTCTAACGACTGCGATCACCGCCTTTTGCTCGTTCACGAGATCCTACGGAAGCCGAACACTGGTTGCATCGTATGACGAAGATGATTAGACCGCTCTGATGTTTTGAGGGGGAGCAGGTCAAGTTAGTGGCTTATGCACTTGAGAAAGATGTGGGTTAATGGTGGGATAGTTCCTGGCAAATTTTGTTTGGACGTGGGACGAATTTGAGACACATTTCTTCAAGAAGTACTTTCCTATGACTTATTGTGACGAGAAGGAGAATCAGTTTGTTAGGCTGCAACAGGGCAGCATGTCAGTGGTAGATTACGAGAACAAGTTTACGGAACTTTCGAGATATACTACTCTAATGGTGGCAGATGAAAAGTTTAAGATAAGGCAATTCCAAAGTGGGCTTCAGCCTGGAATATTCATGAAGATGTGCTGCAATCGTGCGACATCGTATGCAGATCTGGTGGACATGGCATTTATGTCTGAGCAAGTTGGAGAGCGTATCTCCAGGGCACGTTTACAGATGTTTCCGCAAAGTCGACCAGGTCCTCCGTTGTATCCAATGGACAAGTGGCCTCGTCCTTCAGCTCTCTTTTCACCCGTCTAGAGACCACCTACTTCCTTAGCTCCCATTCAGCGGAATGATAGTTGAGCCTCACGTGTATGTACCTATTGTGGTAGGTAAGGCCACTTAGTACATCAATGCTTTAAGAAGCAGCAGGACAAGCGTACTACTACTTCTTAGGAAGGTTGCCGTCCTCCTCTGTGCCCGATTGTTGCATAGCTGATACGCGCGCTCCGCCCTCCTCAGCGATTGGCTATCCCGGCAGCGAACAAAGTGCAGCAGGTACATGTTCACGCACTCACAACAGAAGCTGAAGAGACAACCTATCCCACACTACGAGCCTTTAAAGGTACGGCCTTCATCCAGGGTACCCCTGTGTTTGTATTGATAGATACTGGATCTACAACGTCATTCATCTCCCACGTGTTGGTAAAACGTTTGAGACTCGACATTATAGCTGTTCCTGAGGTGTCGATACTTCCCACCACGGGCGAGGGTGGAAAGTCATCAAAATGTTGTCTCACATGCTCGATCGTTTTGGGAGACAAGGAAGTGTTAATCCAATTGTTGGTGGCCTGAATTCATCGCTTCGACGTTATCATCGACATGGACTGGTTGACGCTAGTAAAAGCCGAAATAGACTGTAACACCAGGATGGTTACGGTGCAAGGTCCAGGGTAGCCACTATTAACGTTCTCGATAAAGGTCAGTCATGAATACTGTGCCCATTTGTGTGCTACTTTAGAATTAGGATATGATGGGCTGGCCATATCAGACATACCATTCGTTAACGAGTTCTGGGATATATTCTGGTCAATAGTCGAATTACCCCTGCGGCATGAGATTGATTTCACCATCGATCTTATGCTACATGAGGCACCGATCACATTAACCTTGTATTGCATGGCTCCATCAGAGATGGAGGAGTTGAGGTGTCAGATGGACGAGTTGGCATGCTGCGGATTCATTAGACCGAGTGTTTCACCGTGGGGTGCCTCGGTGTTGTTTGTCAAGAAAAAGGATGGTTCACAATGATTGTGTGTGGATTATCGCCGACTGAACCAAGTGACAATTAAAAACAAATATCCTATTCCAAGAATAGATGACCTATTCGAATCAGTTGCGTGGCGCTCAGTACTTCTCGAAGATAGATCTTAAATCTGGGTACCATCAGTTGAGAGTCAGGGACAGTGACATACAGAAGACCGCCTTTAAGACCAGTTTTGGACATTACGAGTTCCTTGTGATGCCCTTTGGACCTACCAATGCACCAGCTGTGTTCATGGATCTAATGAACAGGGTGTTCAGACCATATCTGTACTGGTTCGTGATAGTCTTTATAAACGACATTCTGATTTATTTTAAGAGCTGGGAAGAGCACGAAGAACACTTGAGGACAGTCTTAGAGACATTGAGACAGAATCAGTTGTTCGCCCAGTTCCGAAAGTTTGACTTCCAGAAGGAGGAAGTTAAGTTCCTCGGGCATGTAGTTTCGGGCCAGGGAATTGCAGTTGACCTTGCTAAGGTAGTTGCAGTTCAGAGTTGGGAACAATCCCAGTCGGTTACAGAAGTGAGGAGTTTTCTTGGATTGGCTGGGTATTGTCGGCGATTCATTAAAGACTTCTCGAAGATTGCGAGACCACTCTCCCAACTAACTCCCAAGGAGATCAAGTTCGTATGAAGCAGTGAGGCTAAGAAAGCATTCCAAGAATTGAAAGAACTGTTGAGGAGCGCACCCGTGCTCGTATTGCCTGATCAGGGAGTAGCTTACGTGGTGTATATGGATGTGTCACGTGTTGGGTTGGGTTGCAATCTGATGCAAAATGACAGGGTCATTGCATATGCGTCCCGACAATTGAGGAAGCACAAGGAAAACTACCCCACTCACGATCTAGAGTTGGCTGGCAGTGATCTTCGCGCTTGAGCTATGGAGACATTATCTGTATGACGAAGAATTTGAACTCTTCTGTGATCACAAGAGTTTGAAGTACATCTTCACGTAACGTGACCTGAATATGCGCCAACGTCGCTGGATGGAAACGTTAAAGGATTTTAAGTTTGAATTGTCCTATCATCTGGGCAAAGCAAACTTAGTGGCTGACACCCTAAGTAGGAAAAAGGCATACGAGTTCGCCAGAGCAATGATATTGTGCAAGTGGAATATGATAGCATTTCTGCAAGACTTTGAGCTACAACTACAAATTCGAGAACTGTTTGAAAGAATTTCACATGTGCGTGTTGAGCTTGCGATCGACATTCAAATCATTGTTGTGCAAGAAAAAAAGACGAGTTTTTGTTAAAAATGAGAGCTAGAATGACGCAGAAAGAAGACTCCGAGTGGAGAGTCGGATTGGACAATGGATTGCGTTTCTGTGGAAGATTATGCGTGCTGAGTGTGCACGAGCTTAAGAAAAAGGTATTAGATGTGGCCCATTGCTCCTAGCTAGCAATTCATTCAGGTAGTAAAATGTATTAGAATGTAATGTGGACCTATTGGTTGGAAAACATGAAACAGGAGATTGCAGACTACGTCTCTCGGTGCCTGACTTGTCAGTAGGTTAAGGCAGAACACCGCAGGCCACCAGGACTTCTACAGCCGATGCCTATTACCGAATGGAAGTGGGATTTCATTTCCATGGATTTTTTTTCTGGTCTACAGCGAATAAAGAAGGGTCACGATTCAATATGGGAGATTATGGATCGTCTGACAAAGACTGCGCACTTACCCATTCGAGTGGCAAACACTGCAGAAGATTTGGCAACAATATACATAAAGGAGATTATTTGGTTGCATTATGTACCATTAGAGATAGTTTCTGACAAGGACACCTGTTTCACGACTATTTTTTGGACCAGGATCCAAGAAGCTATGGGTGCATCACTTAAGTACAGTACAACTTTCCACCCACACACGGATAACCAGACAGAAAGGGTCAACCATATTTTGGAAGATATGCTGTGAGTGTGTACGTTAGATTTCCAAGATAGTTGGAATGATTGCCTCTCATATGCGGAATTTGCATATAACAACAACTTTTAGGCCAGCATTGGCATGGCATCGTACGAGGCTCTATACGGTCGCCCATGTCGAGCATCGCAGTGTTGGACCGACTTTGGAGAAAGAAGTATATTGGGACTTGAGTTAGTACAACTCACTTGTCACGTATGAGAAAATCAATGTTATTCTGAGGCATTTGCAGGCAGCCCAAAGTAGACAGAAGAGTTATGCAAATACTAGGCGCTGACATCTGGAGTTTCTAGAAGGAACCAACGTGTTTCTGAAGGTTTCTCCTATGAAAGGAATGATGCGTTTCGGCCGAAAGGGAAACCTGACCCCTCGTTTCATCGGCCCATTCTAGAAACTGGATTGAACTGGGGCAGTAGCTTACCGTCTCGTATTACCACCGGCTAATGTGTTCCACGTATCCACGCTCAAGAAATACATCCCAGATCCATCTCATATTATCAAGTGGGAGCATGTGGAATTGCGGAAAGACGTAATCAATGTCTTGCAACCAACTCATACTATAGATCGCAAAGAGCAAGTGGTTCAGAACAAAGTTATTCGGTTAGTAAAGGTGTTGTGGACACACCATACGGAAGAAGAAGCTACCTGGGAGACAGAAGCTGAAGTTTGTAAGAATTATCCTTAGCTTCTTGAGGATTTCGAGCAAGTTCCCGGATACTTACCGGTTTTTTCTTTGGAGATGACAACGTCCTAAATGTCAAGACTCATAAACGTTTAATAAAAGAAGGCCTAATATTTTGTTTGGTAAATTGATTCATGAATAATGCACCTAGGAAAATTTCGGGGACGAAATTATTATTTTTGGGGGAGAGACTATAAAAACCCGCATTTTCGAATCGTACGAAAATTGAATAGGTACTCGAGTTTAGTGCTAATTAACTAAACTTGATTAATTAACCGTGGTTGGTGGACAAATAAATACACTTGATCAAATTCAAATAAGACACAATAACGTACGCTATTGACTAGATAATCCGATTAACGGAATTGATTACCTGAAATCGGACCATTCACGGCTAAATCTCTTAAAATGACTCTAGACCGTTCGTTAGGAGACCAATGATTAGGAAGTTATAGGATTACATCCTACGTAGTGGACTTGTTAAAGTGTGTAAATCCGATTGTTAGAATGACGCTCCGAAATGCACAACTTATCCCCAAGGCCAAGAGCATGCGTTTACAAGCTCTGCCTCAGTTTTGATACAAAGAGTCTATAAATAGAAATTCTTTTAGAATTTAGAAATCAGGTTTTTAAAACCCTAATTTTGGGTTTTCTCTAGGGTTTCTGAGCCGTTTTCTTCGTAGATCGACGACCCGGTGTCGGAATTCAGTTCCGATCGCTACATACTGTAGCCTGGGGGTAAGACTACATACTGTGTAGATGAAAACCGATTTTTCGTGCGTTCTCTCCGTCCTAAATCACATATGTTTGTGATACAGATTTAGGGTTTCATGCAATTTCGAAATACATATCATAGGCGAGTTCAATGCATAGAACCTCACACAAAGGTGAGGACTATTTCTTGCAAGTTAGGATTTATCCGCTTAAATTAATTTCAATTAATGAATTAGGTAATTATAAATGTATGTTTTCTAGATTTAATTGATAAGCATGTACTTACTACTTTACTACTTTAATATAACTACTATAGAAATTCCATGTATGTTAAATTCAGTATTCATATGGAAATCTGGCGAAATGGGTCGTATGCCCAAAATGCATATCAAGTGTTTGGTGAAATGCCTGAAAGGCATGATCGTGTTAAATGATATTTGGAATGCCAAATTGTAAAGAGGAATTGTTTTTATAGTATTATAAGGGTGATATGTTACATTTACACCATACTTGAATCACATGAATTGTGAACGTTTAGCTCGGATTGACGACCAAAAACCGCACGTATGTAACAACCTACTTTGGGTTGTATTCATTACTCATCCGGTTGACAGAGGCAAAACTGGGCTGACTAGCACAGCTAGGGCTATCAGGGTGATTTCACCCAAGGCCGGTCATGTCGAGGTTCATTCAATCCATTGGATTAGCCTGAGTCAGAGTCGATTCTTATTATGTGAAATGGATGCTACACGCCTAAGGATGGAACTTGAAACACCACGATCTCAGATACTACGCAGTCTACTTGTAGCCGTTAGCGGGAACATCGTCCACGAAGTCTCAATGAGCCAAGCATGGTGGTATGGGATAGTGTGTCTGTGCTATCAGCCTACACTGGTGATGAGCCTCCGTAGTGTTCCGTTGAGCATATATGGGTATACAACCCTGACCATCCTAAAATATCATTTTTGGGTGCACAACCCTAGATGTTTCTAGAAGTTTTATTGGGTGCACAACCCTGGAGATCCTAAAATGTTATTGTGGGTGCACAGCCCTGGATACTCTCTAAAATGCTATTATGGGTGCACGGCCTTGGCTATGTTCCAAAAATGTCTACAGTTGGCTATGACTTTTCGTGTCTGGGGGCAGGATAGCCAGTGGACATAGGGCGTTGGTGACGAGCCAGTCGCGCCTATCATAGGACTCTTGGTACGATGGTGGTATTCTGGTTTCTCAAATACTGCTGCTTGGAAATCACTAATTAAGGAAGGTTTGGGCCAAACCACACAAATCACACATTGATTTGACCTGTACATTTTTTTATTGCTTTAGATATCAATTGCTAGTGTGGTGTTTGCGTCATTACTTGAACTTGCTTGTGTCGATAACATGCTAACTTAGAGAAATAGTAACACTGAGTTAGCTACTCACTCCCACCTGGGATGATGTTTTAAAACACCAACTAGACCCTATTGACATAGGTACCCTAGAGATGTCTACTGTGGAGGAGGCATATGAGGACCAGGTCGAGGAGTTCCCCTACTTTCAATTGACCGAGGGTTAGGATTAGGTGCTGGTGCCTTAGTCAGTTCTGGGGATAATTGTGGTCTAGAGACTTTGGCATGTACCATATTTTTTTGGATTTGTATCTGAGCCCCAACTATATGGCTAGTATTTTGGGTGTTTGTGTATTTTGGACATGATGATACAGTACTTCACCTCTTACATCTAGTTATATATATACACTATTTAGTTTTATTCTGTGCTATAGCTTTGGTGCCATTAATCAAACTATTAATCATGCTTCCGCTTCGAAAGTGACACTCGAAAATTCGGGGATTGAGGACATACTCAAGCTTTGAAATTCGGGGTGTTACACGTCTAAGATAGTTAGAATCTAGATTTCTTACTAGTATGACCTTCATGAGGTGGATGACCTGATCAATGGTTCTGATTGCCTTAGAAGCATGCCATATGTATGGAGCAGGTGCTGCAAGGAGAGCCGTCTTCATTACTAAAGAGGCATATGAGCTTCTTTCCTACAAACCTCTTATTAAAACAGAAAAAAAGACTATGGATATGCAATAGAGGATAAAAAAGGAATATAGTTTCTTTTGTACAATGATTGACACTCAATGGTTTATCTATATCCTATTCCCTATTCCACAATTAAATTCTCATATAAGACAAAAGGGTATTTTATCATTTCAAAATTTCTTCCGCATCACTATTTGGATGACCTCCTAGGCGGGTAGACTAAAGGTAAATTTAACATCAAGACTCATTGGAATTTAAACTACAAAAGAAAATATTTATATGCCAAACCACAATTAGTATATAATTACTTGGCTTCATATTAAAACAAGATGGCTATTAATAGAAACATTAAAAAAATGTACATAATTATGATATATATCAACATACCGTAAGTCCTTCACAAGTATCTTCCACGCACACAATCTCATCAAGTGGTTCACCAACACCTTTAGAATCATCATGAACCATTCGCCTTGAATAGAAGAGGGGATAATCAACTTTAAATGTCTATAATGGAAATGAAATGACTACCGTAAACAATAATTGGAGGAATAGGAGCACTTTAACAATGATATCATAGGGAAATTGAACCTATGGAGCATGAGCTCTAGTTCCCCATCTTGAATGCTGGCACCTCCAGTGGCACGATCAACCAAGACCGAGAGCTCTGACTTCCCATCCAACATATATAGTCCAAGGTTAATCTGACAATTTTTTTTCAACAATATCAGTGAAGGGCATGATGTGAATTTTTTTGGAAGGTAAGTAGAATTTCATTACCAACCAAGAAAGGGAAAAATCCAAACAAGCTACAAGAAAACAGAAGGACAAAAAGGGCAGTAAGCCCAAAATGCTTCTAGTCAATAAAAATAACCATGACGTGGATTTTTTTGCCAATAAAAAATGTTTATAATCATTAAATTATATATCAAATAAAAATATAGGATTATATTAGAACATTTTTTGCAACATAATGTGGAACATTTCAACAATGTCTGTTGAAACCTAAATGAAAATTGAAGCAGAAATGTGTTGATAATCAGTTTGTTCTATGGTGAAAAATATAAAGGACATTTGATACACTGTCTTCAGTGAAAGGGGTATAGACTCGTAAGTTTCTTATCACGGTTGATGCTAAGGTTTTTACATAGGCCTTTGTTCCATTTAGGTTAGAAAAAAAAAGGAACTAGATAAAAAGAAAAATAAAACATAAAATTAAACAACATAAATCAAACATCTGTGGTGGTCATCCGAATAACCGCATGCTATAAAACTGGATTATAGTTATACTAAGATCAAGGTAATGAAAACAGAAGGAAAATGAAACACTTTTCCCATCATGGGATGTTCCACTATGTTTGGATGGCAAAAATTGTAGTGGATTTCACAAATAATCACTACACTTTTCCATCATCAATTGCCCCAACACAAGATACAATGTGAACATCGTCTCATAAAAATGAGATTTCCACTTGCTATCCAAACTAGATCTCCAAAAATGGAAGCCATGGTCCTATATTGCTGTGGAATCCTTGGGAATCCATCACTGGATAACCATTACACTTTTCTTTTCCCTTCCTTTTGTTTTCCCCAAAATCTGAATCCAAACACACCCTTGCTGAGGTAGATGTCTCATGCCTCTTATTGAACAATTACCCACAAAAATTGGGCATGTGCATCAGTAAGGTCTTTTAATACCAATGCTCCAAAAGAACTTGCTAGTATTCTAGAATGGAACAATCATTTTTCTCCTTCTTCTTTTTTCACGAGCACCAAATTGAATACCACAACGAATAATCTCACTGATGTTCTAGGCACTCTTCCTTGTAAGAATAATCTCATTGATGTTCTTTTGCATCAATAAAATTGATGTCTTTTATTTCTATTTCTATTTTTATTTTTTGAACATATAGACCCTGACATGAGCCAACACATGGATTAATTTATTTTGTTGGACCTTATATTTTGCCTCGTAGCAATTTCACCTGCCTGTCCCAAGCCTAGGTAAATGAGGTTTGATGTCAGGTTGGCAGCTGGTTGTCAAGCTTTCGCCAAGCTAACGTAACAATGAATTCTGTTCTGATGATTGGAGAAACAGGATTCAAGAAGCTGATCCCAAATAATTGGGACAACGCTATGAAGATGACAATGTCCACAACAACGATTTCAGTAGGATCTTAGTCTGTCATCATGTATTTACTTTTCTTTCTTAAACAATTCACAAAATATGGTATATTATAGCTACCAACCCAACAATAATTTCATTTCATACAAATTGCAAATTCATTTAAAAAAGTGACATCTTGAATTCCATCAGTAGTCATATTTATTTTATCCTATAAAAGATATTACAATTTCTGAGTTCATTACAAAGAATAATAAAAATGTAACTTATAAAAGATGGTGGAAGAACGACTAAAAGAAGAAAATATATCTTCTTTATCAAAACTGTGGTAATTTTATGGACACTGCTATGTTTTTTGTTTAAAGAATAAAATATATTGCATTGTACTTTGTTGGTAATTATGTTTGGCTCAAAAGGACATCGGCGGAGGTAGCTGGAAAAGATTTGATGGCCGACCGCATTTAGTTGGAGATAATGGTTAGATGGTGTTGGTGGTGGTGATGATTCTATGTATTTGTTTCCGAATGCTCCAACTATATGAAAAAATAAGATTGAATATTTAGCGTTGTAATCTGAACGAGCTCTGTTGTTGGCCTACATGATAGAGAATAACACATTTTTACATCCCAATTGTCAAAATAGTAAGAAAAAAATAACAAATATGTGAAAATCTTATACTGTTCTTCTTTTGTTATCTTATTATAATAATTAAATTTGTTAATCGATTACTTACATTTCTGTACGAAGCCAAATTGAAAAACTGGGCACTTTAGAAATTGTTAAATTTTCACTTATTTTAGCTGGTTATATGAATGTCAAATCTGTAGCAGTGCAACTTGGGTCTCAAAAATAATAAGAGAGAACATCCTGCCATGCAAAGTCTACGGTTGGAATTGGCAAATTGACGATTTGGCCAAAATAAAAAATAAAAAATAAAAAAAAGGCAAATTGGAAAAAAAATTATAGATTGTTTTCAGTTTTTTCACATGCTGACTTTGGATGATGATATTTCTTTGTCTATGGATATACTCGAAACTGAAGGGTAACTCTTTTTTTTCCGTTCTATTTTGATAATGACAGGCATTTTTTGGAGAAAACGAAGGGTGGGGTTCTACTTCTACCGAACATAATTAAACCATTCAACCACATCAAAAACTCACCCCACAATGAAGGCGTAAGAAAGTAAAAGATGATCACTGCTTTCTCATGTCATTGTCAATCAACTCACATGTGTATAAGAGTGAATTCTGTGGAATGTGCTTACAGAAGAATTAACTGTGATGTGCCTACTGTCGAGTAATATAAAGACTCGTAGAATGTTGCAATCTCATCCAAATAAATGACTACTCGATTAGAAGTTACAGTAGTTTAAGACAGCATTAAGATATAGGGTATGTGAAACCATGCTACGAGAACATTCTAATTTCCATCTTGATTGTGATACTTACCAGAGAAAATACAACCGTGCTTCATAAACTACATGAGTAATGCCATTCCAAATTTTAATAATACAAACTCTTACCGGATAATAGTTTCCTGCTACAGGTTGAGTCACTTGAAGAGGCCAGTCTGTCCTATAATCCCGCACCTGAAAACAATAAAGTAATGATCAAGAAATTCGTATTTGTATCAGGACAAGGTAGTATTTCAAGAGGCAGTAAAATTCTACAGGAAACCACTTAATATTTATACAGTTACTAGACAAAAATCATTAAAGAAAATAAAAGCAAAAACAACAAAATGATGGGGATAAGAAACAAAATATGGCATTCCTCACTTTTGATCATCAGAAGAAGAGAATGGTAGCAAAAAATTATCTTCTCATGAATAACAAAATATATGAACAGATGTACCATGACATGTTACGATTGACATCCCATGCTCTCTTCCCAGCATCCAATGACTTGCCAGAATTCAGGAAGCATGCATGAGAATTCCCTCATGCCCCACCTGCATGACCATTCATTTGCATGTGGGTGGGAGCCTAGATATGTCCTTGTATTTATGAACATTACCACATGATTATCTCACTACTTGTATTTGGAAACAAGCAAAAGGTTGTGCATCATTGACAGAATGCCTGACAAAGCTTAAAGACTGATTTATCGGAGCCAATCATCTGCTGCATCTCATACCCATGGCCCAAAAATTAGGCCAGTCTGAACGCGCTACACTGTGCTGAGTATATGAAATTGGGGCCATTCAACCCCTCCATCTGCCCAGGATGAAAGGGTATGCTGAAAATCAGGCCATTGAAACTCAGGTGGGCCCCGATGAAAAAAATGGTGGGTGTCCCCTCCCAACTATTTCCCCGTGCATGGCCCACCTCAATCACAGATTGGCTTGATTCATAGGAGTGCATCTGATGGTTGGGCTAGGATTCGATGAACACATCACGGTGTGATGTAGGATGCCCTAATTATGATGCATGCTCATGAACACAATTAAACCAGCGGAATTAAAAAACAATAACAATATAAAATCGAGCAATAATCATCACGAACTAAGAAAATCACAAGGAAGCATGCAATGGAACAGGCCATTCATAACAACCATGAAGTATGAAAATTCAATTATCACTATGGTTGGATCCAGCGAGGGATGGAACCTCCCGATCTTGCATGGCTTTAACCCAATCAAGTAAGAGGAATCTCTACTCCAGGAAATCAAGAGATTTTGGATTAGGGATTTGAAAATCTGAAAGCTTAGGGTTTATGCTCAAAATCAGATTTTGGGGATTGTGGGTAATGAAGAAAATAGGTTAGAGAAGATAGAATTACCTGGAAGAAGTTGGAGGGGCATAAGAAGCAAGTAGAAGAAAGATGGATCAATGAAGAAGAAACATCACCATGAGAGAGACAGGAGGAAGGAGCAAACCAAAGGGTTTGCTTTAATCAATAATCAATAACTAATTCGAGTTTAGGGCTTTAGCCCACTTAAATAAGCAAATAAAGACATGAAAGTATTAAAGTACCCCTAAAATTAAGCAAAACCTAAAATTAAGCAAAAACGCGTAACTAACAAAAGTGCAGGAAAGTTCGGGTGCTCGGTCGGGCGCTCGAGCTGCCGCCCGAAGTCGTCCGAAAACCTCTAGAGAGATTCGGGTGCTCGGCAGATAAAGTTCGGGCGCCCGAAGGCTATGGTCAGGTGCCCGATGGGCGCCCGAAATCTTTTGTTTCTTCGGTCTTCTTTCTTCTTTCTTCCTTTACATGTGTCTTCCCTGAGTGGGGTCTTCTGTGTGTCCAATCATATGTGAAGGGTCTTCAGCTCCTCAATAATCTCCTATCCACAAGGACGGCACTTGTGGTTGGCGTTTCCATCATTGGTACACCTTGAATGCTTTTGTGTCCACATCAATTCCCCCCGGGTGAGAAAAACTCGACTCCGACGAGTTGAAACTTTTGTAGCGCTCTAGTAGATCTGGATCAATACTCTGCAACGCTTCGTCCGGCAGCCACGTAGATTCAGACGATGGTTTGTTTTTCCATTTGACAAGATACCTCTGGAAACCTCCATCTCTCATAGATATTATCTCGTCATCCAAGATCTCCTCAATTTCTTCTTTATGGGTAATGGGTGGAGGAAGGGGTGGAAGGGGTTGTGTAGCAAAATCAGAAAAATGCCATGAGAGGGACGATGGATCGACAATGGGGGTATGGGAACGAACTAGATCTTCCACATTAAAAGTTGGATTAATGCTCATTTCAGGTGGAAGGTCAATCCGATACGCGTTGGACCCAACCTTTTGTAATATCTTGAATGGTCCAGCACTACGCACTTGTAACTTTTTAACGGATCCTTGAGAGAATCGCTCTGGCCTTATACGCACCATTACGTAGTCTCCTTCCTGAAATTCTTGCGCTCTATGATGAGAATCAGCTGAAATTTTATAATCATCATTGCTCTTATTTAACCGCTGTCTAATATGTGTATGCAAATCAAGAATATGGCGTGCAAATGCATCGGCTGATTCAGAAGACCTTTGGGTAATAGACATAGGTAAGAGATCTATGGGCATTCTAGGTTTATAACCACTTACAATTTCAAAAGGACTCAACCCTGTAGATCTATTAACTGACCCATTATAAGCAAGTTCAGCAGTTGGTAAAATTAGGTCCCAAGTCTTAACATGTTCACCCACTAGACAACGTAGAAGATTTCCAAGACTACGGTTTACCACTTCAGTCTGACCATCTGTTTGTGGGTAGTAAGCAATAGAGAATTGCAAACGAGTTCCCATAATGTGTCATAGTGTCTTTCAAAAATAACTAGTAAATCTGACATCACGATCAGGCACTATGGTTTTAGGTAACCCATGAAGACGCACCACACCATCAAAAAAGATACGAACAACATGAGATGCATCCGACGTTTTCGAACATGGGAGGAAATGCGCCATTTTAGAAAAACGGTCCACAACAACAAAGATGGAATCGTGCTTCTTGATTGTCTTGGGAAGCCCAAGCACGAAGTCCATACTAATGTCCTGCCACGGGGTATGTGGCACTGGCAATGGCATATACGGCCTGGTATTTTGCTTTTCTTTGCTTTGCCAGTTGACATGTACAACATTGCCCTAAAACTTTGGCTACGTCTCGCTTGAGACTTGGCCAATAGAAACGATCTTCCACAAGGGCAATGGTCTTATCACGACCAAAATGGCCAGCTATCCCTCCTGAATGAAGCTCTTAGATGAGGAATTCACAAAGGGACATACGGGGAATACAAAGTCTATCTCCCTTGAAAAGGAAGCCATCTTTAAGAACATATTCACCCATAATACGCTGGTCACTAGAGAGCGACGCATAAGTACCCCCAAAATCAGAACATGTGGGGTATTCATCTTTTAGTTGCTCAAATCCGACTACCTCTACACTCAAGGAGTTGAGCAACGCCACTCTTCTACTAAGGGCATCTGCTGGTTTGTTTTCAACCCCTGCCTTGTGTTTCAGAACAAATGAATATTCATGAAGAAACGCGACCCATTTAGCATGCCTTGGGTTGAGTTTCTTCTGAGAATTCAAATATCTCAAAGCCTCATGGTCAGAAAACAAAACGAATTCCTGCGGTAGGAGATAGTGTCGCCAATGTCTCAGGGATTGCACTACCGCAAAAAATTATGTGTCGTAAGTGAAGTACTTTTGTTTTGCCTCATTCACATTCTCACTGGAATAGGCCACTGGGTGTCCTTCTTGACTTAACACTCCACCTATACCGACACCAGACGCATCACACGCTACTTCAAAGACTTTAGAAAAGTCAGGTAGATGCATGACATGAGCTTCTACCATTTTGCCCTTAATTTCCTTGAAAGCCTTAACTGCGACTTTAGACCACACAAACTCTCCTTTTTTCATGCATTCGGTAATGGGAGCCATGATCGTGCTAAACCCTTAATGAACCGACGATAAAAAGTTGCTAAGTCGTGAAAGCTTCGCACCTCATGAATGTTCCTCGATTCAGGCCACTCAACTATGGCCCCGACCATTTCAGGATCTGCGCGCATCCCTTCAGATGACACTATAAATTCTAAGAACACAACTTGGCTAGACATGAATGCACATTTCTTAAGATTAACGTACAACTTTTCCTTCCTAAGGACGCTACAGACCTTCTTTAAATGTTCAAGGTGTAATTCCTTAGTGGTACTATAAATAAGAATATCGTCAAAGTACACCACTAGGAATTTTTCCATGAACGGCCTCAAAGCTTGTGTTATCACCCGCATGAAAGTACTGGGTGCGTTAGTCAAGCTGAAGGGCATGACCAACCACTCATATAGCCCATCTTTCGTTTTAAACTCAGTCTTCCACTCATCTCCTGGGCGTATACGGATTTGGTGATATCCACTCTTGAGGTCTATCTTAGAGAATATAGTAGACCTGGCCATCATGTCAAGCATATCGTCAAGCCTAGGTATAGGGAACCGATACTTGACAGTAATTTTGTTTATGGCACGGCTATCCACACACATGCGCCACGTGCCGTCTTTCTTTGGCGTCAACAGTGCAGGTACGGCACGCGGGCTCACACTCTCTTGGATGAAACCCTTTTGCAGAAGCTCATCAACTTGCTTCTTCAATTCTGCATGTTCTGCAGGGTTCATCCTGTAGTGAGGAAGGTTCGGTAGAGTAGACCTTGGGACAAGATCAATGGCATGTTGTATGTCTCTCATAGGTGGCAACTCATTCGGTAAGTCTTCAGGAAATACATCACTGTATTCCTTCAGGACCGAGGTCACCTCACAGGGCAACTCTGATGGAACTTCAGGTGTAATCTCTCTAGCCACAAGGGCATACACCATAGAATCCTCCTTAGCCTCTTTTTTAAACTCTCTCGCGGTGATTATATGTAGAGACTTAGGCTTGGATTTCCCCACTCCTCTAGGCTCACTTGCCTTCTCATCCTTCTTCTTCCCTTGTGTGTTCTCAGGAGGCATGGGGTTAAGTTTGATCTTTTTACCGTTATGCATGAAGGTACATGCATTCGAACGGCCAAAAATCGTGACATCCTTATCAAATAGCCACGGTCTACCTAGGATAACATGTCCCACATCCATAGGTAAAACATCACACCACAGGGACTCTTTGTATGACCCAATCTCGATGGGGACTAGAAATTGATGGGTGACAGGAAGAGATGTCTTGTTAACCCAAGAGACTTTATATGGGTCTGGATGAGGTGTGGGTTTCAGTTTCAAGTGATCTAAGGTGCTAGTGGAAATCACATTCTGACAACTTCCGCTGTCCACTATCACCTTACAATTCTTTTCACCACACTTGGCAATAGTGTAGAAGATAGTGCTTCGACGCCAGTCAGCACTACTTCTAGACTGAGGTAGCACACGCCTGACTACTGCAAGTGTTGCTTCTCCATCCAATTCTTCTTCATCAGTAAGTCCTCCTTCAGGGTGATACTCTTCAACTTCATAATCACCCTGATCATCTCCACCTTCGTGGGACTCGCCTATAACTAAGGCTTTTCCACGGCTCTTCGTAGGACACTGATTAGACATGTAGCCAAGATTGCCACACTCATAGCACCTTACTTGGCTCATGTTACTAGGACCAGCACCAAGAACCCCTTTGCCCTTGTCCTCCCTAGGCCTAGGTGGAATGGTCGCCTGTGCCCTAGGTTGACTACCAATATTAAGTCTAGTCCCCTAGGAACTAGATCTAGCACTGGAGTCTCGGGACTCAAAACGATGAGCGACAGGAGCCTTCAGATATTGCTCTAACTCCTGCACGACTTGATATGCTTCATCCAAGTCCGTTAAGGGCCGAGTAATAAGCTCGCGCTGAAGATTCGCACGAAGGCCCGTCTTGAAACACGAGAGCGTTACTAGAGGGTCTTCTTGGATATCACATCGCATCATATATTCTTCAAATTTAGTGATGTAGTCAGCGGCAGACATTGACCCTTGGCGTAAGGATTGCCATTAGTCAAGGAGCTTCTGACGGTATGAGAGAGGAAGGTACGTCTCCTTCAACTTCTCTTTCATCTCATACCAATGTGTAATAGGGGCTCTACCAACTCTTTCTATCTTACGCTTGGTGCTGGTCCAAAATAGTTTGGCTTGGCCCACATGCTTCATCTTAGCAAACCGCATTTGACGGTTTTCTAACATGCCATACCACTCAAAGTAATGGTCCATGTCAGCAACCCAGTCAAGGAATGCCTTGGGATCCAAGCACCCATCAAAACTCGGGGCCTCAACTCTCACACTCTTCATCGCACGCTCATCTGGATCATAGCGGTCTTGATGATCACATGTGGCTCGTGCCTCTCGCACAACACCACGACCATTACCACGATCTCTATCCTCACTACCTCCACGTGTGGCAGCACGCTCTTCAATGATTCCTCCCACTTGGGAGTACGCATCATCCCCTACAGTGGGGTTTTCCCTTTGGGACGCCTCTAGTTGCTCGACCTTAGTGATGGTAGTGGTGATTTGGTTCTCAAGGCGGGCAAACTCATGCTTTTGACCTGCTTCTAGGGCAGTTATCTTTTGTATCAATTGAGCAAGTTGCTCAGATAACTGCTCATTATTCATGGTAGGCTGAAGTCCGAAACCTCTACCTCTTCTCGTGGGCATATAATGAAAACTTAAACCAAACTCTACCCAACTAGACTACTAGGTGTTATGACTTTCAAGATGAATGCAATGAATGCAAACTAATATGAAATGACACAATTGAGTTAAAACAGGAAACAACTCAAATCTGAAAATTTTCCAAATTAGGAAACTTTCTAAAATTGAAAACTTCCTAAATCTGGAACTTTCCGAAATTAAACCTAAAGATCTAAACCCTAATTGGATAACTCGATCTAGACAAAACCATGCAAGCCTAATCTCTAATACCAAATTTGATGTAGGATGCCCTAATTATGATGCATGCTCATGAACACAATTAAACTAGCGGAATTAAAAGACAATAACAATATAAAATCGAGCAATAATCATCACGAACTAAGAAAATCACAAGGAAGCATGCAATGGAACAGGCCATTCATAACAACCATGAAGTATGAAATTCAATTATCACTATGGTTGGATCCGGCGAGGGATGGAACCTCCCGATCTTGCATGGCTTTAACCCAATCGAGTAAGAGGAATCTCTAATCCAGGAAATCAAGAGATTTTGGATTAGGGATTTGAAAATCTGAAAGCTTAGGATTTATGCTCAAAATCAGATTTTGGGGATTGTGGGTAATGAAGCAAATAGGTTAGAGAAGATAGAATTACCTGGAAGAAGTTGAAGGGGCATAAGAAGCAAGTAAAAGAAAGAGGGATCAAGGAAGAAGAAACATCACCATGAGAGAGACAAGAGGAAGGAGGCAACCAAAGGGTTTGCTTTAATCAATAATCAATAACTAATTCGAGTTTAGGGCTTTAGCCCACTTAAATAAGCAAATAAAGACATGAAAGTACTAAAGTACCCCTAAAACTCAGCAAAAATGCGTAACTAACAAAAGTGCGGGAAAGTTTGGGTGCTCGGTCGGGCGCCTGAGCTGCCGCCCGAAGTCGTCCGGAAACCTCTAGAGAGGTTCGGGCGCTCGGCAGATAAAGTTCGAAGTGGTCGGGTGCCCGGAATCTTCAGTTTCTTCGGTCTTCTTTCTCCTTTCTTCCTTCACATGTGTCTTCCCTGAGTGGGGTCTTCTGTGTGTCCAATCACATGTGAAGGGTCTTCAGCTCCTCAATAATCGCCTATCCACAAGGATGACACTTGTGGTTAGTGTTTCCTTTGTTGGTACACCTTGAATGCTTTTGTATCCGCATCACGGTGAGGCCCACACATCTCGACTGCGTGGAAAGCTACCATGCAGACTGATAGCAGAGGTAAGAGAGAATATGGAAAATGGAGAAGTCTTCGATTATCTTTCTGTGTATTCCCAAACCTCAAAGGGTGAATATATAGAAGAGTAAATCTTAGAGAATCTGACCATACAAGGAAAAAGATATCCTACAATATCCTAGAATGCTATACAAGGCATATAAGTAAAGGTAATAACTATACACGGAAATTCTCTGGTCATTAATGATACATCATATCTTACACCCCCCCCCCCCCCCCCCCCCCCCCCCCCTCAAACGGATGTGGATCGTTGACTAGTAATAGTTTGCCAACTAGAAAGGATTGATGGGCAGAGGGAACTGATTTGGTAAGAATATCAGCAATCTGATCATGAGATGTTACGTGAGGAAGTGAAATAATGCCAGACAGATATTTCTCTTGGATGAAGTGGCAATCAACCTCAATGTGCTTGGTCCTTTCATGAAAAAGGGGATTTGAAGCAATTTGAACTGCACTATTGTTGTCAACATGCAGGGGAGTAGGATACTGTTGGTGAACACCTAAGCCAGAAAGAAGGCCATGTAACCAGACAGTCTCACTACAGGCGGCTGACATAGCACGATATTCAGCTTCTGTGCTAGACTTTAAAACAGTCACTTGTTTCTTGCACTTCCAAGAGATGAGGGAAGTACCAAGGAACACACAATACTTGGTAGTAGAACGTCGAGTAAGAGCGCAACCAGCCCAATCTGCATCAGAGTATGCTCGTAGTTCCAGTGGCGTTGTAGAAGAAAAGAACATAGCTCGATTCATAGTGCCACGTAAGTACCGGAGGATGTGCAACACAACGGTCATATGAAGTGTCCGAGGTGCAGAAACAAACTGACTGACGACCTGTACTGCATAGGCAATGTCGGGACGAGTCACCATTAAATAAACAAGACTACCCACTAAACGCCGAAATAGAGTGGGTTGTTCAAGTAGATCACTGCATCGCGACCATACTTAATGTTTAACTCTAAGGGAGTCTGAACAGTCTTTTGATCTATCAAACGTGCTAAGTTAAGGAGATCTTTGATGTATTTTTGTTAGCAAATAAGAATTCCACGTTTTGACCTCGAAACCTCTAGACCAAGGAAGTATGTGAGAGGACCAAGGTCTTTCATTTTGAAAGATGATTTCAAAACCTTCTTCAATTCAAAGATGCCAGGGTCATCATTACCATTCAGAAGTAGATTATCCACATATACCAGAACAATGATCATACCACGGGTGGCTGAGCGTATGAATAATGATGGATCATGTTTACTTTGAGTAAAGCTAGCACCAATAATAAGGTCATAAAAGTGTTGGAACCATGCCCGTGTAGCCTGCTTGAAGCCATACAAAGCTTTTCGGAGGCGACATACCATATCACAAGGAATTAGGGAACTCGAAGGTGGCTTCAAGTAAACAATTTCTTGGAGATCTCCATGAAGAAAGGCATTTTTGACATCCATTTGAGTAATTGTCTAAGAACACGTCAAGGATACTGCAAGGAGTGTGCGAACTGTCTTCATTTTGGCTACATGAGCAAACGTTTCTTTGTAATCAATGCCATATTCTTATTTGTATCCCTGAGCCACCAGTCTCACTTTATATCTATCCAATGAGCCATCTAATTTGAGTTTTATGGAATATACCCATTTGCTACCAAGCAATTGTTGCCCATGAGGACAAGGGACAATGTCCCATGTATGGTTCTCAATCAAGGCCTGTAATTCTTCTGCCATAGCCTTTTTCCAACAATCCTGAGATGCTACTTGAGAATAGGAGCTAGGAATGGAAACGGTATCTAACGTAGTAGTCATGGCCGGCATAGAATAAATTAATCGATCAGGTGCCTGATGCGTTCGAGTAGAGCGACATATCATAGGGGGATCAGGATCTGCATCAGGAATCGCAGAGGGATTGGTAGGAGGAGGCTCAAATCTTGGTTGACGTGAACATACATGCAATGGACAAGAGGAAGAACTGGAAGAGGAAGGTATGTTAGGAAACACAGTTAATCCTAGAGAAATTGGCTTGTGTGGAAGGGATACAAAAGATGTATGGAAGGGAATGTGTTCAAGAAAAACAACATGACGGGACACTTGAACACGACGAGAGTTGGGGTCATAGTAGTGAAAGCCTTTTTGAGTTTCACCAAATCCCAGGTACATACATTTGACAGATTTTGGAGAGAGTTTGTTCTGTTCTCTTGATGACAAGTGCACATAATAGACAACCGAAAACACGTAATGCCGAATAATTAGAAGGCGAACCTTTTAGGACAAAGTAGGGAGATGCATGTTCCAAAATTTTTGTGGGCATACGATTGATCAGGTCGACAGAATGCAACATGGCCTTAGCCCAAAAGGAACGAGGAACATCCATGGCAGTCATCAGAGTATTTGCAGTTTCAACAATATGGCGATTTTTACATTCAGCCACCCCATTCTGTTGGGGAGTGTTAGAACATGCAGTCTGATGGATAATGTCATGATCCCTGAGAAACGTATTGAAGGCAAGGGAGAGATACTCCCCCCTGAGTCAAACATAAAGTTTTAATTTTCACCCCAAATTGAGTATGTAACATACAGTGAAATTGCTTGAATATATCAAAGACTTGTGACTTGGAATGCAAGAAATATATCCATGTAAAGCGTGTGAAATCATCAATAAAGAAAACATAGTACCCGTAAACCAGAGAGAGATAGTACCGATGATGGTCCCCAGACATCTGTATGCACAAGGTCAAACATGGAAGCAGATCTTGTTGTACTTAAAGAAAATGGCAAACTCTTACTTTTAGAAAGACAACAAGATGAAAAATGATAATTCAAAGTAGATTTATTTGTATGTATTTTGTCCAACAATCCAGAAGAAAATAACCGAAGTAAACAGTTAGAATGTGGATGACCCAGGCGACAGTTACAGAGTTTCCACTTTTTATTGGCATTGGAAATATCCATAGTAGACGGTAAGAAAAAACAATTAGCTGGAGTCATTGAGTGGTCGAAATCGAGCCTGTAGAGCTGCCTCTGCCTTCTACCCTTCCCAACTACTTTCCCTGTTGCAAGATCCTGCACAAAACAAGAATCCGGAAGAAACAAAACTAACAATGATTTTTAGTCAACTGGCCAACAAATATTAAGTTCGAGGAAAGTTTGGGGACATGAAAAACATCACAAATGGTAAACCGGCGATGGTTGGAAGGAGAGAAAGTCAATGA
Source organism: Liriodendron chinense (assembly GCA_003013855.2). NCBI lineage: Eukaryota > Viridiplantae > Streptophyta > Magnoliopsida > Magnoliales > Magnoliaceae > Liriodendron > Liriodendron chinense. The sequence continues at coordinate 2,624,771 of PVNU02003292.1, forward strand.
TCCTATGAAGGAAATGGGAAAGCGAGTCCCATCAGCAGTAGAGATAACCTGGGTGCCAATATATGGGCAGTGCATTATGAAGGCTAGACACGTCTCCGATCATATGATTTGAAGCACCAGAATTAAAATACCAAGGAGACGATGGGGGTGTACCTGATAGGCCCGCAGAAGATAGGGCTTGCACAATCTGCTGGAGCATCTTTAGAGAAAGTGCCGAGGGGGAAGTAGCGACCGAGTCAGGAGGTGTTGTATCATTGGCAAGAGGAGTGGAGTCCATCGTAGTAGAAGTAGCAGAAAGAGCACGGCCATGGACACATGATGAAGCATATGCCCTTGAGCAACAATCTTGAATACCATGACCAGTTTGATGACAATAAGCACACCACTCTTTGCATTGAGTGACAACATGTCTCACTTCGTTGCAACCAAGGCATGTTAATGGGGTTAATCCACGTATGTTGGAAGTAGAAGCAGTGAGCACAAGGTCTGATGAACCCGGAGAAGAAGAAATAGAAGAGAGAACCGTCCGGCGCTGCTCTTCAGCCAAGAGATCATTAATAACTTCATTCAACGAAGGAGGAGGACTGCGATTCAGAAGCGCAGCCCGACAATGTTCAAATTTTGATCGAAGCTTCATAAGAAATTGACGAGTTTGTGCCTTGTCTCGCATTGTCTGATAAATTTTAAAATCAGTCGGAAATTCCGGATCCATCATGGCCATTTTTGTCCAAATGGAAATAATCTAATAGTAAAACGTCCGAATACTTTTATCCCCTTGAGTCAGGTGTAGGAGGTCTTGTTCCAAACGATATAAGCTGGTAGCATTACTTTGTTGGTAGATGACCTGAAGATGATCCCACATAGCTTTAACTATGTGATGTGGGGTGAGCCCAACAACAATAGGTTTGTCAACCGAATTAAGAAGCCATGTGATAATACGACCATTTTTCATCTCCCATTCAGCAAATTTTTCAACATTAGAGGAGGAAGGAGGTTGAAGAGTGTAGACGGAGATTTGAGAGAGAGAGAAGAAGAGTGATTAGGATCTAACCCTAATCCTCCAAGTTTTATTAATAGGGCTTATTAGCCCTTTTACAACTTACTACCTTATAATAGAAAAATAACATTAAGACCCCTAATAAAACCCTTACACAAAGGCCCTTATGTTTCAACACTCCCCCTCAAGTTGGTGCGTGAATATCTATCATGCCCAACTTGCCAGAAATCTCACGAAGAACAGTGGAATTTAGAGCCTTTGTAAATATATCTGCCAACTGATCTGAAGAGCGAACAAAGGGTGTGGAAAGTTCTCCTGAAGCAATCTTCTCTCGAATGAAATGGATATCAACTTCAATATGTTTAGTCCTCTCATGAAAGACTGAGTCTGAGGCGATATGAATAGCTGCTTGGTTGTCACAATAGAGAGGAATAGTTGAGTCAGAGAATAAACCCAACTCTTTTATAATGGACTTTAACCATAGCAGCTCGCATGTCCCATGAGCAATAGCTCTGTACTCTGCCTCTGCACTTGACCTTGGAACCATAGATTGTTTCTTGCTTCTTCAAGTCACCAGGTTTCCTCCCACAAAAGTACAATACCCAGACGTAGATTTTCTATATGTAGAGCAACCTGCCCAATCCGCATCTGAGAAACCACATATATTCACATGCCCATGATTCTTGTACAAAATTCCTCGACCTGGACATGTCTTTAGGTATCTTAGGATATAATGAACCGCCTCTAAGTGAGGCTTCCTGGGAGAATGCATGTATCGACTCACAATGCTCACTGCTTGAGTAATATTTGGCCTTGTGATTGTCAAATAAATCAATTTCCTAACTAGTCTTTGATACATGCCAATGTCATCAAGTTTGTCACTTATATCTGCATGCAGTGAGTATTTCTGCTCCATGGGGGAAGGCACTGGTCGTGAACCCAACTTTCCTGTCTCCTTAAAAAGATCAAGGGTGTATTTTCTCCAAGAGATGAAGATGCCCTTTGATGAGCGGGCCAACCCAAGTCCTTCATTTCAAACTCCTTGCTTAGTTGATGTTTGGTTTGTTGGATGAATTGCAAGTCATCATCAGTAAGGACAATGTCATCCACATACACAAGTAGAATAGTTCTACCTTCTGGGCGTGAATGAATAAACACTATATGATCTATTTGGCAACGCTTAAATCCAAAGGAGAGAACTGCAGAGCTAAATTTTGCAAACCAAGCTCTGGGAGACTATTTTAAGCCATACAAAGCCTTTTTCAGCTTACATACCTTTCCCGACTCCCCTTTAAGTTGAAAACTAGGGGGAAGATCCATATATACCTCCTCAGTTAGATCACCATTCAGAAAAGCATTCTTGACATCTAATTGGAATAGAGGCCAATCCAGGTTAGCTGCCAGAGAAAGGATAAGCCGAACAGAATTGAGTTTCACCACAGGAGAAAAAGTCTCAGTATAATCAACTCCAAAAAGTTGAGTGTAGCCCTTAGCCACAACTCGAGCCTTGTATCTTTCTACAGTACCATCTGCACGATATTTGATGGAGAAGACCCATTTACAACCAATTGTCTTCTTACCAGAAGGTAGAGAGATAACATCCCATGTACCACTCTTGTGTAGAGCCTCCATCTCAGCTTCCATAGCTTGTTCCCAGGTAGGTACTACCAAAGCATCGCGAACAGATCTGGGAATACTATTAGAAGATATAGCTGCTAAAAAGGAACAATAGGATGGTGATAGGGACTCATAACACAGAAAATTAAATATATGATGCAAAACGGGATGATGACTATTGAGTGCGAGTTGCAACAGGAGAGGAAGGAGTACCTGAGGTCAGAGTCGGATCCATTGCCACGGGTTGAACTTGAGTTGGTCTTACCCGTTGACGAACATAGGTAATGAGTTTCTTAAGTTCACTAGTAGTCGACAGAGTGACCAATGCAGGTAATAGAAGAGTGAGTGAGAACCAAGTCCGACATCAGCACTATAGAAAGCACGATTCTCAAGAAAGGTGAAATCCATGGAAACATAAAGCTTCCTGCATGTGGGATCATAGCACCTATACCCCTTATGTTGCTTAGAGTATCCAATGAATATACATTTAATTGCTCTGGAGTCAAGTTTGTCCCTGGAAGAACTAGAGTTATGGACAAAACAAACACACCCAAACACACGAGGGATAATATGGAATAATGGTGAAGACGGAAGAAGGATGTGCATTGGGATTTCTCCTTAAAGGATACGAGTAGGAAACCGATTAATCAAGAAACAGGCCGTCAGAACTACGGCAGACCAATATGACTTGGGAACATCCATCCCTAGTAATAGAGAACGTGTAAATTCTAATAAATGGTGATTCTTTCGCTCAGAAACCCCATTTTGTTGAGGAGTATACACGTAAGAAAGTTGATGAATAATGCCATTATCCTGGAGATAGTTTGTAAAGGACTTTGATGAATATTCCCTTCCATTGTCAGACCGAAAGGTCTGAATGGAACAACCATGTTGATTTGTCACCAGTTTGTGAAATGTTTGAAACAATGAGAATAATTCATCTCGTCGACGCATAAGAAATACCCATGTTACTCGTGAGAAATCATCAATGAAAGTTACAAAGTATTTAAACCCATCAAACGAGGCTACGGGATTGGGTTCCCATATGTCTGAGTGGACAAGTTCAAATGCTTTGGTATTTCTATGTTCAACCACAGGAAATGAATTACGAACGTGTTTGCTCAATTGACACACTTCACAACCACTAATATCATCACTTTTATTTAAATTTGAAATAATCAAGTTCAAGACACGACTTGGAACATGACCCAATCGAGCATGCCACAAGCTTACAGACTCATTATTTGAAGCAGTAATCGGAGCAGTAGTATCAACAGAAAGACAAGATCCACTACTACTATTAGTAAATGCCGCCAATAACTCCCCTTGTTGTAGAAAGTAAAGACCATCTCGTTCAAATCCCGTACCAATAATCCTCCTCGTACTCAAGTCTTGAAACATACAAGATTTGGGAGAAAAACTTATACTGCAGTTCAAAGCATGGGTGAGACTACTAACAGAAATTAAATTCGCATGAAATTTAGGAATATATAGGACATTTAAAAGAGTGAGAGACGAGGACACTCAAACAGAACTAATAAATTGTACAGGAGTGGTGCTACCATCAGCAAGACGAACAGACCGAGAGCATGATGTAACTGTAGAAGGTGTAAGGAAGTGACACATACCAGTCATATGGTCAGAAGCCCCAGAATTGATGATCCAAGTGGATGGGACTAAGGAAGCATGCAAAGCAGTACCTGTGGTTGCAGCGAAGGAAGTAGATGAGGGCTGTAGATCAGAGGAAGGCGTAGTGGATGTAGAAGGCTGCAGTGATCTTAGGAGTTCCATAACTTCTGCTCTGGTCATCAATGTAGACTCAAAAGGAGAAGTATTAGGGATTTCGACATTATCTATAGGTTGTTCCTCAACATCTATTGTGGCAGCATGTGCTGAGGGATAGCCATGTATTTTGAAGCATCGTTCCACTGAATGCCCTGAGCGGTTACAGTGAGTACAGAAGTAACGCGAGCCTCCACGTCCACGTCCTCAACGACGAACTGAGGAACTGCCACATGAATCAAAACGGCCACCCCTTCCATTAGGTGAAGCAGTGGAAGATGTAAAAGCTGCTCGCTCTTGTGCAGGAGATGATAAAGTAGTAGGCATGGTCATCACTTGACGACGAGTCTCCTTGGTATGAACAATGGAGTAAACTGTCTCAAGCGATGGAAATGAGATCCTAGCAACCAGCTGGGTACGAAGGGACTCCTAGTCTGCATTTAGTCCAGCAAGAAACTTGTAAGTTTTAGCTTTGTCTTCATGTTTGAGCACTATTTCAGCACTGCTACTATCCGGTAGTTCACTTAATGGCTGCAAGTAACTCAACTCTTCCCATCTACTTTGTAAGGCCCCAAAGTACTCAGTGACTGACATATTATTTTGAGCTAGTGAGTAAAATTCTGTTATCAACTGAAAAATGCGAGGTTCATTTGAGGTCGTTCTATATGATTTTTGGAGTGCGGTCTATAACGCTACGACACTTTCATAAAAGAAATAAGCAGATGCAACATGTTGTTCCATAGAATTTAATAACCAACCCATAACAATGGCGTTTGCAGACTCCCATGCATCAACTTTTGTGGGATCTGTAGGTTTCTTGTTAGCACCTGTGAGATATCTGAATTTTTCTTTTCCAACAACATGCATTCGGATTGCTCCGTACCATAACATAAATTTTTTCTCATTGAATTTGGTAGAAGTAATGAAGAGTGGGCCCTCAGAAGATTTTGAGTCCATAGTTGCAAAAAAGGAAGAAAAATCTCAATAGCAGGTGTTACAGATAAAATAAGGGAGATCAACTCAGCTGTTAAGATTGTACACGGACGCCCACTCGACTCTCGAGATCATCTGAGCGAGAGTCGCAGATCGGGTAAATACGGAAGTACCCATTGGACTCTCGAGATCATATGCTCGAGAGTCGCAGATTGGGTAAGTGCGAGATGCCCATCCGACTCTCGAGATCATCTGATCACGAGCCGCAGATTGGGTAAGTGCGGGATGCCCATCCGACTCTCGAGATCATCTGATCACGAGCCGCAGATTGGGTGAGTGCGGGACGCCCATTCGACTCTCGAGATCATCTGAGCGAGAGTCGCAGGATTGATAAATCCGCGAGCAGACCTTCTCGTAAGTCGTTGAAAGGTGTTACGTCTAAATGAGCGAGCACTTGGACTCGTGACCATATTCCAACATGCGAACAGCTTTTCCGCGGTGACACCTCTTAGCCTTCAGTACCAGCACCCGATTCCCGTCGAGCAGCTCGTTCAATCCCTCTACGATACCAAGCAGGGCTACACCCAGTTCGGTGGTTTCCGTCCCGTCGGCGTCTCCTTCCTTTTCGCCGGCTATGACTCCAACTACGGTTTCCAGCTCTACATGAGCGATCAGCGCTATTACTACGCCTACCAGCAGCCCGGATAGGTCGGGTTTGAGCTTATCTTCTCTTGTGGTTCCGAATCTCAAGGGATTGCTATCAAGGAACGTGATTGCCAAAATAAGTCATCGGGTTAGATCTCGTCTCCAAGGATAAGGATCTTATCCCACGAAATCAGCGGCATCTCGGTATCGTACACGAAATCAGCGGGATCTCGATATCTTACGTAACAGATTGGATCGCTCCAGATCTATATAAAGAGGTGACTCCATTAAGAGAAAGGTACACAATATTCAATCTCTGGCCTGTTTTTGCCTGGTTATTCTTCTTCTTGCTTCGGCCTGACTTAAGCATCGGAGGGCTAACGGCTGGACGCCAGCCACCCTTAGTTGCTTTCTGTCTTCTTTCAGGTCCGACGGAGGAAGGTACCTATTGGAGAGAAGGTGAACGTCCGGAGGATCCAGTTACAAAATCTGACGTTAACAGTTTGGCGCCGTCTGTGGGATCGACTTGATCGTCAAAATCAATCGTTCTAACCACCGATAAGGATCTTTCGGCGATGCCTCCTAAAAAGGCTGTTCATCCTTCGACTTCAAGGCAGGCACCCCCTCCGCCCGATGAGACGGAATACGTACCTACCCTTCCACCTACCTCGACGAACATCCCTCAAGGAGCCCCAACTATGCTATCAGCAAACCCATTATTGGAAGCTTCTGGAAATCAAGACGATGTCCTACGTTTCCTCGGAAACACTCTCCTAACTCTAAACGCCGGAGTTCAGGCGCTGTCAAATCGGCTTGATCAGCATTTCCCCGAACCGCAGAAACAAGCCTCCGAAGGGTTACCACCGTAGCCCATACCAGTGGCATCTAGACATTCTATGGACGAACCACAGGTCCCACCACTTGGCAGCCATCTCCCTGTGCTGTCTCCACATTCTATACATTCTAGTTCGTCTCGACAACCTCAACCGCAGGGCTCCACCGCCGAAACATCAAGCTATACCCTACCATGGGAAGGAGATCTCAAAAGAATCCATGATCGTTTTGATGTCATGGAACAGCGATACCAGGCAAATCGGCCATCTGCCGTCATGGCGGCGATACATCAATCCGAGTACCTCTTCACCAGTGAGGTTATGGAAGCCCCGTTACCCAGAAAGTATCGAACGCCTGTTATCACCCCGTACACAGGTATTGGCGACCACCTGGAAACATACAGGTCCCTCATGGAGTTGGAGGGACATGGTTCAGAAATCATGTGTAGGGCTTTTCCCCTAACATTGAAGGAAGCAGCTCGTACGTGGTTCCGGAGGTTAAAGCCTCGTTCCATCAGTTCCTTTTCCCAGTTATCGGAGATATTCCTTTCTCAATTCATGGGAAGCATTCGCATTAAGAAGCCAGCCTCCCATCTGATGAATTTAAAACAGCAGCATGGGGAGACAATAAATGAGTTCACAGTAAGGTTCACCGCTGAAGCCGTTCAAACTGAAGGTTATACTGAAGAAAAAGGGCTCGCAGCCCTCATAGCAGGAATAACGAGCGAGAAATTCAAGTTTGCCTTGGATAAAAGCCCACCGAAAACCATGACAGAATTCCAAGCCAAAGCTCAGAAGTACATCAATGCAGAAGAAGTCGCATTGACACGTCATGAGGCATAGGGTAAGAAACGCAAGCCAGAGGGAACCTCTTCTGCAGATAAAAAATATCGTTGTGATCAACGCGATCGTTCTCCCAAGAAGCCTTACTCCGGTAAATATCATAACTATACTCCTCTCAATCGATCTCATGAAAAGGTTCTAATGGATATTAAACACAGGCCATATGTAAAGTGGCCTGCAAAGATCAAATCCGATCCCGAGAAGAGAGACAAGAGCAAGTTCTGTTACTTCCACAAAGATCACGGGCATAAAACCCAGGACTGCATCTCTCTACGAGACCATATCGAAGCCCTCATTCGAAAAGGCCATCTCCAGGATTATGTTGCTCATAAAAATCGATCACCAGAAAGGGCGAAGACCTCATCTCGCCAAAAGGAACCGCCTCATCATCAAACTGATCAAGAGGACGCTGAGCCCACGGGAGAAATCCGCACCATCGTCGGAGGACCAGCTTGCGGGGGCGACTCTCAAGCTTCAAGAAAAGCATACGCTCGAAAGGCATCCAAAGAACCACAGCAAATCTATTGGCTGGAACAGACGTCTAGCTCGTCAAAAACCAGCCATCCTCCAATTTCCTTCACTCTCGAAGATGCAAAGGGAATTCACTTCCCTCACGAAGACTCCATCGTAGTCACATTGAAGGTATCAAATTATCTGACACATCGAATTATGGTGGATACAGGTAGCTCAGCCGATATTCTATACTTGGAGGCTTTCAACAAAATGGCACTTGCCAGAAGCCTTCTCAAGCCAGTATCGACCCCCCTCGTCGGCTTCGGAGGTGAGGTAGTAATGCCTGAAGGAAGCATCGATCTCGCAGTTACTTTTGGAGAAAGTCCAGCGAAGACCACCGTCTTCATAAACTTCCTCGTGGTGGACCGAAAATCAGCGTATAACGCCATTTTGGGGCGGCCGTCTCTTACTAAGGTCGGGGCAGCTTTGCACCCTTCGTATCTGTGTGTCAAATTTCCTACCCCAAATGGTATCGGGGTCGTGCGAGGAAGTCAACAGGAGGCACGGTCTTGCTACCAGATAGCCCTCCAAGATCGAAAGAAGGCTCAAGCAATACCCGTTATGGAGATAGCACAAGGTTCACCCAACTTTCCCTCCAACACCTCGTTGGATCCGAGAGAAAATGCTCTTAAATCGGGAACTCCAGAGGAAGATACAGTGGCGATTCACTTAGCCAAAGACGACCTGTCCAGGGTCGTATACATTGGATCCTCTTTAACCAGTGTCCATCGTGAAGATTTGGTCCTTTTTCTTATCGAATATTAGGACGTGTTCGCTTGGTCTCATAAAGATATGCCAAGCATCGACCCCAATGTCATCGCACATCGTCTCAATATCGACCCAAAGCATAAACCCGTACACCAGCGTCGACGTGCCTTCACTGCAAAAGGCAAATGGCGATCAAAGCTGAAGTCGAGAAGCTACTTACGGTCAATTTCATAAAAGAAGTTGACTACCCAGAGTGGGTTGCGAACGTGGTCCTTGTCCGGAAAGCTAATGGCAAATGGAGAATGTGCGTCGACTATTCAGATTTAAACAAAGCTTGCCCCAAAGATAGCTTCCCTACCCCGCGGATTGACCAGTTGGTCGATTCAACAGCTGGACACGCTCTGCTCAGTTTTATGGATGCTTATTCTGGTTACAACCAGATCATGATGCATCCACCTGATAGCCAGCATACCGCCTTCATCACAGATCGGGGATTATATTGCTACCAGGTAATGCCGTTCAGTCTTAAAAATGCAGGGGCCACTTATCAACGTCTCGTCAACAAAATATTCGCTGCTCAAATCGGTAGGAATATGGAAGTTTATGTTGACGACATGCTCGTGAAAAGCACCATAGAAGATGATCATATTTCTGATCTTCGAGAAGCCTTCGACCTAATGAGGAGGTATCAAATGAAATTGAACCCAGAAAAATGTGCGTTTGGAGTGTCTGCAGGAAAGTTTCTTGGGTTCATGGTCGGCCAGCGCGGAATCGAGGCAAATCCTGAAAAGATAAAAGCATTGATAGAGATGAAATCCCCCACCACTCTGAAGGACGTCCAGCGTCTAGCTGGTCGCATCGCATCGTTGAATAGATTCATCTCGCGAGCATCTGACAAGTGCTTACCATTCTTCAAACTCCTTCGTGCAACGGCCAAGTCTGATTGGAATTGGACGCCGCAATGTGAGGAAGCCTTTCAACAATTGAAGCTATATATGAGCACACCCCCCATTTTATCTAAACCTGTAGCACATGAGCAGCTCATCCTGTATTTATCTGTGTCCACCACGGCCGTTAGCGCCGCTTTAATAAGAGAAGATTCCGGGGTACAAAGGCCCGTTTATTATATCAGTCGAGCAATGGTTGATGCAGAAACTAGGTATTCTGATATGGAGAAGCTGGCCCTGGCTTTAGTTACGGCAGCTCGAAAACTGCGACCATACTTTCAAGCCCACGCTATTTTAATACCAACGAATCATCCACTGCGGCAAGTCCTTCAAAAGCCTGAGGCTTTCGGACGCTTAACTAAATGGGCAGTCGAGATCAGCGAACACGATATCTCATTCTGCCCTAGGACCGCGATAAAGGGCCAGGCCGTGGCTGACTTCATCGCCGAATTCACATACTCTCCTGATGATAATACCATGACCAGCGACCAGCCTCCTTGGTCACTCTTCGTGGATGGGTTGTCGCGGGCCAGTGGCAGTGGAGCGGGCTTGATTTTAGTGGCTCCCGATGGGTCGCATTTCCAATATGCTCTGCGTTTCGATTCTCGTATCTCGAATAATGAAGCTGAATATGAAGCCCTGATCTTCGGCCTCGAATTGGCCATTGTCCTTGCAATTCAGAATCTGTCAATTCATAGCGACTCTCAGCTCATTGTTAACCAAGTCCTTGGTGAATTCGAGGCCAAAGAAGAAATGATGGCCTTCTACAAGTCTCGTGTCCTCATCCTGCTCGCAAAACTAAAGACTTACGAAATAATTCATATTCCTCGCGAGAAGAACCAACTTGCCGATTCCCTGGCAAAACTTGCCTCTGCACCAGAATCTGAGTTATCACATTCGGTCCCCATCGAGCATCGTCAGAACCTAAGTATCGACCACACAACTCTCGAGCAAGTAATATCGGTACAATTGTCTCCATGCTGGATGGATCCCATCATCCTTTATCTCAGAGACGGATACCTACCAGACGACAAGAAAGCTGCAAGACAAATTCGGCTTCGAGCTGCCAGGTACACCTTGCAAGACGGAATATTGTTGCGAAAAAGTTTCTCCTTGCCTTATTTAAGGTGTCTTCATCCAGAAGAAGCACTTCATGCTCTAGATGAGATACACCAGGGGGCATGTGGTAATCACCCCAGGGGCGATCCCTAGCGTATAAGGCGATGAGGCAAGGATATTATTGGCCCACTATGAAAGCAGACGCAATTGAATTTTCTAAAAAATGTGATAAGTGCCAACGATATTCACCTATACCTCATGTACCGTCCGAGCGGATGACTCCAGTTGATAGCCCTTGGCCTTTCGCTCAGTGGGGGGTCGATATCATCGGGCCCTTACCCATGGGAAAGGGGCAAAATAAGTTCGCGATTGTAGCGGTTGATTACTTCACCAAATGGGCCGAGGCAGAACCATTAGCCAAGATTACTGAGAAACAAACTACCAAGTTTATATGGAGAAATATTATATGCCGTTATAGACTCCCCCACACTATAATCACCGACAATGGAACGCAGTTCGACAACGCAGCCTTTGATGAATTTTGTGAAAATGGAAGATACGTAATCTCCGCACTTCTCCATATCATCCTCAGGCGAATGGGCAGGTCGAGGCAGTGAATAAGATCATCAAGCACCATTTAAAGACCAAGCTAGGTGAATGTAAAGGGGTGTGGCCAGAACTCCTGCCAGAAGTATTATGGGCATATAGAACCACGACTTGTACATCAACAGGTGAAACCCCTTTCTCCTTAGCATTTGGTGTCGACGCAGTGGTACCAGTGGAAATTCAAGTGCCCTCGTATCGGATCGAGCAGTATGACCCCGCGAGTAATCAGGAAAACCTCCGACTTCATCTCGATCTCTTGGAAGAGAGGAGAAATGCTTCCCAAGTACGAGTGGCAGCATATCAACAACGTATTGCTCGTTATCGAAATGCTAGGGTTCGGCCTAGATCCTTCCAGCCTGGAGATTTGGTACTAAGGCAAAATCTCGGAGTTCCCGCTCGTTCACTGGATCCAAATTGGGAAGGCCCGTATCGGGTTATTAGGATTGTGCGACCCGGTACTTATTACCTTGAAGACATGCAGGGAAAGCCCGTACGTCGCCCTTGGCACGTGGAGCATTTGCTACGATACTATCCCTAGATTCAATGTAGTTCATAACAGCATTTTATGAATAAAGCGGAAGATATCTTTTGGTCGCTACTTCATTTACTTGGACACGAATAGCCCTGAAGAGGATGCATACAATCCCTTGGCCAATTGCCTACCTTTGGTAGGGTTTAATTCACCTAGGATGGTCGCATTTCCATTTTATGGGTGACCATCCTACCCTCGATAAACTTGGAGTCTCAATCGATAGATCAGTCTATCTCCACGAGGGTATGGTCGTCATGACCCCCCGGATTGAGCATAATACATCTCTCAATCGATAGATCAGTCTATCTCCACGAGGGTATGGTCGTCATGACCCCCCGGATTGAGCACGTTACAACTCTCAATCGATAGATCAGTCTATCTCTACGAGGGCATGGACGCTACGACCCCCCGGGTTGAGCACAACTCATTGCAACAGGAAAGCATTCAGTGCACAAAGGAAAAGAAAGTAAACAAGAACGAGAAAGCAATCATTGCATGAAAGGGAGAGTAAACGAGGACAACACTTCCAAAAATATCTTTTCATTGATAATAAATGTTTACAATATATGCTCGCGAGTACAAGAGAGGAAAACAAAAAGAAGATCAATCTCTTGGAGGAGGAGCTGTGCTCTCGACTTCAGGGCCCATTTCTGGAGCCCCTCCAGCTTGCGTGGCTTCAGTCACCTCGTTCTCAGCAGCAGCTTGCTCTTCTGCAGCTATGATGGTCGCGACTCGACCAAATTCCCCCATATCAAAGGATGGGATCATTCGTTGCACTACTCTTAGCGCAAAGTCGCGACCAGCATCATATGACTCGTATCTTTCGTCGTCATATAGCTGCGAAGTCCGGAACTCGGAAATTGCCCGAGGACCTTCCTCCAAGAGCATTTTTACAAGGGCGACTTTCTCCTCGTCCTAGTGGATCGAGTCGTCCTTGAGCTGTGCAAGAGCGGAGCGCTCCTTTTCCAAGTTGTCGTTGGCTTTTTTGAGCTGCGACCTGACCTCCGCAAACCGCTCCTCCAACGAGATCTTGTCTTGGTGAAAGATCTCTCTCTCTCTCTCTCAGCCTTCTCCTTTAAACCCGTGAGCTTCACTAAGTCTGAGTCCAAGGCCTGATACCTGTCGGTCAGGACTTGGATTTTCTCGATGAGGATCTTCTTCTCCTCATCTCTCTTCGCGATCACCGCCTCACGGGCCTTGATCAGCTGATCTCTCCCTTGAACTGCCTTCTCCAAAGCAGTCCTCTTCCCTTCAGCATCATCTATCACGCGACGGGCGGCAACGATATCACGCCTCGTTCGCAGGATAAGATCTAAGCCCTGCAAAAGTAATGAAAAATGTGAGAAAGTATTCTAAAACATAACAATAGATTAAAGCAGGTCTTGGCAGAGTCTCACCTGAACCATCCTCACCCCCGCTTCGAGGAAAAGGTTCTCAGGGCTTGGCTCGGGAAGAGAGCCGAAGGTTTGGGGGGGGGGACGTTCTCGAATAAAAATTTACATACTGGATGGAGGTGGCGGGGGATAGAATATGTCCCGCTCCCTGACGGTTGGGCAACGACCAACCCGGCCGGCTCGCGAGGTAGAGGCATCGACTCACGAGCAGGTCCCTGCTCGGCAGCAGGGATCAATTCGCGAGCAGGAGCCGGCTCTCGAGGCTCTATTTGCTCTCGAGCCTCTTCAGCTGGGGGGCAGCTAGACCCCGCTCCATCCGGGGAATTGTCAGCAATGTTAATCACTGGCGGTCCAGGTGCGACCACCAGTAAGGGAATATTGGGCCCTGCCGGAGCCTCCGCCGTGCTCGCAAGAGGGGCAGGTTGATCGCCACCCTTACGGACGGGTGGTTGAGATGGTTCGGCAGGAGTTCTCCTCTGCCTTTTGGAGTTCGTGCCCTTCAGTCGGGGCAGCAGACCCCTCTTCTCCCCGGCCTTCGTCATCTTGGCTTCTCCTCTGGATATTAGGCCCGCTGCTGCGAGTCGCGAGGGAGACAAGCAAGCCTCGATGTGCCTATCACCAACTGGCACCTTGTACACCTTGACAATCTTCTCGTTGATTCCTCCCTTTAGATTTGGTTTTCTCAAGGCCGGGATACCTACGAGCACAAACAGAGGTCAAAGAATGAAGTAAAACCCTAAAATCCTAACTGAAGAAAACTGCACATTGTGGGATTGTGCCTACCTTCGCAGAAAAAACGGGTAACACCTGGACCTCTGGAGGAAGCAGACTCCCAGTTCCCGGAAGCGTAGAACCACCGTTTCCTCCAGCCGGGATAGTTCGAGGAGGGTTTCCCCAGCACGAAGTTATCCCGGTGCCAGTAACACAAGTAATACCAGCCTTCGCTAGAGGGTGCCTTTTTCAGACGGAACATACGGAGGAACTCCTCCGCCGTGAGCTTTCCGTTGCCGGCCTGAGCCCAGAGGGCAAAGGAGCCCAGAACTACCCTCCATCCGTTCACGATGAGTTGCCCGGGGGCAATCTTGTAACACCGGAGAACATCGCGTATGAAAAGATGGAGGGGGAGGCGTACCCCCAGGATGAGCTGGTACTCATAAAAAGCTACACATCCTGGGGGGGGAGTCTAGTGTCTCTCCATCTCCGGGCAATCGGAGAACGACTGAGTCGGGGATCAGGTATCTCTCCCGTAACTCAGTCAGCCGGTCCTCCGATAGAACAGAAGGATATCCGGCTGCTGTATATCTCCCTGCCGGAACCCTCGCACTGCTAGAAGCAGATGATTCCGGGGTGGCATCGCCTAGAGGAACGGTGGTCTCGTCAGAGTTCCCAGCCATGAAGGAGTTTTTAAGAAGATTATGAAAAAGAAGAGAACCGAGGCCTATACCTAGAAAAGAAAGAAAGGAAAAGAAGGAGCGCCGGAGGAAGGAGATTGAGGAAAGACTGCAGAAAAATTCCTTTCGAAGAGCTTCTGTAGAAAACCAGAGAAATGGCGGACTCCGTATATTTATAGGCAATCATTCCGCCGCATCTGATGGCACGTGGCAGTCCCTCCTTCGGCGTAGCACTCGAGCAGGCACGCCCATTAACTCCTCAAACACGTGGCGAGCGCCCCTTCATTTTCTGTCTGCGGAAAGGCTGCGGAAAGCTGGCGCTCATTAATTCCAGCCCATCATGTGAGGTTCCGTTCTCGATGAAGGCAGCGGGCGGTTATGTGTGATAGTGAGCTAAGTCCTTCCCTTCAAAATTCTTGGCGGCAAGGACTTGGGGGGCATCTGTTACAGATAAAATAAGGGAGATCAACTCAGCTGTTAAGATTGTACACGGACGCCCACTCGACTCTCGAGATCATCTGAGCGAGAGTCGCAGATCGGGTAAATACGGAAGTACCCATTATAAGCTCGAGAGTCGCAGATTGGGTAAGTGCGGGATGCCCATCCGACTCTCGAGATCATCTGATCACGAGCCGCAGATTGGGTAAGTGCGGGATGCCCATCCGACTCTCTAGATCATCTGATCACGAGCCGCAGATTGGGTAAGTGCGGGACGCCCATTCGACTCTCGAGATCATCTGAGCGAGAGTCGCAGGATTGATAAATCCGCGAGCAGACCTTCTCGTAAGTCGTTGAAAGGTGTTACGTCTAAATGAGCGAGCACTTGGACTCGTGACCATATTCCAACATGCGAACAGCTTTTCCGCGGTGACACCTCTTAGCCTTCAGTACTAGCACCCGATTCCCGTCGAGCAGCTCGTTCAATCCCTCTGCGATACCAAGCAGGGCTACACCCAGTTCGGTGGTTTTCGTCCCGTCGGCGTCTCCTTCCTTTTCGCCGGCTATGACTCCAACTACGGTTTCCAGCTCTACATGAGCGATCAGCGCTATTACTACGCCTACCAGCAGCCCGGATAGGTCGGGTTTGGGCTTATCTTCTCTTGTGGTTCCGAATCTCAAGGGATTGCTATCAAGGAACGTGATTGCCAAAATAAGTCACCGGGTTAGATCTCGTCTCCAAGGATAAGGATCTTATCCCACGAAATCAGCGGCATCTCGGTATCGTACACGAAATCAGCGGGATCTCGATATCTTACGTAACAGATTGGATCGCTCCAATCTATATAAAGAGGTGACTCCATTAAGAGAAAGGTACACAATATTCAATCTCTGGCCTGTTTTTGCCTGGTTATTCTTCTTCTTGCTTCGGCCTGACCTAAGCATCGGAGGGCTAACGGCTGGACGCCAGCCACCCTTAGTTGCTTTCTGTCTTCTTTCAGGTCCGGCGGAGGAAGGTACCTGTTGGAGAGAAGGTGAACGTCCGGAGGATCCAGTTACAAAATCTGACGTTAACAACAGGTGGCCGAAGAGGCTTTAATCATCCCGAATAGCTTCAATGCATGCAGACAAGCATCTAGAGACCAATGAAAAATAGCTCTGACCTCAGATTATCGGTCCAACGCCCCTACAGATGTCAGATCTTTACTCCGACAGCCCTGGGGAGGTTGGATCTCGCTTTCGGCGACCTTTCTGGCGTTAGGTGTGCAGTCCGACGGCCCTGAGGGGGTCAGATCTCGCTTCCGGCGGCCCTGCTGGCGTCAGCTATGCAGTCCGACGGCCTTGGGGTGGTCGGATTTTCTAGCAGCCCTGGGGTGGTCGGATCTGGGTTCTGGCGCCCCTAGTGGCGTCGTATCTGGGTTCCGACTGCCCTGCCGACGTCGGATCTGGGTTCCGGCACCCCTGGTGGCGTCGGATCTGGGTTCCGATTGCCCTGCCGGCGTCGAATCTCGGGTCTGGCGAGCTTGATGGCGTCGGATCAGATCTGACGCCCTCATGAGATTTCGCTGCCTCTTATAGATGCGGCTGTGAGAAAGAGAACTCCAACGGGTTTGTAGGTGGTGCGGCTGAGAGAAGAGGCACCTCTGTTGGGGTCCACGTGATCTAGGAAAGCAAGGACCTCCTTGTCTCCGATACCATCTAGACGGAGATTTGAGAGAGAGAGAGAAGAAGAGTGATTAGGATATAACCCTAATCCTCCAAGTTTTATTAATAGGGCTTATTTGCCCTTTTACAACTTACTACCTTAGAATAGAAAAATAACATTAAGACCCCCAATAAAACCCTTACACAAAGGCCCTTATGTTTTAACAAAGAGAACCATCAATGATCCCTCATAAGCCGCGACCTTCGAGAAAGTTTTGAAAATGGGTAGACCATAAACTGTAGTTTGAACCATAAAAAAAACACCACGGGGCATCAGCCCTAAAGGAGTCTTTATCCATACCTTAAGAGGTGATGAGGTAGGGAGGATAGGAATTGGAGACCGGCATAGCAAAGGGGCCGGCGGGGTCGATAAGGAAAGCTTGTGATAGGGGGGATAGTGGTGGGTTGACGTCGAAGGTCGTCAGGGAGGTTGGATGTTGGAGCCGGTGGCAGTGGAGATGGTGGACAACAGTGTAACAGTGGGGTCGGTGGAGCTGGAACACACAGAGCAGGAGCGCACGTGCTGCCGCGTGCAGGGCTACCGCGTGTGTGGGGGCTGCGCGGGTGCGTGGCTGCTGTTGCGTGTGGGGATGGAGGCTGGATCTGGAAGGAATGCCGGATCTGGATGGAGAAAGGGAAAGGGGTACCGGATCTGGATGAGAAGGAGCTGGGCTGCCTCTGATTGGAATGGAGGTGATGGATATGAAGGGTGATGCCGATTTGATGTTGTGTGCTGCCGGATCACTTGGCAGATAACAGGATCTGGGCTAGAACTCACTGGAATTGAAGAAGATCCAGGGCTTTGATACCATGATAGCAGAGGTGTGAGAGAATATGGAATATGGAGAAGTCTCCGATTATCTTTCTGTGTATTCCCAAACCTCAAAGGGTGAATATATAGAAGAGTACATCCTAGAGAATCTGACTATACAAGGAAAAAGATATCCTACAATATCCTAGAATGCTATACAAGGCATATAAGTAAAAGTAATACTATACACGGAAATTCTCTGGTCATTATTGATACATCATATCTTACACAGACAACTGTATTGGATCATTTCCCTACACACATACACAATAAAAACGTGTAGAATACACATAAAGAAATAAGAGACACCAACCTACCAAATACATAAGATTCCAACACCCTTTACAAATATACCATATCTACTTTTCTAACCTCCACCCCCCAAAACTCAAGATGCATTGAGGAGAAACATCATAAGTTTGAAAGGCACTAAACATGAGAATGTTAAATAAAGTTCTTCAGAAAACACAACCATCAACAGTGTGCTTCTGCTGCAAGAACGGGCTTCAGTGATTTGGTATTCGTATGTCTTGGTATGAGCAGCAGGACAGCAGTGAAGGTCAAGACACCCTTCATGAAATAGAGGAGCCAGTAAGCAGAGAATTAAAAAAAGAAAAAAAGGAAAAAAAGGAAAAAAAGGATAACAGAGCTGTTGTGTAATAACATGTAGTGTTTGTCGACCAGAAACGATGTTCATCGACAGAGTTCAAATTGTAGATAAATCAGATTAGATCATCAGCTGATGTAGGGACAGGATCATCACAAATAGAGTTTAGAATCTCTTTAAACAAGATCAATGAGGTCAACATACATCCAAGAGCAGAAACATAGGCCTTCTAAAACCAAAAGAATTCAGTTAGAAAGGCAAAGGGCTAGATTGGTCAGAAAGGCCCGGCACAGCAACAACTCCAATAAGAAAGGCCAGACCCAGCAACAGGTCCGGTCAAAAAGGCCTAGCATAGAAAATTGTCTGTTAAGAAAGACCCAATATAGTAAAGGGATTGTTTGTAACAGGGACGATTTGGGGCTGGGGAGGTGGTGGACCCACTTGTTCGGATAAATGAGCAAATCAACCATGGTAGTGATGACACGGGCAACAACCCAGCTAGGATGAAATGGCAGATCCAACTAGAATGGCACCAACATGAACAACAAATTCAATCAGCAGATGAAAGAAGCAAATTAGGCAATTCTGATGGAGCTGGATTACCACAGCAAGGGCAGATCTAGATCTACAATTGCCAAATTAACTCACTGATTTTTTTATACAACGATCGGATTTAGCAACACAGTAACATCTAGATACAAATCCAAAGCCAACTTATACCGCTCGACTCCACTGGATAACGTAGATGGCAAGATCAAACAGATGGGCCAATCATTGATGGAGATTGGTTTAGAAGAGTAACTTCGGCTCTGGTTGGTTTCTTCAAGTGGATGTGACAGGACAGAGATGACAATGAAGATGACAGTGCTGGTCGAAGGATGATGATAGATTCAATACTCTCTAATCAGGGAAGATGATATTGTTGCGGCAGATTTGGCAGTTGTCAAAAATAGCTGATAGATCGGCTTTTAGATGGACTGAGCAATGCTGAGTTTTGGTAGCATTTGGACAGGGGGTCATAATGGATTTGCAGCAGATCCAGGATCCAACATCTGTTCTTCAGGGTAATGACAATCTGACCAGACCTAAATTTGGTTCTGTCACTGGTGAGTTGTAACTAGCAATCAGTGAATAGATCTACAAATGGCGAGGTGATTCGAATCTACGATACAATGACCATCAGAACGGGAGACAACAGACATTTACAATCAGAGATGGGTTCAGCAGTTGCTTTCTAGATGAAAATGACGAACTGGGCAGAGATGAAATCAAGGCAGGTTGAACCTATCCCATCAGAAATTGGTTTGATTAAAAAACTGGCACTGAGTTTGGCAGTGACAGGTGACAATGATGCTTGCAGATGTGGGTTGTTAATGGTAAGCGACAGAGATGCACTTTGATTGGAGATGGGTTTTCCAAAGAAGAAAGAGTAAAAAATTAGATTAGGCAATGTTTTGGAGTCTGTGCATCAGTGCCCCCAGTGAACCAGTTTGGTTGCATGGCGGGAGAAGGTTGTTCAACCAAATATGTAAAAATTCTCTGGACGTGGTTCTATCAGAGAAATTGACCATGCAAGGATGGATTTGGAATACGGAACAAACACAAAAGTGCATCCAGATCTGATGGCGAATCTGGCAATGAATCTTAAGATTGTTGATCTGGTAATTGTAGATAGCAACAGTGCTAGGAAAGGGAGAAAGACAAACAATTTTGAATTCAGTAGCAGTTGCAGCGATGAGTTGATGGGTGAGAATGGTGAAAAAGATGAGGATGGTTTTGCCCCTTAACCATAGTCCAGTTGGTTGGAGAACCCAATAGATCCAATTCTTGCAATCGGGTAGACTACATCGGGCTGTGAGACTGCAAGGACAGTGACGACATCGACATCAATGGGCGAGATCAGCAGTGGAGATCAATGGTTGTGATTAGAAATGGATTGATCACCCACCCTGATAACATGTTAATGAATGGAACCAAATTGTGGAAAAATTCTATCTATTCCATTGACAATAACTGAATACAGTGACCAGATCGACATCAATGGGCGAGATCAGCAGTGGTGATCAATGGTTGTGATTAGAAATGGATTGATCACCCACCCTGATAACATGTTAATGAATGGAACCAAATTGTGGAAAAATTCTATCTATTCCATTGACAATAACTGAATACAGTGATGAGATTGACATCAATGGGCGAGATCAGCAGTGGTGATCAATGGTTGTGATTAGAAATGGATTGATCACCCACCCTGATAACATGTCAATGAATGGAACCAAATTGTGGAAAAATTCTATCTATTCACATCTAGAAATACTGTAAACAGAAAAGAGAGGCACCTAAACCTTTCAAATATAAAAGATATCTACACCCTGTATAGATATATATACCTTATCTACTTTACTAGCATGGTGTAACTGTCATCCAGTGTTGGGCTAGTCCAGAATTTCCAAATAATTAGACTAGACTAGAAAAGAGAATCACTTACTTCACTTCATCAGGTTAACTTAGAAGCACAAAAATATGGTTACATATCAACTATATTTCTAGCAGCTCGTGCTCATGTTGGTGTCAAATCGTAGCAATTCCTAAAGGTAGCAGCGAAGGAATGATGCCATAAGTTGTTCCATTGAATGGAACAACTTGAACAAAACCAAGGAAAACAAAGAATTTGAGCTTGCTGCATGAAACAAAGTGAGGAAAGTAGTACAATTAACATTATACAATTCCAAGAACTTCACAGAACCACAGGTCCAACTGATTTAACATGCCTGGCAAAAGAAATGATTTTCAGGTAGAAAATAATGTTAAAGGCAAGAAAAATAACATAATTTAGCATAAATAGTAGTAAGGCTGAAATGAATGCTTTGAGAACTTAGTACAAGAGAACCATCACAGCAGAATCTGGCAGAGATGCAACATCAACATTCCAAGATTGCAAGATATGCTTCATAACCTCATCTACTCCTACTAATAGACCAAATCAGGACCATTAATATGGATGCCTTAATCATGTCGGCTGTCGCCTCTCAAAACTTTAACGATGAAATAAAAGCATACCCGTTTTAGAAAATCTCTTCCATTAGAATCTGTATAAAATGTGCTGTCTGTGGCCATATTTGCCGTCATCCGTGTAATGACCTCCTTTCCAACGCCATCATCCAGAGGAATCGGACCAATCTTCATTTTTGAAATTGGCATCATTAATAAACTCAAAATCAGAAAGCATAAGTTGCAGTTAGTTCTACTAAGTACTATCTAATAGAATTTTTTGGCCAACTGGAGTTTATGGACATCACAAAAATAGTGAATTCAAGTTATCTGATAAGGAAATGTAGGTTTCTGTTATGTCAAGGAACTTACGGTGAATTCAACTTCAGCATGATCCTTGTCTTTGTAGAGTCTAGTCACCTGAAAATTGTTAAAAGACGAATTCATGAGGACATGAAATGATAAAAACCACCAACAGGAGGAAGAAAAAACTAATAATAATATCATTTAGGAACAAAAGCAAAATCACCAACCATAGGTAGGCCTTACAATGGTACAACCCACATCCATTAACACTCCACCTCAAGTTGGAGCATATATATCATGAATGCTCAACTTGACAAAGCAACGATCAAAATGAGTACAACCCAAAGCTTTAGTGAACATATGTAACACCCAGTCCCTTTTGGATGAATGGACGGTCAAGATTGGATGCCCACATATGAGAACAACTATGCATCAAGCAACAAGTGGAGGACGCCTCCACCATCCATCATACGTGGTCAGCATGCAAAGATCAATCCGATCTCAACCGTCCATTATCCATCCAATGGCCAGATCACGTGCACAACCAAGTTGGCCCAGATCACATCTCCACCATCCACATGTTTCCAGCTGCAGCAAGCATCCAACTGGCAAGTTTGGACGGCTTCAATCTCCCACACATGACAGCATCTCATCCATCAAGTGGACCCCACAATCAGTGTGCAACCCCACTGTCAACCATCAAGCTCAACTGTCTACCTACAGCTGCCCACCTTCATTTCTAAGCCCTCACACGAGCAACCAGCAACGCGTAGTGATCATCAGCTGTCTATGATCAACGTCCAGGCTCTGCATGTTCCAGTGGACCCCACCATTTCCAATTTCCATCTGCAGCATTTTCAATCCACACCGTCCAACTGCTAGTGAAATCCAGCCATCCATGCATCCATGGATCCCGCCAGCAGCCATGGAAATCACCTTCCCTCCATCCAAATGTCTCCAACTTCAACCAGCTACGGAGACAAGCCCTCCATTCTCTCCACCAACTGTCCAGGCTACAGGCTACAGCAGACCCCATCACTGTCCCTCCAATCCCATCATCATCTCAACATTGCAGCTGCTCCAGGTCCACCAACCCAAGCATCTAATCCATCCAGAGATGTGGACCTCACCTCCTACACGCGTCCAACAACTCCAAACATCCAGCTGTTGTGCAGCAATCCAACATCAAGCTGGACCGTCTAGCAAGGAGCAGTTGTCCATGATCCAGCAAGCTGGGCCACTCAGAAATCCCACCATACATCAACCAGCCAGCAATTGAAGATCCAACACCTCTCCATCCAAGCATCAGCTTATGCTGATCTTCCAGCGTGACCCACCAGCTCCATCATCACCGTCCACTCTCTAGCATGCCTCCAAAGGATGGACAACCCTCCAACATTTGCAGTAGCTGGAGCATCTCTAACTGTCCATGCCACACGTCCAGTGAAGATAATCGTCTTCATGTCTAGCAAGCTGCAACTCCACTTCATCACAGGCACCAGCATGAGATGATCCAAGCTTCACAGATGTTTTGGAGTGAAGCCCAATTCCAACGTCCAGCAGCTCCAAGTGCCACACGTGGGCATCAAGCCAAAGAAGACTTCCACTCTCTCTTGTGTGACCAACAACTGAAGAAGAAGGCCTCAATCGATCTCATGTTTCCATCAAAGAAAGAGTCTTCCTCCATCTCACATGTGCAGCAAATGCAAACCTCATCTATATCCCACACGTGCAGCTAGAGGAGCTCTCTCTCTCTCTCTCTCTCTCTCTCTCTCTCTCTCTCTCTCTCTCTCTGAATTCATCCCAAGCCTAGAAGAAATTTCACTTAGGCTTGGAGTATTTTCCAATCCAAGCCTAACTCCAAGCCTAGAGGAAAAAGAAGGCCTAGAGGAAAAAGAAGGTACACTCCAAACCTAAAGGAAAATCCCAAGACTAGAGAAAAAGTGAGAAAATCCCAAACCTAACACAAAAATCACATGGGCTTGGAGTGCCACATGGCAACAAGCCTAAAGCCTATAAAAGGAGCCCTCTCCCTTCTCATTTCCATCATCCAAAATCAATCCGAGTTTCATCATTTCTCCTCTCTTCTTTTGCTTTCTTTTTTCCTTTTCTTTCTTTTGTAGAGTAGAATAGTTTTTCTTTTGAAATATTCTTCCATCTTGTAATGGTTGGCTAAACCTCTAGCTAAGGCTAGGGGTGAAGCCTTTGGTGAATTTGCAAGCTTCGGTTCTCTTGGTTCAACAATGGTAGTGTGAATGTTGGAGCTCTTTGCTTGATTGTTTCGGTTATCTACCTTGGCGGAAGTTATTGGTGTGCACGGCCCCTCGATCTATTGTAGACTCCGGGCAAGATGGATGCTTGGAATCCCTTGCACACTAATTAGTTAGTTCATGATCGATAAAGTCCTTTGATCCATCGTCGACTCCGTGCACGATGGATGCTTAGAATTCCCTGCGGTCATTGAGTTAGTGCAGGTAAAGTCTTCGATCTGTAAAATCCCTTGATCCATTGTAGACTCCGGGCACAGTGGATGCTTTGGATTCCCTGCGATCGATCAATAAGATCTTAATGGTTGGATTGATCAATCAAAGCCTCCTATCTTGTAAGTATGCACGTGATCTTATGAATTTGTGTTCTTATCGATTGAATTTTTGGCAAAGTTGTTAATCTATATAATTCCTTGATCCATTGTCAACTCCGAGCACAGCGGATGCTTTGAATTCCCTACAATCAACTAATGAATGCTTCATGGTCAAGTTGATCGGTTAAGATCATCATCTTTTGTGAAATATGCAAGTGGGTTTAATTGTTTCATCTTCCGATTGGAACGGATCTTTATTTGATTCCACTTGAGCTATAGTTGAACCAATGAACCTAACCTTGTGGATTATCAAAGGTGGAACCCTGCTGCCTTAGCCCTTTCCTTCTTGTTTATCAACACATATACACTATGCTCCACGCTTGTGGATTTAACCAGATTTTATCTCTCCCACCTAAACTAATTCCTCTAAGTGTTCTTAACCAGTTAACTCCAATCCTTAAGGTTCGACCTCGGTCTCACCGAGTATTTTACTACTTCGTTACCTACACTTGGGTGTTCAATCTTCGGATCGTAGCAGGCCACCATGGCACTACCTTGATGTATCTGTTAAATCCACACCACCTATCCATTTTAGTTGATCATTTTAGGAGCTGAGGCTAAAAAAATTGGGCAGATCAAAGGTTTTAGTGGACCACATAGTGGGATTGAATTCCCACCATTGAAATCTTCCTAGGGCCCTTTATTTGCCATTTCCTGCTTAGAAAAAGACAATACACACACACATAGTAAAAAAAAAGAAGAAGGGTCAGGGTTCTTTTATGGATGTGGGAGAGCCTAAAGAAGGACACCCAACCATGTGGTCCTCCAAAAGGGGTTGTGGGGCCCAGTGTTCGCAGTATCGGTATCGCGTTACGTTTTGCACCCTTGGGATAAAGGTACATATCGGGTATCGGTAGGGAAATATCGATTGTATCGCGGAATGTATCGCACTTTTTGGGAAACATGGGGAAACATTGGGAAATTGATTGAATTTTTCAATGAAACTTCAGGGATTGTTAAAATAGACCTTAATACACACATTTAAATCATCATATGTAAAAACGAAAGTCCACATAATGGAGTTCCTTTGTAAAAGGATCCTAAGCTATGCGCTATCTGACTGAACTGATGCAACTATTGTTTAAATTGATTCCATAAGATATATAAATGTAAGAAGACATTAATGAAAACACAACCAATTTATTGACAAAGTAAAACAAGCAACAGAGTTGAGAAATATACCTATGGATGATGCAACTGACTGAGTATCCTCCAAATGCAGTTTTGACTATCCTAGTTCAATGCAATGCAAGCTACCCTATATGGCCTAAATCTATACGAGGACTAAATAAAATTTAGAAAATGGCTAATTGGACTCAACAAACTATGACCCCTACGTAGAGTCGGA